>JAZHEH010003250.1:1224846-2449692 GCA_036589455.1 Ateles fusciceps | reverse complement strand
AAGAGATTACAGTGTGTACCGTTGAGATATTTAACATTAATGTGCATTTTTACATTTGATTTTACTAAGGTAAAAATAGCTCATAAATAGTTGAATGACTATTTTTGAGCTCCTTCTCACTCATCATTCATGGTTTTGGTATAATATAATTTTCTATATATGTTAAATCCAAATACATTACTAAAATTTTATCTAATAAATATTTGTTTAGACTTCTTTCTGCCGCAATTTAATTATTTCTTCTAATGCTGAGTTTACATCTGGTCTCCTTCTGCCTGGAAAACATCTTTAGTGTTTTATTTTAGTTCTGTCATTGATGAATTATCTCCATTCTTGTTTACCCTGAAATGTCCTTATTTTGGCTGGATGCAGTGGCTCTTGCCTGTTATCCCAGCACTTTCGGAGGCCGCGGGCCGGCAAAGCACGAGGTCAGGATTTCAAGACCAGCCTGACCAACATGGTGAAACCCCGTTTCTACTAAAAATAAAAAAAAATAGCTGGGAGTAGTGGTGGGCACCTGTAATCCCAGCTTTTCAGGAGGCCGAGGCAGGAGAATTACTTTAACCCTGGAGGCGGAGCTTGCAGTAAGTCCAGATAGCACCTCTGCACTCCAGCCCAGGTGACAGACTGACACTCTGTCTCAAAAAAAAAAAAAAAAAAAAAAAAAAAAAAAAAATTCCTTGTTGACTTTTACTGTTAAAGAATATTTTTACATAAAAATAAGTTTATATTGGCAGTTCTCTTTCATTCACTTCACAACACTTTATTGTTTTTATTTCTGAATTCCATTGCTTCTTTTGAAAAGTCAGCTATACTCTTTCGAAAGTGATCTGTCCTTCCTAAACAATTTTGGTTTGGTTTCGTTATTAGCAATTTGACTTTGATGTGCACTATTACAATTCTATTTCTCTTTGTCTTGCGTTAGTATTGAGTTGGTGATTTTTTGTGTGTGTGCATGAAATTCGAAATTTGAAAAATTAGCTACCATTATCTATTCAACTATTTCTTGTCCATTATTCTCTTTAAATTCTCCTTTTAAATTTTATATTACATTTTCGTATTTCTCTTTTCAAAGTTTTTACATACCTGAAAATCTGAACCTTATCTTTTATTTATTTTAACACATAAAAGATAGTTTTTATTAAAGTTTGTGTCTAATAATCTTGTCATGTGAATTTTTTTTTTTTTTTTTTTTTTTTTTTTTTTTTTTGCTATTTCTCTTGGTTTTGCTCACAATCTGTTTAGTCTTTATATGCCTGCATACTTCCAGGTGCAGAAAATTTATGTGAAAAATTTTAATTTTAAATGATAACTAAGTCCTAGGGTGATTTTTGTCTTCTTTCAGAGATAAGTTACCATTCTCCAGATGAATGAATTGCATTATTGGGTCCAACGTCTTGATCCAATCAATGATTGAAATGATTTAAGGCTGAGCTTTAGAATCTGTGGAGATAGTTTTATAAGGCCAACTTCATCCTTTATGGATGATGAACAACAGCTTTTGTTTTTTCATTCCTATGCCCCATCAAAAGATCTGTTCTTCTTATCAGGCCCTTATGGGGGCTTCATATGCAAGGTTCAATCTTGTCCCTGGATCCGCCATTTTAAAATCCTCGACCTTCTAATTTCTCAATGACATTATATTTCTGAAAGCTGAAAAAACTTTTTAAAAATATTTTGATCAGTTGTTCTCACTAAACTCATTAGTTTTCTGTGTTTTAGTTATCTAAAGTAGAAATCTGCATCATATGTTATTTATTTGACAAACTACAAAAACACACACACATGCAATCTTTATCTAGCATCATACTGACTTCAATAGTATTCATTAAGTACAAAGTGATATTACTGTATTACAACTGAGAAATGCTTCCAGATAACACCCTTATCTTCAGGAGGTTAAGGTTAAACTACTTTGTTTGCAGAAATTTTGAAATACACATTTTTTGACTGTTAATAGCAACTTTAGAAAAAGAGATAGTAAATCCAGCAACACTCTAATAATGATAGCATTAATTTTTATTTCAAGATAGAATGAAATGCATTAAGCACAGTTTAAGCACATGGGTCCTAACCAATTCAAAATTGCAGTTTCATGTTTCAGTGTATTTTTTAAACAGATTATTCCCTTTTTCAATTTATACATATATCACATTGAAGACTCCACTGAGGTTTCGAAGACTCCCAAACTCCTTGCTTGCCTAGTAGAAGTAATGAAATTTTTTGTATTCAAAACAAAAGATTAGTTTAATGCAGATAACTTTTTGAAAGAGGAAATATAAATATGATTTAATAATAGAAATAAGTTGGAATTTCAATATAGTGTTTATCTTCAAAATAAGAAAAAAGAAGGTGTATGTGTCTCTTTAGAATATGGAATCTTCAGTAGAATTTTGTATTTTAGGAGAATTTCTAGTCTTTGTGAGTTCTTGTGTTGGACTTGGTCTGTATATCTTCCTATCTGTTTACTTGATTGCACTTGATTTTGATTTTGTTTTACTTCCCCTTATTTAGTAGAAAAGACCAATTGCATTTCAGAAGAACATATTAATATTTGTCTATCTAGCCCTACTTTTCCTCATCTGAAACTATTTTCTGATTGCTTTCTAAGTTTAATAAAACATCTTTTCTCCTTTCTTCTTTTTGCACTGAAATAATTTTTTCAAATGCATTGTCAAAAAGTTATTTATCATTAGTGCTTTCAGGACATATTATTTATAACCTGGTACTTTTTTTCTACTCTCCATATTCTAGCATAAAAATATTCTTTATAAAATAATAGGCTTTCTGAAACATATTTCTATATGCTAGTAGGTTCTCTGAATTATTTTTAAGAGAGGATTGAGATAAGATTATAGTTTAATTTCCTGTCATCCAAAGAAATTTTGGATCTGTGTTAGCACTTTTATTAAGTTAATAAAGAGTGACACTTGGTCCAAGTTAACTATTGTTCACATTTTATATTCCTAATATGTTCTTAGAAAATTTGCTCAAATTTGACTTCACTAGATAAATTGGTGTCAAAATAACTATTTTAAACTTTTTATTGTACTAAGACAATTACCCTCTTCATTATTCTGAATTTTTGACATTCTATCATTAGACATTCACAAGTGGTAAACATTTTCTTTATATCTGAATAATGAGGCATTTTGTAACACATAAATTACTCCAGTCTCTCAAATGAGACTGCTTTTATAATGAATTGATCAGAATTTGCATTGTTTTTACTTCTCACACACAAATTTTTCTTGGCACATGAGAAAATAGTTAAATTTCTAAAAGGCAGAATTGTAACTAGTGAAAAAGCTTCCATATGTAAATTGCTATTTGTATATTTGTGTGTAATTATATATAGGTTATATATAATGTATGTGAATGAATATGAAACCATGCATATATATTATGCATTCTAACAATGTTCTAACCAATGTGCACAACTAACTGCATATTTGAGTAAAACATGTCCAGCTACAATTATTCTTCAAAACATGGTAGCAGGTGAAGACAAAATAGTTAATGGCAGTCAAATTTATTATTGTCAAGTCTTACTTTTTTCTTTTCTCTTTGAAAACTCCAAAGTAAATTATTTTCCCCCACTCTGTCTAAATATTTGAGGAAATTTAATATGATGTTAGCACTAAAAAAATTAAAAAGTCATCAAATTTACACCAGTTAGCCAACTCATCTTTTGCAATCACTTCATCTTGTTTTCAATTACCTTTCCAAATGCTGTTAGTGTCTCTCTATAGTTCAGATATGGTTACCCCCACTCAGCTCAAGCACTCAGAAGTTAATTCTTTTAACCACACAACTAGAGTCATTAAAATTAAAGAATCAAATTTCTAATAAAGAAGACTGAATTGTTTCCATTTGTATTAGAGTCAAATCAATGGGTTTAATCTGACAAGCCCATGGAGGTTAGGGAAGGGAAGAAAAGAAAGAGAAAAAAAATATGTACTTTAGCTCATTTAGTTTATTGATAGGAACAGTTCATACATATGACTGAGTGTGTATTGGACTGGGTAAACCTACACAAAAATATATTAATAATCATTTGTTTATTCAAATAAATTCTCCTTTTTACTATATCTAAAGAAAGAAACCAGTTTATTAGGTTCAACATTTATTTTTATTTTAAGTTAACTATACATATATTTTGCTTTTTCCCTCTAGAAGACGTTATTTCCACTATCACTTAATCTAGTTATTTAAAAATAATTCATCTGTCTATATCACCAATTTATCCAGTAGGCTAATACTCATAGACACAAACAAACCTTAAAAATATCTATGTTTATTGTTTAATCCAAATCATCTTTTATTTTCAGGTATTTTTGGCTGAATACACAGGGCCTCTGCTAATATACCTCCTCTTTTATTTGAGAATCCCATGTATATATGATGGGAAAGAGAGCGCTAGAAGACTACGCCACCCAGTGGTACAGTAAGTGATATGTGTGTGTGTGTGTGTGTGTGTATGTGTATGTGTGTGGAAATATATGTGTATATGTAAGTGATATATATGTGTATATATGTGTGTGTGTATATATATGTGTGTGTATATACATATATAACATACACACACATGTATATAAAACATACACATTAAGGAGGGGATGAATTAGTAAGCAGGTGAAATATTAATAAAAGTTTTTGGTAAACTGAATTAAACTGGATATAATTTTATGGAAATATATTTTAGATAACCTCAAATACTGTATATACACCAACTTCCAAATTTGTAAACTAAGAACTATTAGGTACACCTTAAAATAGAGGTAATTTGGCCGCACGTGATGGTTCACGCCCATAATCCCGGCACTTTGGGAAGCCAGGGCGGGTGGATCATGAGGTCAAGAGATTGAGACCATCCTGGCCAAAATGGTGAAACCCCGTCTCTACTAAAAATACAAAAATTAGTGGGGCATGGTGGCACTCACCTGTAGTCCCATCTATTTGGGAGGCTGAGGCAGGAGAATCTCTTGAACCCGGGAGGCGGAGGTTGTGGTGCGCCCAAAATTGTGCCACTGCACTCCAGCTTGGATGACAGAGCAAGATTCTGTCTCAAAAAAAAAAAAAAAAGAAGAAGTAATTTGGGTTAATAATGATCACAGCTGTCAAGAGAAATTGGGAAATTCAGAAATATCATTAAAAGAAGCTTACAATTATAAAATTGAGAGACGATGTATAGGATGTAACATATAAGTACTTCCCTAAAAAAATTATTTATTATGTTCTTCACATGTACTCCAAAACCTAAAATGCAATAAAAAATTAAAAAAAGAAACAAAATTTTTTTATTATTATCTATCATTAAATCTCTGTTTATTTATTTGACAATTTGCATAGGAAAGAAATGATGACCAAACTAATAAACAGGCAGCAAAAGTTTACAAATTACTTTTTATAAGTCAAAATCGAAAATTAAGCACCACTTTGAAGTACGACAAAGAGAAAGGGAATAAATAAAGCGTTCTATATAACTGTGGTTATTAGCATATTGTGAAAATCTCTCTGTCTCTCTGCAAGAACGATACGCCAAATGAAATAGAAAAAGAATATTTATTCAAGATGCTTATTGGGCTCTGGGGAGGGAAATTTTTTAGAAAAAAATGACCTGAAAAAATTGTTTCATTAAATAAACTCCAAGTGAATTAAGAAGAAAATTTTAAATGTTTAGGTCATATGGATCCTAAAAGATCTAGAACTAATTTTATCCTAACTTTCTTACCTCTAATCAAGTTTTGGTTAATTTTAATTACTGTACTCCAGCCACACTGATCTCCTTTCTTGTCCTGATTATTAGTTCATTTTCATGTTGCTGTGAAGAAATACCCAAGACTGAGTAATTTATTTAAAAAATATATATTTAATTGACTGCAAAGCTTGTTCTGCAAAGCTTGGGAGGCCTCAAGAAATGTACAATTATTGCAAAAAGTACATCTTCACATTTTCTTGAGTGAAAGGAATGCTCAATTATTTTAAAAAGAGGTTGGGATAAAGAGTTTGGTGGAGAATCTAAAAGCATTCATCTTTAAGGCCAAATATGTAACAAATACCAAATGTGTAGCAGAGCATGAAGAAACAAGTTTCTTCAGTGTCATTCTCAAAGCAATTGACTCATATTTTTCCTTTTTTTTTTTTTTTTGTTTTGTTTTTGAGACAGTCTCTTGCTCTATAGCACCCAAGCTAGAGTGCAGTGGCTCAATTATGTTTCACTGCAGCCTCACTCTTCAGGGCTCAAGCCATTTTCCCACCTCAGCGCCCTAGGTAGCTGAGACTATAGGTGTATACCATCACATCCAGCTAATTTTTAAAAAATATTTTTAGAGATTTAGTCTCATTAAGTTGCCCAGACTGTTCTTGAACTCCTGGGCTCAAGAGATTCTCCTGCCTCAGTCTCCCAAAGTGCTGGGATTATAGGCATGTGTCACTGCACCAGCCTTACTATTCTCAAACACAAATACAGCGTATTTGGTGGTATCTCAGTGATGAATGTATTTGTGCCACATTGTTCCCAGATAACAAACACATTAAGTTTGTATAAAGTAATTCCACAGAAGATACACAAACTACTTTTGAAATTTAGGTGTCTAGCAGGGATTTAGAAAATAATCACAAAGCTTGTGTCACCTAATTTTCAGGATGATGTTGTTTTAAGATGAATTCTTAAATGCCACATCCAATTGCCACAGACTAAAATTTTGTCTCCAAAATTGCTTTGAATTAATGTTATAATGTTAAAAGAATTTTCTGCTAAGTTCATATAGAAGGGGATTTCTATATGTGACCCAACCACCATAAAGTTCTTCAGATCTCTTAGAATCCTCCACACACTGAGACTAAAGGAATAGCTCCTGTAGGAACTATATCCTCATCAAGTATCTTATGAACCTGTTACCTGAACATTTCCTTGTCTTCTTCAACAGAAATCAGAAACCTGGTGCAATGCCTCCCTTGCTGTTTCCAAAGCTGAAAATGTGCTTTTCTGTGCTGTGCCCTCATATCCTGAACATTACTTGATTTAAAATAAATACAATTTTATCAGTACTTTGGCTGGGAGAAAGAATTGGATCCATGCCTATTTATGGTTTTAGTTAATGTAGCAATTAACAGAAAATAATCAGTGTTTGACTGGAAGTTAAACATGATTATATAGAATAATAATACTTTGAAATAAAATCAAACTTAGTGAGTTAGCAATGATGTACAATGCAGCATATATATAAACAGTATGGTTCTACTTGTATATTCTATGGTGGTTTCTACACTTTCATGGTATAGTATAAAATAAGTGAATGAACTAATGTAGAGGAATCAGATTGAACCACAATTTCTCACTTACATCTCTGCTACATTGCTGTTTTCTTATAAAAAAAAATTATTACTCAAGGGTTTTTGTAACTACTTCTACAAAAGAAAAATAAATGAGGAGAGATACCAATTTCCTAATCCACCTTTTGAAATCATAAGATAGCTTCTTGTATCATGACATTTGCTTTTGTTTGCCTGATTTTCTAGAAAGCTCTTCCCCCCAGATATCCATGTTGTTTGCTCTCTTACCTTTTATCAGAATTTATCTACTATTATACTTACAGGTATATGCATCACATAAAACATTTATGTTACATAATAGGTGCACAATTTGTTTTTCTTGAATTAATGAATAATGATAATTTTGCTGCTGACCTAACCAGGATAGTGTTAGTTTAATTACTTGTTTTCCCTAAAGTCACCCCACTCATACCAAACATCACTTCCATGGAAATAAACTCCCAGACTTATAAATAAACTCACTGTCTGATTTTATTATTATATAGAGCAAATGATATGCTGATTTTTATGCTCAACCTTTACTCGTTAACGTATGTCATCAGTTGGGTGTGGTGTCTCATACCTACAATCCTAGCACTTTGGAAGCCCCAGGCAAGTAGATCACTTGAGCCTAGAAGTTTGAGACTAGCCTGGGCAACAAAGTGAAACCCGTTTCCACAAAAAATACAAAAAATTGTCCAGGCATGGTGGCATGGGGCTGTAGTTTAGCTATTCAGGAGGCTGAAGTTGAAGGATTAGTGGAGCCTGACAGATTGAGCCATGATTGTGCCACTGCACTGCAGCCTGGACAACAGAGCAAGACCCTAGATCTAAAAACAAAAATAAACAACACACAAAGCATGTCATCTTTGATGCATATTTATTTCTCTAATAGCAAACAATGTTTTTGAGATTTTACATTTTTATATATAACAAAATAGGTACAGATCTTAATGAAAACTACATTCTTTTTGGTATATCCAGAAAAATGTATCTCTGTAAATCATATTTTACATTTACTTTTAAGATAGTAATTATATGAACATGATAAGAGGTAGTAACTTAGATTACAGCAGTACAAACAAGCACACAAAGAGACAAAATATTACAATATTCAGTAGGAAATAACAAACACATAAATAAAAAACAAAACAAAAAGCTATATTATTACTGCACTGAAAATGCAATTTAAGCTTTCTCAATCTTGGTACTTGCTAAAGGACAACCAGACAATTAAAAAGTTATTCTGAATATTATAAAATGTCAAATGCATTCCAAGTAGGCTTTGGAAATTTTTAAAACTTGTAAATTGTCAGTTTCAGTCAAGGCATTTTGATATGAATACATTTGCAATTAATTATTATATTTATACCTACTCTTGGGACAGGTGTGAGCGTAACAGTTTATGACTGATATTATAAAATATTTTAGTGTGATCAGAAATAAATTTAGAGACTTATAACAGCTACTTTTATTGCTAAATTTTGAAAATTAAATATTAAAGCAAGTATTTGGGTTTTAGTTACCAGAAACAATATTTCCTAATAGCTAGAATATTACAGTAAACTAAAAATTTTAAATATATCATGCATAAGGCAAGCCAGAATTTCAAAGGGATTTTAATATTTACTTTTTATTTTCCTTCCAGCTTGGCTTGCTTCTGTCATTGTATACACTACATCCGATACCTTTTGGAAACCTTATTTGTTCACAAAGTTTCTGCAGGACAAACGACTTTGAAAAATTTGATAACGGTGAGGATGCTTTTTATTTTTAATTATTATTGAGACGGTTTATATGTTGGATTGTTTGCAAAATAATCACTGTTATCTTCTGAAACTTGGATTTTCATGTTTAATTGTATAAGCATATCTTCAACATTCTTTCGTAAAATGCCATTTTTTGAGTGATGTATTTACTTTGAGCTTAATCCTATAGAAAGATTTGTCATTACCTCATATTACAATACAAGCTAGATACTCCTAGATATCTTTTAATTTTGGTAACACTAAGCATTGAATTCAGATTTTCTGAGTGCCAGTTGAAGAGAAGAATATCAGATAAGAACATTCCTAGAAATATATATCTGTGTGGGATTTAAATGATGATTCTATATTCCATTATGATGGCAGTTGTCAGTATGATGCTAGCGGCTTTGCTCTTTCTAGAAATTGTAAATGCAACAGTTATCAACTATAAAATAAGTACCAAAAAATGAAAAAAAAATGTAAAATGTTGACACGGAAAAGTACATTAGACAACATGTTGAAACTCATTTTTCAATTTAAGTTAAATTTTATTTTATTTTTCAATTTAAAATATATTTTCAATAAAAGATTTGCCTATACAAAAAAAGTCCTAGTTTTTGTCAAATATCCGCTTTGCAGTATTGCTAGAACATTATAGCAAATGAAACAGCCATTTTATTGTTGTCATTGCAATGAAGCAGTAACCTCTGAAATTCTGAGACCTCAGAAGTCATTTAGACCTGCTTATTTTTGATAGAAAAACTAATCAAAACAATTCAAGATCACTAGTATAGACTACAAGTCTTAAATCCAAGCCATTTTCATTCTAGTCAATCAACATGTTTTACTACTAATTATTAAATAATTTATTTTTTAAATTCGCTAATTGTTGAAAAAATATTAGTGTATGTTATGCAAGAGTAATTTATATTTTATTTTTAGTAATTTGTTTACTACTTGCTAGACAAAAATAATTCACACCAAACTTTTCTAAAGTATTTCGTTAACTTGACATATATCACATATATTCATTAATATTAATACAAGTGGAGCAAAGAAATCCATTTTCTTAGTAATATCAAAATAGTATTCTTAAAATGCTATTGTTATGATCTCCTTATGCTTTAGTTAGGGAGGTCCAAGTTCTTGTTCCACAACTAAGAAGAATAAGACATATGCATACCTGAGAGTGGGTAGGGCAGAGTAGGATTTATTAAACAAGGAAAACCTCTCAGCAGCTAGAGGTTACCTGAAGAGGGTTGCCAGAAATGGAGCTGAGTTCTGGGTCTTTTACGTGGCAAAGGCAAGGAAGTCTTCTGTGTTTTACACCCTAAGGGGAGGGTTAAAGTTCCCCCGGGGGGTGTTGCATCTGCACAAGCTTGGGGTTGGCCATAGCCACTCCATCTTGGCTATTGCCCATGTGTGCCTAAGCAAACACCATGGAGTGAGGATGGTTAAACCACAATGCTAATGACATTATAATGAGTTCAGGATCAACTTAGTATGCCCTTGGTCCTTGTCTACACCCACACAAATTGCTGGAAAGTCCCTTCTGAGCAAGCATATTGGTATAAGAGGAAATTGTTAACCACATTTCCTTCTACTAGCTACATAAAATGGTCAGTGCAGGTGTGTTCTTATAGGCATTGTCCCTCTTGCAAGACCCTCCGTCTCTATCTGCCTAACCAGCCCTTACCTACCTCCTCTCTCATTCCCCACTCTGGAGTATTAACCCTAACTACCCCTAGGAGGAAATGGGAGATAAATGTTCTGGCTTTTTCAGGCTGTGAGAGGGTGTTGTTCCAGAAAGGCAGAGGAATTCTCATATGGTCCTAATTCTAGCCCTTCATAAGACCTCCAGGAAGCACGGTTGAAAGTTTTCTCCTCCATTCCCTCATATTATCATTAGGATCCTCTTTAGGGTCCTTCAGTGCTACTGCTATCTTTCCAGTTGGCTAAGGCCTTTCCCACTCTCTGGCACTATATAAAATATGAAGCTTATCTAAAAATGTCTTTACTGTTTGCAAGGCTGCCTGATTCTCACCAGTAGCAGTGGTTAAGATTTGATTTAAGAATAATATATCATCCTTTCAGAATAGTTTAAATACATGGGTTAATTTCTGGAAGGCCATTATAGATGAGTGATGTTGTGGCTTGCCCAGAGTGAACATTAGGGTCTGAGGATAAAGGGAGTCCCAGTTACCCAGTTTGCTGTTATGGGAAGTGCAAGCTGAAGATGGATTGTTACATATATGGAAAGAGAAGGGGAGAAAAAGCATCCCTTAGTCTGTCTTCCACTTTTAGGGTGAACTGGGATTGGGAGAGAGAGAGAAAAGGAATCCCTTTTCTCCTCTACCCCTCCTTGTATTCTCTGAGTCCCAGAGATATTTATAGTTTTTGCCTGTGGTTGCAAGTGTGACCTCCAACCAAGGACCAGGAGAGTTGTAGGTAGGGATAGTCACACTTACCTACACTGCACCCTAGTCCTACAGTGTTGACTACCTTTGGAATCCCTCAGATCTATTTCATTTTTTGAGCTTCAATCCCAAATCTTCCCATAGAAGCTTGAAAAATACATTGAAGTAATTGAATTTGGGCAAGAAACATTAATGGAGTGGGGTGTCCTTAAATATTTAAAGAGCATCTCTTGATTAATAGATAATGGACAGAGCCAGATCATAGCATTCAAGGAAATGAAAGTGTTGACCTCCAAAACTAGCGCCTTCTTCCTGCTCAGGAATTGTTATGCTTAGAGGAAGAATAGGTGTCTTTGAAAATGTAGGGTTGGCTTGATTAATTCTGTGTGCTAGTTACTAGTCAGGGAATTAGGGCTCCCCTTGACATAGGGCCTATAGGGTTCCCCCACAGAAACAAATCCTTGCCTCATTAGGCAACTTGACAAAGTTTGGATTGTTAGCCTGCAACTTTGTGTACAACTCCTTTTCAGACAGAGATTTGAAAGACAGGAGTTTGGGGTTTGGTGGGCCTCCCTTCAAAATAAGCATCCTAGGAGAAGAAAATTGATTTCTCACATAATGCATGGTTCTATGCTTGTTGGGCAGTGCTGAATTCTCTCATGAGATAAGAAACAACCTAAATGGAGAGTAGGATAGTCACTCAGGGAGAAATTTCCTCCTGTACAGTGGCAGCGAGTCTCCTTGACAGGAGACAGGAAACTCTCTAAATCTTCATATCTCCCTTGTTCTAAGAATAGGCAAAAACAACAAACAATGTTATTCTGGGTTACACTCCTAATGAGTAAGCCAGCTACACAATTTTTTCAGTAATATTATGTCTCCTGGTTGCAAAATCGTTCATAGCATTGAATATAAAGAAGGGAGAGCAGCCATGGTAGTCTCAAAAAGAAAGACGTGTGATAGAAAATACTGGAAATCCTTGTCCAACAATCTAACAGGCTGTCAGGGACTTGAGTGAGTCTAGGGTCCTTTGGGTTACACCAAGGTGTAGCCTCAGCCAGATACCTTCAGTTGCCCCAGGACCTCCTTCTAAATCACATACAATGGCTAGAGCTCCATGAAGGGAAACTGGTTTGGAAGAGAATAAACATTCCTAACACCCCGCAGGCGTTAAGCTGTCCTTTGAGTCTTTTAGGACTGATAGCCATGCTATTCAGTCTTAACTGGCTGATGGGCCCAGTGTTCTGTTTGGTTTCATATAAAAAAGGGAGCAAAGAGCTCTTGGAAATGAAAGTAAAGGAAGTCTGCTTTTACTCACCCTTCCCATCATCCTGGGCAAGCCCCCAAAATGTTAAGGTCTGTTTACTCCTTAATTTAGTTAGGTCTGAGTTCTTGTCCCACGACCAAGAAGAATAAAGCAAGCAGACACCAAAGCGTGAGTAAGACAGAGTAGGATTTATTAAGCAGCAGAAATGCTCTCAGCAGCAACAGGGGACCTGAGGAGGGTTGTGAAAATTGGAGCTGAGTCCTCAGACTTTTATGTGGTAAAGACAAGGAAGACTTTTCTGGGTTCCACCCTAAGGGGAGGGGCAAAGTTTCTCCTGGGGGTGTTGCATCTGTGCATGCATGGGGTTGGCTGTAGTTACTCCATCTTTGTTATCACCTATGAGGGCCTAAGTGAAACCCATGAAGTGAGGAGGGTTAAGCCACAATGCTAATAGCATTATAATGTGGTCAGGATCATTTTAGGATACTCTTGGTCCTTGTCTGTGCCTGTGTGGGTGGCTGTAAATCCCTTCTGAGCAAGCATCTTTGTATAAGAGGAAATTCTTAACCACATTTCCTCCTGCTAGCTACATAAAGGGTAGTGCAAGGGCAGTCCCACAGGTGTTGGTCCTCTTCTGAGACCCTCCCTCTCTGCCTGCCTAACCAGCCCCTATCTGGCTCCTCTCTCACTATTATACTGGGCAAAAAAGTATTCCATTTATTAAACTTAGACAATTTTTAACATTTTACATATAAATGCTACAGTGTCTAATATAAACATATGGGGTGTTTTCAAATTGCGACATTCATATATATTATTTTATGTATTATTATGTATGTCACAATACATATATATGTTTGTCACATATATTATATATACATTACATATTTTTTCTAATTTTTATTTTGTTTTGTTTTGTTTGCAGATTTGTGCCTTTTACTGGGGATTTACTTCTTGGATTGCCTATTACATTAATCACCCACTATATACACCACCATGTACGTAGGGTTCTTCTTAACTAACCTTGTACTAAATGACCAACCTAAAAACTTTATTCTAAATGGCATACATATTATGAACAGCACAGAATAAAGGAATAAGAAAAAAATAAAACAATTCAATTTTAAATTGCTTTCATATTTATTTAAATGCTTATGTAGGCCTAAAAGACCAATTTGACTCATGTATTTTAATTTATTTTCTTTCTACATGAACCAACAAAAATATTAGTAGGTTGTAAACCTCCAGAAAACAAATAATAAAATGAAAAAGCAACAATTAAAGAGAAAATTATTATATAATTATACAATCATATACCAATCAGTTATCAGATATTTTAAAAGTAAATAATAAACATTTAATTATTCTTTTAAATAAAATTCCACAAAAAATGGAGGCCAACTTTTCCTGTGACAAATTAGTTTTTATTTATGATTTAATTTACTGAAATATCTTGACACAGATGAACAATTTGGTTGAATGTACACTGGAAGAAACTTAATTCCTTGGTTCTTAATCTTAAAAAAAAATGTCCCCTGATCAAGGAATTTCATTTCTTTCTTCAATTCGGACTTTACTTTCTTCAGCTTTTACTGTAGCACATAGAACACATGATGTAAAGCTCAATAATTAAATGGTTTCTCATTTAATTTACAATTATTTTTGTGGTCTATTTCTGGTGTTTACCAAGTTTAAAATAAATTGAAATAAATGTATATTCAATCTTTATTTTAAATTTTAGAAAATAAGTTAAACTTGCTTGATTTCTTAGCAGAAGTATTAATATAGAGAATTACAATGTTCAGTGTCTTTGCTAAAATCAACAAATGTAGTTCATTCTCTGGAGTGAAGGGGCATTGATTTCAATGATTAAAACTTCAGTTGGTCTTAATGCTAACAATTCACTATGAATAATGAAAATGAAAGTTCCTGTATTTACTGATTTTTCAAATATTTTATAAGATGCACTTTAACACATGAGTGTATTGCTCCAGACTATGATAAGAAGAAATGCCTCTGAAAAATGCTTCATTGCCATATTGGGTACAAAATAATAATAGTGGTTAATTTTGTCAATGTATACAAATCATGTACTGAAAACTGAATATTTGTTAATAACTGTAAATATTCTATTTATTTTCAATTAAAAACATTATTTTGTGGCTGTTAATATTTACTATGGAAGGCTAGAAAAATAATGCCCTGAAAATATAATTTCGCTATGCTCAAGATCTTAAAATGCATAAGATATAAGTAGGATTCAAATGCTGTGAAAACTTATTATAGCATTTTAATACTAATTACAAGTGGAAAATTAATATATTACCTAGGAAGTCCACACTTAACATGGTTGTAATATACATGAGCTACAGCTATTATACTTTAGTTAAATCATACTAATGTGACTGCTAAAACAGTATATGATAGAATAAGTTGCTCTTTTCTTTTATAGAGAAAGTATAAATTAACTTTTATTAAGGCTTCCTATGTTTTAGGTGCTATGCAAACAATTGCCACATTTTGTCTCTGAATACTTATGAAAATTATAGTATTTATAGTCCCATTTTACAGATGAACAGCTAAACTTTAGAAAATGTAGGCAGATTTTCCAAATTCACTCAGCAAATAACTGGAAAAGAATCTATAGCTTAGATACAGATAACAGTAAACTGTGCAAGAAGTTAGCCAATCCACAGCCAGCCAGACATGTAAATTCTGTATAGACATTATCATGGAGACCCCCTTACCAAATGAGCATATCATTTTTACCTTAGTTGTCATCTGCGTGGTAGAGGCTTCTGTTTCTTACACTGTTAGCTATATGGGCTTAGGATACCTACACACATTGTTGACAAATAACAGAACCCATAGCTTTCTCTAATTTGTTCCATGCTTAAGTCATTTATTGTTTTATTTTTTCTGTAAAATTTCACCCTTTTTTATATTTATGCTGCAAAAAAACCTTCTGTTTCATTTCTTGTCACTTTCTAAGACTTTAATAGAATATTTTCCCTTTTTAACACTTAAATTAGAATTAAAAGATTTATTCTAATTTTAAAAATGGATTATATATTACATCATAAAAATTCAATTTTGTACTCACAAAGCAGAAATAGTACAAACTACATTATCTTTAGGTGAGATGAAATAAACCTTAATAGTACAATATAAGTACACGAAAGTGTTTAAAAACAAAATATTTGAGGGGATATTTAAAAACACATTCCTAAATTATTTTAACAATAAGAGATATAACAATAATTCCCAAAAAATTATGACAAGGTAACTTAAAAAGAAAATAGTACTTATTAAAGTTGTTTTCAGCAGAGCCAGTATAATCTTAATAAATAATTATATTTAAGGAAGATGAAATGAAACACTTTAATTAAACAAATCAGTAATTCCTTTAATTTTTGTTTTAGTATATCTTACTTTGTTTGCTGCATTAAATCCATCTGCTTAAGGTTGCAAAAAGACAATTTATCCAATTTTTATTTTGTTCTTCTTGAAATTTTTCATTAAATTATCCATACTTACAACATAGTTTCCCTCTTTTTAATCTCAAAATAAGAAAAAAAAGTGATTAGACTTTTGGACTTTATCTGTTTAATCTTTGATCACATTTTCTGTACTTTCATTTCATATATGATGTGTTCCTTCAATATACATAATTAAGTCTTATTTCAGTATAATTTTTTATTACATTATGACCATGATTATTATTTTTTCTGGTTTTTGTTGTTATTATTGTTGTGTTTTTGTTGTCATAGTTGACACTGCTCTTCTTTGCTCTCTATGCCAACTGGATTTTTTCCCACTTCCTTCTGTGGTTTCTGTGCTAACAGTGTTTGACTTTTATCATAATTCTTACTGCAATCTAGTTTCATCAAATTTGGCTGCACAAAGTTAAAAGCATCTGTATATTAATACACAAAAGCTAACAATTGAAAATCAACATGTTGTATACATATTTCCAACACATATTGTACTACAGAGTTCATTTCCTGTAATTCTTGAATAATATTTAAATACAACTAAATGAAATATGTTATCAAAACTGTAAACTGCCCAATGGCAGGAACATTTTAACAATCCCAAATTAGAATGTGTATATTCAAATATCTTAATATATAAATGTTTGCAATCAACATAATCAAGGAATAATGTCCTAATAGGTTACTTTTACCTGTCTAAATGGGAAACATTATACAAATTATGAAATATTATTAAACATTTTAAAGCTTATAATGACTAAAACCTCTACAGAAAGTTTATTTCTCTTTACACTACCTATGACTTTGTTTTTTTGGAAATGAATACGGAAAATATTAGACTCTTCACTTGATACTTGTGTTTATCACATCTTTATTCATTTTCATTTAAAAATAAGAATAAGACATATGTTTACTGTCCTCTGTCTAATGTGCTCTGAACCCTCTTTTCTCTATTCCCATGCCTATTCATTTTAATAAATCAAAGCTTAAATTTATACTCAGAAGAATCCTCCTTGATGTCCCAGATTACAAAAAAAGAAACCCTTTTTATTTATTCTATTAAATACTACATAGATATTTTTAGTAGCACTTATCAATTTTTGCAAACTTCCATTTGTTATCATGTGGTTCGTACTTTTCCTGGTAAGAATGTAAGTTCAATTAAGATTGCCTTTGGCTTTGTCTGTACTTTATCACAAGCACACAGTTCAGTGCCTCTCATGTGTACTCTTGGTAACTAGTTGAATGAGTAAAGTTACATTGAATAATAGGTATAAATTAAAGAATTATGGCTGATACACATGATTATCAACCAATTGTGATTTGGCAAGAGCAGAATGTTTAATTATATGAAAAATATGTATACCATTATGTTAAGAGAAAAGTAAGTTATAAAATTGTTGTATCAAATATTGTGAAAAATATACAACATATATGAAAATGTCAAAGGGGAAAATCATAATATTCATTGCTTTTTTTAATGGTTCATGACATTTTAATGCATTTTCCTTTCCCTTACCACTTTTTTCTATTTCCCAAGTATTGTCTGTTAATATATTTTATTTTACTATTAGATATATGAACTTTATAAAAACAAAACTTCCAATTCAGGCACATAAGGCTTATATGTGTAATCTATGAATATATGTCTACGCAAAATACCTATATATCTTTAACTATACTTTTAAATTTCTAACTTAAGAAAATAGAATTTAGTAAAAGATTTACTAAACATCTTTATTCATAAAGATGTTCAAAGCAGTATTATTTATCACACATAAAATTTAAATGACCTTTGTAGCAATTCTATAGCCACATCATGCATTATTATGAAGATTCAATTACAGTTAGGACAATGAGTGTTTAATAATATTGGAAAATCTGTAAGTATATCATTAGGTGATAAATGCCAAGTGTTAAAATGAGGGATAATATTTTCATGTGTATATGTAAATGTGTTTATATAAAAACAATTACATGTTCTCATACATATAACAAGAAGAAAGAAATGCAACTGTTAATAAGCATGATAAGTTTGTCAAATAATTCTATTATTATTATTGAATATTCCAACTTTTCCGCTATGAGCAACCCTTCCTTTAGAACATCGATTTAAATGCTGCTTTGTACATTACTCTTTCTCTGCTCTCTAGAACTTAACCGATATTTTTCTTTACTTTAAGGTAAGAAAAGTAATATATCATATATTTGTTATAATACAAATATACTTATAATTCTACCTATTACAAAATGTCAAGGCAGAAAACAAATGACTATAAGTAGCATTTTTCCTTTTATTGTTAAACATTAAAAATGAGAGTTATTTTGTGGTGTCCTTATATGCTTGACCATAGTTGTGTGCTTTTAAAATGGGACAAAGACTAAGTCTGCCTTCAAAGAGTTTAATAATACAAATTAATAATATATTTCATTTATAATTTAAATAACATTACATTACTAAAACAGTACAAGTGGAAAAATATCAACACTTTAGATTGCAAAAGTATCTTCCAAAAAATTGAATTATATACTAGACAGTTCTGTTGATTGTAGAAAAGTTATATCCAATAATTGCTGCCTGAATTATGTCTGTATATTTGACAATGCAAACTATGAGTATCTGCATGACATATTCTTTTCTTACTCTCTAGCATTTGGAAACAGGCAAATCACAGTATCTGCTATCAATTTTCTGGTATGTATCATATATATTTTTGCTATTCATGCTATCATTTTGGTACTATGAAGAAGAAAAACAAACGATATTGAGGATTTGCCATGTAGAAAATATGATATATGTTTATATAATATACTAAAGTGAAGTAAATAAAATGACTTCCTATAATCGAGTCTTTAACTCTCTAAATTTTATAATCAAAATGCTGCAGTCATCTCTAAAGTTTGATTAGAATTATTTGAAATACAATAAATATTTGAAAAATATATACTCAGTGATTCTTCCTGCAGTATACACATTTACCAATCTATAAACTTCCAAGAGCAAAAATTGTTTTGCAAATTTTGGCAGATAAACACCCAAAAACACTTTGGCATAATTGTTAATTTAATTAAAGATAAACACAGAGTTTGGCTTTTTAATAAAACCTGGCTCTTTCTATACTGTTCTCATTCAATTTCTTTAGATTTTTCTATGTAAATAAACATTTACATAGATTGAATTGTATGAAAATCAATCTGGGTACACAAGATTCTTGATTATTTCTAAAATGCATTAATTATTTCATTTGAGACTTTATTTGTTTTTAGCTTTTGGAAGCTCTATAACTCCTTGCTTTCATTCTGTGTTTAGTTTCTTTCATCCCTGTCCTTGATAATTTAGTTAACTCCCATGATTCATATCCAAGTTCACATTTCTTGCAAAGTCTGTATTCAACAGCTTATTTTCAACCATTTTATACAGTTCATAAATCACCCACCACACATTGTAAGGAGCTCTCACATGACTCTCTCTTGCTATCTCTCTCTTTACATATTTTTAGTTAATAGTTTAGGTGAAAAAGTCCTCCACTCTGTTTGCTTTGAAGACAATAGATCTTGTTTTTGTCTTTTCAGCATATAGTTAGGCATAGCAGGAACTCATTATTGTTTAAATAAATGGCACAGATAATTTATGTATTTGGAATTTCTTAAGAAATATATTGAAAATATATCACAGCCGTGTAATTTTCCAATTGTGCATATTGTTAAAAGAGAGTAATTCTGTGGTTCATGTGTTGTAACAGCATTAGTGTCAACCCCTGTTGTATTAAGTCTAATGTTCTCATATTAACTACTCAGTAAATCTGAGTGAAGAGAAGAATGAATTCATAGATAAAATAATAACCACATATTTGGTAGTAATTTCAGTATGTTTTAGATTAATATCAAATAATTTTTCTTCTCCTTATGATGTCCACTTTTTCAGAAAAATTGATAATTATAATTTTTTCTGTGTAATTAAGACAATTCCCTTTTTATATATTTTTTATTTCTTCCCTTTTCTCAAATATAGTATGGGTATGTATGTATTTATTCTCTCTTCTCAAACGTGTATGAAACTACTACAAAAGCAAACTTTTAATAAAAGTCCTTTATTAAAAAGTTACATTACTATAAACATATTGTAATATTTTTCCTACAAAGTTAAAAGGCATAATTAGACATAAGCAAAATTCTAATGGCTTGCAATTATGCTTTTAATTCCCCAGAGACTTAAAAATTCTGCCTTCTTATTAAGCTACTCGTTTTTCCTGTCCACATATCACTTTATCAATCAAGTGTATTTCATATAGTCCCCAGGCAAAAATTAATAAAGCCCAGGATGCTAAATTAAACAAATACTGATAGATGATAGAATAGACTATGTCTATTACCTAAAGTAGGTAAGGATGACAACTTTAATTCCACATTTAAGCACGTAACAGGCATTTTCTGTTTCGGTTATAGATTTAACAATTTGATAAATTTTATATTTCTATAATCTATAGATTTAAATATTTTTTAAAATTGAAAGTAATATAATTAAAACCTGTGCTTTAGTTATAGATAGTATAATACTAAGTATCTGTGAAAACCTTACTTAATGTAAAAATATTTAATGTAGTTATATTCCATAGGAATGCAAAGTTTAGAAATAAGATAGAAGGGCCACTGTCACTCTGTTACACATGTAAATTGTCGTAAGAAATGAGAAAGCCTGTTAGTCCTGAAATTTCTTAGTAATGTTTATTGTTAAAACATATTTAACTTTCGAAAATAATATGTGATATTAAGATATTAGTGTTAGAAACCTGAACCTGTTATAAGACATAATATTAACAAAGTAGTTGATTGAGCTTGCATTTAAACATAGAGAGGCCTGCTATTCATTGCAAGCAATTTAAAGTCTATTATTCAATGTATGATAACAGAATATATGTGCATGTGCATTTGAAAGTTATTACAAGTACTATATGTACAAATGATTTGGAAAAAATAATCAACATATGTCAAGTCCAATGCATTGTAAATTATATTCTACTACATACTGTTTATTGTAATATAAATTAACAGTAGATAGTACAATCCATATTGTACAGAATAAACAAAGGAAAAATTAATGGATCAATCTTACATAATATGCAATTCAACCAGAAAATACCTATTTTAATTGCAAGTGCTATATTTTTGCTGATAAAATGTTATGAACAAAACTTCTTATTCTTATTTTGACCTATGTGCTATTTTAATATAAGAAGAAAGAGATATTATTCATTTAAAACTGATTTTGCCCCCTGTTGTTATGTAGAACCAGATTATCACCTAGTAAGAAAATAATAGAATAATGTTGCATAGAGTTGTAGTTAATTCTCAGTTACTCATGTCAGATTCATCTATTTTGTAAACTATTAATGGTTATAAATTTATTTTCATCTCCCTCTACTTTTTCTACTGCTATTCTGAGTTTCCTAACATATTAAGAAAAGTATATTGTAAGAAAAACAAAATAATTTACAATGTGTACATAATATTGTAAAAACAGGTTCTTATTTTGTGGAAAATTATTTGATTTTGATGAGTTTTTTTTTTTCTGTCTCTATTATATTCAAAGGAGTAGTCTCTCACCTCTTCCTTGGTTGAAATTCCTTCTAACTTCCAACACAAGTTTGAACCTTCAAATATGTTCAAATATCACAAATATACAGCAAAAATTAAGGAGAATCAAATATACAGGCAAATTTATAAAGACATCAGAATAACTTTTCAGCAAATTTTAGGTGCAACTTGTTTGTCTCATGTAAATATTGTGAATACATTTTGTAATTTTAGTATGTAATTATATTTTTTTCTAGGGGCAGATTCATCTAATTATAAATTTGTTATTATTACAAATATATCCAGTGTCTAAAACCTACATGCTGTTTTCTTCATGACTCATTATTTGGTTAAACAATTGATGTTTCAACATTTAGTTTTGTTGTGATAAATAAGCAGGAAGAAGAAAATATTTTGATGGTTGAATAAGCATATAAATAATCTCAAAACAAATGTTTAATCAAAAGACATAATTTCTAAACTATAATTTTTTCACAAATTTTGGTAAGTTAACTTGATTTTTAATAAATATTTTATAATATATTCATTTTTTTGTGTTTGGCACAGTAAGTGATGGAAAATAAATATGACCAGCTGTCTAAGTTGAAAGATGTACAAAAGATAGGAAGACCAAACAGAAATGTAACAAACCATTAGTTTAGTAATTATGGGTTTTGTAGTGCCAACAATTTGTGGAAATGAAGTCTAGAGAAGTGAGATTAATGTAGGATAATCTGGATAAGCTTTTATTGATTAAATTGGCAACTAAAATTATCACAACAATTTTATTGGGTAAACATGGTGTGCAAGGCACTTGACTTCATTCAATCATTAATGTAGGATAATCTGGAGAAGCCTTTATTGATTAAATTGGCAACTAAAATTATCACAATAATTTTATTGGGTAAACATGATGTACAAGGTACTTGACTTCATTCAATCATTATAAATTCTCTAAAGACAGAAATTAACATTTGCATTTCGGGGAAGAAATGAAATTCCAAATGTGGAATTCACTTAATCTCTCATACATAGTAAATGAAATATGTGGCACGTGAACACAGGTTCATGCAACCAAAAGCCTGCATACTTACCCACATTCACATGTAAAACTTCCAAAAAAGTATTACCTGAAAATTTAAAATTCCACTTTGCCTCTTTAAAGATAACTTAAGAAACCAAATCCTTTTCTATAATTATTTTGTGCATTTATGTTGGTACAAAATTTGTATTTGTATTGTTTCCTGGATCTTTAAGTACTGATTTTATATTTGGTATATTTGTTTACATTATGTCCTAAGTGAATTAATTTATTGAGTTAATTAATTAATTTATTTATTTGCTTTATTGTACTTTGGGCTCTAGGGTACATATGCACATCCTGCATGCTGTCTCCATTCCCCACCCCCCAAGCCCTGTTGCCTATATCAGGCATTTCTCCCAGTGTTATCCTTTCCCATCCTCCCCACCCCTCCACTGTCCCTCCCCTCCCCTCCCCTCCCACCCCCCCCCCCCCCCCACCTAGCCCAGTGAGTGTTGTTCTCTTCCCTGTGCCCAAGTGTTCTCACTGTTCATCATCCACCTATGAGTGAAGACATGCAGTGTTTGGTTTTCTGTTTTTGTGTCAGTTCACTGAGAATGATGGTTTCTAGATTCATCCATGTCTCTGCAAAGGACATGAACTTGTTTTTTTCATGGCTGCATAGTATTCCATGGTGTATATGTGCCACATTTTTATTTTAAGTAGCATTTTTACATAACAGTTCTGGATGATGAAAATGGATTTAAATTTTCCCTTTCAATATATTTTTCCCTAAAATTTAGAAAGCATTGAATTATATGACAGCTAGTCTGTGAAACATCCAGAAATTAAAACTATTTATATATACCATAGAACCATATATACCATAGAACTATTATTATATGTGAAAAAAGGCATTCAGAAATGGTTGAAAAGAACAAAATCAGCTATAATATATGAGATTAATAGCATTAAATGTACTGAGTTTAATGGGTACTCAACTTTTGGGATATAGTAAAAGTTTAATGACTCTAAACAAGAAAGATTTTGAATAACATACTCAGATATCAGTATCATGGTATTTATATGTTGTTAAATCAGATAAGGTATATATGGCAGGCAAAGGAAGGGTCTTACCCTCACAGGACACATGTTGCAAACTGAGAATATTATTAGTATCAGGCGATGGTGGTAAGCCTTTGATCTTGGAGGGACAAAGTGGCCTAATAACAGGGTCAACTAGTAGAGTGCATATGATTAAGAGGTCATGATGACAGATAAGCAACAGTTTTCTTTGTGTGGTAGCACTGTTCACAATAGGTTTTCTAAACTGAGCTGATGCTAGCTGGAAGTCAAACAATCACCATTCACTAGAAAGATTTTTGCTGTTAATGAACTGAGATTAACATAAACCTATGCCAAATTTGTCTTCAGCAAGAGTTGTCTCTTTATGGGCTGAAAGTCTCCCCATAGTAACAAGTACAAAGTTGATTAACAAGACAGTTTAGACCTGATTATTAAACAGTGTGAAAAATATCTTCAGAATTTCTAACTTGTGACTAATTATTTTTATTCAATATATGCCAACAACAGCCTTTTTCATTGTTATAATAATAAAAAAAACTTACCTTTATATTTAGAATAAAATATATGTCTTTTGAATCTTTGGGATTAATGTTTTACATAGATTTTGTCTATCTGTAGAATACATTTTTTTTTTAAATAGGCAGAGAGGTATATCACACTGAAAATGTTTAAAATGTTTTGCAGATGTGTGAAGCTGGGAATCATTTCATCAATGTAATGCTGTCTCATCCCAATCACACAGGTTAGTACTTTTTTCTTTTCTTTTCTTTAGGGTGAATTATGTTAATAATTATTTTTATAACCTTCAAAAATCTTTAAAAATAAAAATTTTAATAGTTGGAAATATGTATGCCACATTTTCCATTTTATGTCTAACTTTTCCAAATATTTGAGCCAAATCATGTTCTCCAATAATGATTTATCTAAAATAAAGTGTGCCTGCACACAATCATCCTCCTCACATAAAGAATAATCAACAATCTCACTTAAATATGTAAATAAATGAACTAATGAATAAAAACTAAAGCAGTATAAAATCACTTGGTGAATACTCAAATTACTAAACTCTCAATATTGATCTAGTTTGCACAATATTTGATACAGTCCCACTATTTCAAGTGACTTAAATTTTTTTGTAATGATAGTAATCTTTCATTGAAAAACACAATGGCACTGAAGTATCAATGCTTGGGAGAACATTTCAAAGTTAGTAGTATATTTAGGTTAGTGCAAAAGTAATTGCGGTTTTGGACCATGAATTTTAAATCATTGTAACTAGTCTCATACACACCTTTATTAATCAAAATAGGAACCATTATAATCAACATATTTTTGCCAATGAGAATTTTTTTTTTATTCCTGTAGCATAATAATCCATGCTTCAGGATTCAACAAACTCTTGGAAAGCATTTTCTGCAACCTGCTAATTGTGGAAGCAATTTCCCTGCAAAACGTTGTCCAGATGCTTGAAGAAGGGGTACTCAGTTGGTGAGAGGTCAGGTGAATATAGTGGATAAGGCAAAACTTTGTGGCCCAATTCTTTAAAATTTTAAAGCGTTGGTTGTTGATGTGTGATCAGACATTGGCATGGAGAAGAATTGGATCCTTTCTGTTGACCAATGCTGGCTGCAGACTTTGCAGTTTTCAATGCATCTCATTGATTTGCTGAACATACTTTGCAGATGTAATAATTTTGTCGGGATTCAGAAAGCTGTGGTGGATCAGACCACTAAACAGTGACCATGACCTTTTTTTTTGGTGCAAGTTTGGCTTTGGAAAGTGCTTGGGAGCTTCTTCTCAGTTCAACCACTGAGCTGATCATCACCAGTTATATAAAATCCACTTTTGTTGCACATTACAATCGGATCAAGACATGATTCATTGCTCTTGAATTGAATAAGAAAAGACAACACTTCAAAATGATTTTTTTTAATATTTTCGATCAGCTTATGAGGACCTGACTTATTGAGATTTTTCACCTTTCCAGTTTGCTTCAAATGCCAAAGGAATGTAGAATGGTCAGTGTTGAGTTCTTCAGCAACTTCTTCTGTAATTTTAAGAGGATCAGCTTTGATGATTCATCTCAATTGGTCATTGTCAACTTCTGATAGCCAGTCACTAGCTCCTCATCTTTAAGGCTTACTCAAAACTTCTTGAACCACCAATGCACTCTGTGTTCCTTTGTAGTTCCTGGGCCAAATGTGTTGTTGATGTTGTGAGTTGTCTCCACTGCCTCCTGACCCATTTGTATTAATATATTTATTATTATTATTTTTGAGATTGTGTTTCACTCTTGTAGCCCAGGCTGGTGTTCAATGGCAGGATCTTGGCTCACTGTGCACACCACCCTGCTAACTTTGTATTTTTAGTAGAAATAGTGTTTCTCCATGTTGGCCAGGCTGGTCACAAACTTCTAACCTCAGGTGATCCGCCTGCATCAGCTTCCCAAAGTTCTGGGATTACAGGCATGAGCCACCGCACCCAGCTCATCACCCATTTTGAACTCGATTAAGAAAACCGCTTGGATTTGCTTTTTGTCTGACATCATTTCCGTAGACAAAAGTAAACATAAAATATCAGCAAGTAATAAGTCCTTAGCAAAAAATCATAAAGTAAGAAATGCCCATTAAAATGATGTATAACATAACCACATTTATTTAAGAAGGTATTCCAATATCAAATGACAAAATCCAGCAATGCAAAAAGCTCAATTACTTTTACACTCACCTATATATTTGAAAAAGTTTATAGTGTCTCCATTATCTAAAGGTATTTGTGGTAAATCAATCATCTCATTTAGGCTCATTTATATGCAGGGATTCCCAACTGCTCACCCTATATAATACATGATTTAATTGTAAATTCAAATAGAAATAACAAACATTTTGTCTACTTGTTAACAATTCAAATGAAAATATAAAGGCATATTTGGCTCTTCAATTGTGTTTTAACAACAACCTGAATTTCTTAACATTTTCTTGCCTTCCACACTTCTGGTAGGCTAGTGAAACATATAAAATATTTTCCTGAATAATTGTTACATGAAGTAAAATACATGTAATTACAAAGGAAAATTATTATATTAGAATAATTGTGAATATATGAAAAAGCTATAGTATAAGCATATGTTTGTTACTGCAACATTACATAATATTTTGATGAGTACTCAACTTTTTGAGTATTGATGATGAATTACAGAGATTTAAAAAGAAGTGTACTGTGACTTAAAAATATCTTTGTTTTAGCTTGGTTAAAAAAAAATTGCACGTAAGGCCAATGCTGTTGTAGTTTGCAGTCCTCATTTGCAATGGAGTGAAGCCAACATTTCATTAAGAGATCGAATGCAATTTTATCTGATCCAAATTCAAAGGTACATTGAATTTTCTTTGGATGCATGTGAGCCACAAATGAAAAATGAAAAATATCTGAGAGTCTAATTTTTTTTTAGTGGAGAAGCAAAACACAGTATAATCTAATAAAATGCTAGCACTGCCAAAGCTATAAACATCACAAACTTTAGTCTTATGTGGCTGGCTACCAATGTAATCAACTCAAGCTTCTTCATTTATTTGGAATATGGTGTCATCATTTGAAAAGGAAAATTTTAAATCATACAGTAATTTTGAAATTGTTCATGTGAGAAAGCCTCCCCCCCTTTTTAATGTTTACTCCACTCTTTATCTTGCTTTGTATATTGCTCTTGAAGAATCAGATGCCAACCTAATTCTCTCTCTTTTGTTAAGTGACGGTTTTTTTGCTTCGAGGCATAGGTGGCTTTTTCTTTATTATAAAAGTCTACAAATTTTTAGGGAGTGTCTAAGAGTTGGTAATTCCCAACCAATTTCCCCAGGGTCACTAGATGCTCTTCCAGTAGGTTAATCCATGTCTTATTTTAGTTCTAGAAAATTTCCTCAAATTACAATTTTAAAATCAGTTTTATTACATTATGGAGTGTGAGAGGGTTACACTGTACCTATGTTCCTTTTTCTGCCTCTAGCTTCTCTGTCACTTTGACTATCTTTGGCCCTTTTTTTTTTGCTATTCTTTTTATTTGCTAGCGTCTATTCTGTTGAATATTACATCCTTAAGCAAATGAAAAATGTATTTCATATTACTGGGATAGTTTCTTCTTTGTCTACAATTTCTTGAGTACAATCAACTCTTATTTTGTATTATATCTTCTTGTTTTTTTCATATCTGTTTTCAGTTTTGGGATTTCTTAATGGTTACATTCTTTGGTAATTGTGTGTGTGTGTGTGTGTGTGTGTGTGTGTGTGTGTGTGTGTTTGTGCGTGTGTGTGTTCCGTACATTTTGTTTTGTTTTCCTTGTAGAGGGTTAGTTTTTGTCTGCAAGCAAAAATACTTTCTAGTTCATTCAGACAGAAGTAGCATATAAATGTTCATTGATTTACATTTATTATTAAATGTGTGAATTGACCTTGAAGAAAAATAACACAGTTTTTTACATATGAGGTTACTGAAATCTCTAAAAAACAAAGTGTGTCCTGGAAACAGAGGAGGTTTTCGTTGTATCTTCTGATCCTCTGACACCCTTGTTTTCTAAATTCCTTGAATCTCAGATCTTGTTTCCTTCTCTCTCTTCCCTTCTAAGCTTCCACATGATACCTTTCCTCTCTGAACAAATTTCTCATAGCATCATTTTCTTTCTTGGAAACATTGTCTACCAAGATGACAACCTCTGACCTCAACTGCTTTCAGATAATTTTATTCAATTTGTCCCTATCCAGCATTCTAATATATCAGGTCCCAGATCTTTTCTCAGAGTGAATTTTCATCTTCTGATCATGAATTCCAAATAGTTAGTTACTCAGTGTATTATTTTTCCTTATATAAAATCTTTATCAGTTCCTGTGTCAGTTCTAAATTAGCATCTCTTACTCTTGAATTTTTATCTTCTCCCTTACATATTAATTGAAGTATTGTAATATCTATTAGGCATGGGTTATATCTTTAGGCATGGGTTATATCTAGAAAGGCACCATTTAATATCAATGGTACAAACAAAGTGTCATGAGTCATGTTCCCAGGTGGCAGAAATTGATCTAAAACAGGGTTATTAGGAATTATGGAAAAGAGGCAAGGAAGGAGAATTATGCCAAAGGGGAAGTTGAGCTGTGATGTAATCACAAGAATGGCCTCAGTCAACTTATATTGGGCATCTGAAGCTAGAATAACACTGTAGAGTTGTTATGAGTTGGAATGACTAGAGACAGCTAATTGGATGTTAGTCTACCTGGGAAAGAGAAAGACCGCATAAGGCAGTTCTCTTTAATCAAGGCCATTTTCTCAGAGAGAGTCTGACAGTTGAAAGAAAGCTTCAGCTAATGTAAACATTGTGCAAACTACAATAATTGGAATATATATATATATATTCCAATTATTATTTATTTATAGCCTGGAGAAATTACCAGCTTTGTGAACCCAGGTTGTCTAACAGTATTTAAAATGTAAAAATCCCACTTTTTCTAGTATGCAGTTCCCTGAATCAATGAAGTTCTTTTAGTGAAGATCACTGAAATCATTATCATGTGCATCTGGTCTGGTGTTACAATGTCTTTCCTCTCAGTGTCTTTCCTCCCAGACTATTCTTCCATCAGTGAGTTTGGAGTCTTAGAACTGATTCACATTCCAATACTGGGAAAGGAATACTAGATTTGATATTCCATCAGCTGTCTTAAGTCTCTTAACTATTCATCTATAATTTATTTTGTCCAAATTTATTAATAGCATTGTTAGACATCCAACTATCTAGCTTCTAGGGACATCGTGTTCTATAAGCCAAACATAACTTTCTGTAGATCAATCCTCCTATGAACTGGCCACTAATTCTGGCTCATGAACAATTAAGTGCTGTAATTGGAACTGCCTTGATTTTCTAGGTAGAGATGTGAGGAGGGGTACTTTACTTCCATTCACTACTAGTCATCTCAGTTCTAAGATGACTTCACTTACAGTAAGCCTGTTAAAGCAAAGAGCCAACGTGAATCTTAGTAATATGTTGTCCCTTTCACTACCATATTCCCTGTATTATTGAAATGTGGTATATCCTATTGGCTCACCCATGAAGCATGAGAAAAAACATGAGAGCATGAAATGGGGGAAAAATTCCTTGCATAGAATGAAGCCCTCCATTTTCAGACATGTATAGACTATCTGCTCTAGGATTCCTATTTATCTAAGGCACTTAGCACCTTCTTTCCCAGCCTGCCATGGAAATTCTAACATTTCTTCTTTGCCTATTGTGGGCCATTGCTTTGTTCACACTTCAGGTACATTTTAGTTTTGTGTTTGTACAATCTTAGCAGGATATTTAATCCTATATTCCAAGAGAGTGCTCCAAAAACATAAACAAACCTTTATTCAATTTTATACTTTTCTCCTCTTTTCAAGCACACTCAGATTCCAATCCCATGTGTATTCTCCTATAATTTGTTGGTTCATGCTGGCTAGGTTCTGCAGCTCATTTGAGGCATTATGTTTTTTGTTCTATATGTGATCCAGAACAACTTCAGGTAGTTTATATTGTGTTATAACCCTAATTATAGTGGTTTAGAAGAAAAGATAGACACCTTCAAAGGGGTTTTCTTAAAGTGTAGTGTCTTCTATATTGCTTTTAAGGAAGGGTGTGCTCAACTTTCATAAGGAAGAGTGAGCCACCTCTGCATGCTCAAGGAGTTTATGAAAACCTAGACATTCCAAGATTTGCTGGTTAAAAAAAATACTTGACTTAGCATTGATCAGCATTGGATTGGAGTTGTATATTGTTTAGAGTTTGACTACTTTTGCTATTAAGACCTGGACCTGTTCCTCAGCTTTCTCTGCCCTCTCCAAGTCTCTTTGCATACTATCCAGGTGGGCCTGTAACTTTCACAACTGGCTTTTAACTGCGAGTGATCAGTTTGTTTAGATGTCTTTGTCTAGCCATTCAATCCTACTTGTAATATTAGACCAGATAGAATATTGTTTTCAACCAATACCAGCAGTAAAAAACCTTTACACTTGGATTGCTACCTTGTGCCAAAAGCTATCTGCCTGCCCCTACCATCAGTTATAGAGTACACATTGCAGGCCTTTTGGTAAGTCATTCAACTCTAAAATACCATTCCACCATCTGCTTTTTGGGCCATTCCTGGTCCCAACTATGTAAGCTAGGTTTTCTGAAATGCAGATGCCAGGACGGAGATTAACATTCAGGACGACTGTGAAGGGACAGTTTTATGGATAGAAGAAATAAATCATATTTAAATAGGAAAATGAGAGCAATATAGTCTCAACAAGTCTCCAACAATTGCATGGAACATTCTAAAACTGGGAGGAAAGATATATGTTCTCCTGAATTGAATTAATCAATTTTCAATATTGATCATATACAGTATTAAGGCTAAACCAAACAGTGAGTGTGACCTTGGGTGAGGTTGCTTCCAACTATAGGAAGTGCTGAGAGCTGAAGTTTCTCTGCCAGCAGCAGTCCCTGAAGCAGCAGAATAAACCTTATATGCCTAAAGAAAAATATGGCGGTGCAGTATTTTAATGTAAAAATCCTCCTGACTTTAATTTAATAGAGGTTCTATTATAATATACTATAGGTTGAGAGAACATTTATGAAGAATGTAAGTATTAAATTAGTAGCTCCTAAACTTATTTATTATTACAGTTAACAGCAACTATGTACACTTGAAACAATATTATCTATATACATATCTTTTTTCTGTGACATACGCATTTCCATTATTTAATTTGCAAACTCCATCTGGAAAAAATTTAGATTTGTAGACCCTTGATCATTCCACACCTCTAGGGGCTGAACACTCATAAACTGCAGGCTTTAAAACAGACTATTTCCTGAACGTTCTACCTCTGAAATTCAGTGACTATAACTTGAGTAGAATCCTCAATTATCTTTCTTTTGATTAATATACAGACATTACACAAAGGTGTCTACATAAATGCTGTAAAAATCAGTAATATCAAAAGACCTACATATTTATTTTTATGGACGATATGTAAAATCTGGACAATACTTAGCATAATTTTTAGCTTTGCTATTTCAGAAATTCTTACAATTTTGAAAACAACACACCAACATTTTATTACGACTTTAGAGTTATAAGTAAAAGAGATTAGCTGATTTGTTATCTAAATAAATCTTGCTATGTAGAATAAAACATAATTTTATAATTCATATTTACTTTTACAAATGTCATACCTCCAAGTTCAACTTGAAATCATTAAAAATTTGTTATCTAAAATGTTTCTTTAAAAAAATTGAAAGGGAAATAATAACAAAAATAAAATGACAATATATGAAGTATAATGAGAGATGGAAAAATCAATCCTGATTGCTGAACAGAAATGTGTTATTTCAGAATATTAATTATACTGATATTCACTGTAATCCTTCTATGAGAGATTTGCATACTTTTATGGTATAAATGACATCTTTATAAAGTTCCTTTTGATTTTCATCAATTTGATATAGGGAGTCTTGAGGTATTTAATAATCTCAAACAAATACATCTTCAATAGTAAAGAGAAATGTGAAGAGGTGGGAAAATGTTAAAACACTTTATAATTTCTGTATGTAGTACTATTTCCACTATTATACAAAAAATAATTTATATATATTTAAGATCTTAAAGAATTGATTATATGTATGTATTCTGCAATGTTACAGCAACATAGCTGTAGATATGATGTGACAATGACAGCTATTTTATTTGACTCAAAAGGTTATAACATTTAAAACTGGGTCTCCTCAGAATAATTTGTGAAATAGGTTGCTATAAATATGTGATAACATTTCATGTGGCACATAGTTGTTTTGGAGAATTTAGTATTATATAATAAGCATATGATCAGATTTGCAATATACAGCATCATTGACATTCTACTTCTCTTTGCAAAAGGAAACAATGCCTGTTTCCCAAGTCCAAATTATAACCCCTTCACATGGATGTTTTTCCTGGTTTCATGTCCTAACTACACCTATGAGGTATGTTATTTATGTATGTAAATACTTGAATTCTATTTATGATATACTATAGGCATGTGCTTATGTAGTTACATGTACTATATATTAATATATGCAAGAAAAATATATAGAGGTCTTATCTATAGATTCTGATATAGGAAAATAGAACATTTCAATAACAATTTTCTCTACAGAAACAAGAATATTTCTGCCTAAGTTTATCTGTATTTAAATAATATTTTTAAATCTTCATGTAAAATATCGAGATATTTTAGGAGTTTCATTTTTATCAAGTATTTAACAATGTCTTTTATTTTCTTATGTACATGATCCCATTTTATGAGATTACTTGACTTTATTATATGTAAAAATTAAAATTTTTTTGAAAATGTATTCCTACCTGTAAGTTTTCTAATATTTTTAAGCCTTACAATTACCTATTAAAAGCCACAAGTGAACAAATTACTAGATTACAATTATGTATGTGCTAATTTAAGTTTTTAATATAACAGATTGGATCATGGATTAGTTTCACAGTCATGACACAAACCCTGCCAGGTAAGACCCAGATTTACTGACAATTAATCAAAATAAATGCATCTTTAGGAGAAATGGTTTCTGATAAAAAGTTATGATAGCACTAAAGTATAGCATGTTTGCAAAAGGATTTTATAGTTTCATATTGATTTTGATTTTTAGCAGTTTTAAAATATATTAAAGTATTATTGGCTCTTTATCTCTGTATAATTGTTGCTTAGTCCAAGCTACGAATTGGAATCCAAATATATTTATTAAGCAATGAGGTTTTTTTAGAAGAAGTTTTGGTAACAACATATTTCATTTGAAACTTCTTTTTATGCATGTACACAGGCATGTGTATGTGTTTTGTCTTCAAAGGAAGAGTTGGGGTGTATGAGAGTTAATCTTGACTACTGAGTATTTTAACACACACTAAGAAGTGGAATTGCATGACTTTCTTATAGTAGTAGGGACATATGGCATGTTCATTTTATCCATTTTGTTATATTGTACAAAAGTTTTGAATCACAATTAATATGGTTTATTATATTATTTGCATGGAGAGGAATAATATATGCACCTAGGAAACTATTATTGAAAATTTTAAAATACAAAAATATATCCTTACTTGGGAAGTAGTTTGTGGCGGTGATATATAAAACATGTAGATTAATTTTGAACTTGGTATTTTCTGTGTTAACTTATTCTCACAATATTGATTGGCTATTGATAGGGAATGGGTGTGAATAATGCAAATTGATACAAAATTATGCAACCTTTGACAAACATCTTAAACGTAAAACATTGTAGTGATCCTTTTTCTAATATAAACTTATTTCATAGAAATAAGAAAGAAATAATAATTATTTCTTTTTTCTTCTAGTTGGAATTTTTACACTTCTGATGAGTATCCAGATGTCTTTGTGGGCACAAAAAAAACATAAGATTTATCTGAGAAAATTCAATTCATATATTCATAGAAAATCAGCAATGATTCCATTTATATTGTAAAAAATAACATCTGTAGAAAATGGCAATATGTAAATTCAATAAACAAGACTTAGTTATGGATAGTTAACTATTATATTCCAACAATTCATGAGCAACAGTATTTTTACTAAGTAAAAATATGAGTAAAATTTCACTAAATTTAGAGTAATACAAAAGGTAATAAAAAGTAAAAATTATAAATACAATTAACTAAGAACAGCTCTGAATATATATACATGGGATTGGTCCTTGAATAAAATTGTCTTCAGTAATACTTCACAATACTATTTGCATAAGACAATTAAAATATCACAGCAAAAAAAAAAATCTGATTAAAAAATGAAAAAGTAATCTGAATAGACATTTCTCAAAAGAAGACCTAGATACAGCCAATAGTATATTTTAAACATGATGAAGATTCAGAAAAAAAAGTGAACTCTTAGACACTGCTGGTGGCTAGTGCACAGCCACTGTGGAGAACAGTATGGAGTCTCCTCAAAAATTACAAATAGAGCTATCATATGATGCAGCAATACCACTACTGGACAAAGGAAATTTGTGTATTAAAGAGACATTTGCACCCTATGTTTACTGCATCACTATTCACAATAGTCAAGATATAGAAACAACCCAGGAGTCCAACAATAGATGAATGGATAAAGAAAATGTGGTATATATACACAATGGAATACTATGCGGCCATAAAAACTGAATTCCTGTCATCAGAACAGCATGAAGAGAACAGGAGGACATACGTTAAGTGAAACAAGCCAGGAACAGAAAGTTAAACATTGCATGTTATCACTTATATGTAGAAGCTAAAAAAAATGCTATCATAGAAGTAAAACATAGAACAGAGGATACTACAGGCTGGAAAGCTAGGGGCAAAGGGAGATTAGCAAGAGATTTTTAAAGGATACAAGGTTACAGCTTTGTCAGAGGAATAATTTCTGGTGTTCTATACCACTGTAGGATGACTATAGTTAAGAGCAATATATTCTATATAGTTTCAAATAGCTAAAAGGAGATTTTTTTCCCCAACACAATGAAATGATAACTGTTTGAAACCATGGATATCCTAATTACTCTGATCTGATCACTATAAATTATATGTATTGAAACATTATTATATATCTCCCAAATATGTTCAATTCTTATGTGGCTTAAAAAATAAAATTTAATTTAAAAAGTATCTGAATTCTAAAGAAAATATTTTTAAAAGTTTTGACATTTAAATTACTTGAATCCCATATTATTTTGACAATAATTTAATTCTTTTATTGTTTGATCTGTTAGGGAGATGTGTCATAGTTATTATGTCATTAGTTCAAATCCTTGTGAAAATTATATCTGTATTAAAAGTGAAATATTTTTATTAATTTGTGTATCTTATTTATTAACTATATAGACATTGTATGTTATCATGTTAGAATTTACAATTAAAATATTTTCTATATATGATTGTTAAATCTTTCTGAATATATATTTTGAAATATATATTATTTGTTTACATTTATATGTAAATTATATTTATATCTTCTGAAATATATTTCAAAAGATGTGTCTATGTACTTGTGTTTATGTGTGTGTATATACCCACATATATATATACACATATATATATATATATTTCAAATGGATTCTATGCACTTGCAAAGGGAAAGTAACATTGGTAATTTGAGGACATTAAGAGTAAAAAAATTTTGTTTTTTTACGTCTTTAAATACCTATGTTCTCTGAAAGCGTGTGTGTGTGTGTGTGTGTGAGTTTGTATGTGAGCATGCATATATACTTAAGAAAGAGATGACCTACATAAATCAAAGTACACATTATTTAAAATATTTAAAAGAAGTTTCAATTTCTTCATTTTTAAATTGTGATTCTTTGGATTTGTTAGTCTATGGAGCATTTTCAATTCTCAGATTACACATATGTAATAAAATATCATTAATGCTCTTAGATTGTATATGTGTATGGCAATATATGGTAAAGTAGGACTATATGTACTGTGCAGGGGCTGTTTATTACTAACATATGTGGCCATTTAAGAAATAATAAAAAGCCCCTTTAAAAGCCTTATAATTCCCAAAGTATACTATTAGAATATCTCAGGAGAAAACAGCAACAAAATTCTAATTCCCTAATACCTATTCAGCTAAATTGTATGATATCATTTAATGATCTTAAAAGGAAATGTCAGTGTATTAAATTACATATACCCAATGTAGTTATGTGATCAACTGCTTGTGATAAATATCCCTTTTTGAAACTAAGAGTAGTTTCTGTTTTTGTAACTGGATGCTGACAGATAGTAACCCAGGAAATTTGCATATTCTTGTAAGACTAGAAGAAGGTCTTTGTTGTGGCAGGAAATATGGGCTACCTATATAACAGACATTTTTCTTCCCATTGTGCTATATTCTCTTATTCCAAGTTGCTCCATCTAATTTTTCTTATATCAGTTATTCCCTTACTGTTGGCAGACATATCTTAGTTAAAGGATACCTTAATTATGGAGTGTTTCTTTTAAAATTTACTTCGCATTTTTATTTGCAGGTGGCCTCACCGCCTAAGACACTCAAAAGAAAAAACCTGACAAAATTACACCATCTTGTTATCAATATTAATGCTACAGATTAGTCTTGCAGCAGCCATGTACACGTTTTCAGCCTTTAAAACCTAACCTTCATTTATAGATTTTAAGAGTTACTAAACCTAAGTATGTACACATATGCATATGAGTGTGTATGTAAATGTGCACACTTTACAAACTTTAATAATATCCTCTAAATTAATATATAAGATTTAGATAAATAATAAGTTTGCATTGGTGGCTAAAAATGTGCATTTCTCTTAATATAAAACAAATCTATATAATCTCATATACTCATGTTTTTTTGTCACATATCTAGGTAACTTAACTTTAGCTTATGGAGTATTTTGCAGGAACAGCATTCCACACTGCATAGATTAGTTGTAGGTATGTCAATTATATTTACATGTCAGTGTGCTTGTTGGGGACAGGAGATTTAAAAAAAGAGCCTTTATATATAAGAACCATATATAAACGCCAAACTTAAATTATTTGGATACTTTTTTCAAATCTTGGAAGTAAAGATAATGTTTGAGTATATTAATGAATAAAATTAACTGTTTCATTTCACTTATATAAGTTAAAAAAAAAGCCTTTAAATTGAAAGTTGAAATTGTACATTTAAATAAAAAGTTGAAATCAAAAATAAAATATGACAATTATTTACAGTAGATGTCATAATTTGATCATATTCATAGGAAAAACATTAAGGAGAAATATAAATGCAGAAAAAATATACACATACACTACATAGATGATCAATAAAATTGCTACCATAGTTACTTGTCGAAGTAATATGCTGTCCTAAATATGTTTCATTATACCATATTCTCTCAGAGTCAACACTCTCATCCTATAAACAAAAGATATATTGTCAAATTCTGAAATTCTTCTGTGTTTTTAACAACTGTGATTTTTATATCAAGGTAAATATTATAATATTAGCAACTCCTAAATACTATACTTTTACTTGAGGGAGACATGTCAGTCTTATTTCTAATTTAATAAGGTATGCATATATTTGATATCTTCATAAAAGCAGTACAGGATTTGGCGAAGGTTTTGCCATTTGTGAAAGGCACACATTTGATACTATTGAAAGCCATATTAACTGGAGAACAGTTCTATAATACTTCCATTTCACATGCAAATTTTATAGTCTATATATTGATGGCTTCTGTGTATGAGACTGAGGATCAGATGAAGCAAACAGTGAGAGGAGAAAAAGGTACAAAGCAGCCTCTGCTTTTTAGATAGTTTGCTTATTTAAGAGACAAAACAAGTTCAACTTTAATTAAAATATTGCATATTTGCTTGCTTAATTATTATGTTAAACCTTAAATATTCTTTATAATAGGCATGTCTTTGAACATGACATAAAATGGACAGCTGTGAGTGTAAAACTTTTCCCATGATGAGAGACATTTTAGCCTCATCACAAGAAGATTTTGCTCTTCTCAAACCATCCCATATTTCTTTCTGACATTTGGAATTATCTCTGTGCTGCTTATATTTTTTTAAACATTCTGGAATTTTTGATGTTTTGTTGTAACTGTTGCCAAATTTTAAATGTTGGATGACAAATGTCCTTAAAAAGTGTTTCCCAATAATTGTGCCTAAAGAAATGCAATTGTCATCAAACTAATTTGCATAAAAAGGGGCCATAAATCATCCTCTTCCTGCAGGAAACTGTAAACCTTGAATTAGAATCAAATCAACAATTTGCATTCTTGCAATGTAGAAATCAGTTCATTTTTTAACCACAGAAATTAAAGACTGCCTGGAATAATTGTTTGATATAATTCTCTATCCCCAAAAAATTTGCAAAAAAATAGCCAGTGTTTTTAAAATGCCATATCTCTGTCTCTCACAGTATTTTCATAAAAAATACCTGGAGAGAGAAAAACAAACAAAACAAGACAAAACAAAGATACGCGTCAGCTGAAGCTATACATCAATACAGCATACTGCTTCCAGTGCCCAACCCTTCTACCGCGTTTCTACTTTTCTACCTCTAGTTATAACTTTTAAAATGTATTCCATTTGACTGTTTTTGTGTTTTAGTTTTCTGCTGTGACTCAAGATAGATTGCAGTGTATTTTGTTTTTTAGTCACACTTGTGGAAAAAATGTCTCTCTGACTCATACACAGACACACAAACAGATCAATTGTAAACATGACTTCTTAAATGAAGCATACAAAATGCAAATAGTCTCATTTTTAAAATGTGTATGTTCAATTTTATTTCTCTACTATTTCCAAAATCTAACCCTAATAAAATAGTAAAATACAGGATATTTAAATATTTTATATATGCCCTTTACCTTTCTTCCAGTAATTTAACGTATTTTCAAAAAATTTAAGATCAATTTTAAGTAACTAGCATTCAGTACCTGTTAAATTTTAACAGTTGACATATGTCAGTTATAACGCTTGTGCTCATACAAAAAAAGGTTCATGAATCAATAATGAGGATTTCTATTTTTATTTTTATTAAAAAAATTAAAATCCTGAGGTTGGTCCTGAATGTTTGAGGTGATTATAACAATTTTGCTTTGTAAATGCAATTACAGATATTTTTGCAGTTTTTGCATAATGATAATAATTTTAAAACTTACTTTAAAAGCTGCTTAAAAGTTAATTTTTGCAGGTGCATAATGAAGCCTATAATTAGGCCTCCTTCCGAGGAGTTTTGATTGTGAAAATACACAGAAGCATTTCCTGAGACAAAAGTTCCTGCTAAAATGGGATTTGGGTTTTTAACTTTAGTTTGCTAATGCTTCTTGAAATGTGAGGAAAAAAATCTCTCAGAAATATTTACAAAAACAAATGCATAATTATTTATTTTATTGAGACTATAGAAGACATTTTCATCCCACGTGTTTGGGAAATGAAATCCTGTTGTCTAGTGCCAAAAATAAAACTATAAAAAATATAAGAAGTATTTTCAACAATCCCAGTGCATAATTTCTGGTTTATTCCATTGTTCTGTCACCTGGTAAATCGAGTTATTTCTGTCACGGGGTACTTTGGGAGTCGCTTTACCCAGTCAGAAACCTCTGTAGCTGGTGGTGCCACTGCCTGAGTTGCTCGCACCTGCAGAGCTTGTTTTCCCCACTCGGACCAACAGGTTGCCCTTAGCTCCCACTAACAGCCTGACTTCCATACCTACTAAGGGTGAGCTAGCGGCGGGGCTATGAGGGGTGTGTAAGCAAGCAAGTGTGTGTTCCAGCTACTGCGCAGAGCAAGGCACTATGGCTGCTTTGGTGCAGCGACCAAAAGATACCTACACAGTGTTGGTGTTGTACAAGGCTGCAGCTGGACCAGGCGTACAGCAAGCAATTTCTGCTGCAGGTGCCCAGGTCTGAATGAGGGAAACGTGGGGAACGTGGTGGCACACAAAATAGTTGGAGATGTTAGCTTCTTCAGAACACTAAGAGTTGGTGGGGGAGTGCTACACTTCTCTCATTCCTACTGCCAGTATCTCAGCACTACGAGAAGTATTTCAGCTTTTTTAGTCTTGCCTCCTTGCTCCCACATAGAGCTTCCTGGCTATCTTGGCCCTGCCTCCACTTCTCATCACATGGGGTGGCCACTGAGGGCTACAGTGTTACAGCTCTGGCTTGGGGAATCCTGAGGTCTGGGCCCCCAGAAGGGTTGCCAGTCTTCACTTTCACAGCCCCATGAACAGGAGTGTGTGAATGGGAGTGTGTCACCACCCACAGCTTGGTGAGCTGGCCAGGAATGTGTGCAGCCCTTTGAGTCCTGCCCATAACTCAGTAAGAAGGCCAGGAAAGTGTTACAGCCTTTTCAGCTTCCGCCATTCCATGGGGCCCAAGCTCTTATCCACATCCTGAAAGAATGAGGTTACACCAACAACTGGAGGATGAGCAAGGCAGAAGACTTTTACCCAGTGACAGAACAGCTCTCAGCAGAGAGGAGACCCAACGTGGGTAGTGCCTACCCACTGGGGGGTTGTCCCTATGTGTGTCTGAGTCTGCCTGTCTCTGGGGGTTTATGGACTCAGAATGGAGGAAGTACATGCTCATTGGTCCATGGGCAGGAGGAAGTGTGTGCTGATGGTTTCGTGAGTAGGCCTGGAAAAATCATCATTTGATTGGCTAAAACAGGCATCAAAAATGTTACCTCTTGGAGCTGTTGTACCTTTTCTGTCAGAATACAGGATAAGCATACTGAATGTTTCCTGAAATTAAATACATATTAATCTTATAGATGTTACCCTTTGTCAGAACTTAGAGTTATGAATGGCCCTTGACATACTGATGCTTTCTCACTGAGCTCTCTCTACCCTGAATACAAGAGACCCTACTAATTAGGTAGTAATATAATTGCCCCTCCTCAGCCTGAAGAAGTTACAGCAGATGGATATTCATTCCTCTGCAATTCTTAGGATTAAGAGTTCTTGTAAAAAAGGGAGGGGGGGAAAATGTCGGAGGCATTTGAGCCAGTGCAACTCTATCTTGAATAGGGGCTGGATTCAATAAGGCTGAGACCTACTGGGTTGCATTTCTAGAAGGTTAGGCATTCTAAGTCACAGTATGAGATAAGAGGTTAGCACAAGATATATGTCAAAAAGACCTTGCTGATAAAAAGTTTGCAGTAAAGAAGCCAGCCAAAACCCACCCACCACAACAAAGGTAACTGAGTTGTCTTGGCTTTTGATGCCACAATGAAAAACTAATTTATATACCTATAACCCATGCCATTCTCAGGCCACTTTCAATATTTTTATAGATTATCCTGCCAAACTGAGTTTTAACTCTGGGTTGGAAATGGAGAACTTGGTGTTACTGTATAAAGTGGTTCCATATCAGCAGCAGTTCTTAACTAGAGCCTAATTTCTCTTTTCTTCATACTCTAGGCTCTTGCATCTATTGAAATATTTCCAAATTTCTCCCCAGTTCATTCTTTACTTATCCAGACAATATTCTGTTTATGATTTTTTGATGCACTTTCAGCATTTGAATATATATAATCTCTATTCATGTAATGGCCTCACTATCCAAAACAATTTTACACATAGCAACAACAAAACAAAAATACATGAAAGGAAATTATTCTTTTAACTATTTTACAATTTTATATATTTTATTTTAAATAACAGTTTTCTCCTGTGAGTTGATAACCTACCCCTCTGATTTTAATAATGTGTCTTGTTACAGGTGAATCAGTACATGTATACTTTTAAATGTTATGACTCTGGTTATAATTACTTGTCACTATCTATTAAGAATGTCCAACTCAATTAACATGGATTTCAAATAAGTTCAAGTGTAAGTGAAAAAGATTATCTGCCTTCTGGTAATACCGATCTCCAAGCCAAATGAGAAGCAATATATGAGGCCAAATTTTAATATTTGAAATTTTCACTGAAGAGATTTGTCTAATCTTACTTTCACCAGCCATCATAGCAATTACATTTGTGTGTATGTGTTTATCCCGAAAGGGGCAAAACCATAAAGCTACAAAATCATCTTTAAAGGTGATCTAATTGTCAAATTTTCCATAAAACTCTCCTTAATGTGACTCCCTATGTTCAACATGTTTTCTGGCCAGATATGGTGGTTGTTTTTCTGGACTCTCAAATATTCTCATGTAATTATATTCAAATATACTGTTACAGGAGTTCATATACCATACGTAATATTATATGTACTTCTTATCTGTCTGCCTTGGTAGATTGTGTATACTGTGCATTTCTTGAAGGTATAAATTAAGTCTTAATAATCTTTGTATCTGCAGTAATGAGCAAATATTACATACACTACCAGGGTTTAATCTATAGGTGACATAACTATAACAGTTTAGTTTTAGGGCCCTTTCCTTCTTCTATTTTTATTTTTAACTTGGAATGTTGGAGTAAAAGTTACTAAGGCAAAATCAGTTTCTATTCTACAATAGTATAATTCATATAATTTTTTTTTCTGCCAAGCACTACATGAGGAAAGTTCAATTTTAAACAACTGACAACTGAACTGTCATTCAGTAGGTGAATGCTGATCAAAGTGAGCAGTTTAATGTTCTGTGGACTATAAAAATATATCATGTGAAAAAATACCTTAAATTTTTGCATCGTTAGAGTGAATATAATGGATGATCACACTGCTTCTACACTATCACTTGTGAATAATACATTATAAAACATGATGACAAGAAGTTTGCCCCTGAGAAGCACTGAGAACATCATTTTTCAGAAATACTTTGCAAATGAAAATGCAATTCTATTTCTTAGAGAACTCAAATATATCATTGATATATTCAATCGATAGAATACTTATAACACAGAAGCAATTACAGAATCAGAAAGAAAGAAAAGTTGACAAAGGAGAAGAGTCATATGTGGTGTTATTTGATTAATTAAATGAATTAATAAGTTAATAATATAGTGTGTTATTTGTTCAAAGCTGATAAAAACTCATACATGTATGTGGCATTTAACTAAGAGTGTTAAGTCATATTAAATCAAAATTACACACCAATATATTTCCTAAGTTAACATTTACATTCAGAAACCAATGATGTAGGAATTTAAATAGAAATACATTTATAGATATTTCTAGTCTATCAGTGATCAAGGTAGAATTTCAGAAAGTTTATCTGCATTGTGTATTTTTTAAGTCATTTGTTGCATTTCATGGAATTATAACTTAATATTTTTTTCCCCAAAATGATGCCAAAAATATAAAGGTAAAATTCACACATTGTTTTATTGCCAACTTATGTGGGCATTAAAAATTCTAAGGTCCTGGATTGATTAGTTCTCTCTTTAATCCACTGAATCAGAAGGTTTTCCAGATAGAGATTTAAAATTCAAAATAATATTAATAAGAGACAAATGTAAACATATTTAATTCTATAAATTTTCAAGGAAATATAATTTTAAACCCACTAGTATTTAATACTAATTTGTTGCAAAAATATAATACAAGACATGAATATAAACATTCAAAAAGCTCAATGCACTCCAAACAGGATGAGTTCAAAAGGCACAATATAATCAAATGTTAAAAACCAAAGCCAAAGAAAGATGGCTTTAAAAATCAAAGGATATGAGACTCATTATATGCAAGCGATCCTCAATAAAATTGCCACAAATTTCTCTGCAGAAACTTTGAAAAACTAAAGACATTTGGATGATATATTCAAAGTGTTAGTGGGGGAGAAAAACCCTAACAATCAAAAATCTTATGTTCAGCGAAAGTGTTCTTCGAAAGTGAGAAAAAAATTAAGACATTCTCAACTATATAAAAGCAGAGGGAGTTTGTTGTCAAAAGACCTGTCCTACAAGAGAGATTCTAGATCCCTGCCACTTGGAATGAAAGTACACCAGATAGCAACTCATAGAAAAGTATAGAAATAAACTTCTCAATAAATATAAACACATTGACAATTATAAAAATACAATTATTATAGCAGTGCTTTGTAACTATATTTTTTGTTTTAGATGATTTAAGATATAAATACATTATTTAAAATTATTAAATTATTTCTCTAAAAGCCAGCATTATTGTAAATTTATGTTTTATTTTCTACATAATTAAGAAACTGACACATTAAAAATTTTTAGTTTATAATTTGGATCACCCAATATACAAAGATGCAATTTGTGACGTCAGTGACTACAAGGGATGAAATGAGAAGATTTTTATGTGTTATTGAACTTAAACGGGTATAATATCAATTTAGAGCATTATAATTTTAGAATTTAAAGGTAATCTTCATGGTAACCACAAGTAATACATAGACTATATACAAAAAGACATGGGGATATAAACAATATAGAATATAGAATATACACAAAGAAATGAGTTTCACTGCAATATCAACCAAATGCAAAAAAAGATAGCAATGCCAAGTATTAGGGTAAAAATGTTGTAAGTTAATATAGAAAACAAATAGAAAAATGACTGAAGTCCTTTCTCATGAGTAATTACTTTAAATCTAAATGGGATAGCCTCTTCAATCAAAAGAACAAGATAGGTGAAATGCATTTTAAAAGATAATCTTGGAGTATACTGTCTACAAGAGACGCGCTTTAGATCCAAAGATACAAATAGATTGAAAATGAAAGAATAAAAAAGATATATGCAAATAATAATCAAAAGGGAGCCCATCCCTAAGTGAGAGTTTATGTTTTTTCATTCTAATCAGCTCATATAATGCTCATGTAATCTTTAAGTGAGATTTAAAAATATTTGATTTATAAAAATGAAAATTACCATGCCAAATTTATGGTAATATTGTCAGATTAAATGAAATCGGAATTGTATGCCTAAAGCACCTGCTATATAATAGGTGCTCCATAATACTAATTATTTTTATTGATTCTCGCTCAAGCCTGCCAACTGATAAATTCTCAGGGCTTTAGCCCAGTAGGTTTCAATCTTTCCTCTTGAACTCCACAGTTTGTTTCTAAATCATTTATTTAACATAATCTTTATTCATTCATTTTAGTTTTCTTTTGATGTTTTGCCTGGATATGTAGCCCCAATGTGTTAATAAAAATAATTATTGAACCCATAAAGCTAGAAAATTGCAATTTGCTTGTTGAAACATTGAGTGTTGGGTTAACCAGATGGGATGTCTGGAACCTACAACATGATGCACCACATAATAAATGCCACCACAGCCCTCAAACTTCAGCTTCCATATTCTTCTGTTGTTCTGCCAAGATAACCTGGTAAGTCAGGGAACTAATCCCCACCTGGTTTTACTAAATAATTTCTTCTCTGAATAAGAAAACCATGAAGATACATTTTATATCAAATATATTTGTATTTCAAGTTAATTTTGTCTCTTGAAAATAATCAAGGTAATTTAAACAAAATTTATAGGGCATTGAACTTTACATTGTAACACTTTCTGCTTTGTAAGTGTCAAATTCTTAATTACATGTAACCTGGAAATCAGAGAAAAACACTGAACTCAAAGGCAGAATTTTTATTTTTGTTAAATAACTTGGTTCTACGGCAAGACAATTACTGAACCTCTGTTTTCTCATATAAAGTGAGCCTATTTTAACTAAACAAGTAGTCTTTAAAGAGGAAGTTTCTTTTTTTTTTCAACAAAATTTCAGGTAACTCTTAGTATTCTGAATTAAAATTTGCAATTATATATGCAATTTTTCTGTTTTTTTAAATATACATTTTATTGCATTTTAGATTCTGGGGTACATGTGCAAAACATGCAGGATTGTTGCATAGGTACATACATGGCAATGTGGTTTGCTGCTTCCATCCCCCATCACCTGTATCTGGCATTTCTCCCCATGTTTTCTCAGTTTTTTACTGAAAATCTTAAAACAGATACCTAAAAATGTATTATAAAATAATTAAAATATTTTCAGTTTCCTTAAAAGATCATAAATCAGAGAAATGCATGCTACTGTGAAACACAAAAGCACTGAAATATCCCTTTTGTTGATATCTTTTCAACACTTTTATATTCTAGATGTGTTATTAAAAATAAACAGATATATGATTTTTAAACATTAATCTGTTTCTATATTCAGTTTATATGGCCATTTATATATTCAATGCTCATACTTTCTTCCTCACAAAGTTAAAATATAATTCTCAAAGGTCTTAAAGACTAATATAGTATTAAGATGAAAACAGTTTAAAGCTATTTTGGCAAATGAAATCTAAAAGCACATGCTAATTAACCATATATAATGGCAGAGATGGGATGTCATTTTTATTTCTATCTCATGTATTTTTTCTGGATGTTTTATGTATTTGTTTTTCTTAATTTTAAGTGCTTATTTTCAAGCGTAGTCATTGTACAACATTATTGTGTATAACATTAAGTGTAGTCATTGTACAACATTATTGATTCAAGTACATAGGTCCAGATCCTGCTGAAAGAATTTTACCTGGTGGCAAGAGTGAAAATATCTGAGCAGCTTAATGGCTGAAACTGACCTCAGTTTTTTAATAGCTTGGTTTCTCTGCAAGAGTATAAAGGTAACACTAATGCTCATTACACCCTATTCAATCCATTATCCCGATCAATGCAGTACTGCTTTTATGGTTCATTTGCTAGACTTTTCTTGAAACTGAAATAATAAAATTTTCAAGCTAGAAGAGATTTTATAAATAATAAAACTAAAGATACAGAAAGGTTAAGTGTCTTTTATTTGCTCTTCTGAAACTGCATTCTATTTTAACATGAATGTTATATAAAGATAATTAGAAATATGACCTATTAGTTTTCTCCTAGTCTAGCCCAGGCCTATTTGCTAGTTGAACATATTCCAAAGGCTTGGATTTGTGCTTCAATAATAGTTTGAGGGAAAAAGCCATCTAAACAACAAAATCAAGCAACCACAAAAATTGATTGGGGCTTTCACAAATAGCATGGTGAAAGACAATTGTTTTTTGGCACATACTTTTGGAAAGTTCGATGACATCATGACACTGAAAAAAAAAATTTGCTGCTGTCTTGGACCACAAGATCACAGGTCATTATTAGAAACATAATAGAAAATTCTGGTTTACATTACTTTTATTCATCACAAAATATTATTTATGAATTAATTTCAAAACATGATTCTGATGTTATTTCTTATACATTTTATTCAATGCCTTTCTGCATGTGACATGAACATTGTCTAACATTTAAAATCTTACAATTTAAAAACAGCAATTTTTAAAGTTCAGGTTACCAAAAATAAAACTAAAACCCCTCATGTTGTTATTTCTTTGTTACTTTTACATGAAGTAAAAAAAAAAAAAAAAATTGAAAGTTATATTTTTTATACTAACATTGTAGCAATCATTCTTCTATCAATATTCATTTTGGCTCATGCTTTCATTTTTTAATCTGTTGATATTCTTATACCTTTTTACTACCAGAAAAACAGTTACATGCCCAATTATGCATGTCATTTTGAGGGACTTGAGGATGATCAAATGTATCCATGTATCTCATTGAAACTTAAATTCAAAATAACTTCCTGAATTAATATCCAAGTGGAAAATATTATTTACTTAGGAAGAAGGCTGACATTCACTTTAAATGTCTAAAATTTATTCTCAGTATACTTAGACAACCAACAGCAGGAGCCGATAGTGCTTTAAAATTTTTAATAATGTCATGTCATAAGAAGGAACAAAATCCTTCTAATCAGTCACTGTTCAAAGTCATAACATAGTGATATAAATATTTAATAGTATTTTAATTTGTATAAACAAGAATGGATTTTGTAACTGCAAGAGTAATTCTCCCTTCAGAGAAATATACTATTTAAAACTAACATAATATTTGCTGATAAATATTTTTGTTTTGAGTGGCATACATGTGTATGAAATTAAAACAACAAGTAATCCACTTTAAGCAGTTTGGATATGGCATAAGAAAGGAACAGCTGGCTGTCAGTAGTGTTTACTCTGATTTTAATAGACAACAATAGCTACAGAATACAAAGCTTTATGGAAAAGGGTTTTAAATCTGTCTGGAGGTACAATTACAAATGTTTCAGGAATGTCACAGTAATTTATTTTCTTTCAAGAGCCACCAAATAAATCTAAGATTCCATCTCCTGAAAAGGTGAAGTCCACAAAATATAAATTTTAACAAATTCTTCAGGCCCTTTGAACATTAGTTTCTTTTATTCTTTTTGTTACTCAGTCCTAAGTATTATATTATTAGCATGAAGCAAAGGGAATAAATCCTTACATTTGTTTGACAAACTAGGTTTCTGTACTGTGGGTCTCCATCAGTTCTATTTCATGTGTCACTATTTTTCTTCTCACTTTACCTTGAAGAGATTTCACATATTTACCAGATTCCCACCATGAATACAAGAGGATATATGACATGATCAGCTGATGGACAAGAGAAGGTGAGAGCATAAGTCAAAATAATTTGGGAGTAAACATGTGGAATTAGATATTAATTGAAAATGGGTTATTTGAAAAGCTGAAACATAGTATCTAAGATATTTAGTGTCAGAAGGAAGATACATGTGTGATAGAAATTAAGTAATGAATGATTAATGTAGAAAAGTATAATAAAATATGCATTTTTATACATAGCAATTTTATATGTTGAAATAGAGTCTAAAAATAGAGTGTTATTCTACAGATTATGATTTAGCAAACAGCATTTTATAGACCTTTCTAGTCTACAAACTGTTCTCTATAAATAAAGTTTTATTGGAACACAAAGTCATTTATTTATGTATTATCTGTGACTAATTTCACACTACATCAGCAGAGTTGAGTAGTTGCAAGAAAGACATACGGTTCATTTTTAAATATAAATATTTACTATTTGTCCACCATAAAAAATTGCTGACCCCTAATCTACATGTGTGAAAATCACTGAAGATTAAATATGTCGTTTGCTTTGTGGATTTATTATGTTCAAGGTCTCTTACCCAATTATTTGTCTTCTAATATTAGCTAGAGAGTTAAAAGCAGGCTTATATTTGCTATAGATATTTTATATAGTAAGTGATAAATTTATACTTGTATTATCCAGTGTTTAGAATACTAGAACTATTGAAAATTTTATATGGCTCTCAGATTTACTACTGAAATTTGAACTTAAACAAATGTGGAAAGTATTACTAAGTGAAAGTCAGAAAGATAAGAATTGGAAGATAAAATCAAAAACCTCATTTATTTATTGGAAGAAAAAATGTATGCAAAAGCCTGAGTCACTGCAGCAGTTGGGCAGACTTGAGTTTTAAGGAAAATTATGGAACCTGTTTATGTCTGTCTCTCCAAATAAAACCATGAAATGAAAACTGCTGGATGGATCTACTAAGTTGCTGTCTTTGAGGCAATTTGAGTAAAGGGCTAGGCTCATGGATTGTGTCCACTGTTGGCTGCCAGGATCAGTAGTTTGAAAGATTATTTAGACTTTGGACCACACTGGAAGCCTCTATGTCTTTCTCTCAATCTGTTTAGTTTCTGAGATTTTGGATAATAATGATCTCTTATTTCTGACTTTCACCTCTTATTTGCTTTTTCTGTTTTGGTGAAGATATGAGAGAGGAATTCAGAAAAATGTAATTTCTAGTGTGGGCCTACTTGGCAACTATTGATTATGCTTACAGATTGTGTGAGACATTAATTAGGAAAGAAAACAGCAGGGAAGATTTTTTTCTACTCCACCTGGCATCTTATGTTTTGACTGGATAGCCAAACATGATAGGTTGAAATCACCTCAACAAAGATATTCATTTACAAGTCTGGTGTTAAGTGTTGGGAAAAGTCAGAGAGTTAAGGACTGGGACAGCTAAAGCTCTGGAACAATATTGTTTATATGGTCTCTACATGTGTTTTCTCCAGCATGGAGGCTTCATGTATCTTTATATTAAGCTCAGGGCTTACATAGCACCATACCTAAGAGGATGAGAAGTCACATGGAAGTGCTATCCTTTTTACGAACAACTTTCAGAAATGACATAGCTTCATTCTGCCATCCTTTATTAAAATGAATCTGTTACCAAAACACCACGGGAAAACCAACCATTGAGACAATGAGCATTGCCAGAAAAGAAGGCTTTACTCAAGTGCTGCAGCTGAGAGGATGAGAGATCAGTCTCAAACCCATCTCTTTGAGCAACTAAAATTAAAGGATTATATAGCAAGGAAGGGATGTAACTACATTCAGAAAAACAGGAATTAAAGAGAGGTAAAAGAGAAAAATTGGTCAACAGAAAGCAGGTAATCAGAAAGGAAAACAGAAAGTAGAGAGAGGTAGTGAAGCAATTATGACAAATGACAGGTTTTGCATCTCATTGTCTGGATGCAGTTTTAGTTCACTGATATTATCATCTGAGGTGCTGGAGATGGATTTCCTGAGAAAGAAACTCAAGATAAGACAAATGTAACTTTCTCAAGTTTTAAGACTGGAAGGGTCCATCTCTGTGTTTTTTTTCAAGAAAATCATAAACAGTTCTATGGGACAGTTGGGGAAGTTTCAAATAGTCACACACATCTTCCAGATTCAAGGGGAGCAAATAAAGACTATGCCTTCTTTTGAGAAGAAAGTCAGTCACATAGTTGAAATCATGTATGTTGTTAGTTCAACAACCTCTGGAAAATGAAATCTGCCAGTTTTTATAACTCTTACATTCTTTTTTGTAACTTCCTAATAAGGAAATATAATTTTTTCTATGTTTAACTCTTCTAGTTTTTTAATATCATCACTCAAGGCTATATATTTTCTATGTAGAGCATCTCAAATTATTTTAATATTTGATTTGTGATAATTGCTTCTTCTTTAGATCATGAGATATTTTAGAATGTGAATATCCAGAACTATAAAATTCTCTTAGCATAGCTTATGGTATTTTACAATTTGATTGCTATTCTTTATTTGATTTATGTAGTATTTACAAATATGTATATAAATTTCCAAATGTACAATTATGTTTAAATGTATTATTATTCATTACTAGTATCTATCAAAATCTGTTTATATAAATTATTTAAATTTATGGAATTTATTTAATGATCTAGTTTGCTTTTATGTATCTTTAATATGCTTAAAAAGAATTTGTAGTTTTTAGTTGTTAATTTTATTTTTAAAAATAATTATAATAAGATCAATTGTGTAAATTATTTAGTATAATATTAGTCATTTAAGAAATATTTATTAGCACCTTTTATATTCTGAGCCTTGGTCCATGTGCCTGCGAAATATGAATGAAAATAATGAACAAGAATTCTGGTTTCAGTGAGTTGGCATTTTAGAAACACAAGGAATGATCAGCATAATATTATAAATAAATAAATAAAGGTGAATTAAAAATGATAAATTGCATGGGGAAAATGAGGTAATTGGTATTATTAACATTTTCTGGCATGGCGTAATTGATAGATTGCAACATCTAAGCTATATACATGATTAGGTTTGGCCTCACCGAAAGGCAACATCTGTGCACAAATGGCACAGATGAGAGGTACTGAGCCAGATGAATATTATTTTCAGTCAGAGGGAAGAGCCAATAGAAATGCCTTATTTGGGAGCATTCCTGGCCATTTTGAAACTGACATGGCTGAAGTGAAGTCATCATATCTGAGTAAAAGTAGTAGCTAAGAAAGCCAAAGAACAAACATGGAGCTAGACTGTGTTGTAAGGGTTTGGATTTTACTTAAGTAAAATAATGAGCCGTAACATAATCTGTTGGCTGTTTTAATGGACTCACTCTCCCACTCTGTTGAGAATAGAATTGGAGAAAGGAAGAAATTATGAGGCAAGCAGAGGGATTCAGACCGAAAAGATGTTGACTACAACTAATGTGGTAGAAATGATGATAGTGAAGAGTGGTCAGGTTCTCAATATATTTTGAAGACAGAGTTAATAGAATATTCTGGTGTAGATGATTGCATATGAAGAAAACAAGGAACGATTAAGGAAAACTTTAAATTTTTTGGCTTGAGAAACTAGATGGGTGATCTTATAATATAACTAAGTGTGAAATGATTGAAGATACAGAATATTTTGAAAAAACACCAACAGCTCATCGTTGGATAAGATTTGGGTGACAACTGTATATCTAAATGGAGATACTGAATAGAAAGAGTCTGGAGATGAGAAGTGAAATACAGCACAGAGTTATAAAACTGTGAGTGGGAAATGTATTAATACATATAATCTTTTAGACCAAGAGACTCAATGAATTTACCAAGATAATTTTTGCAAATAAAAGGAAGAAACGGACCACTTAATTATGGAACATACCAACGATTGTCAAAAACATGTCAGGATACAAAAAAAAAAATATTGAGAAGCATGTATATCAACTAGGACTGCTTGTTAATATTAACTGCTGCTTATAGGTAAAGCAAGATTATTGATGAAAATTGAACAAATATTCTATATTTTGTCTGCTAGAAAATTTCTATGCAACCATTCTATATTGTATCTGCTTAGGACAATGAATGTTGGAATCTTTATTACTATAGTAAATTTGTTTATTTTTATGTCAGCTTATAAGATTACCATTATAAAAATATTTATAACTTAAATATAACTTTTTTATAACTTAAAAGTATAAAAAATTTTTATAACTTTTTTATATCTTAAAATATTTTAAGTTGTAAAATATTTATAACTTAAATTAAAACTTTGAAGAATTAAAGTTTAAATAATTATACAGTGAGCACATGAATAGCCATCCTCTGGATTTATCATAAAAATTTAGCTATAGTCATTTATTTCACATATATGAATCTCTAGAATTTCATATTAAGGGAAATATACATTATTTGCTGTAAGTAAAAGTTTTACTTTGGTATAAAGTTTTTTATAGTCATCTAGTTTGCTGTGTGTTTTCCACTAATATAAACATACACTGTCCTATAAATGGATATAATTTTTTTCCTTCCAATTTCTGGCTGTTAAAATAAAGCTTCTAGGCCAGGCACAGTGGCTCATGCCTGTACCCCAGCATTTTGGGAGGCCAAGGTGGGCAGATCACCTGCGATCAGGAGTTCAAGACTAGTCTGGCCAACATGGTAAAACTCCGTCTCTATTAAAATACACAAAAATTAGCCAGGTATGGTGGCAGTCACCTGTAATCCCAGCTATCTGGGAGGCTGAGACAGGAGGATTGCTTGAACCCAGGAGGCAAAGGTTGCAGTGAGCTGAGATTGCACCATTGCACTCCAGCAGCCTGGGCAACAGGAACAAGACTCCATCTCAAAAATATAAAATAAAAAATAAAAATTAAAAAAAAGCTTCTATTAACATTTTTGTACTAACTGTTGTGTAATATATTTTCTACTTGTTTGAGTAACTACTTGAGAGTGAAATTGGTGGGTCATAGTTAAGTGTGTGTTTAGCTTTATAAAAAATGGCTAAAACTTTTTCTAAAAATACGGTTGTTTTTATACTCCTAAGAACAAGCTATGAAATTCCTAGTTGCTTCATGTCCTCACAACTTTAGAAATTACATTGATTAGTCTGTTCGCACATTGCTATAAAATACTACCTGAGACTGGGTAACTTATAATAAAAAGAGGTGATTGGCTTATGGTTCAGCAGGCTGTACATAAAACATGACTGAAGAGGCATCAACAAATTTACAGTCATGGCAGAAGGTGAAGCCATGTTCTACATGGCTGAAGCAGGAGGAAGAGAATGAAGTGGGAGGTGCTACACACCTTTAAACATCCAGATATTGTAAGAAGTCTTATCATGAAATAGCACTAGGGGCATGGTGTTAAACCATTAGAAACCACTCTCGTGGTTCAATCACCTCCTGCCAGCCTCCACATGAGATGTGAGTGGGAACACAGAGCCAAAACATATTATTCCATTCCTGGCTCCTCCAAAATCTCATATTCTTCTCACATTGCAAAATGAAATCATATCTTCTCAACAGTCCCCAAAAGTGTTAACTCATCCCAGCATTAACTCAAAAGTCCAAGTCTAAAGTCTCATCTAAGAGAAGACAATTCCCTTCTACCTATGAGCCTATAAAATCGAAAGCAAATTAGTTACTTTCATGATAAAATGGCAGTAAAGTCATTGGGTAAATGTTCCCATTCCAAGAGTATGAAATCAGGCAAAACCAAGGGACTACAGTCCCCATGCAAGTCTGAAACACAGCAGGTCAATTATTAAATCTTAAAGCTCCAAAATAATCTCCATGATTCCATGTTTCAAATAGAGGCAACATTGAGGCAAGGGGTTGCCCTTAAGGCCTTGGAGTACTCCATGCCTGTGGCTTCAGGGTACAGCCTTCTTGGCTACTTTTATGAGCTGGTGCTTCAGCTTTTTCAGGCACATGGTGTAAGCTGTCAGTGGACCTACCAACCCAGTGGTGATTCTGTGTGGGGGCTCCAAGCCCACATTTTCTCTCTGTAATGCCTTGGTAGAGGTTCTTCATGATGTTCATGATGGCTTCACCTCTGCAGCAGAATTCTGCCTGGACAAACAGGCATTTTCATACAACCTCTGAAATCTAGGTAGAAGATCCCAAGCCTCAACTCTTGCCCTCTGTGAACCTACAGGCTTAGTGCCATATGGAAACCACCAAGACTTGTGGCTCGCACCCTCTGGAGAAGCATTTTTAGACATATCTGAGACCTTTAGCCATGACTGGAGCTAGAATGGCTGGGACTCAGGGAGCAGTGTCCTGAGATTGTGCAGGTCATTGTTGATTGAGGCCTGGACCACAAAACCATTCTTCCCCACTAAGCCTTGAGGCCTGTGATAGGGAGGGGCTGCTGCTACAAAGGTCTCTTACATGGCTTGGAGACAAGTTTCCCTCCAGTGTTTTGGCTATTAATATTCAGCTCTTCTTTACTTATGTAAATTTCTGCAGTCAGCTTGAATTCCTTCACTGAAAATTAGTTTTCCTTTTCTATCACATGGCCAGGCTGCAAAGTTCCATTTTCAGATCATTTCTTTGCTTATGCAAAAGAGCAGGAGCTCTTAGAAGCAGCCAGGTGACATTTTGAAAACCTGGCTACTTAGAAATTTATTCCACTGGAAAGTTCAAATTATCTCTTTCAAGTTTAAAGTTTCAGAGATATCAAGAGCAGAGGCACAATGCCAGCAACCTCTACTCCAGTTCCAGTAACTTTCTCCTCTCCATCTGAGACCAACTCAGCCTGGACTTCATTGTCTATATCACTGTCTGCATTTTGATCACAGCAACTTAAGAAGTCTCTAGGAAATCCCAAACTTTCCCACATTTTCCTGTCTCTTCCAATCCCTCCAAACTGTTCCAAACTCTGCTCATTACCCAGTTCCAAAACCATTTCCACATTTTTGGTAATCTTTATAGCAATGTTCCACTCCTAGTCACCAATTTTCTGTATTAGTCTGTTTTTGCATTGTTATAAAGAATCACTTGAGCCTGGGTAATGTATAAAGAAAAGAAATTTAATTGACTCACAGTTCTATAGACTATACAGGAAACATGGCTTGGAAGTCCTCAGCAAACTTACAATCATGATGGTAGGCTAAGGGGAAGCAGGAATATCTTCACATGGCAGAGCAGAGGAGAGACAGTGAAGGGGGAAGTGCTACATACTTTTAAACAACCAGATATTATGATAACTCAGTCAGTATCATGACAACAGCAAGGGGGAAGTTCACCCCCATGATCCAGTCATGTCTCACCAGGCCCCTTCCTGAACATCAAGTATTACAATTTGACATCAGATTTGGGTGGGGACACAGAGCCAGCAAGTTACTTTACTGCACACTAGAAAGAATTGTAGCACAATGACAAGTATGTGTTTATCAAAACATACCTAAACATAAAAAAAAATACAGTAAAAATATCACATCTTATGGGACCACAATCATATATGTGATCTGTTTACTGAAATGTCATTATAAAGTGCATGCCTATAGTTGGATTTTGCTTTTTAGTTCATCCTGATTTTTTTTTTTGTTTCATTAACGTTAAATAATTACTGGTATGATTAGATTTACAATACATTTTTAAATTTATTTTTTCCTCTCTATTTTTTGTTTCTCTGTTTCTCCTTTCCTGCCTTTTAGTGGTTATCATTAAGATATTTTAAAGTTCCTTTTTAGTTTATATTCCTTTTAAAGCTATACTGAAAAATTATTAATTTCTCTACTAATTTTTAATATTTATTTAACTTTTTATAATATAGAGTTAAATTATTCTACATCATATGAAATATAGCTACCTTGTTTTTGTAGAGGCTCATTTTTCAATCTCTCACTATCTTTTATACCAAGGCTGTGAACCAGTACCAGTCTATGGCTTGTTAGAAACCAGGACACACAGAAGGAGATGAGTGGTAAGCAAGTATTACAGCCTGAATTCTGCCTTCTGTCAGATCAGTGGAGTCATTAGATTCTCATAAGAGGATGAACTCTTTTATGAACTGTGCATGCAAGGGATCTAGGCTGCATGATTTTTATGAGACTCTAACTAATGTCTGATGATCTGAGGTGGAACAGTTTCATCCCAAAACCATTACCCACACCCTGTCCATAGAAAAATAGTCTTCCACAAAACCAATATTTCCTGGTACCAAAAATTGGGGACCATTTCTCTATACCAAATATATGTATTACATCCATCTATATTATGCTGTTAAATTTGCTTTGAAAAAATATGAATATTAATAGAATTAATTGGATAAAACAACTGTTTTATATCTACCAAAGTACATGCTATTTATAATGCTCTTTATTCATTACTGGAGATCCTGGTTTTCCTCTGGTATGATTTCCCTTTATCCAGAGGACATCCTTAGCATTTCTTGTCGTATCCATTTGCTGGTGATGAATTATTCTTTTATCTGAAATTGTTCTTATTTTCCCTTAAGTTTTAATTAGCACTTGTACTGAAAACTGAGTACTTATTTTTGATTTTCAGTAGACTTACTACTGTGTGCTCTATACTTGTATATTTCAGGGGTAAATAAGAGATGGTGGAACTTATAAGTAGATTTTGAGATCCAAAGCTATGGTTTTTCTTTCCAGAACAAACCTAATCACTTTCCATGATCTTCGTTTCCCAAATTCTGTCTTCTGTTCTTAGGTCAGAAGTACTAAAATATCATAATTTTATTTGACCCATATGGTGTTGAAACTGAGATCTAATTTCAGGCTAGAAACAAATGAACAAACAAACAAACAAATAATTTACTCATGTCGGTTCCATCTTTGAATATCTATCCTATATATGTTTAAAAGCCTTAGGAATTATAACTCAAAATCCATACATTGACACTTTTTACTAGTATAATTCTTTGGTTTTTAGTGTGTTCAGAAAGTAGTACAACCATCAACACCTTCTAATTTTAAACTATTTTTATCACCCTGAAAATAAACCTATGTACATACTAGAAGTCAATCATCATCCACCCTCATTTAAATATATGAAAGTCTTCCTGAAATTGCCTGTTTTTGTTCATTCTTCAGTACATCTAGGTGGTTCTAATTGTATTTGTAGTCAATTCAGACTTTGAGTGACTCTGTGAGATTATAGTGGATCACTCTGGCATTTATTAAGCCATATCAGAAGTTAAATTTCTTTCTACATTAATTTTTCCTTATAAATATTTAAGACTGACATGTTAAAGGCATAAAAGTTTATTCTGCCTTACTGTTGTATTATATTTTTCTTTTGTAGTGAGCCTATGCAGTATTAATAACACTTTGTGTACAGATGCAAATATTTATGATACTACTATAGTCATATAAGTATTATTTTGTTTATATTTTTCTAGAATACCTATTTAAATCTTTTATTATTTTCAACTCTCCAGAATTTTTATCTCTATGCATGTTCATGCACAATTGCCAGAATATAGCTGGATTGCTTTATTTTCCAAAAACAATCTATTTCTTTTCTTTTCTTTGTTTTTTTTTTTTGTGACTTACAGGTTTTCTTTTTTAGCTTTATTAGGTTTTTATTGAGATGAAATTCACATAACATCAAACTAACCATTTTAAAGTGAACAATTCAGTGGCATTTAGTAAATTCACAATGCTTTGCGATCACTACCTCTATCTAGTTCCAAGACATTTTCATCACCCTACAATAAAACCCTGTAACTGTTACGGAGTTACTCTCCACCTTCCCTGGCACCACTCTACTCTCTGTCTCTATGAATTTACCCATTCTGAATGTATTATATAAATGGAATTACACAATATGTGATCATTTGTGTCTGATTTATTTCACTTAGCAAAATGTTTCCAAGGTTCATCCACATTGTAGCATGACTTCATTCCATGATATAGCTGATAATATTCCATTGCATGTATAAATGACAATTTGTTTATTCTTTCATCCATTCATGGACATTTGGTTTGTTTCTACATTTTGGCAATTGTGAAAGTGCTACTATTCATGTAAAAATAATTGCTTGAGTGCCTGTTTTTAATTCTTTGGGGTATGTACCTAGGAGTAAAATTGCTGGATCCAATGGTAATTCTATGTTTAACTTTAAAAAAAACACACAACCTATTTCTTTTACATTTCTGTATCTATTCGCAGTTAGCATATTTGAAAGTACAGTGCTCATTTATAAAGTTGGATCTATTTCTATCATCCGAATTTTTTCTTCGATTCCATGCAGTTTCTATTTGCCTGTTTTCTTCTTTTAATAAGATGCTGGTTGAGCTTGGAGGTTGATTTTTTTATTTCTTCTTATTTAACTACGTCTTGTTCATCTTTTACATTTGTTCCATATACTCTTGTTTTGTAAAATTTGAACTTGAAAATTTGCCACAAGTTTTGCAAGTAGGAAACATAAAGGGAAACTATATTTTGATTCCAATCCTAAATAATAAACTGACTTGTGAGTTCATTAATTTTATTGTTTTCCCTTCAGCCACATGCTCTTTTATCCGAGAATTAAACTCTTCCTTTAAAGCGTCCAAATTAAGTAAACTTATTATCTTTTTCTACAGCATCTCATTTAAATATATGTATAAATATATATATTTGATCTACTTTTAAAAATTATTTCTTGCCTCTTAAACTTCAGCTATTATCATTCTTCACTCTAAAGTATATCTTTATATCCCTTAAAAGAAATGGCAAAAATTTTTTTTAAAGATACATCTTTAGGAGGTGCTCCAGGAAATCTCTCTGTGCTGTATGTTCTCAGTCAGCATTAATCGTGCTTTATAATATTTTTCAGACTAATAATTGATATCTCACTCTGACATTTCTCTGATTACTGATAAGCAGTATTTTATATTACTTTTAGCTTGCTGTTTATCTATTCTTGTAAAGGTTTCAAATGCTCTATTTGGTTACACTCCGTTGCCTTTACATCACTTGACTCTGTTTAGACATTTTAGATAATGCGTCTTTGTAATTTTAACACTTTGCCATTATTTTCCCAATGAGACATATGCTCATTAGCTCCATTTACTGTGTCCTTAGATAAATAGAAATAACAAAATCTGCTAAATTATATTATTCATTAAATAAATCTACTCTATTAAATGCCTTATTTGTGCCATAGCAAATGCAGTATTATTATAAAGCAATTTTGTGCATCTGTGTTGCAAAAATAATTTTCAGGATTTCATTATATTTATTTTCACATTTAAGCTACTGCCCTAATTCACATGCATTTCACTTATTTACATGCAGTGTCTGTAAGGACTTAATGTTTTTATTGTTTTGCTTTTCCTCTTATTTTTAGGCATTTTCTCCAACACTATATCCTAATCCTTTATTTTTTCTAACATTATTTAGCAGTATAAATTTTACATAAATTGATTGCCCATGTTTATTTTCTAATTAGGTCACACAAGTAAGAAATTATTAATGTTACAGAATAGAAGGAACATATCTTCCTTCTATTATAATAAAAGCCCTATGTGACAGAGTCACAGCAAGTATCATGCTGAATAGAGATAAGCAGAAAGCTTTTACCTAATAAGATCTGAAACAATAAAAGGACACCCACTGTAACAACTGTTATTCAACATAGTACTGGAAGTCAGAGCTAGACCAATGAGACAAGAGAAAGATGTAATGTGTACCCAAATTGGAAAGAAAATCAAGTAAAATATTTGTTTGAAGATGACATGATCTAACATTTGAAAAAACCTAAAAACTCCGAAGGAAAACTATTAGACTGAATAAACAAATTCCGTAAAGATTCAGTATACAAAATCAACATACAAAATTCAGTAGCATTTCTATATGTGAACACTGAACAGTAATCCTATTTATAATATCCACACATAAAATTAAGTTCCCTGGAATTAACCAAAAAAGTGAAGAATCTCTGTAATGAAAACTGGAAAACACTACTGAAAGAAATTGAAAAGGACACCAAAAAAGGGAAAAATATTGCATATCCATAAATTGGAATAATCAATATTTGTTAAATGTCTATACTACCCAAAGCAATCTACAGATTCAATGCAATCCCTACCAAAATACCAGTAACATTATTCACAGAAATAGAAAAAATATTATAAAATTTATGTGGAACCACAAAAGACCTAGAATAGTGAAATATATACTGAGCAAAAAGAACAATACTAAAGGAGTCACATTACCTGACTTCAAATTTTACTACAGAGCTATAGTAACCAAAAGAGCATGATACTGGCATAAAATCAGACACATAGACCACAGAAACAGAATACAGAACCCAGAGACAAATCCACATAACTACAGAGAACTCATGTTTTGACAAAAATATCAAGAACATACACTAGGAAAAAGACAACCTCTTCAATAAATGGTAATGAGAAAACTGGATATCCATAGGTAGAGGAATAAATCTAGACATGTATCTCTCATCATATATAAAAATAAAATCAACATGAATTAAAGACTGAAATCTAAGATTTCAAAGTATAAATCTACTGCAAGTAAACATTGAGGAAAATTTCCAGGACACTGGTTTGGGCAAAGATTTCTTGAGCAATATTTCATAAGCACGGGTAACCACAGCAAAATGAACAAATGGAATTATATTAAGTTAAAATGTTTCTGCACAGCAAAGGATACAATCAATGAAGTAAAGAAAAATTCCACAGAATGAGAGAAAATATTTGTAAACTACCCATCTGATAATGGTTTAATAACCCAAATATATAAGGAGCTCAAATAGCTCTACGGTAAAAAGTCTAATAATCCAATTTTAAAATGGGCAAAATATTTAAATAAACATTTATTTTAAAAAGACATAGAAATTTCAAACAGGCATATAAAATGATGCTCAATATAATTGAACATCATAGAAATGGAAATCACAACTACAATGAGATATCACCTTACCCCTGTTAAAATGGCTTGTATCTGAAAAACTAGGCAATAATAAATTCTGGTGAGCTGGTAGAGAAAAGAGAACCCTGTACACTGTTGGTAGAAATGTAAATTAATTTATCCACTATGCAGAACAGTTTGGCGGTTCCTCGGAAAACTAAAAATAAAGGTAACATATTATCTAGCAATTGCACTGCTGAATATAAACCCAAAATAAAGGATATCAGTATATTGAAAAGATATCTACACTCTTATGTTTGTTTCAGCACTATTTACTGTATCTATGAATTGGAAGCAACCTAAGGGTTCAAAAGAGATGAATGGATAAAGAAAATGTGGTCCATATACACAATGGAATACTATTCAACCATAAAAAGAATGACATTTAGTCATTTGCAACAAGATAAATGAAAGTGGAGATCATTATATTAAGTGAAATAAGCCAAGCACAGAAACACAAACTTCACATGTTCTCACTTATCTGTGGGATCTAAAAATCAAAATAATTGAACTCATGGACATAGAAAGTGGAAGCATGGTTATCAGAGTCTGAGAATGGTAGTGGTGGGCTCAGAGAAAGGTGGGAATGGTTAATGGGTATAAAAAAGAGAAATAATGAATAAGACCTGCTATTTGACAGCACAACAAGGTAACTATAGTCAATAATAATTGTACATTTTAAAATAACTTGAGTGTAATTAAATTTGGATAAATGTTTGAGGGGATGGATGCCCTATTCCCCATAATGTCATAATGTGCTTACTTCACATTGTATGCCTGTACCAAAATACTTCATGTACTCTGTAAATATATACATCTATTATGTACCCACAAAAATTTTAAAAATTAGAATAAATTTTAAAATAAAGTATTAATCTTGCAAATATTTAATATTTTTAAGCATTGCACAAAATTAAGATTATAAAAGCAAATCCATATTTATTAATGAGCACTGCAATTTCAAATATGCTAATGCAAAAAATGCTGAAAAGTATAGACAATGGTTGCTGTATTGAGGAAAAAACATTTCAGCTATGTTCTGGCTATCACACATTAACATGCCTATAGAGAAAATTTTTTAGAAGTTGAAAATTAAAAGATTTAAATAGATATTCTAGGAAAATATACACAAAATAATGGTTACATGGAAATATTATTGGTCTTTTCAAAGACCTTAAAATTGGTTTTCTTAAATATCTTTACTTTTTTCTTATTTCTGCCTTATTATTAATTACTGCATTTTTATTTTTATTTACTAATACATTCTTTTTTCAGTATTTTGAACTGATTGATCAGATTATAAATTTATAGACTTATTTGATTTTTGTTAAATATATGTGAAGTTATTTTTTATAAGTTTATGCATACGTTTAGGATACTGTAAGTTTGTTTTTATACCCTCAAAATAAAGTGAGTTATATATGTATTTTTTTTTGGTTTTTCAGTGGATATAAATGTTATGTTTTCACTTTAGTTTATCAAGTATTCAATAGTGTTATGCCTAAAATATAATTTGTATTACTTCATTAAAAATACTTTATTACTAACAATCATCTGAACTTTCTACAAGTTACAATCTTTTGACTGGTGGAAGGTCTTTCCTCAGGTTGATTCTTGCTGACTCATTGAGGTTGTGGTTGCTGAGGGTGAAGTTGGCTGTGGTAATTTCTAAAAATAAGGTTAACAGTGACGTTTCTCACATCAATCGAATATTAATATCACAAAAATTATCTGTAGTATATAATGCTGTTTAATATAATTTTACCCACAGCAGAACTTCTTTTGAAATTCAAATTAGTTCTGTTGAAACATGCCAATGCTTTGTTAACCAAGTTTATTCTAAATTATTTGTTTTCATTTCAGCAATATTCATACCACACTCACCAGGAACAGATTATATCTTAAGAAACCACTTTTTTTGGTCATACATAGAAAGTAACTCCTCATCAGTTCCAGTTTTATTATGAGATTGCAGCAATTCAATCACATCATTAGGCTTCACTTCTAATTCTAGTTATTTTGCTAGAATTTATATTCGAATTTTCTTCCTTCAGTGGAGGATTGAACCCCTGAAAGTCATCCATGAGGGCTGGAATTAATTTCTTCTAAACGCCTATTAATATTTATACTTTGACATCCTCTCATGAATAACACATGTCTTTAATGACATCTAGAAAAATAAATTCCTTCTACAATGTTTTCAACTGTACTTATAAGAAGATTCACTATCTATGGCAGTTATAGCTTTACAAAATGTATTTCTTAAACAAGACTTGAAAGTCAAAATTACTCCTAAATTCTTAGGCTGCAGGATGGATGTTGTATTAGCAGGCATGAAAACAACACTAATCTTTTGCATCACCCTTAGAGCTCTTGAGTGACTAGGACTATTGCCAATAAACAGAAAGGAATTCTTTTATCTATACAGTAGTTCTCAACATTGTGACTAAAATAGTCAGTAATACATGGTGGAAACAGATGTACTGTCATCTAGGCTTTGTTGTTTCATTTATAAAGCACAGGGAGAGTAAGTTTACCATAATTCTTAAAGACCCTAGCATTTTTGGAATGGTAAATTATCACTGGTTTCAACTTCAAGTCACCAGTTTCATTAGCCCTTAACAAGAGTTAGCCTGTCCTTTGAAGATTTCAAACAAGGCATTGACTTTTCCTCTGTAGCTATCAAAGTCCTACATGGCATCTTCTCTTAATAGAAGGCTGTTTTGTGGCTATTGAAAATCTATTGTTTGGTGTAGCCATCTTCATCAAATGTCTTAGCTAGAGATTTGAGATAGTTTGCCACAGTTTATCTATTAGTACTTGCTGCTTTGCCTTGCACTTTCAGGTTTTAGAGATAACCCCTTGCCTTAAACCTCATGAACCAGCATTTGCTACCTCCTACTTTTCTTCCAGAGCTTCCTCAGCTCTCTCAACCTTCACAGAATTAAAGAGATTTAAGGTCTCACTCTGGATTAGATGGCTTATGGGGGATATTGTGGCTGGTTTGATCTATTCAGACAACTAAAAGTTTATATTAGCAATAATGCTGTTTTGGTTTTTTTATCATTCATATGTTTGCGGGAGTAACACATAATTTTCTTCAATAACTTTTCCTTCGCATTCATGACTTGGCTGCTTGACACAGGAAACATAGCTTTTGACCTATCCACCTTGGCTTTCAAGATGCCTTTCTCACTAAGCTTAATAATTTCTAAATTTTGATTTAAAATGAGAGACATAGAATTCTTGGTTTCACTTGAACACTTAGAGGCCACTGTGGAGTTATTAATTGCCCTATTTTAAATATTGTTGTTTCTTAGGGAATCGGGAGGCCCAAGTATAGGAAGAGAGATAGAGAAACTGCTGGTCAGTGAAAAAATTAGAACAAACACAACATTCATTAAGTTTACTATCTTCTGTGGTTGCAGCTAATGCTTTCCCAAAAGAACTGCAATAGCAAGATCAAAGCTCAGTGATAACACATATCTATAATGAAAAAGTTCAAAATATAGTGAGTATTGTCAAAATGTGCAACAGAGACAAATGCTGTTGCCAAAAAGCACTGTTGGTAAAACATGCAATATCTGTATAAAACAACAAAATGAAGTGCAGTGAAGTATGCCTACACTGCCTTAGTTTTATCATCACATGCATTTATTTTCAAGTAAACTACTGATGCTGAATTAAATCATAAGTGTACATTTGATGATGTTTTACACAATGAAAATTTTCTCATAATGATTCCATAGATTATGATATAAATTATGATTACTTGCATCTCAGAAACTTGTATCATGTCACTATCTCCACTCAAATTGCTCTTCAAAGTTCTTTCACCATTTATTAGGTTTGCTTGCTTTCAAACTTTTTATGAAGGGTGGATTATATGGTATATAATTTTGTGTCTATTTTCATTTGCTCAGACATTTTTCTGAGGCATGTAAGCATACTGTTTACTGTTGCAGGAGTTTGGTCACTTTTATTGCTATGTAATATTCTGGTGAAAAAATTTATATCTTATTGTGTGACATTCCTTTGAAAATATTCTGTCCATAGTGCACTGTCTGTGTAAGTATTCAATTATAGTCCATTTAACTTGGGAGAGTTAATTTTTTTTTTTCCCTCTGACCTGCTTACTTAAGATTTCAGTGAGAATAGAGGCCTATTCTACTGCAAGTGAGTGGTTGTTTTGAGATTTTTGAGATTCACGTTTTAGGGCTCTCTCTGATATCACTGCACAGTTGCTAATCCTATGAGAGTGTGTTAGGAGTTGTGAGTTAGTGGGAGGTTTGCCCCCAACAACATATATTTGGGGGTAATAGGGATACTTTGTTAGATAGTTTCTAGAAGGTGTCTGTGTGTCCATCTGTATGCATGTTGGTTTGCCATCCTAGTTGCTCCATTGCTGTATGAAAGCATATTTCTAGTTCAGAGAATTATGTTTTGAGATGACAGTACAACTTAAATTAAAACTATCTCAATAGAAAATCAGCTAAACCAACGTCTAATATAGCTATCTTAACACCAGAAACTAAATATTAAGGAAAAAATGACATTTTCATCTACAGGACAGTGATGGGCAGCTAATTCCATGAATAAGAAATAATACAATATTTTATATAGCATATTATGGATAACATGTAAAATCCATTTAAACTACATTTGATAGCAGTCAATAAACTATATGAAACTATATGTAATGTTATGATCAATATAACAATATGAAGTCAAACTCTTATTTCTCATTATTTGTGAGGTTTACACAGTTCCATTAATTAAAATTAATTAAAAACTTACCAGGGTTTCCTAACAGCTTCAATGTTCTGACTCTGTATTATGTAATCTTAGACACATTAAATGTCCATACTTTAGCCTATACTTTAATTGCTTTCTGCTTCCATTTTCATTTCCTTCCCTTTCTATCAAATTAACAAAGTCTAGGCCGGGAGCAGTGACTCAAGCCTGTAATTCTACCACTTTGGGAAGCAGAGGTGGGTGGATCACCTGAAGTCAGGAGTTTGAGACCAGCCTTACTAAGAAAATAAAACCCTGTCTCTACTAAAAAAAGACTAAAGTTAGCCAGGCATGGTGGCAGACACCTGTGGTCCCAGCTACTGGGGAGGCTGAGACAGAATTCCTTAAACCTGGGAAGCAGAGGTTGCAGTGAGCTGAGATCCCACCACTGCATTACAGCCTGGGCGACAAAAGGAGACTCCATCTCAAAAAAGGAAAAGTTTTAATAAATTCAAAATGATTTAAGTAATTCAAAGTTTGTTCTGTGACCACAACAGATTTAATAATAAATTAGGAAGATACAAACTATCTTACATTCAAAAATAAAATAGCACACTTTTAAATAATACATAGGTTATAAGAAATCAAAAGTAAAAGTAGAAAGTGAATGAAAATACAAACAAAACATAACAGTATTTGTGGGTTGCCACTAAAGCAGTAGTTAGAATGAAATTCAAAGCTTTAAACACATATTAGAAAAAAAAGACTTCAACTTCCACTATTAGAAACTAGGAAAAGGCAAGCCCTAAATTCCCAAAATTAGCCTAAGAAAGGCAATAAAAAAATCAGACTAGTCATCAGTAAGACATAAAAGCAATAAAGAGAAACTATTGAAACAAAAAATCTGCTTCTTTGCAAATAAAAAATAAGCAGACATAAATTACAAATATTAGAAATTAATTTTAATGGATGATTTGCTAAAAATTTTATGAACAGTTATAAGACTTTTTCCCCCCCCCCCCCTTTTTTTTTTTTTTTTCGTTATGGAGCATTTCATTTCTTTTCTCTCCTGTGCTCTGGAAGAGTTTATGAGTGATTGGCTGTACTTATTGCTTGAGAGTTTGACTCATTTGAAATTTGTATTATTCTTTGTAAAAAATATTTTCATTATGAAATCAGTAATTTTAATAGCTATTTTAATTATTTTTTCTTTAGACTATTTATTTTCTCAGAATTTGATTTGTCCATTCATTTAAACTTGTAAATATACTGGAAAAAGTCATTCATAATAACATCTTTGTAATTAAGTTTGGAAAAATTGCAGAGAATTGTTACATGCAAAAGCACTGTAAAATTAATTGATTTTTTATATAACTGTAACAACCACAAAACTCAATTTTAAAATATATTATTAAAATATCTTCAAAATGATCAAATATTAACAGATAATCAAAGATGCACAATGCGCTTATCAAGGAAAAACGTTACTTTAAAAAATGACTATTAATGTTTTCAAGTTATATAGGAAAACCACATTGTCCATTGTTAGCTTGGATATTTCCATTCCTGCTCTTGACTCTTGATTACTCTTTCCAGAGTTTCATACATTTTAATAGCACTTAAAAGTACAATGTTTGGCTTTGTTGATTTTTCTCTACACTTTTTCTCTCACTACCCATCAGCAAATATTGAAACCCATTTTTGATGCATATTTACAGGGAGACTTTAATTATACATGGATTCTGATTTCTAATCTAATAATTCTTGGGAGAGGTCAAATATCATTTGAAATCAGCCCCTCCAACATCTGATTAAATGTGAAGATTGTACATCCCCATCTATACTTTCTTTGATATTCTTCTCATAGTTTTGCCTCTACTTGCTGTTCTTGCTTTTGTTGAAATCCTCACTATAAGATGACCAAGAACCACTTAACCTAGAATTTCCTTAACCTAGAACGGAAAAATAGCTGCTCATTGGATTATTTACTCCCATGAGCAGCTATTTTTCTGCTAGGATTTGATGTCTTTCACATAGGTGAAACACTTTATCCACGATATTGCTTTCAATCATTTCACCAACTAATCCTTTCACCAAGGAAAAGATAAAAAAAAATATCAATTGGCTCAAAGGCTGTTCTCAGGTAAAAATCTGCTGAAATTTTTCTGGTGGGATTTGATGTCTTTTACAAAGGTGAAATAACTTTATCCACAACATTGCTTTCAATCCTTTCACTAAGGAAAAGATAAAAAATATATCAATTGGTTCAAAGGCTGTTCTCAGGTGAAAATCTGTTGAAAATGATCAAACAGGTTGCTAATGCTTATAAAACTTGACTTAAAAATAATCTCCTCCTGATTCGGTAATCACTTAGACTAATCTCTAATAGTGATTAGTCTATTTTATTTTTTATTCCTGTTACTTTTCCCTCTGTTGCTCTTTTTATATAGCATTTGTATTTATTCTAGGCATATGCAACTTTCTTAGATTAGTAATTATTAACCTCTGCTTATATTATGATTGCTTTTTATATCGTCTTTTAAAAATAATATGCAAGGTAGGAAACAAAAATTGCCTAACCCAGCTATGGTAGGTTATAACAAAAAGTCAGAATCCTAGTAATTGTTGTATTTGCCATGAATCTCCTGAAATAGCCACCCCATACTTATACGAATTTAAACATATAACCAGTTTTTCAGGTTTATCACCCTTACAAGCAGGCACCACGAACTCCAGAATGGCCACAGTGCTTCTTTGGTACTTTCATTTCAGACCCTCTATTTATATAATTTGTAAGAAGTTCTCCACTGAGGATGGTTCCACACTCAAGAAGGCCATGTACACCCTCTTTGGAATGTCACAGATTATACGTGTAGTAAGGAATTAATCTTTTTTTTATCACCGCATTTACCACTGGGTATACATCTTATACTTCTGGCACATTTACTAGAAATGTTTTGATAAGTCAAAAATACAATATAAAAATACAACTCATTTTCCTAAATGTTTCCAACACTTTTCTGAAAATATAACAGTAGTCGCAGAAATCCAACCATTCAAACTACTAGTCTGGTACAAACACAGGGGCCTACCCTCCTTGGTAAGAGGATTTCCCCCGTACTCCTCTACCCTGTTTCTACCTGGAGATGAACAACATGAAACACCATATATAATGCAACGGGGGACCTTTACTTACAATTTTTATTCCTTCCCATCTTTTGCTTATCAAATGTTTAATGAAAGTAGAGGTATTAAAACTTGTCAGAACCAAACTGTTTAGACAGTTAACGCCTACATTTGATATAAGTGGGCAGATTCAATTGATGGCACCTTAACAAATGATTTTGCCTTATAAAAAGCAAGAGCATGGGTTGGCAATTCCTGGGGTTCTTTAGGAACTGGATCATCTGTCCCAAACTGTACATTTAGCCAGGACTTAAGAAAGTGGGTGAATTTGCTCAATAACACCACTATCATTTGTGAACCTCAGGGTCTCTGGTTAGTCTGTGCAGACCAGTAGCAAAAATTGTGGGCCTTAAATTTCCTAGACCTCACAGTGGTAAGAGGAATGTATTAACTGGGATGGATGTTACCTGAAAATATACCAAAATCTCATAGTCCTGATCCATCAAGAACATACTAGACAGAAATCAAGAGAAGAGTAGGTCTCACAGTTTTGGGTGTAATAAAAGCTGTTACATCCAAACACAGCTTGGTGAGAGAAATAGTTTACAATGTATATACAATCCAGAATGCATCAAGTTTAATTGAACAAAATGGTAAGAGCCTCCAAACTTTATTAGATTTACTTGATAACCAGGTAATGGATAACAGAACAGTCCTTGATTATTTCTCATAAGAAAAAGGAGGGGTATGTGCTGTCACAAATACTTCTTTTTGCTTTTATGTTAACTCCTCAAAAGAGGTTCAGTCTAGAGCCAATCTGCTTCTTCCTAGAGCTAAATGACTAAGAGACACTAAGACCCATTTATCTGGAGATGTATGGAATAACAATAAAGGACATCTCCATTTGATGCCATATTAGGACCCATGTAATGATAGTTTTGCTTTCTGAAACCTGCATATTAAACCTTCTTGTAAAGTTTCTTCTCACCTAGAGGCCATTAAACTTCAGATGATGATGTAGGTGGAACCCCGCATGAAGAAGTCCTTTTCTGAGGCCCTGTATACTGCCCTCTGGAGGATCCCTGACTGTCACACAAACAACGCTCCCTCACAGCTTGAATAAGCTAGAGTGGTCACCTTACCTTATCCCCTAATGGCAGTTAGGGTCACTACTCCAGAGTGAGGAAGGAAGGAGGAGGCAGGTAGCAGTTGATTAGGCAGATAGAGAGGGAGGGTCTAGGGAGAAGTACAGAGAAAGGCAACGTTTATGGGAACAACCATGGGACAGCACCTACACCACCTCTGCAGCTAATGGGAAGAAATGTGATTAAGAACATCCCCTTGTGCCAAGATGTTGCTCAGAAAGGACAGTCTCAACTTAGGTATAGGTACAATAAATCAACCTAAATGTCCTTAACTTGACCCAGCTCATCATAAGGACATTAACATGATATTAGCATGGTGGTTTTAACACCTCTATGGGTTTAATTTAGGCATTCACGAGTGATAACCAAGATGAAGTCACACTGGCCAATCCCAGGCATGTGCAGATGTAACGCCTCTAGGAGGAATCTTTACCCCCTCCCATTTGGGCAGAACCCACAGAAGAGTTTCTTGTCTTTGGAACTCTTAAAACACTCAGAACTTAGCCCAATTTCTGGTAACTTGTTTTCATATCCTCTCTCTTTGTTAAGAGCTTTCCTTTTGCTTAATAAATTCAATTATACTCACTCTCGTATGTCCACTTGCCTCATTGTTCTTGGTCATGGGACAAGAACATAGACTTAGCTAAAGTAGGGACCAAGCAGACTACAACAATTATTATATTTGTTTGTGTGTAAAGGCAATGGCTTCACTTTTATTTTGTAAATATAAGATTCTCAATGTTGCTTTTTATACTCCTGTTTCAAATGATGCAAATAGAAAATTAAAACACATGATGTTATTTAGTATATTTATTTCACATATTTTTTTACAAATGTACCTCAAAGTCTGTTTTCTATTTATAGATTAAATTGTGTAAATATAGTTGAATTACACAAATAATAGACATAGATCCAGTTGTATACACAAAAATTTAATAAAAATAAAGCAAATTTATAATTGAATTGTTATTCAAACCTAATGTTATCTAACTGGATAGTAATTTTATAAGAATCCATAGCTTTTATTTTTTTTTAAAAAAGTACACATTTTATAAGCAAAATGTAATTAGGAATGTTAATGGGAATTATCTTACTTTTGAATTGCAAGCATGAAACATGTTAAATTTTATTATGGAATTTTGAACATACTACTTTAAATCTGTTTATGAAAGGAGAGTGATATAGTAGGAAAAGAAAAACAAGGTCAGGGTAAACAGCAAATGAGGCTGTCATTGCTAAGCTGCATCAGTGGATAAAATGCCATGGGACATTATTCAACTAATCAGGGATAACAGGAATGTCCTCATTCTGTCAGAAAATATGTACAAAAATGACCTCTCCTTTTAACATGAACAGTTTGCTACAATAGCCTGGGCATTATGTATATATAAGGAGTTTCTTTTTTATTTTCTTATTTATTAGAGATTCATCCTAACAACTTTTTTCTTATACAATATTCTTCATATCTGAACATTTAGAATCAAATATTAACAGAAATTGTAAAAGCATCTATTTTGTTGTATAGCATATTTTCACAATAAGTTTTGATACCAGATTTTAAGGCAATTGAAATGCATAATAATATGTAAGACGTTACTCTTCCTTTGAGTTTTAAAAGCAAACATAAATGTACATAATCACAATACTTTAATGGCAAAACTATACCAAATTATCATTGATTTAAAACCATGTCCTTCAATAATATGTGAATAACAGTAACCAACTTATGGTAAAATCATCATTGGTTTACATAGTTAATGAATAATATTAAAAAATAAAATTACGTTTATTTACATCAAATTATGTAAAATACAAAATTATGAAATACAGTAGCCTCCCTTTTTTACAAGGAATACATCATAAGACCCTCTGTGGATGCCTGAAACCATGTGCTTAACCCTATATATATATTGTTTTTTTCCTATACATACATAGTTATGATAAAGTTTAATTTATAAACTAGTCACAGTAAGAGATCAATAACTAATAATAAAATAGAACCATTATAACAATCTAGTGTCATAAAAGTTATGTGAATGTGGTCTCTCTCTTTCTTAAAACACTTTATTGTAGTATACTCATCCTTTTTTTCCTGTGATGAACTGAGATAACAAAATTCTGAGATGGTCTAGTTCTTTGTAACCACCCAAATCTCATCTCAAATTGTAATCCCCACCATGTTGAGGAAGGAATCTGGTGGAAGGTGATTGGATTATGGTGGTGGTTCCCCATGCTGTTCTCCTAATAGTGAGTTCTCATGATATCTAATGATTTAAAAGTGGCGTTTTCCCTTCTCTAGCTCTCACTCTCTTTTCTGCTGCCTTGTAAACACATGCCTCGCTTCCCCTTTCACCTTGTGCCATTGTGAGTTTCCTGAGGTTTCTCCAGCCATGTGGAATTGTGAGTTAATTAAACCTCTTTCGTTTACAAATTATCCAGTCTCAGGTTTTTCTTTATAGCAATGTGAAAACTGACTAATACAAATGACTGTGATCAGATGAAGTAAGGTGAAAGTGTTAGATTAAAATACACTTTGTGATAATATGTCAAAAGACAAATTACCTGCTTTGAGTGACTTGGATTATCAAGTCATGACAATGTGGATCACTGAATAACAGCAGAGGATACTGATGACTAAAGTGGTGGGTAGCATATACAGTGTGGATATGCAGCATATACATCTGGACAAGAGGAAGATGTGTGTTCCAGATGGGACAGAATGACATGGCATGAAATTGTGTGAGATTTTATCATGGTGCTCCTAATGGTACACAATTTAAAACATATACATTCTTTATTTCTAAAATTTTTCACTTAATATTTTTAGACCGGAGTTCATTGCGAGTAACTGATACCTGGAGAGCAAAACTACAACTAAACAGGGGCTACTCTACCCTTTTTCTATAAAATAGACTTAAAAGTTTTTATCCTAATGTTAAATAAGATTTTCTTTAAACTTAAAAACAAAGTAACCAGTTTCACACCGCTTTCTTAAAATATTCTCTGTTGCTCCTTAAACTTGGGAAATAAGAAAAATGTGATTGTCACTATGTTTATGAAAATTTCCTTAATGAATATTGTTATAATTTTTTTCTTTGCATAAATTACATACATTGCAGCAAAGATGCTTGGTAAGAAAATGTTGACTTGTCATCAGGATCTGGTAAAAAAGTATTTTATCTTTTTAAAATTTGTACTAAATTTTCTTTCAAGTACCAAAAAGCCAATAAACCCTTTCCTACTATTCCCCCTCAGGCTTAGGAAGAAAATAAGCCAATGAGAGATAATTTTTTTTTCAATTGTAGCAGCCTTCACCCAAGACCCCTGGAGAAAATTGATGTTCAAGAGTAAGATATCTTCTGGAAGAACAGAAAAAACAGAATGTCAGTCAAGGTTGGGGCTCCTTTGTTAAAAACTCTGTGTGTTTAGATTATTTTTGGCAGTGGAAAGTGACACCATTTTTCTTTCACTCCTCTCTTCTTCTCACTTGACCTTCAGTTACCTGCATCTTATAGGCTCTTATTAAAGTTGAACAGAGGAAAAAGAAGTTTCCTAAGCTTAGCACACATGCAACATTACAGAAGAGGCTACTGATCCTTCTCAATTCAGGAGATTACTGCATGAGTATAGACAGGATTTTTTTTTTCAGTTGTCTTATTTTCAATTTATAATCAAAAGTTACTAAACAGCCCATAAAAGCAGAATAAAATGAGAGGAACTTGTATCATATTGAGAGTTTTAAATGAAGTATGAGGATGAGTTGTTTTTTATTTGTTTTGTGAGATATAAATGTATTGGAGTAGTAATGACAGTATTACAATAAAGAGACAAATGAGCAGGAATCACTTTTCTATTTCGTTAACTATGGTATACCCAGTGTCTATATCTAAAACAGTGTCTACAAAAAGTATATCAATGAATATGTGTTCATTGAAATTTTGGCTAAATAATATAACTCTCATGTGCCATTCAAGGGTCAGTTTTTAATTTTTCTAACTTTTAATTATTTTAGTGTTATTCTTAAAATTGATAACTATATTATATGTTGTTTAATCATTTTTTAAATCTTCACTTTAAACATTTTTAATTAAAAGTGTAATATGTGAAATCATACCTTGTGTACAGTATTGCATACGATATTTTTTATTTGTATTTTTTCAAAAAATATTATATGACTTGATATAAAGCCTTATCACTTAATTTTTTGTGTCATTAAAGCAAACACAAAATTGTATGATAGACTCTTACTTTAACAATCTGTTTACTTTTTATTCAAATATAAGATTAGGTTTTATGTTATTTACAAATTTGCAATTATAAACCCAGTATTGTCAGAAGCATGCCTGAAAGTAAGAAATAATCTAAAATTAAAATGCAAAGCCACAATTAGAAAAAAAAAATGTGATTTCCTTGATACTAGTTATGTAATATAAGCATATCAACTCCATATAAAAACTGTAACTTATTGGAATTTACCAAGAAAGAAGTCAATAGCTACTTTTGCTAGAATTTCTACCCTTTAATTCCTTGTGTGTGTATCAATAATTTATGTCACTTGAAAACTTTAACATGATATTTGTAATTCCACAATATTGCTATCCTATACTTTTCGTGGATAATTTTCTAACTAACTTTCTGACTGTATAAAACAATGTTGCTTGTGAATCGAATCTCTACTTGGCATCTGTTTACAATAGTGGTACTAGAGTACAATTTTAAATATTTAATATTATTGCACATAAATTTACTGACTTTTAAGCCTTTAACCAATATCTCACTGAAAATAACTCAGGTTACCACATGATTTATTAAATATTATTATTTCTTGATAGCCATTTTCCAAACCTCCAGTTCATCTTTCAAACTATTCAACACATACTAACAAGAAAAGGTAAGTTCTTTTTTCTCAACCATGGTATAGTGTTTAGGAGCTCCTGGTTTGGAAGAGGCTGACCGGAATTGAAGCCTTTTCTTCTAGAATTTTGACTCTGAATCAGTTATATAAACTCTCTGTGCCTCATATTTCTCATCTGCAACATTAATTACTCCTACTTTGTAAGATATTATTGAATTAAAATAAGATGATGTATATACAAATTAATACAAAGGTTGATACATATGATAATTAATTTAGTAGTAGTTATTATCGTCAAACATTTTCATCAGGATTGTAATTCTTTTGACTCTCAAGTATTAAACTAAGATCAAATGCTAAGGTCTTTCTTTTTTTTAACAAAACATATAATAAAAATAATTATAATTTTGTTCAAACACATATACTCAGGCATGTTAAACCATGTGTCATTTTTAGAGTAAAGCTCAATCACTGTTTTTTTAGTGCCAGTGATTGAGATCTACTCCAATAATGTCCAATATTATTAAATTCTTATCTTCAGATAATTTGAAATAAAATATTTAGCACTAAGCTTTAGCCTCTATGGCAAAAGAATTTAATCAAATTTTTATCTGTTCTACAGCATCTCATATTTATTTAAATATCTGTTATTTATTTAAATAAATATCTGATATTTATTTAAAAGCTCTGTAAGTATGCCACTGGTCAGAAAATGTTTTTTCATGTTTTATTTATATTATTGAATAATATTTTTTAGTTTATGAGAGATATTTAGGGAATAATAAGGAGTCACACACTGTTAATCTACTCAGCCCAATTAAATACGTTGCTCCACAGAGGAACATATGTCTAAATCAATCACATTCATAATCAACCCATTTTATATATTTGTTACCTACTATTTTAAGTAGTATTAAAAGTATCACTAACCAGATATATCTTATACCTTTTGTAATTATGAGCTGCTTAAGAATAGGAACACATATTTACTTATTTTGCACATTTTATATTGCCTCTCACACTGCTTGGTGCTTATAAAAAATTTGTTGTAATTAAAAAGTTAATAAAACAATAAAATAAAAACGGTTTAAATTCAAAACACAATCATAAGTTCTATCTGACATAATACCAAAAAGGAGGCCGGGCGCAGTAGCTCTGGCCTATAATCCCAGCACTTTGGGAGGCCGAGGCGGATGGATCACGAGGTCAAGAGATCGAGACCATCCCGGTCAACATGATGAAACCCTGTCTCTACTAAAAATACAAAAATTAGCTGGGCACGGTGGCGCAGCCTGTAGTCCCAGCTACTTGGGAGACTGAGGCTAGGAGAATTGCTTGAACCCAGGAGGCGGAGGTTGTGGTGAGCCGAGATCTCGCCATTGCACTCCAGCCTGGATAACAAGAGCTAAACTCCATCTCAAAATAATAATAATAATTATAATAATAATGAGAAGTTATCTAAACAGCATATATAACAAAAGGGTTTTTTTTGTTGTTGTTGTTGTTTTGCTACATAAATGAGAAAACTTCCCAAGACACACAAAGTGGATTTGAACAAATTGAAAATAAATGTTATACCCTTGGATAGGAAGACTCTGTTATTAGGAAAAAATAATGTTACTCTTGTTCAAGTCAACTGACAAATTTATAATTTATTCACTATGCTCCCTGGAAAATAATTAATACATCCCAACCATTGCCACAGGACTTGCAGTGCTTCACTGAGGGAGAATACTTCCACCCCTGCTGAGTTGAACATGGCCATCTTTGGCAACCAGCTTTGGCCAAAAAAAGTAAGAAATATTGATTTGTACCACTTTACAGAGAAACTTGAAGAGCTTCCTTGTGGTTTTGCCATGCTTTTATCCAAAATCTGCTTCAAAACTGAGATGGAAGCTTTATCCCACATTGTGGTTTCAGAATGAATGTCAAAGCTAACATGGATGTTAAGATGAGATTAGTAGATCATATGTTACTACAGAAGAAAGCACTGACAGTTGGGAAATTGTTGCATGGATGTTCATTGTAATCTCTACTTTGTATGTGCATTTGGAAAATTTTAAAAGAACATGTTTGCAAAATGCTAAAAATGAACTAGTATGACATGCTGTCATTAGAAAGATATCAATGATCTATTCTAAAATATTATGCTAGCACAAAAAAGTGCTTCATTTAAATTGAGAAAAACGTTTTATTATTAAATCAAACTTGAACCTATTTTTGTATAATGTATATGTCTTTATGTGAAAATAATTTAAGAGAAAATAGTACATAGGTATATATAAATGCTAAAGTTAGCTCAGCCAACACAAACAGGATGTCTCATTTATTCTTTAAAATTCTGTCTGTTATATATAGTTTTCTCTAGTTTCTAAAACCTCAGATTCCTGTACAGAGTAGGGCTTGATTTTTTAAAAAAGTTATGTCCATCAATTTTTATTTGGCTACAAAAACTTACTATATTTAGAAACAATCCAGAATTGTAAGTTGGTTTATTGAATATATTTTTCACTTTCTTCCCTCTACTTTTACTGTGGTGCTTTATCCTGCAAATTATGTCCAGATTATCATTTCCTTAAGTTTATAAAATGTTTTTCAAAATAAAAGTAAAAAATAACAATTGTAAAGTTTCTTTTTAAGATACCAACTTCATGAAACATTATGTTTTTTTATAAGCATGATATCAGCAACATATTTGGTTGAGAATGAAAGGCAAAGCTTTACAGAAACAGGAATATCTGAGTCAAAATTTTCCGTAATTTGTTTTTATGTATTATATTTCACACAAATGCGTGGAACTGGATTAGTTGTGCAATAGATTAAATTTGTTTTCTCACAAAATAGAACTTAAACAAAAGCAGGTGCTGCTTTCTGATGGAACACTATGAACCTATTTCCATAATGAGTTTTACAGACACATGAATCTTCAATTTACATTCTGCATTTTATAAAACTTACCTGCTACTAAAACATTCAAGAAAACTACAAATTTTAAATTGGTTGTTAATTTGAGGGTCTTTGAATATTTAGACATAAAAAGATAATTTTAAATTCCATAGCATTTCTGTTGAAGCATCCATGTTATTCAAACATTTTTATTACCTATAAAAAGAAGCCATTATATTACATAATGGTTAATTGCAGTAAGAAACCTTAAAAACATTGAGGAGTACTAATAGAGTTCATTGGAATTTTTCATTAGGCAAATTTGCTGACAAGCACAGACATGGCAGGGAATTTTTATAAAGCAGATTAAAACTATGATTATTGTTTTGTTTAAGATTTCTTGCAAGAGCAAACTAGCATTTGATAATATTTGAATTATTCCATTATTACATTTATACAATATTAGCAGAATTATAATTATTACTTTATTATTCTAAATATGAAAACTATTTAGAAAGATTTATTATCATTTTAAATATGAATCACTTAACTGTTACCTACCTTAGCTCTTATCTTTTCACCTCTGATAGATGTTTTGAAAGTAGCAATGAAGAGTAAAAGGGACCATATTTAACCTCTTGGAAATATGATAGGTAGAGATTCAGGAACAGCTAATATTTGGTAGTGCCCAAGGGGAAGGTGTGTTCCTATAGGAGAGACAGAATGCAAAGAGGGTAGGTCTCAGAACTGCATTGCCCTTTCTTAAATCCTGGAGAAAATTATCCAATTTATAAAATTTCTTGTTTATATTTTTAATAGGTCTGCTTAATAAGAGAGTGTTTACAGTATATTAAGTTCTTGTCTTACTTGTGTATCATTACTACGTGGCTTTTAGTTTCTTGTTCTGGCAGAGTTAATTACAGAAAACTACTGTTCTGTATCTTAGCATTATGTTACATAAAGAGTTGGTTAAAAGACATCAAGTACAAAAGTAAATGTTATTTTTTAAAGTTGCTGTATATCACATATATTTACAGCAGATATTGTAACTTATTCTGGCTGATGGATGAGTGAAGGATTTTGATTAAATCTTTCTTTGTTGGTGAACTCTACCGTATAAAACAGGACAAGAAATTCGCAAGTGAGTAAACATAACTGGTATAAGCTACGCATGGCATGAAAAAGAGAAGAAATTGAACAGGGCGTGTGTGTGTGTGTGTGTGTGTGTGTGTGTGTGTGTGTGTGTTAATAAACAGTTAAAGTGAGAACTGGAGGTTTACAGAGAGCTAAGTATTGTTACAGGGGAGAAGTAGAGAAAACCTGGTCCTAAATATGTATAGGAATATTTTAAAATTCAAATACATATTTTGGAAAAAAATGTCAACGTTTAACGTTTACAAATATATCTAGAATTATCTGTTCTGTATTGAATCTGTACATATTCCTTCTAGAACCACGTATTTGTGAAACAGATGTGACAGCAGATGGTAGTAAACAATGCATTTTTTAATAACCGATTAACAATTTTTGCCAAATGTCAGTAGTAAATAATGAAATCTACTTTAAGTTGGACTACAAGGAATTAAATATTCAGTGATAATAAAGGCAATAGTGTCAGGTTTACCTGACTATCACGTGTCTTTTGAGTGGTGTTACATGGTAGCAACTTGGTCTAAACTTAGCTCTGCTTTTACATTGCCATGTTTCAGCTAAGCAAGGCGGCTATTGTATTTCATGAAGGCAAGATAAATCTTTAATCAATTTTGTCATGTCTTGATTATTGGCAAAACAAGATGACAGATAGAAAAGAAGTAAAATCTGTCTAGCATAAGGTGAAATTTATTGCTGTAATTTTACAGAAGAATCCCTTTGATATCATAAACTACAAGAATAAAGCATGAACAGTTTATTAAAAAACATAAGAATAGTGAGATGAGTTTGCAGCCATCATAGTGCTCCACACTTTATATTGGATAATTCATTCTTTTCCCATTGTGGAAAATAGTAAATTGATTTTCATTTCATATGTAGCTGTTCCATTAATTTTCAAAGCATAACCTTATGAAGATCAAGGCTGCAGAGTTTGCTAACATCAGCTTCACAGCAGAACCTATTACTCCCTGAAGAAAAAAAGTGTGTTATCAAGAAACATATCTGTAGGTTCATTGTTAAAGACTCATGACATCAAAATTATTGATGTTGCACAGTTGATGTTGCACATTTCACTAAAACTGTAAAACAAAATATTTTAAACTGCAGGAAATGAGAGCCATGCTTTTAATGGTGTATCTGTTTTAGGTTGTTTTTTTTTTCTCATCATAACACTTAGTATATTTTCACTCTGTGAAAGAGATATCTAATGGCAAAAGCTAATATGAGTTGAGATTCAAATAATTAATTGAATAGTCATTTAGTATACAATAAAATGATTTTATGTTTGGTTGTGATAATTTTGTAGGGTCAGAAAAATGTAACTTATGTCTATGATTTCTAATAATATTCTCAAGATGTTTTGCTCTTAAAATAGATTTTATATTTCAATTTGGTATAGCTGGATTTTAAGCCTATGTATGTGTATGTATGTGTAGCAATTTTAAACAATTGACTGAAATATTAGCTATTTTGCTGTTTATAACAAGCATTTGTAAGACATAAATATTTAAGATAATTGATATCTCAATTACCCTGACTTGATCACATTATGTAAATGTATGAAATGATCACATATATATCCAAAACATGTACATATATTGTGTATCAATAAATACGTTTCTAAAAAATAAATTAAATTTTTTGTAGCAAAGGATGTGCATCTTTTATTACCGAAGGTAGGTATTCATTCTCTCCAGTTCAGGATTTAGCCACCTTACCTTAAACTAGAGGGAAGTTCAAGGACATTTGTCACTTTAATCATTTATTATTTTGGCCTCATATAAAGTCCAGAATAAATATCAACAGCATCTCCAAGACTCAATTTAAACTATATATATATATATATATATATATATATATACCATTTGCATGATTTTTATTTTTATTTTCTGAGAGTTTCAAAAATTGAAACCATGTATGTACATTTAAATTGAAAGACAATTGATGCCAGGCATCTCAACAGGGAAAAAACAATTTTGAAAAATTATTTATCATTTGAGTCTGTGTTCATGACAGGGGCAAATCTAGTGTAAACATATTACGAATCCAAAACCTTCGCCAAGTACACTAATATGTTTTTCAGCTTAACTTGTCTAACGTTAAAAAAAATTTGAATGCACTTACTTCTTAAATCATATGCAAAATTCATAAGACCCCATTAATAAAATATATTAATGACTATACATGAAAACCAGGAAACTGTCTAAAACTTAATTCATTACACTTCCTTCTCCCAGTAATTCTCTTCCTGTTTTATATATTCAATGATGATACCACTATTTGTTGTCACCAAAACTTATGTAGAATCCTTGCCTCCTTGGTATTGTGCTATTATACCCAGGTCAATAATTAGTCATTTTTACTCTAATTCCTAGATATTTCTGGAAAATATTTAACAGCCTTTCATCCGTATTGACATTTTTTCTAGGAAAAGCCATTTCATCTGGAACATGGATTACTGCAACAGCATCCTAATTCCCGTCTCCACTCTACACATGCTGTAATGTATTCTCCATATTTCAATAAAAAGAAGCTTTTAAAATTTTCTTTAGATAAATTTTGTTTTCAGAACATTTTTATATTTACAAAAAATATTTTATGGTAGTACACAAAATTTCCATGTACCTTGCACCCAGTTTCTCTGAGCCTTAATATCCTACATTTGTATGTTACAATTAATGCATTTTTTTTTTCTTTTAGACAAGGACTCAGTCTGTCTCATGGCCTGGAGTGCAGTGGTAGGCTCTGGGCTCACTGCACCTCCTACCTCTCAGGCTCAAATGACCCTCTAAACTCAGCCTCCCTAGTCGCTGGGACAACAGGTGTGTGCCCCCAGGCCCAGCTAATTTTTGTATTTTTGTAGACATGGGGTTTCGCCATGTTGCCCAGGCTGATCTCACACTCCTGGGCTCAAGAAATCTGCCCGCCTTGGTCTGGAAAACTGCTGGGACCACAGATGTGATATGGCATTAATAATTCATATTAATGAATTCTTATTTTATTGTCCTTTAAAGTGTATAATGTATTCAGATTTGCTTATTTGATGCCTATTGGATGTCTTTTTCTGTTCCAAGATCTCATTATATTTACTCATCATATCACCTTAGGCTTTGCATGGTGGTGACAACTTTTTGGACTTTTCCTTTTTTTTTCCTTTAAGGACCTTGATAGTTTTGAGGGGTTAGGTACTTTGTAGAAAGTTACTCAGGATTTGTCTGAAGTGTTTCTCATGATTAGAATGAAGCAATATATTTTTGGTGGAAGACCACAGAGGCAAAGTATTATTTTTGTAACCAAGCAGTTTAGCTTCAAACCACATTTTAAACCATTCTTTTTGGCTGGACGTGGTAGCTCACACCTGTAATCCCAGCTCTTTGAGAGGCTGAGGCAGGCAGATCACCTGAAGTCAGGAGTTTGATAGCAGCCTGGCTAACATGGTGAAACTCTGTCTCTACTCAAAAAATACAAAAATTAGCCAGGCATGGTAGCATGTGCTTGTAGTTCCAGCTACCCAGGAGAGTGAGGCAGGAAAGTCACTGGAACCTGGGAGGCAGAGGCTGCAGTGAGCTGAGATCGTGCAACTGCACTTCAGCCTGGAGGACAGAGCATGACTCTGTCTCAAAACAAAAACAAAACAAACACACAAAAGAAAACCTTTTTTTTCTTTTCCACTTTCTTCCCAGTTTTTAGATGTAGCTCTGAGATAAACTACAAAAGTGTTTTACAGCTTTAAAATATTTTTTTTTTCCTCCTTTCTTCCTAGTTTCAAGATGTAACTTTGAGACATACTACAAATGTGTTTTCTTGTCTTGAAATGCAGCCTGGATGTGTGCTTCATTCTCTCCCCTTTCCCACTTCACGCTCCCATGCCTTATGCACATTTATTTACTTTAATGCTTGTAAGCACACATCATGCTCATGTATCTGGTCATATATTTTCTTAGAAGCTTCAGGGGCAGAATTTGATACAGACCAGATATCTCTGGAATTCCTCCCCAGCAAAAGATTACTTCAAGGCCAGAACTCACTCCCTGCTAGAGATTGACTGCAAAATTGACTGCTATTGATTTGTAACCTTGTTGAGGCCATGATGGCACCAGCTCCTTCACCAGATGGAACAATAACTCAAGACAAACCATCAGAGCAGTTCACACCACCTGAAGCTGTGCTCATACCTTTTAGCCCTGCTTCCTTTACCTGCATTCCTAACCCTTCTCCTTAAAAACTCATGCATTCCCTCCCCAGATTGGAAAGTGATAATTTTTGGAAAGAATTTCACCCATTCTCCATCCTTGCTAGCACATAGCAAAGTTTGCCCTCTTTATATCACACCTTACTCTTGTTATTTTGACTTCTTTCTACAAGCAGTGAGCAGCCAAACCCTCTTTGCTGGCTACATTTCATCATTTTTCTCATTCTTCTGTTTTATTTTTATTGCCTTTCTGTGAGTTACCTGTGCATTTTTAAGACTTCATCATTATTAATGATTTTTTAGGGTATATAACTCATATAGCTTTTTTAGTGAGTTTCTGGATATGAAGATATGTGACTTTTCACTATCTACTGGAAATAGAGAAAACAAAACAAAAACAAAATGACAGACTTGAGCTCTCACCAAAAACTATCTAAAATGTAAAAATATAAATATTAAAATGTACCAATAAAAGACAAATATTTGCAGAGATTTTTTTTTTCTAAATGATCCAGCAACAAGAGTCTTTCCCACAAACTTACTTCAAAGTCAATGACATAGATAATTTGAAAGTAAAAGAATGGGGCAGGCACTGTGGCTCACATCTGTAATTTCAGCACTTTGGAAGACTGAGGCAGATGGATCAATTGAGAACAGGGGTTTAAGATCAGCCTGGAAAATATGGAGAAAGTCTGTCTCTACTAAAAATGCAAAAATTAGCTGGGCATGATGGGGCATATTTATTACCCTGGCTAGTTGGGAGGCTGAGGAAGAAGAATTGCTTGAACCCAGGAGGCAGAGATTGCAGTGAGCCAAGATCACGCCATGGCACTCATGTACTCCAGCCAAGGTGACAGAGCAAGACTCTATCAAAAAAAAAAAAAAAAAAAAGAAAAGAAAGTAAAAGAATGGAAAAATATTGACCATATAAACATTAATTTATATAAGGAGGTATGAGTGTAATAATGCAAGATAAAGTAGATTAAGAGCAAAGAAAATTACTAGATGCAAAAAGATGGATATTATATTACAATAAAATGGTGAATTCACCAAAAAACAGTAACTCTAAGTGGATATGCTCCAAATAGCGGAGCCTCAAAATACGTGAAGCTGAAAAGAGCACAGACTTTTCCACAGTTACTACTGGAGCACCATTGTCCTCCTCTCAGCAACTGATAGAAGTGATAGAGAGAAAATCAACAAAGTTATCTGAATTTAATCAATCATTGGGTTCTAAATCATAGCCCTTAAAATAAAAATAAACATACTTAAAATAATGGAGTACACATAGAGTATATGCTATAACCATAACAAAATCAAACAGAAGACCAATTATAGAAAGATAAAAGAAAGTTTCAAACCACTCAGGAATTATATAAAACATTCATTAATAACATGAGACAAAAAGAATGTTTTAGGTAAATAAAAGCACATATAACAGAATGAAAGTTAAATACAATATGTACCATATGTGTAATGCATCTGAAGTTTGCATCTGAAGTAATTTATAACACAAAACATTTAATTAGGAATAAAATAGGTCTAACATGAATAACCAAAATCTCTAGCTCAAGAAATGAGGAAAGTAAAGCAAAGTACACTCAAAGCAAGTAGAAAAAAGGAATAACAAAAAAAAACAAGAACTGAAATCAACGAATTTTGAAACAGTTAAAGAGAGAGAAAAGCATTGAAATAAGTCTGTTTCCTCAAAAAAAATCAATAAAATTGATAAATGTCCAGCAAGAGAATAATAAATACAAAGAGCAAAGAAACAAATCACCAATATCAGAATTGAAAGCGAATAATGCATATCATAAATATCCTGCAGCTGTTAAAAGGTAATACTACAAAACTAGAAAAAAAGCCTTACACATATAAATTCAACATCTTAGAATATATAGACCCATTCTTTAACAACCACAATCAAAGTACCACAAAGATAAAATACACAATCTAAGTCTTATTAACTTCAAAGAATTTACATTTATAGCTTAAAATCTCCAGTCACTGAATAATGTAATAGATTTCTTAAAACGAACTAACACATTTTTACACTATATCTTCCAGAAAAAAATATTAGAAGGGAATACTTTTCAACTCTATACAAGATCAGAATTACCCTGATACTGAAACCAGACAGTATAGTTTTTAAGACACTAAAAATTAATAATGTCTATGAATTTAAACTCAAAATTCTTCAACAAGTTAACAGCACATCAAACCCAGCAATCTATTAAATGAATTGTATACCATCATCAAGTGGGATTTATTGTAAATATTCAAAGGTGTTTTAACATTTGGAAATCTTTGTAACCTACAGCATCAACAAGCTTAAGAAGAAAAACCAAATGGTCATATAAATTGATACAACGAATTAACAAAATCTGACACACATTTATGATTAAAACACTCAGAAATCTGGAGATAGTGATGCACATTCTTAACTTGCTAAGGAACTTTTCAAAAACCCTACAGCTAATATCATAATAATAAAAAACTGAATGCTGTCTTCCTAAGATAAAAACATGGCCAGGCACAGTGGGAGGCCAAGGTGGTAGATCATTTGAGGCCAGGGGTTCGAGACCAGCCAGGTCAACATGGTGAAAACACATCTCTACAAAAAAAAAAAAAAAAAAATAGAAATTAGCTGGGCATGGTGGCACTTACCTATAATCCCAGATACTTGGGAGGCTGAAGCATGAGAATTGCTTGCACCTGGGAGGCAAAGTTTGCAGTGAGCTGAGATCACACCTGTACTCCAGCCTGTGTGAAAGAATGAGACTCTACCTCAAAAAAATAAAAATAAAAAAAAGCAAAAAATAAAGGATAAAAATCATGAGAAAGATCTCTGCTTCCAAGACTCATTATTATTCAATTCTGGGTCCCTTTGTTGTAATAACAAGTTACTGGCCAACAAACTGGGTAATTTACAAATAACAGAAATTTATTTCTCCCATTCTGGAGGCTGGGAAGTCCAAGATCAAGGCAAAGACATATTAAGTGTTGGCATATTAAGGCATATTAAGGGCTCACTGTATGTTTCAAAGATGGTACTTTCTTGCTGTGTGCTCACACAGCAAGGTAGAGGGCAAAGTGCTCTTGTTTGTTCCTTCTAGTTCTTTTATAAAAGCATTCATCCCATTTATGACCCAATTACCACCCAAAGGTCCCACCTGATAACATCACCTTGTGGTTTAAGTTCCAACACAGAAATTTTGGAGAACACATACATTATGCCCCAGCCCATAAAATCTGTGACTGTTTCACATACAACATACATTCATTCTACTCCAATATCCCCAAAATTGTTTACTCATTCCAGCATTAACTTTAATGTCTAAGTACAAAATCTGATTTTTGTTTTGTTTGGTTTTTTGAGACAGAGTTTCACTCTTGTCGTCCAGGCTGGAGTGCAATGGCACAATCCTGGCTCACTGCAACCTCTGCCTCTCAGGTTCAAGTGATTCTCCTGCCTCAGCCTCCCGAGTAGCTGGGATTACAGGCACCTGCCACCACACCCAGCTAATGTTTTATGTTTTTTAGTAGAGACAGGGTTTTACCATATTGGTCAGGCTGTTCAACTCTTGACCTCAGGTCATGCGCTTGCCTGAGCCTCCAAGCCCTGTCCAAAGTCTGATCTTAATATCATCTAAATCAGATATGGGTGAGATTCAAGGTATGATTCATCCTGAGGCAAGTTTTCCTCCATTTATAAGTCTATTAAATTAAAAAAAAAGTTATGTGCTTCCAAAATATGATGGTCGTTCAGGAATAGGATAGACATCCCATGCCCATTCCAAAGAGGAGAAATACAAAAAAATAAAGGGGTAATAGATTTCCAGTAGCTCCAAAATCTAATAAGGCAACTAACATTAAATCTTTAAGTTGAAGAAAAATCTTTGACACTCTGTCTCACTCCCAGACACATTGGTTCAGGGTTTGGGGCCCTAAGGTATTGGTGATCCTGCCTCCATAACTTCACTGGATGCAGCCCACATGGTAGCTTTCAGAGGTTGAAGTGCCTGTGACTCTCCCAGGCTGAGGCTGGTTTTGAAAACTGGTGGCTCTACTCTTTTGGTGTCTGAGAGGTAACTCTGTCTCCAGGACTTCTTTAAGCATGCTCTAGTGAAACAGGTCAGGGTCAATGTCTACACTGGCTAAGGTGTTACCCAAGCTTGTTGTCTCACAACCAAGAAAATTTAAGGCTTGTGGATGCAAAGAATGAGTTTGGAGCAAAAGTTTAATAAGCTAAAGAAAAAAGTCCTCCACTGTGGAGAAGGGGGAGCCCAACTTGGTTGCCATTTTCACAATCAAATTGAATAGCTTTAATGGGAAACTTCCTTCATTTCTGCAGCTGTATGTGTAACTTCTCTTATCTGCAAAGTTGTCTGTGTAACTACCCTTACCTATGTAGTTGTGGGCACACAAATCGCGGTTTCTCTTGTTTATACAACTTTAGATTTGTTTTAGGGAAGTCCCTACCTCCTCCCTGTGCAAGTTCCCACAGAGCCCACCCTGTATATGCCTGAAAACGGGAGAAAACTTTTTTCTGGGAGCCTGTTAATCACACAAAAAACAAAAGACCTCTGTGCCGGACCTTCCATCCTTATCTTACAGATGCAGTCTGAGTTTTCCCAGACTGTTGTATAGTTGCCTGTAGCTGTGATTTTTTCAGGTAGGCTGCCTCTCTGAGGGCTAGCCTTAGCTTTCTACCTAACTGATTTTTTCTTTTCTTCTCCCTCACTAGTAGGGGTTCTCTGGGGTGGCCCCAACCCCATGGCTCTGCTGGTCATTGTCCTAGTGGTGATTCTCTTTGGTGGGCCAAACTGTGTGCCTCTACTGGGCATATCCCTAGTGTGGAGTCTTTGCAGCAGCTGAGTCACTGAGGCAGTTCTCTGCCTGGGTCCAGAGGCTCTCCAAGGCTTCCTTTGAAATCTAGATTAAGGTAACCTTGCCTCCACAGCTCTTGCACTCTGTGTACCTGCTGAATTGACACCATGAAGATGCTGCCAAAGGTTACTACTTACGATTTCTGGATGGACAGTGGCCCAAGTTGCAGCTGGAACCACTTAAGCCACAGCTGGGTGGTGAAGTAGCGCTGCATGACAATTAAGGGAGCAGAAGATTGAGGTGATACTGGGCAGTGAGCCCCAAGTTTTCATGGACACTCTGAGACCCTCCTTTGAATACATTCTGCCCCTAAATTACTGGCACTCTGGGTATGTGATAGAATTGTCATCTGGAGATTATTCTTCCATTATCTTGATGAATAGCATCTGGCTTCCTGATAGGCATATTAATCTTACCACACGTTTGGTTGGCCACATCTTTGGAATTATCTCCTGAACACAGGTTTTCATTCTTTATAATCTGGCCAGGCTGGAAATTTTCCAAATCTTTACATTCTGTTTCCCCCTTGATTATAAATTCCACCTTAGCTTGTTTCTGCCTTATTTCATTTTACTACAAAAAAAAAAAAAAATTAAGAGAATCTATGCAGCACCTTGAACACTGCTTAGAGATTTCTTCTGCCAAATATTCTTGTTCACCAATCTTTACTTCTACCTTCCACAGAGCACTAGGTCAAGAACACAATTCAACCACTCTATAACCACAATGACTTCTCCTTCAGTTTTCAGTAATATGTTTCCCATTCTATCTAAAATCTCATCAGAATGGCTTTTACTGTCTATATTTCTACAAACATTCTATTGAAGACCACTTAGACTAGTTTTAAGAAGATTAGGTTTCTCTCAACAGCTCTTCTCTTTTCTGGGCTCACACCAGAATAGTGCTTTATGGTCTACTTTCTAACAGTTGACAGTTATCCAGTTCCCATGCTACTTTCACATATTCAGGTATTTGTTGTAGCAACAACTCACATCTCAGTAGCAATTTCTGTTTTAGTCCATTTGTACTGCCATTACAAAGTACCACACACTGGGTAATCTGTAAATAATAGAAATTTATTTCCCACACTTTGGAAGCTGGGACATCCAATAACAATGCACCAGTAGATTCCTGGTCTGGTGAGATTCACTCTCTCCATCCAAGATGAGATTTTTTGAAGGGTATTGATTTCATTAATAATGAAATAAGTTGGTCCTCATGACCTAATTACCACCCCAAAGCCCTACATTTTGAAACCATCACCATGAGATTTAAGTTCCAATATATGAATTTTGGAGAGACACACATTCAAATCAGAGCAGGCTCTCTTTCTGGCTTACAGATGGCTGCCCTCTCGCTGTGTTCTCAGATGGTAGAGAAAGAAAGAACTCTGACTTATCTTCTTCTTCTGATGAGGAGACTACTTCATCTTGGGGGATCCTTCCTTATGATCTAACCCAAACCTCTTAAAAACCCCACCTTTGAATACTACCATATTAGAGATTATGGCTTCAATATTTAAATTTTGGGAAGTCAGAAACATTCCATAACATTATAGAAATATGAAAACATTACAATAGCTACAATTTTGAAAAAAGAGACTAAAGGTAAGAAGAATCACTACTCATCAGTACTACCATATTTATATAGCTATAGCAATGACAACTGTGTGGTGTTAACAGTGAGAAAGATACAATATATCAATGAAACAGAATGACAAGTACCCTAAATAGACTCATACAAACATGCATAACTATTTTTGACAGTGTGCAAAATAATTAGTGGTGGAAGAGCAGCCTTTCAACTAAAAATGCTGTAGTTTTAGTAATCTATAGGCCTAAAAATAAACATTGGCATCAATTTCATACTTACACAACAAATTAATGTAATATGGCTCACAGACTTAAACGTAAAATACAAACTATAAAAACAAAATAATAGAGAATCTTTGGGTCTAAAGTTAGAAAAAGAGTTGTCAAACTTGACATGAAAATTACAATCCATAAAATAAAAATAAAAAAAAATTGGTGAGCTGAGCCTCATCAAAACTTCCAACTTTTTCTCTGCAAAAGATCCTCTGAGTAAGATGAAAAGACAAGGTGCAAACTGTGAGAAAGTATTTACCTAGCCTGATAAGGACTAACATATACTATATATAAAGAACTTCAAAACTCAGTAATGAAAAACAGTCATTACAGTTAAAAAAATGGAAAAAGATATAAACACATATTACACTGAGAATACACAGTTGGCAAAGAAGTACATGAAAATATATATAACATCCTTCACCATTAGAGGAATGTATATTAAAACCAAACTGTAATATTGGTATGGACAGAAGGCAGGGAGATACTAGTAGAAGACAGTAATAGATTTCCCTGCATTTATCATCTTTCAATTTGTCTGTGTGATCTGATTTTCTTGGATGTCAGACAAGAAACCAGGCACTAAGAGGGCACTGAAGTGATTAATGCTTAAACCATCTTTGAATGGCAGAGCTGAAAGAGCACTGTAGCATGCCCACTGGCACTTTGGAAACTTCAGGCACCCACCGCTAGATGCTATGGTGGTGCTGGAGCCCAAAAGCACCTGCCATGACTCCTGTACTTGCCCATGTGCATGCTCTTCCTCCCATAAGGGGTTGGAGAGCACAGTGGCCTGCACGTCCTGTGAGGGGGTCAGGGAATGTTTCTGTTTCAACACCATTTCTTAATAAAAGACCAAAGAAATCAGTGGAAGCAAAAGAAGAACCTTATTTTCCAAAGCAAAGTTCAGATTGCAGACTGGTGAGAGAATCCTTCAGTAAAAAATGAACAAAGGGCACTCTGAGGAGGAGCATTTTGAAGAGTTATAGTTAATAAAGAAAGGAGGAGAGTCAAGGGAGTGATAGAGTATTGATTAGACCTTTAAACTCCAAATCACCAGTCTCTCTTAATTGGCTGGTTGCAGGTAGTCTGTTGGTGGTTAGTTTGGAAATTTCCAGCTCCAGTTGTTTTTGACATTGTTTTCTGGAACTGTTTTTTGACTTGGTTGGAGAAAAATAGGTTTTGCAACACTTGCCAAGGACACAGAGAATGTGACCACTCCCTCACCTTGACACAGCCCCTTGGTACTGCTTTTAACATTTGAACCACAGGGAGTTCATTTTGTCTGTCAACTGGGGCATAATTTGACACAGTACACAACTATCAGAATGGCTTAAATAAAAAAGAATAGTGAGACCAGTAAATCTTGGAGAGGATGGAAGAGAATAGATCATTCAATCATTGCCAATGGGAATATCAAATGGTACTGGCACTCTGGAAAACAGTTTAATAGTTTGATTGTATTTAAAAACCTAAACATGATACTACCATAAGATCTACAAATTTAACTTTTGATATTATCACAGAAAAGGGAAACTTATGGTCACATAAAAACCTGTATATAAATGTTTATAACTCAAAACTGGAACCAACACAGATGTCCTTCAACGAGTGAATGACTAAATAAAATGTTTTACGTTAAAACCAGGGGATATTACTCAAGGATTAAACAAACCATCAATGTAAAGTAAAACTTGGATGAATCTCTAAGATTTAAATCAAGTGAAAAGCCAATTTTAAATGGTTTCATATGTTAACCCAAAATATTTGGGACAGGTCTCAGTCAATTTAGAAAGTTTATTTTGCCAAGGTTAAGAATGTGCCCGAGACACAACCTGAGGAGGTCCTGTTGGCATGTGCCCAAGATGGTCAGTGGTACACTTTACTATTATACATTTTAGGGAGACATGACACATCAATCAATATGTCTAAGATGCACATTGGTCTGATCTGGAAGGCGGGGACAACTTGAAGTTGAGGCTTCCAGGTTAGAAGTAGATAAGAAATTAAAGGTTGCATTATTTTGAGTCATTGATCAGCCTTCCACTAAATATACAATTTAGTCTGGCTCAGTGAATCTGCATTTTTACATAAACAATAGGACAGGGGAAGCAATCAGATACGCATTTGTCTCAGGTGAGCTTCAGACAGATGACTCTGAGTTCTGTCTGTCCTTCGTCCACAAGGAATTTCCTGTGGGCAAATTGTGAGGGAGCTATGTAGCCTCTTATTTTTGTAGAAATCTTGTTTAGGAATAAAATGGGAAGTAGGTTTGCCTGACATAGTTCTTGGTTTGACTTTTCTCATGGCTTATTGATTTCAGGGTCCCAAGATTTACTTTCCTTTCACACATGGTATGATTTATATAATATTTTCAAAAAGACTAAATTTTTAAGATGAGACTATATTAGGGTGTTCAGTGCTATGAAAGGAGGAGGGAGAGGGAGGGGGTATGTGTCTCTGATTGAACAACAGAAGGGATACTTGTTTTAATAAAGCTTTATTCTAACTTAACTGTGGTGCTGGATACATTAACCTACACTCCTAATACAATTTTATAAAACACACATGCATATACATACTCATTAATGAGTACAAGTAAAACTTGGAAAGTGGCCATGATGATTCTTAAGAACATAAATTTTATGTTGGGTTCACTCATCTCAGATGCTTTATGCTTCTTAAATGTGAGAAATCTTATGAATCTTCCTTCATGAGTAAGAATGAACGTAAGAGAAGTTTGTAGCTTATAATTTCTATTGTACATAATTTGTACTATAGAAGTCGTATTCTCCATTGTGCCTGTTTTAACTATATTGTATAAAGATACATAAATTACTGAATAAATAAGTGAATGGATTCTTGGAGAGCTAAATGATACCAAATTAAAAAAAACTCTAATGTGTACATAATTTATGTTTCCCCATTGACTATCCTGGTTAGAAAATTTAGTATTACAAATGTTTGCACTTTAAGATTTCTTTTTTACTTTTTGTGTTTGCATATTATCCATATTAGTTCTGAAATGCATTGCCACCATCAAACAATCATTTAGCCAGATTTCTTATATTTTTAAAGAAATTAAATTATAGTATTATTAACATCTTAGCATAATATGAATCATTCCTTTATTTTTTCATGAGCAAAGATTGAATGGAACAAATAATGAACTAATGGTGTAAGAATAACAAAGGCATTAATCACATGTATTCTACGTAGTGCAAATATTTATTTTCATAATACCAAAACAGAAGAGATGAATAAGTTATAACAATCAAAACAACTGGTTATGCTGTAATGATATCTATTGTTGGAATAATGGAAAACAGGAATATTTATTTAACATGTTTGAAGTAATTTATTCATATCTTTTTAAAAAGGGGTCTTACCTTAATAGATTGCTTGATAAAACTAAGCAGGAACTGACAATAATATATAAATAAAAGAATGCTAAGTGATAATTAATAGGTATCCAAACACTTGTCTGCTTCTGAAAAGAGTTACTTAACCAAGAATTGGCAATAATTCAAATTGTGGTTCTTGCAATTAGGTGAAATTTTATTTACATATTTAGAAATCCTTAACAAAAATCCAATCAAATGTGAAAAGAGTCCATTTGCCACTGTATTGAATTATTAGCTACATACCTGAAAAAAGGTTTTGTGTATTATGCTCATTGAAAATTCTCTTAAAGAAACATTAGGAAAAAAGAAAATCAATGTATTAAACAAATGAGCATCTGCACCTGATTGTTGTAGCAGAAAAGTCTCTACGGATATCTCTTTGTCTTTATTGTTATATTTATTATAACAATAAATTGTTATAATAAATATTTATTATAACATCTATTAACACGATTCTAATCTTGCTAATAGATGGCATGACCACTCTTGGAGGGGAACGATTATCCTACTCTCCTCCATTCAATTGGATAAAAAACTAGGAAACAAGTGGCTAATTAATATGCAGCAGATATGAAGGTAGAGAGAGAACACCAGGAGACAGTAACATCAAGTAACAGTGATGACTACTCAATCACTATGAAGCCCCTCAAACTTCTATTACTATTATATTTAAAAAGTGACTGGAAATGTTTATTCATTTAAGTTAGAAAAAGATTGCAAATGTTACTGTAAAATTTTTCTGTGGGAAAAATTGAAGTGATACCTACTAAATTTTATAGCAATTTTTTTTTTTTGTCTTACTCAACTCTTGACAAAATGCAGTAGTAAACAAGGAATTTAGCCTATTATTAGTGCCAAGAAGAAATTCATACAGACATACTGTGACTAAATATGCAATCATATAAATAATAAGCTGAAAGAAAATATAATATTTTATAAGGGACAAAGGGAAACTGCTTAACAGATTGGCAATATATCATCAGGGGAAAAATAATGTGAAAAAATATAGCTATGGGAGATATACACAACAATGTTCAATGTATTTAAAGCAAATGCCCCAGGTAAAATATCTTTCTATCTATTAATATAAAATTGCTATTAAACTTATTAATTTATGGCTATTATAAATAAATGACTATAAAATCAATTTGTAATATATAATTCATTAGACATAAAAGATACATAATTAAACTGTTAACATATGAAAGGGACAAACCTACAGTTATAAACACATTTGAAGTACTCTTTTCACAAATGTTACTTTGTGAAACTTCAAAAATATGTTAAGGTATTAAAATAAGCTACATAAAATTGTTATTGTTACATAATTTGGCCATTATTCATATTCTGTAGTTCAGATGCTATGGTTTGGGTGATTCTAAAATACTTTTATCTCTTTAAATATTACTATTAAATTAAATATTATAAAAATAATAACTAGCAAATTTGTGTATATATGTATATATACAAATATATATACACACATAAGGTGTTTAATAATAATTTGGACATCTTGCCAATAGTTTTTAAATTGAAAAGAGGAATTGTTTACAAATGAAAGCATAAAAACATAGTATGCAATATTTTTCTGAAAACGCAAAGTATCAGATTATAATAGGGTAAATGAAAAATAAGATCTTGAGGTTTAAAGTAGTCTCCAAACAAAAGCAAGTCACACATGAATGTCTGACCTTATTCATTGGGTAGTTTGTAAAGTTAATGTTAAGCTTTCATTATTATTTTTGTTATGATTAGTAAACTTGGTGAGTAAACAGAATTATTCCATCCTCAACTTTTTCTTGGTGGCACAGTCAGAAATACTTAAATATATAAAGTATGTAACTTTTGTGCTAAAATGAGTTCACATTATAAAATAAACTAGAAAATTCTTTTTTGTCATTTGAACACCTAGGTGTCTTAATGTCCATTTAAAATGCATTATTTATCTATTTTTTTGACTTTTCAAAAATATGTTAAAGAAGATAAAAAAATTCATATTAGAAAGATTTAAAATATATACACATTTTATATTTATTTTTAAAAGGGAATACTGCTTAAGTAAATCTGTAATCTGTATAATCAGTTGAGCAGTGGAACTTTTAACAGAAAGGGGTCCTGATCCAAACCGCAAGAGAAGGATTTTGGATCTCAAGCAAGAAAGAATTTGGGGCAAGTCCATGGAGTAAAGTGAAAGCAAGTTTATTAAGAAGGTAAAGGGAAAAAAGGATGACTACTCCAAAGGCAGAACAGCTCCCAGGGCTGCTGGTTGCCCATTTTTATAATGATTTCCTGATTATATGCTAAACAAAAGATAGTGTGATCTCAGCTCACTGCAACCTCAGCCTCCTGAGTTCAAGGGATTCTCCTACCTCAGTCTCCAGAGTAGCTGGGATTACAGGCATGTGCCACCATGCACAGCTAATTTTTGTATTTTTAGTAGAGACAGGGTTTTTCTATGGAGGCAGCCTGGTCTTGAACCCCTGACCTCAGGTAATACCCACCTCCACCCCTTGACCTCTCAGAATGCTGGGATTGTAGGCATGAGCCACTGCACCCGGACTGTTCATAAATTTCTCAGGAAAAGGGTAGCCAGTTCCTGGAACTGTGGGTTCCTTCCCTTTCTAGACCATATGGCTTAACTTCCTGACATTGCCATGGCATATGTAAACTGTCATTGTGTTGGTGGGAGTGTCTGTTAGCATGAATTGATGGGTTTTAGCCAGCTTCTTTACTGCAACCTGTTTTATCAGCAAGGTCTTTATGACCAGTATCTTGTGCGGACCTCCTATTAATCCTCTGACTTAGAATGCCTAACCTACTAGGCATGCAGCCCAGTAGGTCTCAGTCTCATTTTACCCAGCCCCTATTCAAGATGGAGTTGCTCTTGTTCAAATGCCTCTGACAAAACACCATTCATTGTGGTTAGCTCATACCAAATTCATGTTATGAAATTATCCTTTTAGCTTCTCAACCTCTATAATTGTGTAAGTTTATGTCTCATAAAAAATCTCTTTCAATATAGCTGTATCTTTTTTGTTCTGTTTTTCTGTGGTGCTCCTATACAGAAAGTGATGAGAAAACATATAGAATCTTGTATAGCATCAAATATTTTCTTATAACTCCAGAAAGTAAGAGACAATGGAGAAATGTTGCAAAGTGATACCCTTTTTTCACATTATTGATTGTGAGTTAAAAGAGAACAAAGATATCCTCAATTATAAAAAATAATGAAAAGTTTCCAAAATCTTTTAACCCTCATAACCTATTTCTCAGGAATTTACCAAAGTATCTGTCTTCACATAACTAAGGAACACATCAAAGAAAATGCATTACAGGAAATGTGAAACTAACACTGAAATGAAAAAAATAGAATTCCCAATGGACTGATGAAAGAAAGTGTCAGTATGACAGAATTGCAAAAAACCTTGAGAGCAGCAGTGGATTTGAACAGGAAGACAGATTGACCCTAATACAAAAACCAAAAAACAGAAAAACGAAAAAAAGGGAGCTCATAATGAGAAGAACAAAAAATGACAGACCAATACATCTCATTAACATAGACATAAAAATATTTAAAATAAATGTAAAAAAAAGTGTACATTCCATGAGTGAATTATAGTCCACTAATGTAAAACTGTTAATAATTATTTAAACTAATTTATGTATATCTTCAATTAAGAGTACAATGCTTCATAGTACAGGTAACCTATTTTAATATATTGCCCAATTCTGCCTTCTGTCTTTTGTAAAACCATTGCCCTTTATTTTATTCATTTAGGTGCTGTAATAACAAACTATATCCTCCTTTTATTGCTTTTAAATAGTTACCTTTTAGACGAAATATGAATAAGGAAAATAAAAGATTGTGTTTTATTTTCACTTATTCCTTGTAGACCCTTTTCCTTTCTTTTTGTAGAACTGATTTTCTGATATAGTACTTGTTTTCTGCCTGAAAAACTTCATATTTCTTGAAGAGAGGATTGTCTGGTGATGCCTTTCTTGTTTTTGTTTGATTAAATTTTCATGTCCTCTTCTATCTTGAAGAATTTTGATGAATACTGAATTATGAGTTTTCTTTTTAATTTAACACTTTAAATTGTTTACTTCATTCTCTTCTTACTTGCATAGCTTTTGACAAGAAGTCTGCTATAATTCTTAGACTTGTTTCCAAGTGATAGCACTTCCTCCTGCTACCAATTTCTTTTAATTTTTTCTCTGTCATTGGTTTTCTAAAGTTGGAAAACAATATGGTTAAATGCATGCATATGTGTGTGTGTTTGCTGTCTTACTTGATGTCATTTTAATCTCCTTAATCTCTAGTTTGATGTCTCTCATTACTTGTGAAGAGTTATTGGTCATTATTATTTCTAATATTTTTTTCTGCCTTGTTCTTCTCTTTTGTTTTGGTATTCCAGCTATGCAGATGTTATGCTTTTACATATTATTACACAGATTCCAATATTCTATTGTTTTATTCATTTGTTTTATCTTTCATTTCAGCTTAGGTAGTGTCTGTTAACCTATTTTCAAGCCCACTCATTTTTTCTTTTGCCATTCCCAAGCTATTAGTGAATCCACTAAAAAAAAAAAAAAAACGTTTTTTGTATAATTTCCTTTCTATTCTTTCTTGCAGTTTTGATCACCGATTTGTTCCTGCATATTTGTAATATTCCCCATATAACCATTGACATATTAATCATGGTTATTTTAAATACCCTGTCTGATCACTTGAACTTCTGTGTCATATCTAAGTCTGGATTTTGATGCTTCATTTTGTTTTTTAGGTGTTTTTGTGTTTGCTGGTTTATTTTGCCTTTTGATATGTCTCATAATTTTTTTGTTGTTAAAAGCTGGACTTCTTGTTTTGGGTATAGAAACTGAGTTAAATAGGCCTTTGTTGTGAGTATTAATGTTTCTACAGCTAGAAGTTGTGCTATATTTATTTTTTAATGTAGCTATAGGAGCCAGAGGCTATAAATTCTTCTAATGTATTTGTTTTTCTGTCTTCTCCTTGGGCATCTGTAAGTATTCCTTTTGAAATAAAGCTTGTGCCCCACTTCCTTGTAGCTGTAATCCACTTCAATTTTTCTGGAGCACTTTTGATGTGATTAACAGAGCACTTCATGCAAGTGATGTATGAAGGCAAGTAGTTCATAATCTTCAAATTGTATCTAATTATTTAATTTAGCCTGTATCAAAGGGCTTTGGCCTACTGTGTTTCTCCAGTAGTATAGACTAATTTCCCCCCCTACAGCCTTACTTTGTTCCCTGGCTGATGTGTTTTCAATTATTTTTAAAAATCTTATTGTTAACTGTGTCCCCCTCCCCTACCCCTTAGAGGAGATGGTAGACTAAAAAAGACAAGAGAGGGAGAAACTCCCTTTCCCCAGCTGAGATGAAACTCGGTATAATTCATTGTTTTATAGGAAAACACGTCTATTAAAGTAACATACTCCGAGTGCATTTCATAAAGATTATTTTCCCTCTTTACTGCCAGACCCACTACAGAGATCTTACCATCTCTGAGAATCTGATGGGTTTTCTCAAGGTAAAGCCTGTGAAAGTGTAGGGACCTCCTTACACTTATACTGCTTACCCTCAGAAGTTTCTTACTGTCATGCAAATTCCCAGTTAGCCCCCAGTAATTCAACAAATTAACTGCTTAATTATTTCTACCAGTTTTGTGGCTCTAGCAGATTATTCTCAAGGTCAACATATATCATCTGTGTCTCTCTGAATATGACTATCTGACCAGATTTCAGAGTGGCACTTTGTCCTCCAACCTTGGTCCTCCGATGGGTCCAAGAAAAGTCATTGATTTTGTTTGTTCAGTTTTTTTGTGTCATTATATTTTAATATTGACTTTGAAGTTATTTAAATGTACAGATGAAACCAGAAGTTTCCTATATTGATATTTTAAAAATTTTAATATCTGTACCTATCAAAATGATACAAAGGATTACTTTGATTCATATTTTGTTAAATGTTGTTATGAAATATAATAAATTTTATGTGTTATTTTCTTTAAATAGTATAATTAGTAGATAATACAATAAACTTGGGAAAAATCGTTAAGGTGAATGCAATTGCCTCTATAATTTTTTTATTATTTTTTTCTGTGAAAATTAATTGTCATGCATATGTATAGTGGAAACAAGAGAAAAGTCTGCTGCAGGGGCAGAGCCCTCATGGAGAACCATTACTAGAGCAGTGCAGAGGGCAATTGTGGATTGAAGTTTCCATACAAAGTCCCCACTGGGGCACTACCTAGTGGAGCTATGAGAAGAGGGCCACCATCTTCCAGATTCTAGAATGGTAGATCCACTGACAGCTTGCATTGGGTACCTGGAAAAGCTGAAGGCACTTAACACTAGCCCATGAAAGCAGCTTCAGGAGCCTACCCTGCAGAGCCACAGGGGTAGAGCTGATGAAGGATGTGGGAGCCCACTTCTTGAATCAGCAAGTCCTGGATGTAAAACATAGAGTCAAAGGAGATTATTCTGGAGCTTTATGATTTAATGCATTTCTCTGCTGGGTTTTAGATTTGTATGAGGCCTGTAGCCCCTTTATTTTGGCTCATTTCTCCCCATTGGAATGGGAACATTTACCCACTTCCTGTACCTCAATGGCATCTTGGAAGTAATTAACTTTTTTATTTTACAGGAAGCAGTGGAAGGGACTTGCCTTGTCTCAGATGAGACATTGGACATGGACTTTCGAGTTAATACTGAAATGAATTAAGACTGGAATTATTGAGCAGGTATGATTGTGTTTTGAAATTTGATAAGGACATGAGATATGCAAAGGGACAAGGGCAGAGTAATGTGCTTTGGCTCTATGCCTCCACCCCAATCTCTTGTTGAATTGTAATCCCCATGTGTTGAAGGAGGGGCCAGGTGGAAGGTGATTGGATTATGGGACAGATTTCCCCATGTTCTTCTTGTGATAGTGAGTGAGCTCTCATGAAATCTGATGGTTTAAAAATATGTGGCACTTCTCTTCTCTCTCTCTCTCTCTCTCTCCCTTAACCATGAGAAGACATGCCTTACTTCTCCTTTGTCTTCTGCTATGATTGTAATTGTCCTGAGAACCCCAAGTCGTGCTTCCTGTTAAGCCTGCAGAACTGTGAGTTAATTAAACATGTTTCTTTATAAATTAAGCAGTCTCAGGTAGTTTTTTTATAGCAGTGTGAAAATAAACTAATACGATAAGTTTCCTCATAGTCTTTCTAATATCTTTTAAATATTGGTAAGTGGCTTATATACTAATAATGTTTTTGGTTTGCAAAAGTTGTTTATTTTAAAAAACATTTTGTTTCATATATCTGGAAAAACATTTTAAGAGTTAACTCATTGGATCAAGTGTCCTGAGAAGCTTCCACTGTCAAGATCTCCCAAACAAGAGAGTCAGTTTGGAAGATCTTAGCAGTAGTACATACCCTTGCCTAGGTCAATCATTGAGTTTTCTGAATACTGCCTAAGTTCAATAGGTGGTGATAAATACACCAAATAAATGTGTTCTAATTATTTTAAATCATGTATACTAATATTGTAAAAGTTTCATTTTCTGGAGCTCTGCAAGAGCTCAGTGTTACGTTTTGTATATACTGTAGGAAGCATAATGCTGTAAAATATAAAGTGTATGGATCTCGTATCAAAAAAAACTTAGAAATAAGTGTAAACTCTAATACTGTTACCACAATTATGAAGCAATTTGCTTCTTCTATATGAACATCTCTCTTTACATTGAAAATCGTGATAACAACATAACCTCTCTCATGCTTTTGAGAGAATCCTGCTGGATATCATATGGAAAAGTCCCCATGTGGTACTTGATACAAAGTAGTTGTTAAAATAAATGAGCCATTATACCTTACCTTTGATTTCAGAATGAAAATTGAAGATTATAGAAAATGATCAGACAGTCTGACCAACATAGTAAAACCCATCTCTCCTAAAAATACAAAAAATTAGCCAGGCATGGTGGTATGTGCCTGTAATCCCAGCTGCTCTGGTGGCTGAGACAGGACAATCCTGTGAACCCCAGAAGCAGAGGTTGCAGTGAGTGAGATCAAGCCATTGCACTCCAGCCTGGGTACAGTGCGGGACTTTGTCACAAAAAAAAAAAAAAAAAAAGAAAGAGAGAAAAGAAAATAATCAGAATCTATCATAGCTCAAAATGTTTCAGGCAAATCTCCCTCTTTATTCTGCTTCAAAATTCACATCTTTTTTCTGTATGCTAAAACACGTCACCTACTCTGCACTTGCATTGTAATCTTATCAGAACAATGATTATCAACTGGAGAGGCTCATTTTAACCAACACTAGTTCCAAAGACACACAGAGCAAGTCAACTTAATTATAAAGGAATAGGCTCTCCAAGACAGCTTGAAATAATTGCTATAATTATACCCCCCAAGAACTTCCTTGTTCTTTATACTCAGACTGATGATATAAAATACTTTTTTTTATTTTTGAACTCTGGAAGTTTTCAACAGGAGTGAAAAAAATACACTGCTATTCTTTCTTTCTTCTCCTGCAGGGTTGTTTTATGCACTAACGCTTTTAACTAAGACACAAATATAAAAAAATATCACACTCAGAAAGACCAGAGCAAACTTCCCTTAGACAGAATGTGAGGGATTGTTGATAACTTATTTTTCAGGAAAAGAATCATTATAATCCTACTATGTTTCATACCTTGGGGCAAATGTGTACATAAATTTTCCTTTAACAATTCAGTTTTGAGCAGAACTCCTGACACACCTCAAATATTTTCTCTGACTCTTGATACATAAATCTGCCAAAATAATACTTTGTCTACTAAAAATGCTTGGAAAAGATTCTTCAAAATCTCATTACAGTTTTGAAGCCTCAGACTACTATAATTGCCAAAGGCAAATAAATGAAAATTGACTTGTTATTTAGCATTAAACAGCCTTATTCAAATAGTGTTGTCATTGGCAAAGATTTCAAGCTACTTCAATATCCCCTTTTTAATTTCATTCTCAATATCCAATGCCCATTTTATATCCACATGCAATTATATTTCCTCCTGCATAAAATATATAGTCACACCACCAGCTGGCTTTAACCCACCAACTTATTTTCATCAAGAGTGGGAATAATTTGGAACTATAAAAATTGTTATTACAAATTAGTTCTTTCCTACTCTAGAATATTATCTAATCAGCCAAGGATACAAATGTGATATTCTCAGATTGAAAAGCAATTTTCTTCAAAATATCTAAGATATGAATAACAATGTATTGGAAAGTAAAGAAGTTAATCTTTCTGTAAAGTGATTAAAATCACAAGTAGTACTCTACTCATCTTCAAATACTCAAAACTCATCACCATATTTGGCAGTTGGTAACTACTCATTAACTTTTTTTTTTTAGTTATTTAGCAGGAAATGAAAAGATCTCTTACATTTCAGCTTGCCTCTCTTGTGTCCATATAATGTTTGTTTAATGGATTATAACTTTTATTGCATTATATTTAATATACAATTGACTGTTTAATATCCTTTGTTTTATGAAAGCCTCTGTATCTTAAGATTTTCAACTGTAGGACCTGAATTTGCCTGTGCTTTGTCATAATAGTGGTACTCCTTATTTTTCTTTAATTTCTTTTGTTTAATATATTTTTATATCTCCTTGTAGTCTCAAAATTTATTTGGTAATTTAAAAATGTATCATGTTTATAAAACCTACTAGTAGAATAGTACTAAATAATGGCTAAAAATCTGAGATTCAAACCAGAATTCAAGGCAGACTACTTTTGCTATTTGCTAAGTAAGTAGTGACATTGGATAACATTTAAACTAATTATAGTATCTTCTTTATTGCTAGTTGTGAAGATTAAGTGGGATTATAAGTATTAATAATTCAGATGCTTTTTTAACATCTCTATATTTATATAAGTGGCTTTGTATTACCTGAATTTATTAATTGCATTTCCATTCCATGTGTAATTACTAAGTATTTTATGTTAGGGCATTTTCAAGACATTGAGAAAACTGAAAAATTATTAAATATGTTGCCTTAAATGCCTTAAAAGCTAATTTTCTTGTCAGTAATACAATATTTGGTTGGATACATACAATGAAAATATTAATCAAGAAATTAACAGGTTGACTTCTGATCATGATAACTGCTATGAACATTTAATGCCATACTATGGTCATGAAGCAAAATTCAAGGAAGATGTCACTGAGGAGGAAAATTTTGAGCTAAGATCTAAAAATCTGAAAGAATTCGCACATTAAGAGTATCAGAGAAGCTAGTTACAGGATTGCAACTTGTAGACTATTTCCAAACAGTAAGATGCAGCAAACTTCCGGCTCCTATCATTTGTTTCCCGTCTCTCAGGAATCATTACCTTGTGTGTTATCCAATATGGGAAATACATTTATAATTTTTCTGTTGTTTAAGGTGAAAGGTATATTCAGTTCTTTTCTGTTTTGAATTCTCATTTACATGAAAGAACTTTTTTGCTTTGAGATTATTTCCAAATTACAGAAGGGTTAAAAATAGTACAAAAATTCCCATATGTCTTTTACCAAGAACTACTAATTAAGTAACTATACCCTTTACCCAGAATCAGATATTATTACCATTTTATAATTTTTATGTCTTTTTTTCCCTTTACACACCCACACACTCACACACTTCTGAATCAATAAGGAATAATTTATATCCTTCATTATCCTTTACCACTAACTACTTCACAACAATATTTCTAAGCAAAAAGACACTCTCATTCACAATATCTCCAAGAGTTTCAACTTCAGGAAACTTAATATTGATACAATATTATCATCTAGTATACAGTCCATATTCTAGTTTCATGTAGCACAGAATAATATATTGTATAGCCGTAGTTTTTTGATCCTGAATTCAATCCAGGATAATTCATCACATTTAATTAACTTGCCACTTTTCTTTTATCTGGAAAATTTTATATCTTTCTTTTCTTTCATGGTCAACAATTTCAAAGGAGGGGTGATGGTTTGTAGTATGACACTCCACCTAGATTTGCCTGCTGATTTGACTTGATTAAATTGAAGTAATCTATATGTGACAGAAATATTACATAAGTGGCATTTCATCTTTCTCAATGAAATATGTTGGGAAACACAAAATGTCTGTTTATTCCACTATTGCTGGTGTCAATTTTGATCACTTAGCTGATGTGATGTTTAAAAAATTATCCACTTAAAAGTTATTTTCCCCCTCTGTAATTGATTATAATATTTTGTTAGGAAGTTAATTTGAAATTCTGCAAATAGGTTCTCCATTCTTTCACCCAATATTTTGGTATCAATTGATTATTATTACTTGAGTCTTTTGTTTTTACTAATTTTATTGATTTGCTAATCCTAGCATTTTTCTACATTCATTAGTTGTCATTCTACTATGTATTTTGCTGCTTCTCTTCTCCTTCCTTCATTTCTTCCTATTTTTATGCTTTCATTTTTACTTTCTATAATTACAGACTGTTATTTTACTTCCTATAATTGCAGACATATGTTATTCAGTGGAACATAATACTTCATGTTATTCTTTTGATGTTCAAAATGTGACAGAATTGTCTAGTCCTTTCAAGATGGCTTCTCTTTTAAATGATCTCATTTTTTTTGTATTTTGTTATTTTATGACACTAGATATTACAGTTTCACCTAGTACTTTTCTTGTCATAGCCCAAGAATTGTCTATTTCCCCATGGTCTCTAATTTCTTGTGGTAAAATCAAAGTCAAAATGCAAGGGGTTATTACTAATGAAATGTCATTGTTTCCAGGTCAAATGAGAAAGAAAAAAGAAACAAAAATGACTTTTTATGTTTTATGTTTAGACTTTTTTCTTGTTGTTTTGTTTTTGCTTTAGATACATGAATGATTGAGATGTCATTTATTATATAAAGATGATTTGAGTAGAAAAATGTTGTTTTGATAGATTTGTTTAGCTGTGTAGATAAAGATAGCAGGAAATGAGTCAGATGTAAACATTTGAAGTTAGTGGAAATGTCAGAATCAAGTAATACGTTTTAGATTTAATGACATATACATGGCATTTAAGGGCATGTCATTGAAAGATTATTTATAAAGTATATACCTGAAGGATTATAAATCATTCTATTATAAAGACACGCGCACACGTATGTTTGTTGCAGCACTGTTTACGATAGCAAAGACCTGGAACCAACCCAAATGCTCATCAAGGATAGACTGAACAAAGAAAATGTGGCACATATACATTATGGAATACTATGCAGCCATAAAAAACGACTGGTTAGTGTTCTTTGAAGAGACATGGATGAATCTAGAAACCATCATAATTATCAGCAAACTGACACAAGAACAGAAAACCAAACACCACATGTTTTCACTCATAGGTGGGTGATGAACCATGAGAACACTTGGGCATAGGGAAGAGAACAACACTCACTGGGCTAGGTGGGGGGGATGGATGGGAGGGGAGGGGACAGCAGGGGTCAGGAAGGATGGGGAGGGATAACACCAGGAGAAATGTCTGATTTAGGCGTCAGGGTGTGGGGGGTGGGCAGGATGGAGACAGCAAACCACCATGTCATGTATATACCTATGCAACAAACCTGCAGGATGCAGGATGTGCACATGTACCCCAGAGCCCAAAGTACAATTAAAAAAAAAAGAAAAAGAAAATGCATACAGAAATAAAAGAGAAGCAGTGCTAAGATACTCTAATAATTAGAAATCAAATAGAGACCACAGTCAACAACCTCTGTGACATAATCTTTTACACTTCTCCCTCTCCTTTAGCTTCAATCAAATTGGCATTTTTGTTTTTCTTCAATGTAGCATGCAGTCTTGCCACAGGGTTTTAGTATTTCCAGAACTTTCTGTCTGAAAGATACTTAAACCAAATCTCATTTTTCATTCATCCTCAACTGTACGTCTTTGAGCAATTGCCACTTTCTCTCTAAAGACATCTCTAACTTATTTAATGTGTCAATCCTTACTTTCTTTCTTGATTATTTTCTATTATTTCCCTTATCATCATCCAATTTACTATATAATTGAGGTTTTTTTTACTTTCTCTCTTTCTTGAATGTAAGTCAATCAGGATAGAGAACTTCCTATGTTTTGTTTATTGCTACACTACCAGTACCTTAAAAAGTATGTAGTATATAATTATTGCTCAATAAATATTTGAATAAATGATATATAAATTGCAAACCAATTGTTAAAACAAAACCATATAAAAAAGTATCTTTGTTTTTATCATCTAAACATTTCCCAAAATTTTTAATGTTAGAATAAAAATCTTTTTGCATTTAATATTATTTTCATGTCAGCAGTCTAAATTCTAAAGAGCCATTTTAAAAATCTGTTTCAGTTTTTAAATTTCTAAGTTATAGAACTAATTACTTTATGTTAATTTTTATAATTTTTCAGAAAGAGTCTTGCTCTGTCACCCAGGTTAGAGTACAGTGGCATGATCTTGGCTCATGGTAACCTCTGTTTCCCAGGTTCAAGAGATTCTCCTGACATATTGGTTTTTTATTAACATGAAGTTATTTTAGCATTTTTCTATTTTAAAGTACAAAATATTCAAAAGAGAAATTTTCAATTGACAATTAAAGAGCTTTCTTTAATTTAGTGATCAAACTGTAGGTGTGCAAATTTTTAAATGTTTCTTTTTTACAGGAATCAGATCATATATCTACTTCAAAACTGATTTGCTCTTTGCTTAGCTGTTTTTTATTAAGGTTCACATTTACAGACAAGAAGAGCATGCTATTTTTTAAATTATTTAAACACTTTTCAAGGAAAATTATTTCATTAATATTTTAATATTTATCTTCAAATAATGCTCTAACACCTTACCATGAAATTTAATTATATGAGTTAAATAGAGATACAATTTGACATTTAATGCTCACATTGAACTTACATCTTGTTCACATAGAGAACTATACACCTTATGTATTAAATTGTAAAAACATTAACAATGGAAACATATTCAAGTTGCTTAAAATAGTCAACATGTACACACTAACCTGAATTTTTATTAATATATCAAATGAAATAAAGTTGGCTCAAATACAATTTAATATATATCTTTAGTCTTACATTTTATGTATCACAGAATGGTGCAGTAAAGTACGAAAAATATATTGAGCTGCTATCTAGGAGACCAGAATAATTAAATAGTCCTGTGTCCTAAATAATTCAACTTCTCTGAAAGCATATTTATTTTTTATTAGTGTCACATTTCTGTGTAATATTCAAATTTCTTTGAAACCCAAAGTAAATAATTTAAAGCATATCCTAACTATAAACATAAAATTGAACAATGTCAAGGGATAGTTTAAAAATTTAGAACAGATTTTAAATAACAATTGTAGATATTAACAGAAATGTGGAATCAGTTACCTTTAATATTGAGCTTTTAATTTTACATATTTTTTCTTGAGTTCAAAGTAGAAAATATGATGGAAGGGTCACAGGATTGGGTATCACTTTTCCAGCTCAGAACCAGCCACTTTTCCATCTGCGGCTGGTAGCACCTTTGCTTGAGTTCTGTTCATGTCACTGGGCTGGTTCCATCCACTTGGCCCAGCAGGCTGTGCTTGGCTCATGCTACTAGCTTGGATCCAGTGCCTGCCAAGGGTGAGCAAGGCATAGAGCAGTGAGGGGTGTGTAAGCCAGTGTGGGTTCTGGCCACTATTCACAGCCAGGAGTGCCAGCTGTGGCAGAGTGGGCAGCTCTAGGCCCTGGCACAGGTGCCGGCTCCCAGTGACGCTGTGGCTGGACCAGGTGTATTAAAAATACTGGCTTTCACTGTGGGTGCCAGGCAGCTTGGAGACACCAGGAACTGCAGAGCCTCAAAGAGTGTCACAGCCCTGACTTGGGGAGAAGCTAGGTCTAGGCTTCCAATAGGGCTGCAGCTCTTCTCTCCATCTTTCTTCTCTCCTTTTAGTGATGAGAAGGGGGCATGTTTCATCCCTGTTTGTGTTATAGCTCTTTGGTCCAATCATTTGGCAGGTCCTGAGTTTTGTCCAATGTCCAGGAAGAATGAGTGGAAAACTGGAAGAGAGAAGCTTCACTGAGCAACAAAACAACTCACCAGAGATCCAAAGTGGGTAGCTCCTTCTTGCAGCTGGTAGTACCGATGTCTGTTTGAGTCTGGGGTTTTTATAGGCTCAGACGGGAGGAATTGATTGATCAATAGGTGGCCAGGGGTGAGCCAAAAAAAGCACCATAAGTTCTCACTTCAAGCCACAGACTCCACCTGGAACTGGTAGCCCATCCCTGGCTTGAAGGTGGGGTTTCAACAGGGACCCACCCTTTCTGCCCAGGAACCTGTCTGCCTCCCACCATCTGCATTCAGTACAACTCAACCATTCTGTTTTCATCGAGGAGAACTTGCAACCCTGTGCCAAGCTGCCATTAGCCCCCTCCCAGTCTCCCTCCTGTGCTCCTTGGCACCCCAAATCTGGAAGACGCCGAGGCGGTGGTGGGGGATAGTGTCAGTGCTGTCTTGAGTATGTGCACAACTGGCTGGATTGCAACAGCACTCAGGCTTGATCACAACTCTCCTCCAAAATTATTACAGGTGCCAAGGGCAAGGGAGAGTACAGGAAGTAAGAGCAGAGACATCTGAGCCAGTTGAGGGAGGGGGGGGCTTCCTGGTCCTCAAGAGTGCAGGGATCTTGCGTCTGGAGCTGCAGCTAGATAGCTAGCTGCAGCTGTGTCCCAGAGCATAGCTCTCCTACCCCACCAACTCAGTAGGAGGCAGGGTTCCCCACCTGTTCCTGGCTCCTGCTGGCTCAATGGAGTGTGCAGCCCTGGCTGTGCCTCCCCCCACTGCAGCTGGCACCCCCACAGTGGCTGCTCCAAATGGGCCACCACTGCCATCAGAGGCACTTCTTTTAAAAACTATATTTAATTTAATAAATAATATTAAACCCAAATAGCTAATTTTAGAAATATTGTGGTTTCCATGATGTAGTTACAGAGTGACTACGGAAATAAAATACGTATTACAAACTGAAAGTAAGAAAATCATGACAAAAAATTTTGTTTATTTAGCACATTGTAAACATAAAATAAAAGTCAGAATATGCTTAAGTAAGGCTACCTGTGAATTAAAAATCATAATTATTATAACAATCTCTTATGGTTACTCCTTATGTGATTCCTAGAAGAGACAATAATTCATGCTCTTAAGCTAATGATTTCATTTTTTTCTCACAGATTAAATATAAGCATATATATTTGTGCCAAGTTAAATATTTTTGACATGTGAAGTAGAACATGGCATCAATGATGAGACCAAAAAGAAATTAAAATACAGTATATTATTTTAAAAGTTGCTTTTTATAAAAATGTCATATTATTGGTATATCATTTGCACATTTTTTCTCAATAAGTCTTGCTGTGATCATGAAGACAGACAGCACTGTAGCTATAGCAAAGAGAAAGATATTTAAGAAAGGAATTTCAAAACAGCTCTTATAAAACAGCTAGAAAAGCTGAGAAAGAAAAAGCCAAGGAAACCTGCCAGTGACTTTTGCAAGATCAAATTTTTTTAGTTAACATGGGGAGTAGTCATTAATTTTCTCAGACTTCTACAGTATTAGTGGGAGTATTTTGATAGACAATGTCCACAGTCACTAGCAAAACCTTATGTCTGTCATACGCATGTCCTGGCCCATGTGATTCTTTGCCACATCTATATGAACAAGAATAACATTTGCTTCTGTCACCCCTCCAAAGCTTTTGTTAATGTCTTGTATTGGTGGAACACAATCTAAAATTCTGCTGACGGGAATTATGAAGAAATATATGTTCTGGGCTTCTAGTCTCTACTACACTGGGAAAAGTATACACAGAAAATTTATTATTGAGTGGCTAAAAGACAAAATGAAACAAACTCAAAATAGTATTTAAGGTTTACACCTTTTAAAACAATTACATGGGACCTTAAAGATACTCTACCTAAGCAATACAATCTCCATTGCAGGGTATTAATCAACACACTTAACTATGTAGTCTCTTCAAAGAAGTTCAACCATATCTGAAAAAGAAAGAATTAGAGTCCATATATATATAATTGTCATTAGAGAACCCGTGTTTGTGTTCTTGAGGAAAATCTGAGAATTATCTCTTCTGTGTTATTCTCGCCTCTTGTTTGTAATTGTCTCTATTTTTATATGCATAGTGATAGTAGAGTTAGAGCTTTAAAAGTGTTTTTTATTATATATATGTATATATATATGTTATATACATTTTTTTTTAATTTTTTTTTTTTTTTTTTGAGATGGAGTCTTGCTTTGTCGCCAGGCTGGAGTGCAGTGGCGCAATCTCGGCTCACCACAACCTCTACCTCCTGGGTTCAAGCGGTTCTTCCACCTGGGACCACAGGCGCGTGCCACCATGCCCGGCTAATTTTTTTTGTATTTTTAGTAGAGACGGGGTTTCACCATGGTGGCCGGGATATCTCTTGACCTCGTGATTCGCCTGCCTTGGCCTCCCAAAGTGCTGAGATTACAGGCATGAGCCACCACGCCAGGCCCATTTTTTATATTTTTAAGAGGAAAAGTTTTATAAGGAATATGTTAGTTATACTTATCAACCATTACCTATTTTTAAGTCTTATTTTGTCTTCACTATTCTCATAAATTGCACTAAATCATATATGAAAACAAGTAAGGTATAGGACTAAACATACACATATGTGTATGAGTATGTGTATGCATTGTACATATATGCTGATAGACCTTATATAGAATATAAATATAAATGTCTATTCTCTGTGCTTTGCAGTGTATCCAAACACAGATGAGGTATTTATTAGTATAATTTCACATCCATACTCAAAACTGTGTTTGTATGCGTGTAATTTAGTGACAGTTTCATGCATGTTAAAAATAAAAGTCCTTTCCAATTATACCTGAGGATGTTTACATAAAATTTTAATTCCTAAAAGCACATGTGTTGCAAATGCTCACTTTTCTGTTAGGTTTGTTACTTGGTTAAAATGTGCAAAGTTTTAGTGTGTGGTTGATAACCTAGATTCATATAAAAAATGACATTTCTTGGCAGTTCTTCATTCAAAAAAATACTCATCATCTGAGAACAGCCTAGCTTTCTGTGACCTTCATTGGAGTACTTATATTTTAGACATCTTCTTCTCTCTACCTGGGGGACAAGATCCTCTGTGATATAGGTCAATTGTTAATGAAAACATGTTTTTTAAAGCATGAGTATCCTGTTGGTTCACAGTGATATCCATTTGGATTAATGAGGCACTCTGGTAGTTTATAGGATATAGGCTAAACTCATTTGAATTATGTATTATAAACAGCTCTGCTTCAACAATGTTGACTGTTAAAGTACTTCAAATGAACAATTCATTTTAGTCTTAAAGAATAAATCACACAGGTTCAACTAACCTGAATAATTAAAAAATCCTGGAAAAATATGTAAGTTCATTAAATGAGGTAGAAGCATCTCTACTTTTCATGGAGAATTCTGTTATTTGTAGATCTTAAAAATCATTGAATAAAGACAAGTAGGTTCTCAGTGGAGTAAGAAAAAATGCACCAAGGGAATAAAAGACTTACTCTTCTACTTTTTACCTAGTCATTGCTGCCAGTCAAGATCACGTGATCTTTGACAAAGCTGACAAAAGCAAGCAATGAAGAAATGACTCCTTATTCAGAAATGGTGCTGGAATAACTAGCCAAATACAGAAGACTGAAGCTGGATGCCTTCCTTACACTATATACAAAAATGAAATCAAGATGGATTAACAACTTAAATGTACAAGCCAAAACTATATAATCCCTAGAAGACAACCTAGGCAATACCATCCTGGACATAGGAATGAGCAAAGATTTCATGACAAAGACACCAAAAACAATCACAACAAAAGCAAAAATTGACACGTGGGCTGTAATTAAATTTAAGAGTTTCTACACAGCAAAAGAGACTATCAACATAGTAAAAAGACAACCTACAGAATGGGAGAAAATATTTGCAAATTATGCATTTGACAAAGGTCTAATATCCGGCATCTATAAGGAACTTAAACAAATTTACAAGAGAAAAACAAACAATCTCATTAATAAGTAAGCAAAGGTCAGGAACAAACAATTTTCAAACAAAGACATACATGTGACCAATAAGCATAAGAAAAAGTGCTCAATATCACTGATCATCAGAGAATTGCAAATTAAAACCACAATGAGATACCATCTCACATCAGTCAGGACTGTTATTATAATACTAAAAAGTAAAAAAATAACAGATACTGGTGAGGTTCCAGAGAAAAGGGGAACACTTATACACTGATGGTGGAAGGATTGACTGGTTCAACCATTGTGGAAAGCAGTATGGCTATTCCTCAGACAGCTAGGAGCACAACTGCCATTTGACCCAGCAATCCCATTACTGGGTATATACCCAGAGGAATATACACAATTCTCTCATAAAAACACATGCACGTGAATGTTCATTGCAGTACTATTCATGGTAGCAAAGACACAGAATCAACCCAAATGTCCATCAATAACAGATTGGATAAAGAAAATGTGGTACATATACACCATGGAATGCTATGCAGCAATAAAAAGAGCAAGATCATGTCCTTTGTGGGAACATGGATAAAGCTGGGGGCTATTATCCTTAGCAAACTAACACAGAAAAAGAAAATCAAATATTGCATATTCTCATAAGTGGGAGCTAAATGATAAGAATTTATAAACACAAATTAAGGAAACAATAGACACTGCAGTCTACTTGAGGGTGGAGAATGGGATGAGGGAGAAAAACAGAAAAGATAACTATTGGGTAATGGACTTAATTCTTGGATGATGAAATAATCTGTACAACAAACCTCCATGACATAAGTTTACCTATGTACACAACTTCACAGGTACCCCCAAATCTAAAATAAAATTTAAAAAATAAGAAGTACATGAGATTACAAAAAAAAAAGAATAAATGAAAAAGAAGAAAAGAGCAACAACAGAGATGTGGTTTGCACTTCATATAGTCTAAAATCCTTGGAAATGTTTAACTGAAATTCATCTGCTCTTGAAAATGACAACTGTATTTAATTAGATGATTTAAGTTCAGTTAAAGACTTTACTTCATTGAAAGTTCAAGCTCCAATATGTTCAAAAGCTTAGCTGCTTATTGAAATAAAAAACCTCCACAAGATATTTCTCTTCCCATTATCTTTAAACAGAAGAAATAAAAAAAATGATTAATAACCCTGAGGTATTGAATTAAAGTAAACTTGAAGATGCAAAGGGAGGAGAAAATGAAGTGAAAAATGCTCTGTGCTTCTATAGCTTCCACTTTCAACATGAGAATGAAAAAAAAAAAAGAGAGAGAGAATAAAATAAAGCAGAATTACCAAACACAATTCCTGGTTTCATTCTAAGTGTGGAGATTGTATTTTTTTTTTTTTTAAACAGTCTCACTGTGTTACCCAGGCCATAGGGCAGTGTCACAGTCCAGGCTCACCACAACCTCAAACTCCCAGGCTCAGGAGATCCTCCCACCTCAGCACTGTTTGTAGCTGGGAATACAGACAACCATCACCATACCTGCCTAATTTTTGCATTTTTTGTAGAGACAGGTTTCGTCACGTTGCTGGGCTGGTCTTGAACACGTGGGTTCATGCAATCCTTCACTTCCCAAAGTGCTAGGATTACAGTAATGAGCCACCGCACCTAGCCTTGTCTACTTAAAAAATAAATAACTTTAAATATCAAATTCAGCCTTAGCAGCAGAGAACTGGAAATCCCTGGCTTAAAAAATACGGATTTTTTTTTTCCATTTCTCTAAAATAAGTTCAAGCAACCTGAAACTTGTGTGCAAACTGTGTCCTAAACAATTTATCACCCATTCTTAGCTTGTCCTTCCAAACATATAGTAATATCTTGTTCTTGAGTACAAGAGACAAACCTGTCTCTGCAAAATAATGCAAAAATTAGCCGGGTACGGTGATGGTCGCCTGTAGTCCCAGCCGCAAACAGTGCTGAGGTGGGAGGATCTCCTTAGTGTAGGAGATTGAGGCTGTGGTGAGCCTGGATTGTAACACTGCTCTGCGGCCTGGGAAACACAGAGAGACCGGTCTCACTGCACCTCCTAGCCTATTATCTATGTTTACACGATAAAGGAGAAAAATCAAATAGCCTATAAAAAACCTACCTCTGGAGTCAGGCTACTTTTAAAAGCTTTTTCCATAGAAAATAATCCAACAAATTCTCATTCCAATCTTTAGCCATGCTTAAGTTCATGAAACCAATCCAGTCACTTCCTTCATTCCCAGGGATGCAGTACCAGATTACCCATGACCTCATCTGAAAAAAAGAAAAAAAAATCATTTCACACTAGACTCAAATAAAGGAAATGCTGGAGAGATGTTCAAACTTCATTTTTTTTTTCTTCAGCGTTTAAGAGGGTGAACTTGTAGTAAGAGCATGATACCAAACACTGAAATGAAATATATAGAGTATACACACAAACACACCATTTAATAGCTTATTTTTCTCAAGATTTTTCAGAAATTGGTGCTATGCTTTAATGTGTCATGTCTATAGACCCCACAGTAAAGTCTGTTTAACAACATTATGGCAACCAGACCAACTCTGTTTCCTTTTCTGGACATAAAGGTATTTGTTATATTTAACATGCCAAAGTAAATTGAAACAACTCTTGCATAATTATTGCTTGTATAAGTATTCAATTGTATGCATTGTTTATATGTATTTTGGATAGATTTTAGAGTGTGCATTTGCTATTCATTACCATGCAAAATCTTTTTAAACAAATAATTATATGTATCAGTATAAGATTTTATTTCAGATGGAAGCAATGAAAAATGAAAAATAGGGTAACTGCACAAATAGCAAATAGAAAAAGCATACTTCTTGATTAAAAGAAGTAACAGCAGGCTCCTGACTCTGGTGGCAAAGTGATTCTGTCTATAAATATCTCAAGCATTAAACAACAGTTTAACCTTCAATGGCACCCTAGAAATGTAGCCAGAATCTTTTTTAAGCTCCCAAAAAAGTTTTGTGAGTTAGTTTATAATTTGTTTTAATCTCATTTCAGAAAATTCCTTCCTGTTTGAAACAGCTAATTTTAGTCTCTGAAACTAATTATGTTGGTAAATAAAAAATACCAAGACTGATTTCAGAGAAAAAGACTTTGAGGAAAGTAGAAATCTGATTAATTTTGGAAGATGTTATATCCAAATTAGCATCAAAGGAAATAATTCTTATAGTTTTTACCACATGCTAAGCAAAGCATTTTTCCCCTCTGTTTTAAATTTTCACAGATAAAGGATCACCTGTCCTGACGTTTCTATTGAAAAAAGCAAGGCAATCCATTTTGTAGAATGAACGTGTGCTGTTGTAAATTATGATTATGGTCATAAAGATCATAAGAATGAATGAGTGTGTCGAGTACATATAAGTGCTATGAAAATCTTAAAGAAAGACAATTTCAAGCCTGCCATTTTATGTTCTTGTACAAAAGTAGATTAAAAGAACCATGCAATGTCTAGACTGCCTTGGAAGAATTACATTTTTCTTTGTAGCCATGAAAAGATGTAGAAAGAAATAAGATTATGGTTCTGTAAAGTATTGAATTACAATAAATCTGTACTAGAAAAACTTATGCTAGATATACACACATATCAAGAGATAGTGGAAACAGATAGATTCGAATGATAGCAATTGTTTATTTGATTGGTAGACAATGTTGATTGGTATTCAATGTTGGCTTATTCTAAAATAGTTGAGATATCATAAATTAACATAAATTATATAGAGAAGTAATCCAAATGCCAAGAGACATATAGGTTGAAAAAATGTGTGAATCATTCACTTTTCTTTAATCATATCCCTGGAGATGTGCCTGAAAACATTCCCTTCGGGAAAGGAAAGGAAATTTGCACTAGCATGGAAAACAACAACAATCTGGAAAACCTTTATCAACTGTTCTCAGGAAGATAGGGATGTAAGTGAGAAATTCTGCAATGAACCGCCAAATACATGGAGTAAAGCCAGATAGAGGCACTCAGCAAACAGATACAAGAAGGTATTGTACACTTTTCAAATTGGACAGCAGGTCAGAAGTGGCAAGCCAAATAGATACACTCTCAGAGCTCTTTGCTAGTAGTTGATTATTTATTTATCCCAGGGATCAACTTACAAAGAACCTAGCCGGTATTCGTAACTAGGGGGGAAAAAAATAGCTCTATGGTGGAGAGCATGCCTTTCTTGTCGGAGCAGTCAGATTTAGACCAGCTTCTTTTGGCTTGTCCAATGCTGGTGAAAAATGTTTCTTTGGTGTCAAATATAAAGTATATGCAAGGGCTTGGTGACCTAAGTTTTCTTTCACCATAGGTCATCTGACACATAATGTTGCATTGGTAAAAATTTCCCAGAAATTGTAATATATCCTGATCTTCTAATAGAGTACCTGATACATATTTCATCATCTAGAAAATAGGAATTTATCCTAAATGGGTAGATGCTTATTTTGAAAATGTATTTCTCTTTCTTGCTCTTCATGATTGAAATGCAAGCTGAGCTGACATCAAAGAAGTATGGGATGTATAGGAGAGGTAAGGAATGCAATTGGTGCATACATTTTCTTCTATATTTGAGTTTTAGTAATTATAATTATATTTTAAACTCTATCCCTTTTAAATTTTATCCCTTTACTCTAGAATTAAATATAGACTGTCTTAGTTGTGGTGAGTTCTGTAATTTATGTCGTAGGTAATAGAATGTTATGGCAAGACTTTGTCTACCAAAGAGAGAATTTTCCAGATATATTTAATTTGTAACTTGAGATTTGGGCTTCTTTCTACACTTTGCAATTAACGTAATCTTAAAATTTTTGTCCTGGGCACCTCTCTTAGGCCTTACTATAGTTCCAGTGTCAATTGCATTCATTTTAGTAAGAATGTTATCTTTTTGTTGTTCAGAAGCATTTAAGAATAGAATGCATGTTGAAGTATACGTTACCTTTTGCTATCTAAGGAGTCAAATAAAGTGTGTGCTTCTCATTTGTAGCAGTATAAAATATTTGGAACACCATCATTTCAAAACTGTAATTGTTTTTTGAATTTTAACTCCAAATATGGTAAATACAGCTAAAACAAAACAAAACAAAACAAATTATACTTCTCACCTTTCCTTGCTGCCAGAGTACAGATATGTAGGACACATCGTTTCAGGACTGCATATCAAATAAAACCATGTGGAATTTTGATTTAGAAGATAAATCCGTAAGACAAAGTGAGGCATGCGTAATCTATTTGTTGACACAGGTAAAATCCCAAGTAGCATATTTCTGGAGAATACAGCTGTTGTAGTTTTCTTACTGCTACGTAGCTATCACAAAATACGATTAAAGGAAGCAGCAGCATCTTCTATATAAAACTTGTTGTGTGTTTTCTTCTGAGAGTTGTTTCTAATATTCAACTGAGAGTTTGTTGCTCTTGTCCATCCAAACAGTCTGTGAGTTTCCTGGCATTGCTCGACAAACCGTTTACTGCTTAAACTGCTGGGTGTGCATTTGTTGAAAATAGAAACTTTGACCCAGAAATCAATCTTTAAATAAAAGCTATTGGAAAACAGTTAAACATGTTTAAATGATGTTATTTTGTTATATATGGTAAATTATATTGCCATTTCACACTTTAGATAAGAAAATAAATCGGTATGTTTTTCTTTCTTTTCTTTTTTTTTTTTTTTTTTTTTGAGACCCATTCTCACTCTGTCACCCAGGCTGGAGCACAATGGTGTGATCTCAGCTCATTGCAATCTTCATCTCCTGGGTTCCAGTGATTCTCCTGCCTCAGCCTCCTGAGTGGCTGGTATTACAGGCATGCACCACCACACCCGGCTAATATTTGTACTTTTAGTAGAGACGGGGTTTCATCATGTTGTTCAAGCTGGTCTGGAACTCCTGACCTCGTGATTCACCTGCCGTGGCCTCCCAAAGTGCTGGGATTACAGGCGTGAGCCACAGTGCCATATATTTTTCTTAATGATCATCACTTTCAAGTGGTGAAGCCCTGGTAAGAAGATTTGAGATTTTTAAGATCATATCAGATGAAAATTGTAAAAATACAAGATAATAATAATATAACACCTTATGTTTTCCCATAAAGAGTACAAAGTCAATCCCAAACAAGAAAATTGCATTCAGGCTTTATTAACAAACAAACAAAACCAATATAACATAGGGTCATAATGTTGTTGGCTTTTTCTTCTATGACATTTAGATAAAAGGAAGATACAAGTAGTTACTAATAATAGGTCCTCATAAGGTGTCTTAAGCTGTATCTCTTTTAAAGATTGAAATCCCCTTCTCAGGAAGTACCTCATACGATTATCCAGAACCCCAAACTTAGAACTGCTTTCTACCTAAGATACACCTTCTCCATGGATGCTTGCTGAATAAGATCATATCAAATACTTTTGTCAATGCACTTTACTGTTAGGTGCTAGAATCTGTGAACTTTAATACAAATTCTCTTGCAAAGAATTTCTCGTTTCAGTTGATTAAGAAGATATGTAAGGCCCCTCTCTAATCATTACTCCCCTTTGGAATTATGCAAAGGTATTTAAATTGTTTATAAGGGATTTCACGCCTCCATGGGAGAACAGGATTTATAATAGTTATGCAACTGAAATATGTTTGACATATTTTAAGCTAAACTGGTCCGTGAATGGTTGGAACTGTAATTTCAAGCAGAAAGAAAAAAAAAAAGGTAGGCACTGGAACAATAGTACTGTCTATCTTTGGTTTCTAATCTATTACATCTATTCTATTAGCTCTCAAAGACACCTCCAGAAAAGGGAGTATTTCCCTAACAGACAGAAACTCAAGTTTTTCAATATAGTATGAAGTCATTTCATTTTATTCTAAATCTTCCTAGCTGAGTAATCTCTTTAAGATCATAATAAGTAGATATTTGATAGAGCAAGCTATTTGTAATTCCAAATTTTCTCTTATGAGGAAAATTCTTTATATGACAACAGAATATAGCTACTCCTCACTATTTGCATTTGTTAAAACCAACAAAAATCTTGATGAAATCTTTAGTTAAAATATAATACAAATTAAATTATGACAACCACAAGTTCTCATGCCATCTTTTATGTAGGTACAAAGATAGTTTATTTTGCCATCAGATGTACACAGTTGGCAATATAGAATCTAGGTTCATTTGAGGCATTTACATATTGCCAAATATTGATCATGGTATTTATCTCATTGTTAGTTCAGCAAGATGGTCATGTGCAATGAGACAGCTCTATGTTATCTAAAAGAGTTGCTTAAAAACAAATAAACAAATAGCTCTGTTTCACTATACAGTGTAAACATACAGGGAAATGCAGTCTAAGATAAACTTTTCATGTTGTATGTATAATAACTTACTATTTGTAGATTTGTGGAAAGAAAAAGTTACTGCTGTTGGTGTTGAATTATGACAGTAGAAGTGATACAGCTTATGATTTGGAAAATATGATCTTTCAAATTCTATTCCCATAAGTTATAGTCTTTATAATCAGACTTACTATTACCTCATAATAGTGCCTTTACAGGTACCCTCATTGCAGTTACTATTCTTAAGTTGTCTTAAGCTTAACTTACCCAGATTCTCTTCTTTAATTAATCATATTTTTCTACCATGAATATTTAAGTGTTGATTATTAAACAATACACTATTTTGTATTAGTATATGTAAAAGTCTTCACGAATTCCCTTTATGATTGACAGTAGATTTTTTATCTGTTTTTCCTAGCCAAAAGATGCATCAACATGATAATCATTTCAACTCTTCTTACAAATTTTTCTTCTGGAAACCCTTAACAAATGCAAAACTGCATACTTTCTAAGGTGAATGTAATCTGTTTTCTGTAGATTTAGGTATGTTTGTGTTAGCATGTGTGTGTGTGTGTGCTGTCAAAACTTCTGATTTTGATTATTTTGATTTAGTTCTATATTTTTGTATAGATCAAGGCTGTAACAAAATATCCTGCTTAACCCAATCCCATCTTCATTTTCTTTTTTGGAAGGAAAACATAATTTTAAATACTAATATATCCCATACTTTCAGAATTATTATCCCAAGAAAAATGATTCTAGAGTCATAATATATTATAGTGCAGCAAAGAACTTCCACTATGGATCTAAATAACAAAAAATAAAGTTTAGGGAATAAGAGAAAGCAGCCAAAAATACTCTCTCCCTACCTGATGACAAGAATTCGAGGAATAATACACACCCTTATTTTTTAAATGGTTAGACTAGGTTGCATGAAGAATTAATTTTTGATATTTTCCAGCCCTTCCTTGTGAAAGTCAGGCCTTTGGGGCTCTGGTGTCCAAATGCCTTAAATCAAATCCAAGTCTCAGTCAAAAATAAGCAATGGGATGCCAACTTCCTTAAATCTCTTGATTTCTGTTTTCATTTTTATAAAGTAGATGTAATAATGCAAAGTATTTCAAATATTACATTTTTAAATAAATGATTTACTGAAAAGCACTTTTTGCATTTTTAAGCCTATAATAAACACTCAATACAACATAATTATAGGTAGTTTTTGTAATTCTGGAAGATCTATCTCAATTTTTGTCATTTATTTCATTTTTTTTTAAAAGATAGTGCCCTAAGTCTTTTAATTACAAATGTGTACTTAACACTGCAAATGTATATTTAATGTATGCATTTCATAAAATTAGATAAGCAACCTAAATTTGCATATTTTAAAATAAATAATGTTTTAGCAAACAATAGAAAAAGTAAATCACCAATTTTCAAATAGTAAAATAATAATAAAGGTGAGTTTTTAATATCGATTAAAAATTATGTTTTTATAATACTTGAATCTACTTTGCTTTAATTTCAGATTTGCAAAACAAACACTACATGACGTATTTATTTTTTCTATGTCAGACAGTCATGGTTTAGGAAAATATGCATTCATATAAAGAAAAATAAAAGCAAATCATTTAGCATAAATCTAGGGCAACTAATCATAAAGCATTGCATTAGAAATTCTTGATTTAATAGCCAATACATTTTACACCTCTGGAAATTCAGCATATATGTTTTACATCACACAAGAGGAAAGAGTTCTGCATACACAAATGTTCATAAAAAAAACAAAAAGCACAATAAGCTAAATTCCCAAGAAAATCATAATGATTTGTACGAAAAGGTGTTGCGGCCGGGTGCAGTGGCTCATGCCTATAATCCCAGTACTTTGGGAGGCAGAGGCGGGTGGATCACGAGGTCAAGAGATAGAGACCATCCTGGTCAACATGGTGAAACCCCGTCTCTACTAAAAATACAAAAATTAGCTGGGCGTGGTGGTGCACACCTGTAGTCCCAGCTACTCGGGAGGCTGAGGCAGGAGAATTGCTTGAACCCAGGAGGCAGAGGTTGCGGTGAGCCGAGATCGCGCCATTGCACTCGAGCCTGGGTAACAAGAGCGAAACTCCGTCTCAAAAAAAAAAAAAAAAAAAAGAAAAAGGTGTTGTTATAAAAAAGGTTTCTGTAGTTCTTTAAATAAGACTTCTTTAGTAAAAGAGTTCAGAAAATAAATTTATTTATCTAACTGTCTCTCCATTCATCTATTTGTCCATCCATGCATATATACGTTCATACATACATTAAAAAAATCATAGAACACACATCCTTTTCAGGGACATCACAATTGCATTTCAGGTTTTCATAATTCTACGCTACTAACTATAAAAAAGCATGTCTCAAAATAGCAAGTAATCAAATTGTCTAATTTTCTTAAGAATTTTAAAGAAATCTTATGATAACCAATATAAAATAATGTGGAATTACTCAAAATAATTATGTTAAAAAGAACAAATTTAAAGATCATTAACTTACACTCTCATGTAAATGGTGTGTTTGGCCATTCTTGCATTGCTATAAAGAAATATCTGAGAGTAAGTAATTTATAAGAAAAAGGGCTTAATTGGCTCATGGTTCTGCAGACTGTACAAGAAGCCTAGTGCCATCTGCTTCCAGGGAGGCCTCAGGAAGCTTCCAATTACAGCGGAAGGCAAAGGTGGAGCAAACATATCACACAATGAGAATCCAGCAAGAAAGAGAATAGGGGGGAGGGACCACACACTGCTTAATGCCAAGACCTTCTTTAAACTCAGGAAAAAGAATTCACTTACCACCAAAGGGATGGCCCAAATTGCCATTCATGAGGAATTTACCCTCATAATCCAAACACAACCTACTGGGCTCCACCTCCAACACTGGGGATTACATCTCAAATGAGATTTGGAAGAGACGTCCAAGTTATATTAGATGATCAAATACTTTCTACTTGTTAAGTGATCATACTTCCTTATCTAGACTGTAACATATGTCCAAGTCCTGGTCTTGTAGTCAGTCCTTTCTCAGTAAAGTGATAGCATTCATTGAATTCTGAAATTAACTACCACATTGAAATAGTCTGTTTTCATACTGCTATAAAGAACTACCTGAGACTGGGTACTTTATGAAGAAAAGAGGTTTAAATGACCTGCAGTTTTGCAGGCTTAACAAGAAGTATGACTGGGAAGCCTAAGGAAACTTACAATCATTGTGGAAGGCAAAGGGCAAGCAAGCATGTCTTATCATGGCAGAGCAGGAGAGAGAGAGCAAAGGAGGGGATTATTACACATTTTCTAATAACCAGATCTCATGAGAATTATTTCACTATCACAAAACCAGCAATAAGTTAGTCCATTTCCATGGTTCAATTATCTCCCACCAGCTGCCTCTCCCAACTCCTGGGAATTAAAATTTGAGATGAGATTTGAGTGGGATCAGAGCCAATCCATATCACATATAATATTTCTTTTATTCCTTCTTTTTTTTTTTTTTTTTTGAGATAGAGTCTTGATCTGTCACCCAGGCTGGAGTGTGGTGGCACAATCTCAGCTCATTGCAACCTACCTCTCGGGTTGAAGCGATCTCCTGCCTCAGCTTCCCAAGTAGCTGGGATTACAGGTGCTTGCCACCGAGCCTGGTTAGTTTTTTTTTTTTTTAGTAGACACGGGGTTTCACCATATTGGCCAGGCTAGTCTCGAATTCCTGACCTTGTGATCCGCCCGCATCAGTCTACCAAAATGCACAGATTATAGGTCTGAGCCACTGTGCCCAGCCCACATATTTCATAAAGTAAAACAGGCATGTGAAGCTTACAAAATTAAAAAACAAATTATCAAAAATTTTTACAACTCTAGCTTTTATATATAAACCTATTATCTGCCAATAGAAATCAATAAATAGATAGATATGCAAATGAATAGATATATGAGAAATGATATGATCTTCATTCAAGGGAAGCCTTGACAGTATTAATCATTAAAATTATAAGGTAATGTGTTATAAATACTGATGCAACACAACATGCTTTATAATTAGAATAATTGTATTTAATTCAAATTTAAGCAAATTTAAATATATAGATATCTATAATCTTCCAGATATGAAACAGGCTTTTTTTTTTCCCCAAAGCTTTAGGGAGCTGTGTAATATAAACTTTAAAATGTATAAGGGATTTCTTATATTTTTAACTGATCTTTTAACTAATGCTTGCCATTGTCCTTAAACAAAAGTTGTTTAAAAATAAATTTGTTTGACTTTTTACTTTTTTTTAGTGCTATGAGAAGTCAATATTAGTCACCTGGATAAGTATTTTGCCACATTGCATAGGACAGATAAGAACACAAGGGTTGTGGTAATATTCCAGAGTAATAATTGAACCTAAATGATGTATTTTGCAACAAGAGAATGTGAGGTACATTAGAAATATGTAGCCTAATAGCAAATGGAAAAACCTGACCCTCCAAACAATCACATAATTGATCCACTTCTCAAGGAACAATTCATGTGTTGGCTTCCTGAATACACTTTAGATGTTTCCAAGAAACATCAGAATATAAGTGGGCAGACACCACCTAGTGGTTGTCTGTGTAGAGAAAATGAGAAGTTCAGTCATTTAGAATATACCTTCCTTTACATGTCTTTTTAGCTCATTTAGCAACTTAGGTTGCTAAGGACATTGACATTTGGGATCTAAATGCCAAACTAGGTGGCTTATGGGGTTTCTTAATTCTGGTTTTGTCAGCAAGATCCAAAAGAGATTTTTGCTGACACTCAAAAACAAAACAAAATATAACAAAACAGCAACAAATACAGCAAACAACGAAACCAAAATGAAAGTTGAAAACATAAAACAGCAAAACTTAAAGATATGACACGCATTTTTCCAGTAACAAATAGCATTATATTTTCTATTTCATTTACTGTTACATTCCAGCATGTAAAGAGAGAAAACACCTCCAAATATTTTTCTTCCATTTAAACAGTTATTTACTGTAATTATATTAAATCAAGCCAACACAGGAATAAAATAAACATGAAAATAAATCTCCCCAGATTAATTACTTTGTCTATTCTATATTTATGAAGTAGTATAGGACCAGGAGGGTTATTTAGGTGCTATGTTATCCAAGGTTTAATTAAACTAGTTTGATTATTTTTTTTCTGCTATTTCTAAAAGTTTTCTGAATTATAGTTAAAGAATTATCATTTGGAGTAAAAACATGTTTATATGCTTAAATGAAATGAAATTAGTGTTTTTGCCTGGTTTTTAAATTTCATTTAGTTAAAAGTTGAATCAAACTCATTCTAATTGTAAAAAAATCTCATATGAGCATCTTATATTTATATTTTATATTTTATTTATATTTATTTATATATTTATATATATTTTATTTATATTCATTTATTTATTTATATATATTTATATTTTACTCAGATACTTATAGTAAATTTAGAACTATTGAATTATCTGGAATCAAAATTTTCTAATAAGCAAAATGTCTCATCTTCAGCAATGTGATATGGTTTGGCACTGTGCCCACACCCAAATCTTATGTTGATTTGTGATCTCCTGTGTTGGAGGTGGGATCTGGTGGGAGGTGATTGGATCATAGGGTGGTTCCTAATGGTTTTACACCATCACCCCAGTGCTTTCTTGTGAGTTCTCACAAGATCTGGTTGTTTAAAAGTCTGCAGCACTTCCCCCTTCACTCTTTTCCTTTCTTGCACTGCCATGGTAAGACGTGCCTGAGTCCCCTCATCTTCTGCCATGATTGTAAGTTTCCTGAGGCCTCCCAGCCATGCATCCTGTATAGCCTATGAAACTGTGAGTGAGTTAAACCTCTTTCTTCATAAATTACACAGTCTCAGGAGTTTATACATCTTTAAACTGTGTTCATAAGATTGGAAAGAAGGCAAGTACATCTGATCTAACCAATTCCATTAAACATTGTAAAAAAAAAGCTCAAGTATGTGCAATACGCTAGAAAATATAAAAGTAACAGACACTATTAGCAGAAAAGAACGAAGCATTATCTGTCATTATTTGCAGATAAAATATGTAAATAATTTTAAAGTAAAAATACTGCTAAACTTAATATGTGACTTAGAGAAGACTGTGGGATACAAAATTAATGTACAACTGGTTTGTATTTCTATATATTAGGAATAATTAAAATTTAATTAACTAATCCAAACTTGATGAAGTGTATAGTAAAAGCAGGTTAAACAGTTATGAAGGACATTATAAAATTATCAGAACAAAGGCAACCATGAAAAAAACTATAGAAAACTTTCTAAATACCTTACTACGTTAAGAGCAAAGAAGAGCAAAGAAAATGGACAATGTAAAATATAAGCACAGCAATATATTATTCACCATAAATGAAACATAAAACTGTAGGAAGTAATTGTGACCCTATATGTCCATCATGTCAGCAATTGTTTATAAGACCTGTTTACAAAGCAACTGCATTATATAATTTAATGTTGCATATAAGCAACACATCTAAAGCAAAACGACTTCAAGACACTAAAAGTGCTGAACAAATGTAATGAGCAATAATTATCAGAAAAGGATATATGTAAACCAAAAATTATTTGATGTTACAAGGAAAAATATGACTAAAACATAATTTAAAGCAAAAACAAAAATGCAATGGTATATGTAATCAAAGGATATAGCTAATGTTTTGACAAGGGGATAAGAAAAACTGAGAGAAACAAGTAGAAGACATTTATAAATTAAATACTGTTATTAATGAGCACAAACAATTAGAATATTTCCAACACAAAAAGTTAAATTCTATAACAATTTTTTACATAAAAATAATTAAGAAGAAATAGAAAAAATAGAATAAACAGATAAATTGAAAATCTAGTTCTCTGAAAAATTTAATATTTTATTTTGAAAAATTTGTCACTTTATTTTAAAAAATTATATAATTATGCAATTATATCAAGTATCTGACACAGGGCATCCTATTTTGTTTACTATTGTTCAATATATGTGTAGCATTTCCATGGTGCCGTGGTTTAGGATTAATTTTTTTATGTTAACAGTATTCTTTGTTATTAGATTTGACTTGACTTTGGTTTTAATTACTAAAAGGCACTTTATCCGAAAAAAATCAACAGAGACTTTAGCCGTTAGAAACACATTAAATGAAAAGGCATTATGAGAAAGAATCTCAAGTAACACTGAATGCTTTAATTTGCTTCTTTTTATTGGCTTGGAATGTTCTTTTGAGTTCCCTTAAGATTGCCAGAACAAAAAGCAATGTTAGCAGTTTGGTTTTTGACTGAGTTAATTGATAATTGTGTGTCACTGAGTATAAAGAATAAGAACATCAAAATAGAAAGAGAAACTCAAATTAATCCTAGTCAACCAAAATTCTTTGTTCATTTTGTGCCTCAAATTAAAAATGTAACCTTATTGACTCACACACAATCCTTATACAAAAATATTTTCTTTCTAATAGAATAATGAGTGCAATCAGAAGCCTAATTGCACACTGAGTAATTAACATAGTAAATGAATCATTAACACATTATGGACACATGTTTATTTTATCTTGCTGGGCACCATCAATTTGAATAGTGTTCTATAATTTACTCAATATAGATCTCTCATTTCCTGCTGTTTGGTTTTGGCTTAAATCATTTGACTTAATATTAATTCTGGAGCTTATATTTATAGGATGTTCATTATAGCTTAATTTAATTAGAATTAACCAAATTGCATTTGAGGTTACTGATTTAAAGACTTTAAATATATTCCACCATTCATCTGTAGAAGAAAAAAATATAAAAAATCCTTAAACTTAATATCTTTTAAATTTTGTCATATAAATACTAAAAATAAATAAAACTCACTATTTCCTAATTTCTCTACTCCTATCCATGTATTAGGCAGTCCTGATTTTAGCCAGTTGCAGACAGAACATAGGGATAATGTGCTTTTTTTTTTCACCACACACTGTTGGTATATAAAATATTTATGAGAAAAATACGTTAAATTTTGAATTTCAAAGTAGAAAATAAAATATTTTACATAAGCTGATTGATCTTACCCATCAAAATATGTATCCAGTGAAATGAATGGGAACATACATGTATTCCTAGGTTGAGATAATGTTCCATTGATGCAACAAAGCTGAAACAGAAGATGTAAAATGCTTTGAGTAGTCAGAAATTTCTCTGACCTTCTCTCCTTATCAAGAGTTTCATTTAGAAAGGGCAAAGTACACATACATAAAAGAACTGTATGTTTCTGAACATTTACAGTAGGTGGCTGCTGTTGCTATAGTACATTAAGCTGAAATTATATTTGCTTCATCTATACCAATATATAAACTACTTTATTAAAATCTCGTTTTGACTGCAACTTTCAGAAAAGGAAAAATATGCAAAAAAATATTGAAGGGGTGGTGGGCTTGATAGTAATACATTGTATTCTTGAAACAGCATTGACAAAAATCAAGCAGAGGTAAAAGAGTACAGACACATGAAGGACTCTATTACACACTGAGGATCGTGCAATTCTATATTTTCCAACAGTCACCTCTCTGAAAGTAGGAAAGTGAAATTACTCTAGTAGAACTGCATCAGATGTTGGCCTTCTGGATCCATACTAGTTCTCTACCTTCACTGTATATTAAAATCGTCTGTGAGATTTTTAAATAATATGGTAATTGGACACCAATAATAAATAGATATTTCATATTTTAAGCTCTATAAGTAATTCTGATGTGAAATTAGCTTTGAGATTCAAGCTTGTATGCATATTAGGAAATAATTTAACTTTGTATACAGAAAACAGTTATGCTGATTTGTATGGAACATGGAGATTTTGGCAGGATCTAATTGGACTACCTGTTAATAACTTACACAATGAACAAGTCTTGCAGCCCATTCTACAAAAAGATATTTATAAACAAATTAGTAAGTCACTGACATATTAATAAAAATGAGAAAAAAGAGCAATTTATAAAAAGATATATAAATGTCTCCAAATCTGTAGCAAGTGCCCATTAAGTCTATTCACTGAAAAATACTAAAATACAGAAATACTATTTCATCTATAAAATTGTCAATATTTTAAAAAATAATAGTTGTGCTACCAATATGTAATGAGAGAGGCATTTTGATGGTGGAGATGTAAATCAATGCAATTCTATCTAGAAAAAAATGAATAACAACTGCAAAACACTTAAATACTCTCCGTAGTGGAATAGATGTGTTTATTATAAATTGGCAGATATGGGGCAAGTTTCAACAGTGATTTGGGTCTTATTTGAGAATATTTATGACAAAATGCTGTGAGACAGAAACATAGAACAGTAATTTTTATTTCTAATTTTCCTCTGCGGAGGAATATTTGAAGTAGTTTAATTCAATAATGAACTAGCAAATAAAGTGTAACTGGAGTACTTCGAAATATTCACAATACTGTTTAAACAGATGTACCTTCAACTTTTCCATAGATAGGAATTCCTCTGACACATATGCTAATGTCTGAAAGGCCAAATAGCTTTGCTCAAAATAACAAATTTGACTTCCATATGAAACATTTTTTAACAAAAAAGAATCAATAGTATGAAGGGAAGGATGTGAGTTACAACTACTTTATTCTTTCTATGCCTTTAAAACTTAAGTCAAAGTAGTGACTTTAACAAACTCCTGGAGAGTCTTGAACGATAGTTAAACTAAGGAGAGATTCTCTGAGCCAGATGGACTGAGTTAATATTCCAACCTTGCTGTTTTCAAGCAATATGACCTTGGACAAATCATTTAACTTTGCAGAAGGTTATTGTAAAAATGGCTTGAGTTAATATGTTTTTGGAAATTTGCCAGACTTGCTATAAACACTGTAATTATTTTAATATTATATGTCAGGCACAGGTCTAACATAGCACCATTTTATTTGGATCAACTTGTGATGAAGAAAAAACAATGGTATTTGTCTCTGAAAAAATGAAAAGAAAAACATCAAATATTGAAGTAGGTTAAAAGACTTGAAAACTGCTCAATGACCTCATATGTGTCAGTCTCGGCTTACTGCTTTTCGATTCTATATCAGTGCGAACTTACGAGCATTTTCACTCAAGTGAGTGTATTCCTGTAAAACTGCATACATATTAGCAGTCAACAATTTGGCTTATTAGGTAAAAACCCAATAACATTATTAGTAAAGTAATACTGTTTATGAGTGAAGTTTTGAATCTGATTTTGGTTTAATGAAACATTATTTGAGCATAATCACACCACACTGCAATTCAAAAATATGTCTGCAACATCTGGTTTTGATTGGAATATCAATGACTTTGGTTTGGAGCTAAGTGCCATGCTAATAAGCTCTCAGGTGACAAAAGCCGATTTAAATATTACATTAGATGAAGTTAAGTTTAGTTATGTAAGTAAAGTCTAAAGTTAGTAAATGAAAGAAGTGAGCTATTTGTGTTTATTAATAAAATATTTTTATAGAAAAATATGTAACAATGAAAAAATGCAAATAATAGTTCTTTCCAAATCTAACAATGCGTTTGAGCAGCAACAACATACTCTAATAAATGTAAATATTTGGGTTCTCAGCTAAATACGTAGCCTTTTCCGAGATGTGAATGAGCTACATATTTAGTTAAAATCTTTAAATACTTTCATGAAAATGCTGATCCTAATAATACATTTCCTTCTTTGCTTTTTAATATTTAAATATAGTATCAAATAATGATAATATTTTTCTGGATTCAGTTTTTGTTGGAGGCTTTTGAAATAGAAGATATTCTCTAGCAAATTCTAGTAAGCACTAATCAAAATACTCTTCAGTTTGTCATTATTGTTAACAAACCACAAAAAGTAAAATATATCTACAAAATCTTTAGTCAATCAATAAATTGGTAAATGAAGATATTAAAATAATTTAATCAAAACTTTTTAATAGAGTTATCAGCATTTCCTATGCCATCTTATTTGCTGAAGGTTTCTGTGTAATAGCTCAATACGAGTGTGATGGAGAGCATTTGTTTGGCCAAGTCTGACCTTGGAAATATCCAGTTGTTGGTACTATAGTATATGAATTTCAATGTTATATGGTAGCTGTAATAGTATATTGAGTCTCCATGAGCAAAATGAGAGTGATATAAACTACTTATTAAATATCAACTGCTATGTTCAAGCTGCTCTTCTAGGTATTACTGATATGGTAGCAAACTAAAAGTAGCCCAGCCCCTTCCTAATTACACTTACTTATAGGGGGAAAGATAGGAAAGAAACCAACAAATAAATATTTTTATTTTTATTTTAAGGATAAATGCTGCACAGAGATAATAAAGTTAAGATAAAAATGTCATGAGAAACTAAAGCTTTTTTACATAAAGCGATCTAGGATATATTCTTAAGGAAGGTGATGTTTGAGCAGAGAATTAAAAGAGGTGGGAAAACATGTCATGGTGATGTGTCAGGGAAGACGGTTCTGGTCAGAAGAAACACCCAGCACCTATTCCTGACATGGAACCTCCTAAGCATCTTCCTAAAGCAGCAAGAGATGAGTGAGAATGGGTAAGATTCTTTTCTTTGAAAACTGATATAGTAGGCAGGCATGGCATTTTTTTTTTATTTATTATTATTGTACTGTAGGTTCTGGGGTAGATGTGCAGATCATGCAGGATTGTTGCATAGGTACATACATGGCGAGGTGATTTGCTGCCTCCATCCCCCTGTCACATATATCTGGCATTTCTCCTCATGTTATCCATCCTCAACCTCCCCCACCCCCTGCTGAACCTCCCCACCCCCTGCTGTCCCTCCCCTAGGCACTCTCCCAACACACCCCAGTGTATAATGCTCTCCTCCCTGTGTCCATGTGTTCTCATTGTTCAACACCTGCCTATGAGTGAGAACATGTGGTGTTTGATTTTCTATTCTTGTGGCAGTTTGCTGAGAATGATCGTTTCCAGATTCATCCATGTCCCTACAAAGGACATGAACTCATCATTTTTATGACTGCATAGTATTCCACGGTGTATATGTGCCACATTTTCCTTGTCCAGTCTATCATTGATGGGCATTTGGGCTGGTTCCAGGTCTTTGCTATTGTAAACAGTGCCACAATGAACATATGTGTGCATGTGACCTTAAAATAGAATGATTTATAATCCTTTCTGTATATACCCAGGAATGGGATTGCTGGGTCAAATGGAATTTCTATTACTAGGTCCTTGAGGAATTGCCACACCTTCTTCCACAGTGGTTGAACTAATTTACACTCCCACCAACAGTGTAAAAGTGTTCCTATTTCTCCCCATCCTTTCCAGCATCTGTTGTCTCCAGATTTTTTTAATGATCATCATTCTAACTGGCATGAGATGGTATCTCAATGTGGTTTTGATTTGCATTTCTCTAATGACCAGTGATGATGAGCATTTTTTCATGTGTTTGTTGGCCTCATATAAGTCTTCTTTTGAAAAAAAAAAATGTCTGTTCATATCCTTTGCCCACTTTTGAATGGGTGTGTTTGTTTTATTCTTCTGAATCTGTTTTAGTTCTTTGTAGATTCTGAATATTAGTCCTTTGTCAGATGAGTACATTGCAAAAATTTTTTCCCATTCTGTTGGTTGCTGGTTCCACTGAAGGAGAGAGAAGGAGCAGGATCATTTAGTAGCATCTGAATATGCATTATACTAGAAACTTGTCACATTTTCATAGATACCTTTTCATTGACATGAAAATTATTTGCATCCTTTTGAACTGCAAAATTAAGGAGTGAGCAGATCTAAGAATCATTAAGAAAAAATGGATTTTCTAGGATATAGACTACATCATTAGTGAATTCTATTTTGAAAGTGTAATCTTTTGAAACAATGATAATTATGTGTCACATATGACTCACTGCAAACTGAATTCAGGCAAATGGTATTTGGAATCTAATTAGGTGAATTGTCTTTATTGTTCTGATAACTTTCTTTTCTAAAGAACTAGCCAAAGCTGGAGCTGTATGATTTGAAATATTAGATGTTTGTAAATGTTTAACTTGTAATCAAATACATCCACTTTTATCCAAATGATTGCTGTCATCTAAATAGTCTGATGTGTTATGATACTTGATGACTTGATATTTCATTTTTCACATTTGTCTTCCATGTAATTTAGTGACCAGAACATTGAACTAAGAGTTATATGATCAAGAGTTTCAAGATCAAGTCTGTTACTAAGTTGCAATAGCCACATTATAAAGCTTTAAACCACAATTTCCTTATTGTTTTTCAAAAAAGTAATATAAGTTATGTACCTTCTTGCAGTTATTTTGAAAAACAGAAGGAATAATGTATTAAAGTAGTATTTGAAATTGCAAAGCGCTGTTCAAAACCTATCATTATATCAACAAAAACATAATTTAATACTGGCATTTTCTTGTAATAATAGGAAACCTCTGTGTTAAGAAAATATACCAATATGACATTCCGCTAGTGTAGAATTACTAATTATCATTTTTCAAAGAAATAAAAAGGTGTCTTTTATAGAAGTGTCATTTTTCAATTTGAATAGTATATGCTACTAGTTTTTATGAGCAGCTTATCCACATTATTATGCCTGAAATCTTATGGCTTTGTATAAAAAAGATACATAATAATATAATTGTAAAGTTATAAATTAATGTTTAACTTGCACTCTGTGCTTAAAAGAAAAGTCTGGGCTGGGTGCGGTGACTCACGCCTGTAATCCCAACACTTTGGGAGGCCCAGGAGGGCAGATCACTGGAAATCAGGAGTTCCAGACCAGCCAGGCCAACAGGGCAAAACCCCATCTCTACTAAAAATAGAAAATTAGCCTGGCATAGTGGCATGCGCCTGTAATCCCAGTTACTTGGGAGGCTGAGACAGAAGAATCACTTGAACCCAAGAGACAGAGGTTGCAGTGAGCTGAGATAGCACCACTGCACTCCAGTCTGAGCAACAAGCAAGATTCTTTCTCAAAAAAAAAAAAAAAAAAAAAAAAAAAAAGGCCGAAAGGCCAGGTCTTCAGAAATCTATTGCACAATAAAATGTTGCACAAGCAACATGATATTTACTAGTTTCTCCAGGTTAGACACATTCAGGAATTAACAGACACCAATTATTGTAGTAGCTACTATCTTGTAGCAATGTATCAGTCACTAAAATCTAACCAAATTGACTTAAAATAATGTGTATGCATGTGTCTATCTGGTAGTATAAATGTGCTGGTAAAATTATTATTGATTTATCACACCCCTTGTTTAATCTTTTATTTTTTTTTGAGACAAGTTCTTGTTCTGCTGCCTAGGCTGGAGGGCAGTGACACAATCACAGCTTACTGCAGCCTGGACTCCCTGGGCTCAATCAATTCTCCTGCCTCAGCCTCTCAGGTAACTGAGAATATAGATGAATACCACCATGTCCAGCAAATTTCTTTTCTTTTTTGTTTTTTTTCAAAGAGAGGGATGGTCTGGAACTTTTTTTTTTTTTTCTCTAGGCTGGTCTGGAACTTCTAGGCTCAAATGATTTGCCCACCTCAACCTCCCAGTGTTCTGGAACTGCAGGTATGAGTCACTGTTCCCAGACTAATTTATTATTGAGAACAAATTTTTTTTTCTTGTTGTTTCAATGTTTTGCCATTGATTTACCAAGATAAAACTTCCACTAAATGTGAACTACTCTGATTGTAGTAATAGAAAGAAGGAATGCACTAGTTTGAGTGACAGCAAAATAAGTTCCTACAAAATATTCTGCATGAAACAACTACAGATGATAATATTTTTAAAGAAATTGAGGAGGCAGTAATGCAGTACAACTTGTAGTGGAATCTGCTGAGTTTTTTTATGACTGACTGTGGAAAAATGTGTAGAGCAGAAAAAGACATATTTAAATGAATTCACGAAGCTTGTAAAAATGCAAGGCATTAAAGCTTATAGTTATCCATTACATTATTTTTGAGTAGATACTTTGTAGAAAATACTTAAATCTATCATGGGTAATTGTGCCAGTAGTCTCAATAGTAACTTCATTTCTTCTCATGAACTTAACTATTGCCAATTCATTATTTTTTGACAAAACAAAAGCTGAATATTCTGGTTTGCTTTACCACAGAGAAGTTTTATGACCTGTAAACAATGAAATTTTATTGTGATTGTGTTAGTTAAGGTCAGAGATTTTTTTCTTTTCTGAAAGAGTACTACGCTCAACCACTAATGTTAAACGTTAAATGGCATTGGAAAATAACTTTTGCTGCAGATCTCATAAAAGTTCTTAATGATTTTTTTAGTGAAATTACAAAGCAAAACAGTACTTATCTTTGGATAATATATGGTGAAATCTGAACAACAACTTACATTGCTAGGATCACAGATACTAACAATTTGCTTTATATATGATTAAAGTTAAAACCATTTTAGGTATGCTGCAAAAGTTAAAATAAAAATCAAGATTCCTATACCCCCAACAAATTTGAAGCAGATATATTTGGTGAACTAATTACAGTTCTAGCAGTGTTTTTAGGACTCAATGCAAATCCAAAGAAAGTGTCCACATTTTAAAGTCTGTTTAACTGTGAAATTAAGGAGATTTTATATAATCTTAAATTAGAAGGGATTAATTTTCAATATTAAGACATGTTAAAAGGCTACTATCAAGAGAAAAATCAAATATCATTCGATAAATATCTTATGACAAATTATGGATTGATAACATTATTTGAAAGTTTCTATCTGTATAAAAAGTAAAAAGACATTTCAAAAATGAAACATTCAAATCTCCTACACCTCAGCCTTATATGTTAGATGAATACTTGCAATCAATTTTGATGATGTGGAATATTCACTTTGAATTCCATTTAAGTGAAATGTTTTTATCCCTCCCAAATATATTACTTTTATTGGTTTACCTGTATTACAAAAATACCCTATTGTTATTATTCTTTGAATTATGCAATTACAAATTTGTGGGAGTATGTTTTATTTCTTGTTATATAGGTCCTTATATTATATTCTCTATTTTGCATTTTTGACCTGAAAAGCCTAAACTATTTACTATCAGACACTAGAGAATATGCTTGTGATGATGTAATTTTATGTGAGAATAAGATTTAATTCAAAACCATAAAAATGTACTATATACGTACATATGCTATTGTTATTGTAATGACCTTTGCAAACTATATTATTGAACAATATATTATTAATAATTACATTCATGGTTTTAGATGTATTCCAATATATAAAAATCCTACACTTGAACGTATATTTTAGAAATACTATGTCAATATCAACTAATTAGTTAGAGAATATTCCCAAAGCTTTAATTTTCCAGACTCTTGTTCACATAGCTATTTCAATATACAGTCATGCATCACTTAAAGGTTGGTATAAGCTCAGAGAAATGTGCCATTAGGTAATTGCATCATTAGATGCTTTTTCTTTGTACAAACATCATAGAGTGTATTTGCACAAACCTATATGGTATAGCCTTCTACATATAGGTATAGTCTTCTACATATAGGTATGTAGATATACATATAGAAGGCTATACCATATAGGTTTGTGTAAGTATACTCTATGAAGTTTGTACTTCAGTACAGCAACATACCGTATAAGTTTGTAACCTATTGCTCCTAGGTTACAAACCTATAGGGTATGTTGTCTGTACTGAATACTGCAGACAATTGTAACACAATAAGTACTTGTGCATCTAAACATAGAAAAGGTATTGTAAACACGTTTCACAAAATGAAAAAGTAGTACCTCTGTATAGGACACTTATCACAAATAAAATTTGCAGGGCTGAGAGTTATTTTCAAGGAGTCTGTGAGTGAGTGATGAATGAATGTGAAGGCCTAGGACATTACTGTACACAACTCTAGACTTTCTGAACACTATAGACTTAGGTTACACTAAATTTATCAAAAAATAATGTGCTACAAAATTATAGCAACTGTGGTGTCACTAGGCACTAGAAAGTTTTCAGCTTCATTATAATCTTTTGGGATCAATAGAATTTTAACAAAAAATATATTTTTTAAAAATTAAGATTGTAGCCTTGATATTCTGAAATTTGGTACTGTCATTTTTTTTCACCTTCCTTTTCTATTTCCCTTTTCTTCCTTTTTTTGCCTTCATTTCTCTTTCTCTCTTTTCCTTGCCTGGCATGGCCAAGCCCTTCTTCTCTCCCCACCTTTGGTCTCTCCACAAAATCTTCCTTAGAGATAAAATATTCTTAATGAATACACAATATTAGGTGCATCGTTATTATATTATTCCTCTGGAGCAATATTTACTTCATGTTGGAGTTCTTTGAAACATCTCTAAATCTAATGTGTTCACACAAATGCACCCAGACACATCAAAACAAAACAAATAAACAAGAAATCTCTGCAAATTCTTCTAATTTGCCTCTTGGTAAAAAATAAAACAAAACAAAACAAAAAAACCTGGCTTTATTGACCTTCCATTTTTTATTTATTATAAATTCTTTCTCCTCTGTTCTTATATTTATAATCTGTGTTAATTTAATTCTCTTTCATCTTTTTCTGAAAACTGACATTATTCCTTAGCAATTTTTCCTTTGAAATGTATCACATCCTAATCCTTCCTTTTTTTTTTTTTTTGAGATGGAATCTCCCTGTGTCTCCAGGCCAAAGTGCAGTGGCGCCATCTCTGCTCACCGTGACCTCCGTCTCCTGGGTTCAAGTGATTCTCCTGCCTCAGCCTCCAGAGTAGCTGGGATTACAGGCACGCACCACCACTCCAGCTAATTTTTGTATCTTTAGTAGAGACAGGGTTTCACTATGTTGACAAGGATGTTCTCAATCTCTTGACATCGTGATCTGCCCACCTTGGCCTTCCAGAGTTCTGGGGATCACAGATGTTAGCCACCACGTGCTGCTCCCCCTTTTTTATGTCCAGAATTAGCACCAGAATTTTAGAACTAGATTGACTCTTCTACATCCACTAATGTAATCTTGGCTTCCCACAAATCAATCAAAGATGTGAACAAACATTCAGACATATTTGTATACACATAAGATGGGCTGCCATTTCCAGTCCATTTTACATAATATTGCCAAACCCGTTCCCCCAATACATATTTTCAATCATTTCATCAACTGAAAAACTATTCAGTCATTTCTTTTTCCTATTGAATGGCATCAAAACTCAGTCTCAAAATAAATTATGTATATCAGCAGTTTTCCCAAAGTTGTTCTGTAAAGCAAAAGTTTGTCCAGACATCAAAATGCAGTAGTAACAAGAATTGAAAAATAATGTGATTTCCACGAATGAGTTTATTTCTTTAAAGTTAGGCAAAAACATCATTTGAGTCATTACAACTTTTTTTGAAATGTATTTTTTCTCCCCAGTTAGTACTTGCATCCAAAATGGGTAACAGTATTTTTAAAATAAAATTTATAAATCATGTGTAACTTACTATTTTGCCTTAAATGATAATCATGATTCATATATACCTCATAAAACTTTAAAATGTATGTATAATATAGTATGTGTATCTGTGTATTTATTTATATATATATATACATATATATATATATATACATACACGAATGTATATAACATACATCAATAAATAAACAAAACTCACCAAAAGCCACATTTCATCACTGTTTGATTGGACTGTTCAAATTAAGTTGGAACTAAGTTTTACTTAGGCTCTTTTTCTTTGAATGACACTGTGAAAAACTCACCAAATGAACAATATTAATGAAAGAAATAAAGAGAAAAAACACTTTTGTTAGCATATTTATGTAATAACATAACATAGCATTAAAACATACCTTGAAATGTTGCCACTGACTGAGCTGCTTTTCAACTAAAAATTTTTCTATAACGTGGAACATGACAAAGTAACAATAACATGCACTGAGACATGTTTCCATATACTTATTCCTGTTTGGTTCTGAATAATAAATTTATAGACATGTGCAAATCTCCTTCTTTAAAAATAATAAAACAAATTTATAAAGATGAAGAAACTTGCATAATTGTGCTCATCTTTTTTTTTTGTTTTTTCTTTTTGAGACAGATCTCACTCTGTCACACAGGCTGGAGTGCAGTGGGAAGATCTCGGCTCACTGTAACTTCCTCTTCCCAGGTTCAAGTGATTCTCCAGTCTCAGCCTCCCAGGCAGCTGGGACTATAGGTGTACACAACTGTATTTTACTAATTTTTTTTTTTTTTTTTTTTTTTGTATTTTTAGTAGAGATGGGGTTTCACCATATTGGCTAGGCTGGTCTCAAACTCCTGACCTCAGGTGATCTGCCTGCCTTGGCTTCTCAAAGTACTGGGATTACAGGCGTGAACCATCACATCCAGCCAATTGTGTGCTATCTTAAACAACAAATCACATTGCACACAGAAAAGGATATTCATGCTCTGCCTTTTGTTCTGTGTTTAGCGCCCTGGTGTCTCATTCCATAAACTGCACATTGAGTGATCACACAATCAGAGAGCTAATTGTATCTTTAATAAGAAGCTCATTCTTAATCCTTAAACTTAGACGTTATTCTTCCTGCATTATTGAGCTAAAAGACTGCCTAAAGAAAATAATATGCAATGCACTCCATATTAAAATAGCTAATTTTACAAAATTTGTGGTCACACAACAAAAAAACGATACACATATGGATAGAACAATAGTTATTTACTGGGCTACTTTCAGTATTCTAAAACAAACAAAATATAAAAACAATATATTAAGCTAGAATTACAAATGTAACTATATAATAAATATATACCACTCAGGGAATGGCATGAAAGGATAAATAATAGAAAAAATACTATCCCAAAGCTTAATTTTATGTCTTTTTAATATTTTAGTTTAGATCATTAAAACCCTTGAAGATAAATTTTTGGCTTAATTATTATGTTTTTATATGCAAAATAAAATATATAAATTGAATATCGACATTTAATTCAAAATGTCCCCCAGTTAACAGAAAAACTGGTATTTCTTGCTTTTAGAAATGTATATAAGTGGTATTTAATTTTGTTAAACAAAATGCCCTCTAGACAGCATATATGTTTCAGAAATTTTTTAAAAAAGGAATCTTTGTTAGCAAAAATTGGCTGTATTATTGCCCTTTGGATAGAAAGTATCAATAGAAGTAAAGTTGCTTTTTTTCTGTTAATATTATAACCATTCTTCATTTGATTATCTGCCCTTTATCAATAGCTCTCACACAATAAACTTTTTTTATTTCCTAGCAAAGACAGTATTTGTTAAATGGCTTTTGTAAAGGTTGTCTGTAGTTATGCTGGGAATAGATAGCTATTTGTAATCCCAAAGCTCTGCAGTAACATTCATTCTAAACTAAAGGTTAAAACCATAAATTTTTCCAGCATCCCCCTGCAGGAAGACCAACTCTGCAATCAGCAAAATGAAAACAATAATGCTATTTCACAAGTTTTTTATATTATTATTGAAACATTCTAAGATATCGTGTGGTTTATATAGGGAAATATGCTGTTAGCTGGTCATATTTCTCTATAACCCAACTATGATAAAGGCCTAACCCATGATATACCTTTGATATATACTCCAAAAATAGAAATTTCAGAGCTAATTAAATTATTCCAGCATTATTTACTTGACATATTGTTAATAATCAACAGATGCAAATTTAAGCATCTTTCTGATATAAATTGAATTTGAAAAAAATCACACAATATCTAAATATAAGTCAATTTATAGTCATTATAGTCTGAACTAATAGGATTGCCTTAGTTTTGACACTGTCAAAAATGTTATAGATATTTTCAGGTACTGAAAAATACTCACCTAAGTTAAAATGAAACTCACTCCTAAGCTCTGTGGCTATCACTGCTTCCTTATTTCTGCCAATTTTGCTGCTCTGTATCTTCAGAGAAGACAAAGGCAATGGTTTTCAACATGTCATATATCAGGTAACTGTAATATCCAGTTCATGAATATTCTTATAATTTTCTTCCACATTTAGGATTGATATATAGGAATTAAAAAGAAATTACTTAGGCAGATAGTGAAGGTACTAGAGCCCTCGGTAAGGTTTTTCTTTTTAATGAAAAGCAGCCCCAAATCATTTTCTAACAAAGAGCAGTCTGTAAAATCCACCTGTGAACACAGACAAGCAACCTGGAGGCTTGCACAGGTGAATGCTGGCAGGAGGGAACTGCCTAGGAGACTAAATATATTCAAAATGGCAGCTTCATCTTCCTTTCCCTTTGCCAGCCATGTGTATAGTGAAGAGCAGACAAGATGGTGCCAGTCAACTGGAAAGTCTATTTGCATAATAAGATTAGGGTGGGGATGGCCAGGCTTCCCAGTGCACTATGTAAATGTCACACCTGATCCAACCAATCTGTGGGCCTTACATAAATCAGACACCACCTCCTCAAGCCTGACTGTAAAATCTGGCAAACTTCTCCCTAGCCGGCCTTTCCTTTCAGAAGCCACTCTCTCTCACTAGAGAGAGAGCTGTTCTCTATTCTCTTTCTTTTTCCTATTAAACCTCCACCCCTAAAATCCTTGTGGGTGTCCGTGTCCTAAATTTTCTTGGCATGGGGTCATGAGCCCTGGTTATTTACCACAGATGATAAAGCCGCCTCAGGATCATGTGGCATTACAGTTTTCCAAAGCTGAAGTACAGAATTTCATTACATTTGCACTCTCAATATGCTGTACAGTTTGAATGCTAAAATATCCTATTTTGCATACATATAATGTCTTCAGGTAACACTTTGAATATGTGAATGTATGCTATTTTTAGTAAATACTCAAAATTCATTGATATGTCATCTACTAATAAGTCAGGTTTCCTTATTGACTTCGTTCACAAATAGTGAAAGTGATATTTTGTGATATCTGAGAGTGGGTCATAAAAGACCATGTAACATCTGTCTTGTTTTCTTTGATCCTTAGCCACTATGCAAGAAGTTCAGCTACTCTGAAACATCCACGGTATGAGGAAGCTCAAGCCATAGTACATGGGAAGCCACGTATAGCAGCTCTGGTTGGCAGTTCCATTGGAGACCAGTTTTTGTTTTAGCACAGCTCAAGCATCACACTTATGAAAGAAGAAACTGCTCAATGTCTTTAGCTCCTGGTCATTTTAATTATGCTCAGGCATGAGAATCTTCCCAATTGTGGCCATAAGCAGAGCAGAACAAGTCATTTTTCATCCAAATTCCTGACTCACAGATTATGTGAGCACTTAAAAAATAGTTGACCAGATTTGCCCACATAGATTCGATAATTCAAATAAGTCCTTTGTATATTACTTAAACCTGTGGTAAACAATATTTGTTATGTGATGTACAGAAAAAAATATACTATTTTTCCACCTTAGATTAAATTTTTGTACACAAATCACACAGACTATATTTTTAGTTCTAGAGCAAAACATACATATTATCTTTACTATAAAAGTGGATGTTCCCATGACAGAGCCTATGAAAACAGATAGCAGAGAAATGTTAATGAGTTTTTGGGAGTGCAAGGATCCCTATCTCATAAAGTACTGTGTCAAAAAATATTGTGTATGCTTGCCAATAAAGAAAAAGAAATTTAGAATGTCATTCAACACTGCAGTAATATCTAACAACAGGAAAACAGAGGAAGCAGAGATGGGTGATGATGCAGTTAAGTTGGACCTCTATACATTGTTTTGTAAAATACTTACTACCTCAAACTAATAAATCAATAGTAGACCTAATTAAATATTTTTCTAATATGCACAGTTTTCTTTAAATGATGACATAGCTTTCTTTACTCTTCATAAAGACTATTCCTATTAGTCAGATATATAAAATATTAAAAATATGTAAAATTTATATATTTGATATAGAATTATATAGTTATGTATTAAAATATGTATAAAATATATAAAATATTCCTATTAACCAGAAGAATAAAACGTCTGGTGAAGGATGAGGCAGAGGGCTTATTTTTGTTGTCAGCTTTTCTGTATAATAGTTGAATTTTTAATTGTGAACAAACATTTTCTTGACAAATATTTTAAATTGGTAATCAAATAAAATACATTGAATTAGTTGATTTTGAGAGGGAATTGGGGGCTCACTTAAGGTATGACAGTAAATGTGCAAGTAGGATGCAAAAATTACAGAGATAAGATCAGTGGATATGGCAACTAATGACATGAAAAGTGAAGTAGATGAAAGACTAAGAAATATAGGATTGGGCTAAAGTGATACTATTTATCTGAAATCCAGTCAGATACAAGGAAGAACAAGGATATGATAAGATCAGTTGAAGAACTAAAATAGAATACATAGACTAGATCATTCAATTACAGAAGTCTGTGGGCAGATAAGCATTATAAATATTAACATGGTATCCATATGTTTAGTAGTTATTGCTAATAAACAAGATATGTTTTTTGAAACAGAAAAATATAAACAGTTTACCAATTAAAACAAAAAGAAAATTACTGTTTTCAAGATAGCATGATTATACTTCATGGAAGTGCCACTGGAAGAAATAAAAACTTACTAGAACTAATGAAATAATGAAAAGTTTGGAAATTGACAAGCTGTAAAGAAAAATACACAATAATTCATACTTCTATAATTTACCAGTAAAATAATAATAAATTTAAAGTAACATCAAAAAAGAACATGTAATCAACATGCCAAATTATTGACTGTAACTATCACTGTATTAGTAGTAATTAGTAATATCATTTTTCTTCCTTTTCTTATGTTTTATCCACTAAACAGAAAATTGTTTTTTAAAAAGAAAATAATTTGTGATATATGTGCAATACATGGTGAAAAAGTATTAACTGACACTAAATACAAAGAAACATTTTAAAAATGAGGAATAATTAAATAAGTGGCTGTTTGGGAATGTTTGAATACATTAAGAAAGGGTTATAACCATGGCACACGTTTACCTCTGTAACAAACCTGTGCATTCTGCACATATATAATGGAACCCAAAATAAAATAAAATTTAAAGAAATATAATAAAAATAAAATAAAATATCCTTCTTTATTTCAGTAATAACTTTTATCTTAAAGTGTATTTTGCCTTATGTTAGTATATCCACTCTAGCTCTCTTTTGCTTACTGTTTGTTTTTTATTCTTTTACTTTCAACCTGTTTGTGACTGACTCTAAAGTATATGCCTGTTGTAAACAGCATGGAATTTGTTTACAGTTTATAAAATCTATTTTGTTAATCACTGTCTTTAAATTGGAGTGCTTAAACCACTTACATTTAATGTAATTGTTGATAAGGTAGAATTTTCATTTGTCATTTTGCTATTATATGTCTTATTTCCTTTTTGGTCTCATATTCTGCCATTAATTGACTTCTTTTGCATTAAATAGATATTTTCTATTATACCATTATAAAAAGAAAAATAAAGAATTATAAGGATTAGGAAAAAATAACAATTATGAAAACAGAAAGTAAAGACATTAATTTACAAAATAAGAATTCATCATAAATGACTAATTCTAAAAAAAATCTGTGCTGGTATTTTTATTAGAATATTTTCTGTACCAATAAGAACTAATCACAAAAGAGTTAATACATTTTGAATTTCAAATTTTACAGATGGTGTTCTTGTTATACACCACATATATATATTCTTGAAGAAAATAATAATTATTTTCCTGAATGAGTTATCCTGGCTTATTCTTATCAAAAATAATAATAATAATAATAGAAGGGTTTTATGGGCAACGCCGAATAGCAATCTTGCATTTGGGTTAATGTTGGGATACAGCAGATGTTTCCAAAGGTGCTGAAAGATTGTATCATTTTAACACAATTAATTTCCAGAACTCAAATTATTTTTGCACTATTTCCTGACATTTGTCTTCCCGAGACTGTATATGTTGTTCTGGCTTTATGACACCAATTCTAATTGCATATTTGTAATCTTCCTCCCTCTGCTTTACAGGAGAAAGGCAGACATTTACCCATTCGAACTCTTACCTGCCCAGGGGTACAAAGCTGACAGGAACATCTGTAATAATTGATGTATCTGTTGAAAAAGTGAATGACTCTAAAATGGCTCAAGAGTTGTTTTTCATGTGAAGTGCTTATAATTATCTGGTTTCAATAAAATAAGGGAGATTCAAATTGATTTTTTAGGTAATGAATGATTCAAACTTATTCTAATGATGCAGAAATATGATGTTTAGTTGTATACTTTTCAAAGAACTATTAAAAATAGTTTCATTTTATAATTTCTTATTTCCATATAAATATTTAGCTCTGGCAGATTTGTTGTCTGCTAAGAGCATGTTTCCTGATTTACAGGTGGTGCCTTTCTCACTGTGTCCTCATATGGTGGAAGGGACTAGGCTTTCTGAGGCTTAGGCTCTTTGAGGCATCTTTTAGAAGGCATTAGTTCCATTCATAAGAGCCTCCACTTTCACAAACAAATCACTTTACCAAAGTGTCTTAATATCATCATCTAGGGGATTAGGTTAAACATATGCATTTTGTGGGATACCAATATTCAGGCTTTAGAAATATATATTTAAAATACATAGATATAATAACAAATATAGAAGATGTACAAGGAAAGACTTTCAGTATTTCAATATGTCATCTTGACATAATCTATTATTAGTGAAGTATAATTAAAAAGAATTAAATTAGGGTTTGTTTGTAAATTCCATTTTTCACTAAATGTTACTGTAAATCAAATCATCCTGATATTTAGATAGCACTGGGTTCATTGAAAAGTGAGGCAATAGTTTATATTAAAATTGTACTGTTACAGTATGCATTATTAAAATATTAATTTATCTAAAGGCAAATTAAATTAAATAATAATTTAATTAATTAATTAAAATAATAGTATAATTTCTATAAAAAAAGGACAAGAAAATAACTTGTTTTTTCCAGAAGATTTTAGGGGATACATTAGTAAAATTTTGAGGACAAACTATATGCAGAAGCACAAGAGAGTCGGTTGTGGCAGGTTGAAGTTAAAAAATATGTTTTGTATGATCAAATTGAGAAATGATTATTAAATCTTTCACCCATTAGACATATTTAGAGATTTGTAAAAACTACTGATATCCAAGGTCATCAGCATTGGTTGAATGCTGATTCAAACCAATTGATTCAGCATTTCCTGACAGTGAAGTTAATTGTGAGCATTTTATTACATCTATTCATTATTTAATAGTATCTTGTTTTTCTAGTGTGAAATAAGAAATGTGTCTGAGGTCAATTCATTAAAAAAGTAAGAGGTAAGAAATGATATGGGTTTACTTGAGAAGAAGAAGTCTTCTCCCTAGTATTAATATCTGTGACTGTTTTGCAAATAATTTGTCTCCTTGTCCTCCTCCTCCACAGAAAGTGTAAATTAAAGAGGTAATGAGATTTCAGCATTGCAGCTTCCCAGATGTTAGGAAGGGAAAAGGAAAAACAAAAAGGCAGAATACAGTATGGTCTAGACAAACAGGAAAGATTCTCACCTGGGATAAGATAAAAAGTTTTTATTTTGATTTTACTTGGTTTTCTCTTTTGTACTTCGTTTTATGGCTGATTCCTATCCTTAGAGGAATTCTAGTGAAAAAAAAAAGATATTTTTACTTACTGTTTAAATTCAGGAAGGATAAACAGAGAAACAAGATCAGTGGAAGACTTTTAGGTAGCTAAATGAGAATTGCCCATCAGGTCACCTAGGAATTCATAGGCTATTGTCAATATTCCTAACACGAATTGGTATAAAAGTGCAATTGATATTTCTGATACAAAGCTTTTTATAATACTTTCTTTGTTATTGGTTATTTTGTATTTTAAATAATTTTAAAAGAGCTGAAAGAGAGGAACGTGATAATATGAAATATACCATAAAATAAACACTTAGGGATATAATAAAAACCTGTAAGAAATATACTGTTACCTAATGTACTTCTTTTAAGAATATAAATTTATTTTAACTGTTCCTAGAGAAATGCAATTTATTCATTATGTTAGTTCGTATTTTTCCAGTTGCTTATACTGTGACTCTAGAAGTTGGTTTCAGTATATTCATCATGTTAAAAGCAGGATTTAAATCAAATTGCATATATTTAACTGCCTAAATGCTGGTATGTCAGACTGAGATTTGCTGCTTTGCCGAAATGTCCTACCTTCTGTCATATCCAAAATTAGTATTTCTGTAATCCTTATAAATTGGTTTCTATGGACTGTCAATCACTCCTCTAGGGCTCACTGCAAAGCAGAGAGATTCTGTACGTGTAATATAATAGCTTATTTTAACAGGGTCCACAGACATTTACTTCTAATTGGTCACACTGAATATATGAAAATCAAACTGAAAGGTTAGCTATCCCTAAAGGAAGAAAAAAATATTTTCTTTATAGCTATCATAATTTGTCTCATTAAGACCATAACTTAGTCATGACATTTTATACTTGTACAGTGTTTCTTAATTTGAGATTTCAGGGCCAAACTATATAAAACTTCTGGCATATCCAATGATCACATTTAATGAATATTGACTTTAGTTTCCTCATTATCATGTTATTTCTCAGATTCGACTGCTATATTATAAAACATAAAACCTCAAAATTGTTAAAGTATAATTTCTTATTTAATACTGAGTTAATAATCATGTATAGAATATTTATGATTAAATATTTTAACATATTTGTCAATCAAAAAGTTACAATTAGGATTATTAAAATATTTCCTTTTTAATATAGTTCTAAGTACTTCATATCAAAACAAAAATTATAATAAAGATCAAAACTTATAATGATCTTATTCAATATTTAGCAAAAAACTATTTCAAAATTTTCGAACACACAAACATGTTTGTATTTTAATTTCCTAATATTTTCTACTTTTCTAACTAAATGACAGAATATAAAACATATATACATATACATCCAAAATATATTATGTACACATTTTCTTAAATTTGCATAAAATATACATACATAAAAAATACAAATATGCATTATATATTCATCTGCAATATATATTTATAAATATTATACATATATTTATTTTTAATGAAGTTTGTGTGTAAGTACTTAAATTACTCTTTATATAATAAATTTTATATTTATAGATTATTATTTTTTTAATATATATTTTATTGTGTTTTAGGTATTAGGGTACATGTGATGAACATGCAAGATTGTTGTATAGGTACATACATGGCAATGTGGTTTGCTGCCTTCCTCCCCATTTTACTGGGTTTTCTTTCAGGATTTTTCTCCTATTTTAAATTCCAGTTACCTTTTTCAAGGCTGTTATCGCATATCACATTTTCATGAAGGCTAATCCTTAGGCAACTGCACTAGCTTTAAATAGTTAATCCTTGGGTTTTGGGGAGGGCAGGATGGCCAACTACACATAGCCAGGTGGAACTGCTGACATCCAGGGACCCAGCCGACCTTTGTACTTCTCACAGATCTTCCTTCATGGGGGAAGGCATGAAGTGTGGACAGAGGGAAACATACAGAAGCAAGGGGAAGGCTGGGCACCTGGACTCATTCCTGACCCCCATTGGCTCCAGAAACCTGGGGTAAGTTGAACTGGCAAGGAGCAACCAGCTCTTGCCAGGGGACCTCTAGAACTCTGGCAAGAGGAGATCCCTCAATCACCAGGGAGACGAGTTGGCAAGGAGATCTGCTTAGAGAAGTGTTAGGGGCAGCATACCAACTGAAATGGAGTGCAGAGGGTTTGGTGCAGAAGCCTCTGTAGGGTGCATGGATAGAGACAGCCATCCACCAATCCCATAGGAGACTTTAATTCTGGGGGAAATGGAGGTCCTGAACCATGCAAGGCGGTCTTGCCCATCAGATGGGGCCTGTCAGGCTTGAGAACCCCTTGGTCTCCTGGCCTCTCCAGGAGCCCCAGCCTGGTCATGCCTGCTTATAGGTCAGCCTCGGTGCCCTGGGGGTCTGCATCATAGCTTCTGTGCTAGCAGAACCCTACCTGACCAGTAGAGAGCTTTAGACGGGTAGCCTCCATGGCCATGCACCAGCCCACCGGCCCCCTTCCCACACTGCAGCTTCCCCCTAGAACCATCGCAACTCCCCCACATGACTTTGCTGTGTGTGTCTGAATAGGGTTTTGCTTACCTTGTTCCACGGTATGTAAATGTGTGTGCACCCTGCCCTGCCCCCAGACACTGCTGCCGGGGGAATTCATACCAACCCCCTCAATCCCTGGCAACTGCAGATGGAGACTTGTACGGCACAGAACCAGCCAGCCCACCCTTGCACCAATACTACAGAAGAAGTAAAATGGCACAGAGAGCAATGGATCCTCCCCTGCCTGAGTACCCACTCCTGCTTGTGGTGCACAGAGAAGGTACACAAACCTGCATCTGCCAGTGCTCTACCCCAGAGCCAGCACCAGCACCAGTGCAGTGGGAACACAGTCGCCAGCAGAGACTGCCTTCCATCTCCTCCTACTAACTTCGTTGCCTTTTCCATTGTGATTAATGCCTGCAGGGAAACAGGCACCCAGGCACCCGCTAGCACCTTGCCACAACCATCAAGTGTGCATCCCACAGAACTATTACTGCGGCTGCTGCTGGCATATGTGAAGGAGAACAAATTCCACTGTCACCACACTATGAAAAGCTTGGGTGACACCAGCCATTGGTGCTGCTCCAGGAGCAGCTTAGCTTTCCACAGTGCAGTGGATTCCTAACCTCAAGGACCCAGAGAACAAGTCTGGCCCAATGCAAGTCCTCGCAAGTTAGAGAATTTAGTCCAGGAGTTGAGAGCTGAGCTCTACCCTATAAAGTCTTCCAGAAATTAAGCCAGTCAGCTGAATCCACCATATACTGTAATCAAACCTGCATCGTCATCAAACAGAATTTTAAAAAAATTCCAAAGGTTAGCAACTGAAAAGATTGAAGGAACATTAGTCTACAAAGATAAGAAAGAACCAGCACAAGGATTCTGATGAAACCCAGAGTGCCTTATTCCCTGCAAATGACTGCATCACCTCTCCAGTGAGGATTCTGAAGAGCTGAGCCACTGAAATGACAGAAACAGAATTCAGAATATGGCTAGGAACAAAGATCATTGAGCTACAAAAATACATTGAAGCATAATACAAAGAAGCTAAAAGAAAAAGATAAAACGATGCAGTAGTGAACAGACAAACTAGCCAGCATAGAAAAGAATGTAAGCAAATGGATAGAGCTGAAAAACACAAGACAATAATTTCATAATGCAATAACAAGTATTAATAGCAGAATAGGCTAAGCAGAGAAAAGAATCTCAGAGCTTGAAGACTATCATTCTGAAATAAGACAGACTAAGAATAAGAAGAATAAAAAGAAACAAACAAAACCTTTGATAAATATGGGTTTATGTAAAGAGACCAAATCTACAACTCATTGGTGTTCCGGAAAGAGATAGAAAGAATGGAATCAATTTGGAAAATATATTTCAGAATATGATTCATGAGAACTTCCCCTATCTAGCTAAAGAGGCTAACATTCAAATCAGAAAATGCAGAGAACTCTAGTAAAATATTCACACAAAAATTATACCCAAGACACATAATTGTCAGAATCTCCAAGTTTGAAATAAAAGAAAAAAAAAATGTTAAAGGCACATCGAGAGGTTAGGTCACCTACAAAGGGAAGTCCATCAGATTAACAGTGGACCTCTCAGCAGAGACCCTACAAGTGAGAAGAGATTGAAAGCCAATATTTAATAGTCTTAAAGAAAAGAAATTCCAATCCAGAATATTATATCCAGCCAAACCAAGCTACATAAGCTAGGGAGAAATGAAATCCTTTGCAGATAAGCAAATGCTGAAGGAATTCATTACCACCAGAGTTGCCTTTATTAGAACCATAAAGAAAAAATAAGAAGATCCAAATAAACACAATAAGAAACAAGAGTGTATTGCCACTGACACCTCAAAAATACAGACAGCCATCAGAGAATTACGAACACGTCTATGCTAATAAACTAGAAAATCTAGAAGAAAAGGATAAATTCCTGGACACATATACCCTCTGAAGCTGAATTAGGAAGACATTGAATCCCTGAACAGATCAATAATCAGCTCTGAAATTGAGTCAGTAATAAATAGCCTATCAATGAAAATAAATAAATAAATAATAAAAGCCCAGGACCAGATGGATTCACAGTTGAATTCTATCTGATATACAAAGAAAACCTGATACCAAGCCTTCCTCAAAAAAATGAGGAAGAAGGACTCATCCTTAATTCATTCTATGATGCCAGTATCATTCTGATACCCAAACCTGGCAGAGACAACAAAAAAAGGAAAGGTCGATACCCTTAATGCACATAGATGCAAAAATTCTCGACATAATACTAGCAAACCAAATCCAACAGCACATTAAAAAGTGTATCCACCATGATAAAGTAGGTTTTACCTCTGAGATGTAAGGTTGGTTCAACATATGTAAATAAATAAGTATGATTCACCCACATAAACAGAACTAAAGACAAAAACCACATGATTATCTCAATTAACTCAAGAAAGATTTTCAATAAAATTCAACACCCTTCCGTGTTAAAAACTCTCAATAAACTTGGTATTGAAAGAACATACTTCAAAATAATAAGAGCCATCTCTGACAAACTCACTGCCAACATCACACTGAATAGGAAATGGCTGGAAGCATTCCCCTTGAAAACAGGCACAAGACAAGATTGCCCTTTTGCACCATCATTGCAATAGCAAGAGGTTGCTATTTGTTGAATAGCAAGAAAATATTGGAAGTTCTGGCCAGAGCAATAAGGCAAAAGAAAGAAATAAAGGCATCCATATAAGAAGAGAGGAAGTAAAACTATCTCTGGTTTCAGACAACATGGTTCTACATTTAGAAAACCCCATTGTTTTGGCCGAAAACCTCCTTGAGGCGACAAACAACTTGAGCAAAGTCTCAAGATACAAAATCAATGTGCAAAAATTGCTAGCACTCCTATAAACCAACAACAGTCAAGTGGAAAGCCAAATCAGGAATGCAATCCCATTCATAATGCCACAAGTAGCATGGAATACCTAGGAATACAGATAACCAGGGAGGTGAAATATCTCTGCAAGAGAAACTATAAAACATTGCTCAAAGAAGTTAGATAACACATACAAATGGGAAAACTTTCCATGATCATGGATAGGAAGAATCAGTATCATTAAAATGGCCATACTGCCCAAAGCAATTTATAGATTCAATGTTATTCCTATTAAACTACCAGTGACATTCTTTATAGAACTAGAAAAAACTATTAAAATTTATATGGTACCAAACAAGAGCCCAGGTAACTAAGGCAATCCTAAATGGTACTGGGAAAACTGGCTAGCCATGTTCAGAATATTGAAACTGGACCCTTTCCTTACAACATGTTAAAAATTAACTGGATTTAAAGATGGCTTAAGGACTTAAATGTAAAAATTCAAACTATAAAATCCTGGGCAAACAACCAAGGCAATATCATTCTGGAAATAGGAATGGTCAAAGATTTTGCGACGAAGATGCCAAAGTAATTGCAACAAAAACAAAAATTGACAAATGAGATCTAAGTAATCTGAAGATCTTCTGCACAGCAAAAGAAACTATCAACAGGGTGAACAGGAAAAACTATAGGACAGAAGATAGTTTTTGCAAACTATGCATCTGACAAAAGTCTAATAGCCTTAAAACAAAGCATCTTATAGATGCTACAGCATAACCTAAATATAAACAAATTAATAAGAGAAAAACTACCCCATTAAAAAGTGATCAAAGCACATGAACAGGCACTTTTTAAAATAACACATACATGTGGCCAATAATCATATGTAAAAAAAGCTCAACATCACTGATCATCAGAAAAATTCAAATCAAAAACAAAATGAGATATGATCTCACATAAATCAGAATGGCTATTATTAAAAAGAAAAAATAATAGATACTGGTGAGATTAATTTGTCCAACTATTGTGAAAGACAGTATGGGCAATTCCTCAAAGTCCTTAAAACAGAAATACCCCTTAACTAGCAATCCCGTTACTGGGCATATACCCAAAAGAATATAAATCATTCCATCATAAAGACACGTGAATGAGTATGTTCATTGCAGCACTATTCACAATAGGAAAGACATAGAATCAGACTAAATATTCATCAATGGTAGACTGAGAAAGAAAATATGGTTCATATATACCATAGAACACTATGCAACCATAAGAAGTAACAAGATCATGTTGTTTACATGAACATGGATGGAGCTGGAGGCCATTATCATTAGCAAAATAACTCAGGAAGAGAAAACCAAATGTGAGAAGGGAGAGAATCACAAAAACCAACTAATAGGTACTAGGCTTAATACCTGGGTGATGCAATAATATGACAACAAACCCTCATGACACAAGATAACCTGTATAACAAACCTGCACATGTATCCCTAAACTTAAATTTATAAAATGTAATCTTCATGAAATACTTGTTTTCTAAGCATAAGCTGATATGCTTAGAAAGGTAAGCATGTAAGTAAAGCATAAAAGACATAAATCCCGTTTCTTCATGTTATCTCTTAGAAAAATTTTTATTTTATTACAGATAGAAAAACTAGAAAATTCATTTTGAGTCACTAAATATTTGTTGAATTGTGAGCATACTTTGTCAAATGATGTTGACTGAAGAAAATATTTTTGATTTTAAAAGAGCTACTCTCTACCTTAAGGGGAAGGAATAAAAAGGATGATACCAAAGTAAAAAATTATTTCACAATGGCTATTGTCCTGTTAATGATACTGAAACTATTAAACAGAGAAAGAAAGTTTTCCTGAGTAGGTGGTCAAGGAATGTTTGTTTCATCACTCTTGAAAAATAAGAAGAACTCATTAAGTGGACAAAATGAATATGATAATGAACAAAAGAGCATTTCCTACAAGATTAATAGAATGTAGAATTAAATTAAGTAGGTACATATTTATTTTCAAAGTCATGTAAAAATACAGCCTAAAGTTACATTATCAGTTATGGTTAGAAACATGACTGGATTTTAGATTGTAAATGTTCTTGATGAGCCATTCTAAGGTACTTTAACTTTATTAAATAAGCAACTCGGGAGAAGAAACACAACTGAGTGTCATAACATAAAAACTATTAACCATATAGTCTGTGTACTGTGTTGTTCTTTTAAAATTCCCACCTTTTCTACCAATTACAAAATTTGGTATATTAATAGTTTCAAAGAATTTTTAGAGAGCTATCTTTGCCATTCTGTGTGGTAGATTGCTTAGGATAAAAGTGAAGCAGATGGAATCATAAAAAGCAGAAAGTGGTTTTATTCATTGCTATTTTCTGAATTTGAATTTGTACATGTATTTTCTACTTATGTACTAAATATCTTACAAAGTTAATTCAAATATGATTATCCTTAGAGAAATATTTTAGTTTTTATTTTTTTAATTCTCTTTTTTCTCAACACCAAATCACACTGGAAGAGAAAGATTTTAAAATCACATTTGTTTCTAGGAAACTTGATGAAGACTCCAATTATGAGGTTAGATAAAACTATTGAGATTTTTATAATCTAAATAAGCATTTTTTGTTTTGTGTTTAAAACTCCTTGCAAGTATTTACCTTAATTAAAGTGGAAGTCATATAATTTTTTTCAGACTTCTTTTTATTTCTAAAAGTACTTCACAATTTAATTTATAGAAACATTGAGCATAATAAATAAAAATAAAAAGGAGACTAAAATCTACCCCTTTAACTTCAACATATGAACTAGAACAATAAATTGAAGGCTTTATATCAAATCTTTACTTTTAGCATAAAATTAGCAGTTTATTGATATTTTATAGATAAAAAAATAGAAGAGGTTTAGACTTAAATAAGTTGTACAAATGCACACATCAGGTAAATAATCTATCCAAGATTCCACTTCATGTCTGTTTTATTTCAAAACCCCAGTGCTGTAGTTTGTGTAATCTTGTGCATTACATTATGACCAGTGATGGAAATTTACAGATGAGGAACTGATTTATTTCTTATGCTTAGAATGAGGGAAGAAGCTCATAGACAAGTGAAGGCATGCATCTATAGATACAAAACTTGCACTAATCAAAATATTTTTGACAGACATGGACCTTCCATCTAAATTTTATCTAAATTTTGATTACATTAATGAGTAAAGAAAAATTGTGCTTTATATCTTGGCAAACATCTTATCATATTTATATTCCTGACATCTTTATGTTGACTTTAAAATTTCATAATAATATTTTCTATATAAGAAATGTATTGTATCACTTTGAGGACTGAAAACATTGGTAGAGTAACAACTATGTTTGTTCTTATCATTTTCTGAGCCATTATACACATAACCTCATACATCCATATTTGTGTGTGTATGCCTGTACGTGTAGTTACAAACTTTTCATATATGGCACATGGTACTTCTGGGGGAATCATATATCAATATTGAGAAAGATGTTTAACATAAAATGGTAAATTATGAAAAATATTTTAAAACTTCTAGTTCCTGAATATAATGTATACATTGCATTTTTAAAACTTTGATTAATGATGGTTTAACACTGTGCAGCCTGGAAGTGCCTTCTGAAATATTACATTAAATATAATTTAGTTTTGTTTAAGTTAGGTGACTTTGGATATGACTGAGTAAAATGCAATATAAATTGGCATAAGCAAAAAAGAACCATTATTACGAAAATACGGCAAATTTTGCATCAAATGCAAGTGTAGATATATTTTTGGGTCTCAGTAAAAACTAGAAATGGGAAATTACATAGCCTGAGGACTTTTTCCATTTCTTCTGTTCCCCTCCATAAATGTACTTACTTACTGTGCCCAATGCAGATGTTTTTCCTATGCTACTTTAACATACAATGCAAGAAACATGGATTCCAGCACCTCTATGACTTTTGATAGTTATCTTTTAGCTAGAAAAGAAACGCAGATCATATTCTTTATTCCAATCCACAATAATAAAGAGATGTAGGATTAGTTTGTCCAGTTTTGTAGTGTGTTATATATCAAACCAAAACCTCTGGCTTAAAGGTAATTTATGTAATAAGGCCTTTTTGCTAAAAGTCGTGAGATGAGGAAAAGAGATCAGAATCAAAAGACCAGTGTCAGAAAATAATCTATGCCAGGAAGAAAATTCTGTTTATATTTATTATAGTCTATATAAATTTTATTATGTGTTATTATGCTTGAATGTGTCATACATTTTTGAGAATCAATAATCTATATAAAGTAAGTTTTATTTAACCAAAAGTTTTTATGAGCCAGGATGCCTTTCTCTGACCATTATATTAAAAAAAAAAATCAAGAAAGAGCTAAAAGAAGCTTCCTAATTTCTCGTGTTTTGTACTAAAATATTTTAAGAGTTGATTAAGTTGATTATTTTCTTGACTTATTAAAGAATATTTTCTTATTTTCACATTTGTATATGTATATTTACACTTAACTTGTAAAGCCCCTTTCTGTTTTATAGATGGATAATTGAATTTATAGTAAAAACTATTTGGTAAGATGTAAATTATTATTTCCATTCCACTGGTATTTAAACTGTCATAAACTTAGAAACAATTTTTAATTTTACAAGGTGTATAATGATACTATATGGAAAAAACTGGAGATAAGAGGAAAAATATATATTATTGTTATATTTATCCCATATAGCAATTATTTTGATGACAAACAGTTCATAGATTGATTCTGTCATACTCAATTTTTACTTCTGATTATTATCGCCTCACAGACTACATGACTGCCTGTATAAATTATTAAAACTAATAAAAAAGTGTTTCATGAATTGTACATTGTATCTCCTGAATTCAAGAGACTAGCTGCAGGATTGATCTTGGGTTCTGATTGGCTATTTATTGTCTAGGCATTAAGTTTCACTAATCAAATTAGTGAAATAAACAGGTTGAAATTCAAATAAGACATACTATACTGCATCAGTAAAAAATAAACCCATGAAATTTTAGACCTGAAATCACTATAATTGTTAACTAAATTATATCTAAAGAAGTATAATTTACATCTTGTACTAAAATAGGCACTTTATAAATGCTGGTTAATTTCAAATTTGCTTGAAGATTAATCCAGTTGGAAATAACTAATCATACAATCAAATAACTATGCCACATTAAATTCATTTCATTGCAGAGTACAGTTAAAAAAAAGAGTGCATTTTTGAAATGTACTACTCTTAATGTACCTAGACTATTCAGGTAAAGTAATCTCCTTAATTTATCCAGGATATGTAATATACATATTGTGATTTAGAAAACAAATAAAAATATGTTTGAAAGAAGTTATGTTACACTGTTAATGTGCTTTTAAAAGTTCTAAATAAATTAAGGTTCTATGTTGGTTGGACATTTCAAATTATATTTCAAGGGGGCTTACAATATTGATTAGCATAACATGAATACATGTTTTACTTCTGTATACGTTTATAGATAATTTGTGTAAATATTTTAAATTGTAAATATCTTGTGAGACCTTTAAAATTAAAAGCATAGCTAACACGTTATAGAGAAAAATTATATATAGCATACTTAATTATATAGAACTGAAAGTGTCCATTAGACATTCAATTAATGCATAGATACAGTAATAAGGATAAAATGTAATCATAATAATGCATCATTTTAGAAAACAAATTATAAACCACAAGATGGAGCTGGAATTACATTTTCTATAAAAAGTGAATTTTACTCATCATATTTTAAAATGTATGTACTCTATGCAGTACATATTAATTTTTAAAGCACCACGTAAGAATGTGCATATTTCCAAAGTGCTCATACATTTACAGTCACAAATATTATCATTATTTAAATATTTAAATATGACTCTACAATGTACATGTAAACCTATTGTTAAAAGACAAAATCACACACACACAAATTTAAAGATTAAGTTGGCTTTTATCTGTAATTTTAGAATTAGGCAACACCTCTTACTATAAAATGACATGAGTATCCTGATAAACTTAACAGAGAAGATTGTTTTTATAGACAGAAAAGTGCTAAAGAAAGCAAAACCAAAGAATAAAAAACTGATTGATCATTTAATAGTTACTTGCCTTATAGGCTTAAAACAAAGGAGACTTCCTTATTAGGCTAATTCAGGGTGACCAAAATTTCCTGTTTTTGAAGAAAAACTGGTTCGGTTTGATCAAATGACACTAAGCACAAATGACTTCATTTGATCTGGTCTGTTGGGACCTAGTATGGAAGGCTAGCCCAAAATCATGACATTCTATGAATGTTAACACTATCAAATTTCATCTATCACAATTATGTTAAAATTTCCATAAAAATATTTGTGTTATAATACAAAGATTATGATGAACCAGGCTGAAGGAAATTTTTGGAAATGACTGCTGAATTGTTTTCTCTATTAATTACCAAATAGTAGAGTAATATTCATTATGGAAAGAGTATTTTAGCATGATAAAATCATTTAGATAATCTTATATGCACGTATGTGCATTATACCTTATATTATATATGATGTCATTTATTAAAAATGATATTTGGTGAGGACCAGTTAAATCCTTCTTGCTTTAATCTATTTTCTTGTCTTTGGTATTTATTGTGACTGACACAAAATTCACTTTCTAGAACTTCCATTTGAAAAACTTCTCTTTAGACTCGTGGGTTAACTTTCATACTTGTGAAAGAATATGTTGCAGTGTCACCTTAACCAGAGTAAAACCTCAAAAGCACTGCTAATAATAACAATAGATTTTTAAGCTATGGCAAACAATATATTACCTGTGAAACTATTTTTTGTTTAATATTTTATTTATACATTTTAATAAAATACTGAATAGTGATAGCCATGAGAACTTCACCACAAACTGTTAGAGCTAATATACAAATTCAATTAAATTGTAGAATACAAAATCAGCAAATAAAAATCCATTGCATTCCTATAGAAAACTTTTTTGTTTTAAATTGTTAAATTGAGCAGAGATCATGTGTTCTCTTTATATTAAGATAATTTGTTACTCAACAAGAATATACACTGCCAGAAAGATTATACTTCATTGCTTGAGAGAATCCAGCACCTATGATATATGTCAGAAAGCCTAACATAATATGAACATTTTAAAATTATCTCCAAATTTGTTTAAAAGTGAGATGTAGACTCAAAGTTTCTCCGTTTTGTACAAACTGCATTAGATATAGTGAAATGAGAATGAAAACGATTGAAATAAGCTGTCTATTTAGAAAATTAAGTAAGCATTCTTAAAGCACTGTAATTTAAGTAGACTTCAGGGCCTTTCTGGGGTGCTGAGAAACGTTCTAGGAAACTTCATCATTCATATTTTTGTACTAGTCCCTCCTGTGTTATCTTAGCTCCACTCTCTTAAATTGAGTAACTCATTTCAGTCTGATCAACTACAAGGGAATTACTTCAACAATTTTTCAAACTATAAAATATAAGGGTTTTTGTAATTAAAAAAAGGTATTCATGCAGTGAAATGGTTAGCCTCTTATGAAGAATTTCTGCTAGAAAGATCTCCTAGAAGGTTAAGTGTGAGTTTAGTGTCCTGCTATTGCATTCAATGGTCTCTTTAGAAAACCAGTCCTGAGGAATTGAGAGGCTGTATGGGGGAGCCACTAGGCAGGTAAGACTGGTTGTATTGGAGAAAAGAAAAAAAAGAGAAACACTATAAACAATCAATTTATTTTGAATCACAAGATAGTTTACCCCCAGTGCTTAAAAATAAATATGTGTTTTGCCATGACACTTAAGTTCTGCTAAGAATAGGTGACAACAGTGCTCGTATATAATGCATTTCAAACTAAAATATCCAAATCCATGCTAAGATTAATGACTAACCCTTTAAAACTGGAATCTATATAAGAGGGGAGAAGAGGGTTGTAGGCATCTAAGGACACTTAGAAATCCCAGTATATTACAGATGGAAGGGATTTTTTTTTTTCCAAGTCAGAAGTCTTGCTCTGCCACTCAGGCAGGAGTGCAGTGACACAATCATGGCTCACTGCAAACTCCGCCTTCCAGGTTTAAGCGATTCTCCAGCCTCAGCCTCTGGAGTAGCTGGGATTGCAGGCACACACCACCACATCTGACTAGTTTTTGTATTTTTAGTAGAAGTGGGATTTCACCATATTGTCCAGGCTGGTCTCCAACTCATGACCTTGTAATCCAACCACCTAACCTCCCAAAATGCTGGGATTACAGGCATAAGCCACCACACCTGGCTTGAGAATGGATTTTAAATAAAGGAAAAAATGTTAAAGGCAGACAGAGAGAAAGGTCCAGATACCCACAAAGGGAAGCCCATCAGGCTAAAAGCGGATGTCTTTGCAGAAACCCTACAGGCCAGAAGAGAGTGGGGGGGGGGGGCGGGGGCAATATTCAACATCCTTAAAAAAAAAGTTTTCAACCTAGAATTTTAAATCCAGCCAAACTAAGCTTCATAAGCAAAGGGAAATAAAATACTTTACAGACAAGCAAATTCTGAGAGGTTTTGTCACCATGAGGCCTGCCTTATAAGACCTACAGAAAGAAGCACTAAACATGGAAAGGAACAACCAGTACCAGCCACTGCAAAAACATCCCAAATTGTAAAGACCATCAACACTATGAAGAGACTGCATCAACTAATGGGCAAAACAACTAGCTAGCATCACAATGGTGGGATCAAATTCACACATAACAAAATTAACCTTAAATGTAAATGGGCTAAATGTCCTAATTAAAAGGCACAGACTGGCAAATTGGATAAAGAAGACACATTGAATGCTGTATTCAGGAGACCCATCTCACATGCAAAGACACATATAGGCTCAAAATAAAGGGATGGAGGAATATTTACCAAGCAAATGAAAAGCAAAGAAACAAAAAACAAAAAAACAAAAAAACAAAAAAAAACGGGTTATAATTCTAGTCTGTGATAAAACAGATTGTAAACAAGCAAAGATCAAAAGAGACAAAGAAGGGCGTTACATAATGGTAAAGGGATCAATGCAACAAGAAGAGCTACTTATCCTAAATATATATGTACCAAATACACAACCACTCAGACTCATATAGCAAGTTGTTAGAGACCTACAAAGAAACTTAGACTCCCACACAATAAGAGTGGGAGATTTTAACACCCCACTGTCAATATTAGACAGATCAACAAGACAGAAAATTAACAAGTATATTCAGGACTTGAACTCAGCTCTGGACCAAGCAGACCTAATAGACATCTACAGAACTCTCCACCCCAAATCACCAGAATATACATTCTTCTAAGCACCACATTGCACTTATCCTAAAATTGACCACATAATTGGAAGTAAAACACTCCTCAGCAAATGCAAAAAACAAAAATCATAACAAAGAGTCTTCACACCACAGGGCAATCAAATTAGAACTCAGAATTTAAGAAGATCAAATCAGCTTAATCCCTAGCATGTAAGGCTGGATTAACATACACAAATCTGTAAATATAATCCATCACATAAACAGGACCAAAGATAGAAACCCCATGATTATCTCAATAGATGCAGAAAAGGCCTTTGACAAAATTCAACAAACCTTTATGCTAAAAACTCTCAATAAGCTAGGTATTGATGAACCGTATCTCAAAACAATAAAAGCTATTTATGACAAACCCACAGCCAATATCATACTGAATGGGAAAAATTGGAAGCATTCCCTTTGAAAACTGGCACTAGACAAGGCTTCCCTCTCTCACCACTTCTATTCAACATAGTATTGGAAGTTGTGGCCAGAGAATTCAGGCAAGAAAAAGAAATAAAGAGTATACAATTAGGAAAAGAGGAAGTCAAATTATCTGTATTTGCAGATGACATGATTGTATATTTAGAAGACCCCATTGTCTCAGCCCAAATTCTCCTTAAGATGATAAGCAACTTCAGCAAAGTCTCAGAATACAAAATCAATGTGCAAAAATCGCAAGCATTCCTATACACCAATAACAGAAAAACAGAGAGCCAAATCATGAGTGAACTCCCATTCATAACTGTTACAAAGAGAATGAAATACCTAGGAATACTCCTAACAAAGAATGTAAAGGACCTCTTCAAGGAGAACTACAAAACACTGCTCAAGGAAATAAGAGAGGACACAAACAGATGGAAATAAATTCCATGCTCATGGTTAAGAAGAATCAATATTGTGAAAATGGCTATACTGCCCAAAGTAATTTATAGATTCAATGCTATCCCCCATCAAGCTACCATTCACCTTCCTCACAGAACTGGAAAAACTCACCTTAAACTTCATATGGAACCAAAAGAGAGCCCAGGTAGCCAAGACAATCCTAAGCATAAAAACAAAACAAAAAAACAAAGCAGTAGGCATCACACTACCTGACTTCAAACTATACTACAAGGCTACAGTACTCAAAACAGCATGATACTGGTAACAAAACAGAGATATAGACCAATGGAACAGAAAAGAGGCGTCAGAAGTAAAACCACACATCTACAACCAGTTGATCTTTGACAAACTTGATAAAAACAAGCAATGGGGAAAGGATTCCCTGTTTAATAAATGGTGTTGGGAAAACTGACTAGTCATATGCAGAAAGCTGAAACTGGACCCCCTCCTTACACCTTATAAAAAAATTAACTCCAGATGGATTAAAAATTTAGACATAAGACCTAACACCATAAAAAACCGTAGAAGAAAACCTAGGCAACACCATTCAGGACATAGGCATAGGCAAGGACTTCTTGACTAACACACCAAATGCAATGATAACAAAAACCAAAATAGACAAATGGGATCTAATTAAAATTAAAAGCTTCTGCACAGCAAAAGAAACTACGATTACAGTGAACTGGCAACCAGCAGAATGGAAAAAAAGTTGCAATCTACCCATGTGACAAAGGGGTAATAACCAGAATCTACAATGAACTTAAACAAATTTACAAGAAAAAAACAACCCCACCAAAAAGTGGGCAAATGATATGAACAGACACTTTGTAAATAATACATTTATGCAACCAACAAACATCAGAAAAAAAAGGTCATCATCACTGGTCATTAGAAAAATGCAAATCAAACCACATTGAGGTACAATCTCATGCCAGTTAGAATGATGATCATTAAAAAATATGGAGGCAACAGATGCTGGAGAGGATGTGGAGAAATAGGAACGATTTTACACCATTGTAAGGAGTGTAAATTAGTTCGACCATTATGGAAGACAGCATGGCAATTCCTCAAGGATCTAGAAATAGAAATACCATTTGACCCAGCAATCCCATTACTGGGCATATACCCAAAGTATTATTAATCATTCTACTATAAAAACACATGCACACATATGTTCATTACAGCACTGTTTACAATAGCAAAGACTTGGAGCCAACCCAAATGCCCATCAATAATAGACTGGATAAAGAAAATGTGGCACATATACACCATGGAATACTATGCAGCCATAGAAAAGGATGCATTCATGTCCTTTGCAGGGACATGGATGAATCTGGAAACCATGTTCTCAGCAAACTGCTACAAGAACAGAAAACCAAACACCACATGTTCTCACTCATAAGTGGGTGTTGAACAATGAGAACACATGGACACATGTGAGGGGAACATCATACACCGGGGCCTGTTGTGGGGTGGGGAGACTAGGGGAAGGATAGAAGGGGGTTGGGGTTATTGGAGAGGGTTAACATTAGGAGAAATACCTAATATAGATGACGGGGTGATTGATGAGCAAACCACCATTGCATGTGTATACCTATATAAGAATCCTGAGTGATCTGCACCCCAGAACTTAAAATGTAAGAAAATTAATAAATAAATTAATTAATTTTTAAAAAAAGAAACTCATTGAAAACCACACAACTACATGGAAACTGAACAACCTGCTCCTGAATGTCTACTAGGTGAATAACAAAATTAAGGCAGATATAAAGAAGTTATTTTAAACAAATGAGAACACAGACACCATGTACCAGAATCTCTGGGACACAGTTAAAGCAGTGTGTAGAGAGAAATTTATAGCACTAAATGCCCATAAGAAAAAGCAAGAAAGATCTAAAATTGACTTCCTAACTTCACAATTAAAAGAACTAGAGAATCAAGAGCAAACAAATCCAAAAGCCAGCAGAAGGCAAGAAAAGCTAAGATCAAAGCAGAACTGAAAGAGCTAGAGACACCAAAGAACCTTCGAAAAATAAATGAATCCAGGAGCTGGTTTTTTGAAGAGATCAACAAAATAGATAGACTGCTAGCCAGACTAATAAAGAAAAAAAGAGAGAAGAATCAAATGGATGCAATAAAAAATGATAAAAGGAATATCACCACTGATCCCCACAGAAATACAAACTATCATCAGAGAATACCATAAACACCTCTATGCAAATAAACTGGAAAATCTAGAGGAAATTAATAAATTCCTGGACACATCTACCCTCCCAAGTCTAAAGCAGGAAGAAGTCAAATTCCTGAATAGACCAATAACAAGGTCTCCAGTTGAGGCAGCAATTAATAGCCTACCAATGAAAAAAGTCCACGACCATATGGATTCACAGCTGAATTCTACCAGAGGTGTAAAGAGGAGCTGGTACCATTTCTTCTGAAACTATTACAAACAATGGATAAAAGGAATCCTCCCTAACTCATTTTATGAGGCCAGCATCATTCTGATACCAAAACCTGGCAGAGACACAACAAAAAAAGAAAATATCAGGCCAATAGCCCAGATGAATATAGTTGTGAAAATCCTCAATAAAATACTGGCAAATGGAATCTAGCAGCACATCAAAAAGCTTATCCATGACGAACAAGTCAGCTTCATCCCTGAGATACAAGACTGGTTCAGCATATGCAAATCAATATAGGTAATCCATCTCATAAACAGAACTAAAGACAAAAACTACTTCCTAGCCTCTTACCTTTGGGTTTAGCCATATCACAGCAATGCTTAATGTGAAGTGTTACTTGAATAATATTTAAAGGGTAAATTACCAAACTTTGTAACTCACTGTTTTGTTATTTCTGTCTATGATATAAGGGGCAACCTCAGTGTGCCATTAACTAAGCCATGCCAAGTATCAGCTAAGAATCTCTTAGCAGAAGAGATTGAGATTGTTTGCAAGAGAAAACAATCAGTATACACGCAACAAAGAACAAGCATATATCTTTCTCCTAGCATCTTGCCTATTTTAGGTATGCATAAAGGTAAAATGCTATTTTACTGCCTTAGATTGTATATTCATTCATTTTATTGTTATATTCACAGGTCCAGTCATGTCTGACTGTTAACAAAAAGTTCAATTCTGAATCAAACGTTATTTTATGTCTTTGTAGAGAAATCAGACAATAAGCATATTTTGTATTTCTGGTTAAATATCATGGTATTCTCAAATTATTTTATTTCCTGATGGACAGGCATATCTACTGTTGCAGTTTTTAACCTTAGTCCATTAGACACATTTGGAGCTTAAAATATATAGAGATGCTTGTTTCTCCGTCTTCATTTGGCATCTCTTGGACATTGAGACTACATAGATTTGCTTATGAAACAACAACCACAACTATGTCCACTACTCGTGCAAAATCAGGGTCAAAATTCATTTAAATTAGTAATACTTCTTTAGTCTTAGATTAGCTAAAAGATAACAAAATGCTACTAGGTATGTGTTATGTTATATCACTGTCAGCAACAGATTTTGTATCTGTTTAAACAAAGTATTTTCCCCTTAATTTCCAGAATTATAAACGGACATTATAAGAACACTCAGTATTGTTTGCATATAAAATTCAGAATAAAAATAATACTAACATTACAGTATAATCAGGATAGCAGATAAAGTTATTTTAAGATACCTACCAATTAATTGAAATTAAGTTATGCATAAAGACTTTAATGAATATATACATGTAAATCCATATTTCTGAAGATTTCTCCAAAGACAGTAAAATAAACCATGTGATAAAGTTATAACATTTAGTCTAAACTTCCCTTTGAGGAAAGGCAACAAGCACAGAGGAAGAAAGTAGACTTGCTTAGTTAATAATGGAAAGTGCTCCCAGCATGTTTTCTTTCAGTATATCAATTTATCATCCCTCTAGGGTTTTTGGTTAACAATTGATTACTAGTAGTCAGGAACCATAGAAAAGAAGAATGTTCGAGTTTTGAACACCAAGATTTCAATTTAACATCCGTCAGCTAGAAACTAAGTAGATGGCAACTTATACACTAGGACTATTCAAATAATTATGATGCTCCCATGTCTTGCTATTCATTTTGGAAGTTACTGTCAACTGCCATTCTTGTGCACAAGCAATTAAAAAGGACATTTTAACATAATGTGGAAATAACTAACTTCTTACATGAATTATAAAAGTCAGCAAGTCTGAAACAATCGGTCTCTGCATGAAATAGTCCTCTGTTACCTCTTTGGGTTATCAGTTAATCTCATTATAAAATAGGAGTGGTGAAGATAATGAACAGCAGTAAAGACAGGGAAACTGGAGACACAGATCCTGAAGACAGAGTTACATGTTCTGCTTGAAGGATCATATATTACTAAACTTCAGAGATATGTATATTCAAATAAAAAAGTGTCTGTATCTCTAAATACTTTCACATATTTGTAGTTAACTACACTTTATTCTGATTCTGTGATGTCTTAAAGGTGATCGTGCACCAGTGGCATTTTGTTAGTCTCAACTCCACACTCTATATATAATGTGTTTTTTTCTGCCCTGAAGGTGCAGCCAACAGAGTTTCAGCATTAAATCTACTATTTACAAACTAGTTTAATGGCATCATAAAAACATTCACAAAATATCATTAAAGGTCGGCAATAAACTGCCTAAATCTTTTTGCCTTTTAAATATATGGGTGACCAGCATATCCCCAAAAGCTATGAGTTTGAAAATTAGCTGCTGAGCATGCACTGCAGTTAATTTTCATAGCTGCTTAAATATGATGCATCAGCAACATAATAAACCATACTCCTGCATAATAAACCTTTCTTTGATGCAAATGAATAGGGAGTAGTGCTATATAAAAAGAAGCTAAATACATGGGAACTCTGGGACACCTATGAATAGCCAGAGCACATACAAGCATCACAAAGCCAGTTAAACCATTTTTTTAATGTGAATTTTGCAGCAAACTAGTAATAGCCAACTGTATTAGAAAATAAAAAGCAAATATAAGACAATCAAGTAAGACACAAATTATGGAAGTCTGGCTCTCTCACATGATTGTTTCCTAGGTAACCAGAACAGTGAAATAGAAATTTCTCAAAACAATCAAAACCACAAGTAAGATAACATTAAAATGCTTTTGCACTTATATCTTTGCAGATCCACAAGAACAAAATTCAATTTAAGTAAAATTCAGGGATAACTTTGAAAGAAGAAAAGTGAGTTCATACCAGCACCATCACATTATTTCAGTAGTAACAGTCCCTGCCTTCCAGTGTTTGTAGGTGAGATAATTTGATAAATTTGCCTTAACACACATTCATATTTTGGTTTCATTGAATTAAATTGAAAAGATGAGATCATAAAGGCAAAGCTATTGCAAACTGCTACTTCAGATTCTTATAATATTCAGTCTTCTAAGAAACTTTAGTACGGAATGATGAGCATAGGACAGAAATAGTTGCTGCATTTGACACATCTTTTCGTAATAGATTTGAATGGCTTTTCTTTGGTATTAGCTAAAAGTTAGGTGAGTTTTAAGAACTTCAGATGACAACTCTTCCTGATGTAGAGTAGCACCAAATTTCTAGGGACCCACTCACAAGAGTGTCACATTCAGTTTTAAAATGTCTGCTTTTAGTATTTGACAGTGACACTGACAAAGCATTTGATATTCCAGTGTTTCTATCTCCTCACTGTTAACTTAGCAATGGTATCTGCATGCTTCATTCTATCTGAAGGGAAAATAAAAACTAAAAGGATTATGGTTCGTGTCCACTTATTCTCTTATTTCTTCCCAACTTTCAACTGTTACACCACATACACTGGTGTTTCTGTATCCTGGGATGCACAGAATCCTCGGCGGCACACCTTGTTTTATGTCATGGCAGTAACTGATCCAGAGACTTTCTCCCTGAAACTTACTTGTTCTCTTTAATATTGTCTAGAAAAGGTATTGTTACCTAGGCTATTAAGTGGAACTCTTCCAAGATACATAATGCTTTCCAAGAAAACATAACTGAATCACATTCATTCATTCATTTTTCAGATTTTAAATGATCACCCAGCCCAAGTAGGCACTTTGCCAGATGATGGTTGGAAAGGGCAACTGTGACCAAGTAAATCTTGTTAAGGAGTCTTGTCTTGTAGAAATTTGTGTTAGTGTGCAGAAATGGTAAATAGATTATTTCTATTCTCTTTACACAAACACTGTAATGTCAATATTATCTTTGCTTTGTAACTGAGAAGGCAGATAATTAAATAAATTAGCCGTTGCTCATTGGAACAGCAAACCAACCAACCATGTCTCTCATGGCACTAAACCTAAAGGAAAAACAAACAAAGATGCAAAATCATGTAATCAAATATAAAACAGAATGAAAGAAAGAATAACAAAAACAGAAATGTCATGTAAGCAGAATCTTAAAGACAATATTTGATCCCTTAAACTGTTGTAGACATAATTGTCAGTCCTGTGAGAGATCAAATGTATTGAACAAAAAAATAAGGGAAAATATTTTTCCTTATCTCAGAATTTCAGATAAACCCACAACATGAGGGGAAAGAAGGCAATTAGCATCTCTATGTCTTAAAGTGCCAAGGAATTGCAATACCTAGTCCTGTGCTTCTCGTAAAGTGGACAATTTGAAAATCTTTGACTCAAATTTCAATGCTAGATTCAGCCCATATAATAAGACATTCAGAATTTCAAAATAAAGATCTATATTTTGTGAGTTGGGCTAAGTGAGGGATTGATCAAGCATTAGTTTTCTTTTATTTTCTTTCTTCCCTTCACATTCAACGAAGTAAGGATGGATATAGAAAAATAACAGATTTTTCATCTCTCTCTTATCTTGGATTATTGAAGAAGACAGAAAATCCTATAGGCCCACCAAAGTACCACGGAACAACAGATAAAAAGTAAGTTTATAGAAAAGCTTCATATGTGCTTCTGCAGTAAGGAGATAGAAAGACAGGTTTATGTTTTTTATATATAGATTCCAGATGATAAAAGATGGCTGGTTCATTTCATAAAGACAAGGGAGAAGAGAAAGAGCACTGGAAGATCTACTCATTCTGCCATTATTTGCCATGGCAAGAAGTAAGTCTTCTATGGTGCTTAACAGTTTCTTCATTTGATTCATGAAGTACCTGAATCTATCCCCCCACCTCCCCTCATTTCACTACTATCTCAGTACATGACAGCCCTTCTCCTGGACTCTTTAGACCTTCTCATATTCTAGAAATTGAAGTGACAGTAAATTTCTGTTCTTTTCCAGCATAAGCATTATGAAACAAAAATGGATAGAGATTTTCTTTATTTCAGTGCTTGACAAAGCAGAGGTGAATACTGGGGAAGAGCCAACAAGTAATTAGGGGTCACGCTTTGCTAGGAACTCTATTAAGTAGTCACGTTGCTTCAGGAAAAAATGGTTTTCTCGGATGTATACATAAAGGAAAAATGCTACACAGCTCTATAACTTTTTCCTTATATCAAGCCTGTGTATACATTATTTGCTTCTGTTACACAGTATCAGGGTTTTGACAATTCCCTGAGTCAGTGTACTTATTCATAGTTATAGATATACTTTATTTCAATTTTTCTTTTTGTATATATAACATCAAAGTACCTGTAAATCAATATAAGTAAATGACTAGGGATACATAATTTTAATGAATAATTGCTGACAATTTCTCAACAATTGTTCATTAAAAAAAAAAAAAAACAGATATCCTGGTGCCTTCCTTTTTGGGATATCTCCATCTTTCTGAAATTTTAAAAGTCATGCACTGATTGTACTGCTTTGATGTGGTCTATAAACAAAGACAGAAAGAAAGGAAGATCTCTCTGCCTGCCCACAGTAATATACTTCTCTACTACCCAGGCTATTGAACTTCTTTCAGAACATGGATGACGTCAAGGAGATGGTGACATGGAGCCTACAGTCCTCTGAGGATCTCTGAGCATCTTGTCTATCCTGATCACATCATACATAGAAAAAAATAACATTTTGTATGATGGGAAATATTATCTCAATATTTCCTCCTCTTTAAACCAGTTAACACATTTACTTGGAAGGTGTTGTGATGGGCTGAATTACACTCCCCTGAAATTTCTATGTTGAAACCTTAACCCTCAACATGAAAATATTTGGAGACAGGTCTTTAAAGATGTTATTAAGGTTAAACGCCATCGTAAGAGTAGTGCCCTAGTTTAATATAACTGATATCCTTACAAAAGAGAAAGACACATGAGGTTGTGCACCCAGAGAAAAGGCAATGAGAAGATAACTATCTGAAAGACAAGGAGAGGCCTCAAGAAAAGCAACCAGCTGGCACCTCTATTTCAGACATCCACGCTCCAAAATTTTGAAAAGTAAATTTCTGTTGTTAAGCCATGCAGTATATAGTATTTTGTTATGGCAGCCCTAGCAGAATAATACAAGTATTGTCCTTTTTGTTTGCATAAATGTCTTAGGTACTCCTCTGAATTTAAACATAAAAGTCCTTACATTGAATGAAATTATCTTAAACCCTTGCCTTTCAAGATTTCATGCTTATCTTTGACTCCTCTTATTTTTCTTGGTATAATTCACAAAAAAAATAAATATATATGCCGTGTAGGTATCATACACAGAGCAAAAAATTCCAAGGGAAAATACAAATTGTTAGGGGAGACTACTTAGCTGTCTCTCATTTACGAAAAGGAGAAAAAAAGTCATGAAAGCAGTGAAGTTGTTATAATGACAGTGTCTTGATTTTGGCTGAAATCTTATCCTGTGAGATAAATATATAGAGGAGTTAAAAAAAAGAAAAAGGCATGCCAACAACAACAAAAAATCTAAAAAGAGATTATTACTTTTCATTCAGCTATCTTTTAGAGTGCTCATATGCCTACAAACCCTTGTTGATAGAAAATCACCTCTCTCAGAACAAATTTTAGAAGTACTACACTCAGCGAGGTGGTGCATACAAGTTTTTACTATACTACGTATCTGTGATACATCACTGGTTTTGAGTAGAAAATCTGGTGGAAAATTTTAATAAATCTATTCCATGTCAATAGAGATGGAAAGCAGAAATAAGAAATATATGGGAAAAATGACAAGTCTTCTCTGTCCATACTCTGATCTAGTTAGAATATTAACAAAATAGATCTTCCAGCTGTGTTTTTGTTTTCTTCTATGTTTTATGCTTATCCCTAGTTACTTGGATGAAGAAAGAGGATAATATCCTAGTACACCCAATTTCCAAGATTTGACAAGTGTAATTTCTTTAGGCTAGAAGTAGTAAATCCCCTAAATTGACAATGCTGGTACTTCAAATGTTAACAATAAATTGAGTAATTTATAGAAACTTTTAATTGGTAAATAGAATTCTGGTCACTAGTAAGGTCTTAAAATTACATTTCCTTACCTTATTATTTACAACTTTAAAACCTTAAATCTAGACAAAAAGGTAGATGTAAATCAACACAAAATCCATCAAATATTCAAAATCAGTACAAATAATGCAAAATATTAAATTAATGACATTAAATTCATGTGATGAATGCTGTTGTGTTACATATGATGTTACATTCATGAAACAAAACCACTATGACAGGTGTAACATATGCTATATAAAACCACTACTTCGGCATCTGTATTCCTTTTAAGTTATAATGATTTCCTTAACCATGAGGTATGGATATTTACAAACAAAACTAACAAGGTATGGTATTTATTAGCCATCAATGGGCCAAAACTAACATACATACTTAAATTTCTTTGTATCTGAGTTACCTTCATTAAAAGGATTGAATACATGTTATTGATTAAATGCATTTTAAAATTAACTTTAAGTGAAAAAAGCAGAATTCTGGAAAGCTAAACACATTGCCTAAGCTATACTAACTTAATTTGGAGAAAAGTGGCAGCAGATGTCAAGACTCTTAAATCCTAACAAGTAATAATATTGTGAAAATTACTTTAGAATTCTACAATAAAGTTTACAAGTCAGAAAATATAATGCATACAAAAAAGATCAAAAGATTTATCTGTTAATACTATTTAATTTTCACACCAATAAAAAGTGTAAAACTAATAGTACATGCAAAATAATGTAACATTTGATAGGTTTTTCATTGTTTACTGCCTTTTTTCCCAAAACATTTTTCAAAGAAAAAGTTGAAAGCAAATGTTCTCTTAAAAAGAAATGAAAATAAAGAGACAAGCTCTTTTTCTTTTCAAGGAATATGTACACATTTTCATAATTTGTCTACCAGTAATTTATCTATCACAGCTGAAAAATATTGGTAAAAACTTAGCCATTCTAAAATTTTTAAGGAGTCAGGACCAATATGCTTAAGCAGAAGAACTCCAAAAATGAATATGTGAAAATGAGTTTGATTTCTATCAGTCATTCACTGCAGTGCCTGACATAAAACTTATTTGCATATTTGGGATCCATCTAGTTAGAATGAATTTTCAGTGAATAAATTCACCTTCTTCTCTGACACGTTGTTTGCTGTGTCAGTAGGAAATCCCGTCATGAGATAAAAATGCTACATAATAAAAGAAAAAGGACGGAAGATTTATAAGCAAATTAAGATAGAATTTGCAAACTTAGAATAGTAGGTTTGTTAATTATTATTAATTATCTTGGTTGTAATAATTAAGTAGAACTAGGAAAAATGTAATGTATGAACAAATGCAGTTTTATGATAGAACCCAGTTAAATAGAAACAAAGTAAAGGAAGTAAATAGAAAAAATGTCACACTTATGTGAACCATGACACAATATCAAGAGTCATATTATCTACAATAACATAGAAAATAGTGTAGAGAAATTTTGTAGGTTAAAAATATTTTTGTTAATTTTGTTGCAAACAATGAAACTATGAAAGTTTACATTAATTTGAGTTATTAACATATTGTATGTACAAAATTGGCAAGGCATGGTGGTGCATGTCTGCAATCCCTGCTACTTGGGAGGCTGAGGCAGGAGAATCACTTGAACCCGGGAGGCTGAGTTCGCAGTGAGCCAAGATCTTGCCATTGCACTCCAGCCTGTGTGACAAGAGCAACACTCTGTCTCAAAAAAAGAAAAATGTTTTTGTGACTTACTGTCTCATATAGTAAGCTTTATATTATTTATTTTTATTGTATTAATTTTTAAAATATATCTTATTAATATCAAGATTGGCCAGAAATCCAAATAATTCATGTGAAAAAAAAAATCAAATGTTTAGCCAACTAAGGCATGACATAATGCAAAGAAAATAACATCTTTAAGATATTACCTATAAAGTGTGAATTAGAAAGAAAACTAAAAATCTGACCCTTGCATGGCTCTTTTGCAATTGGATAGAATCTGATATTATTGTAAACTCCAATAGACATCAAATGGCACAGCCTAAATTTCAAAGCTGTTGAAATGCACTGATGTAATAAAATAAATGTACTTAATTAATTGTATTAAAGGTTTTCTAGAAATAATTTACTTAACATTAAAATTATTTAATTTCATGATCATTTTGAATAGTTTTGCTAGATCCTTTTTACCATCTTATGCTAAAATGCAGAGTTTTTATTTTAAAAATTAAACACCAAATTAAAATACCATTGAAAAACTGATAAATACAATCTGCATTGAACTTAACTTGAGTTGATCATGAAACTCCAGCATTTATATCTATCTATATATATAATATAATATTTTTATATCTGTTTCAAAATATTTAGTAGATATAATCCTGCATTTCATTTTTCCTAATCTGCAAGTAAGCCAATTTGCATTGGCTACATTTTCTTCACATTATCTAGGGCACGTTAGGGCATGAAGTGTACTAATAACTGATTGCAGATTCAGGTGAATATGTTATAATTCAGGATACATTGAGATTTCCAACATTATAGCAAAATAATGTAATAGTCAAATAATGGATCATCAGAATTATAGAAATCATGCAAGAATATTTAAATATTGAATAATGATTACCTCTAGTATTTCTACTTATAAAAATAACAGTAAAAACATCAACTTTTTTCAAATTGAAAAAAAATTGCATTTTTATTTGCATATGATCTCCAGTTTCTTATGTATCTGGTATAATAAAAATAATATATTATTAATTAATTATAATTGAGACATTATAATTAAAAGAGTAAATATAGAACAAATAAGAACTTTTTTAAAAAACTTTATTTGTTTTTTAAAGTACTTTAGTTTCTGGGGTACAAGTGCAGATCACGCAGGATTATTGCATAGGTACATACATTGGAAGGTGGTTTGCTACCTCCATCCCCCCTGTCACCTATATCTGGCATTTCTCCCCATGTTATCCCTGCCCAAACTCCCCAACCCCTGCTGTCCTTCCCCTACCTCCCCCAACAGACCCCAGCAGTGTGTGATGCTGCCCTCCCTGTGTCCATGTGTTCTCATTCTTCAACACTCACCTATGAGTGAGAACATGTGGTGATTGATTTTCTGTTCTTGTGTCAGTTTGCTGTGAATGATGGTTTCCAGATTCATCCATGTCCCTACAAAAGACATGAACTCATCATTTTTTATGGCTGCATAGTATTCCATGTTGTATATGTGCCACGTTTTCCTTGTCCAGTCTATCACTGATGGGCATTTGGGTTGGTGCGAGGTCTTTGCTACTGTAAACAGTACCAAAATGAACATACGTTTGCATGTGTCTTTATAATAGAATGATTTATAATCCTTTAAGTACATACCCAGTAATGGATTACTGGGTCAAATGAAATGTGGCATTTTCCATATTTATTCTCTTTACCTATTGACAATATGTTTAAAAATAAGCACTTTTGAAAATATTTTTTGAAATTAAAAGGACAGAATAAAAATTTAGAAAATGATAGAAGTGATTAAAAGTGAAAGTAAGGTGAGAAACTTAGAAAAAAATAAAGAACAGAAAAGTATAAAATATTTAAAGTCTTAGTATAAAACACAACTTACTTTTATTTATATACGTTTTTAATACAGCTGACTAGGTATGCTGTGATTAAACTTGTAAAATTATATGCATTATTCATTATTCACAGTGCAAAATCATTCCAACGGAAATAAAGAAATGATTTTGAAAATGTATTGTGTAGCCAGAATAATCCAAAATTTTTATTGATCAAAAAATAAATATTAATTTCTGTCATCAAGTAGGCATCATCATAATTCAAAAAATATTTAAATTAATTGAAAATTGCGTGCAAATTTGAGACTTTTCCTATTTTGACATAAGTTACTCTTCAGTCTCTTCAATGGGAAAGGAAAAGGATTGAATAGAAAGAAGGATTCTGAGATATTTAATAGTGCAAATGAACTTTGAAAGCAGTAAGAATCAGGAAAGAGTTACTTTGGATGGTCTTTTTGCCCACACATTGATGGTGCTGGTCTATTTCTCTGTAAAATAAGCAACTTCCTGATAGTAAGCTAGATGCTGCTCATGTTTATTATAGGTTTTCTCAGAAGTTTTTGTGTATAAATTATCCTCTCCATCTTTCTCCCTTACCCATTTTTTAAAAGATTTATTTAGAAAGTCTAATAGTTTTTTTACTTTTTTAAGAAGAGAACAAACAAAGAAACATTATCAACAATCACAAATATAATGTAAAGTTGTTAAATTTCTTGCTTATTTATGCCTGTGATTCAAAGTTATTAGAAAAGGAGCTGAGGGGCCTTTGAGGATTGAGAAGTGTTTTCTAACTATTATTCTTCTGCACTAATGAACTAATGAAATGGACTGGTGTATATCCTACTCCTCAAGAGCCCCAGGCAAGTACAAGAAGAGGTTTATTTTAAGAACCCTCTGATAATACTCCAAATGCTAGTTCAATACCAGAGATGTGTAAGAAAGAATAACTCCTCCAATAAATGACTAAATTTTTTCTCCAATATTAGTGATGACGGCTGAGAAAATGGTACTGTTGCTTTACTTAGTATGCCGCAATTTGGTTAAAGAAATAGAATAGAGCTGCATTTCTTCAATTAAGGTGAAAACGTAATAAAAGTAGTGGTGAGTGTTTACTCTTTAACTGGCTCTTCTTGGCACCACTGGGAAAACAAAAACATTTGAGGGTCTGAAAATACCATCTATTTCACTAAGCAACTTCCCTTGCCACTGATCTGTTTCTTACAACCTTTCACTTAGTTTTTTTTGTCTCTGGATAAGCCTTTTCCACTATTTATGGATTTTAGCTCAGATATTTTATTATTTGGATTAAAGGGAAGATTACAGTATACTAAAGTTTAATGCCTTAATGCCATAATCTAAGCTAAAAAGCTTATCAAACAAGCCATGTATAACACTTTAGACATTACACTTTGCTATTAAAGCCTAATAATAATAGACTTTTATTAAAGTATAGCCTTTAATTGTAATTTATGGCTAAGAGAAGAGACGAACTGTATATTGCTACCATGCATACTTTTAACGCATGTTTTCTAATCCCAACAGTACAGAGAGATGTTTTCAAATTAAACTAGCCAATTCAAAATTATGGAAGTTTGAACTTTAAAGGAAGCATATTAACTTTCTTAGGCAAATATATATTATGAAAAAACGATATGTCTAGATCGTGAAAAATTCTATGTCCATTAATACATTGTTAAAAGTATGCATAATTTGTTGCATTCATCTTATAATTATTAACAATAGTAGTTGCGTCTGACAATAATATGGTTATTTTTATTATTTTTATTGAGTGTTCTGCTGAGAGCTCTATATACATTTCTCTTGCCATTGTATTCTTATGAATGTGCAAAAGTGTAGGTATAGATTTAGTTAGGGCTATATTCTGCATTCACACCCAAGCCTATCTACCTTCACAGTCAGAACCCTCAACCACTACACTAAACTGAAGATAACTGAAATGTGAAAGTAAATATAAAAGTAATTGTCTCTATTTGCAGATGACATGGCTGTATATTTAGAAGGCCACATTGTCTCAGTCCAAAATCTCCTTAAGATGATAAGCAACTTCAGCAAAATCTCGGGATACAAAATCAATGTGCAAAAATCACAAACATTTTTATACACCAATAACAGAAAAACAGAGAGCGAAATCATGAATGAACTCCCATTCACAATTGCTACAAAGAGAATAAAATACCTAGGAATACAACTAACAAGGTATGTGAAGGACCTCTTCAAGGAAAACTACAAATCACTGCTCAAGGAAATAAGAGAGGACACAAACAGATGGAAATACATTCCATGCTCACCGTTATGAAAAATCAATATGGTGAAAATGGTCAATCTGCCCAAAGTAATTTATATATTCAATGCTATCCCCATCAAGGTACCATTGATGTTCTTCACAAAATTGGGAAAAACCACCTTAAACTTTATATAGAACCAAAGAGAGCCCACATAGCCAAGACAATCCTAAGCAAAAAAAACAAAAACAAAAACATAAAACAAAGTTGGAGGCATCTCACTACTTGACTTCAAACTATACTACGAGGCTACAGTAATCATAACAGGAAACATGGTACTGGTACCAAAACAGAGATATAGACCAATGGAACAGATCAGAGGCCTCAGAATTAACACCACACATCTACAATCATCTGATCTTTGATAAATCTGATGAAAACAAGCAATGGGGGAAAGGATTCCCTCTTTAATAAATGATGTTGGGTAAACTGGTTAGTCATATATAGAAAGCTGAAACTGTATCCCTTCCTTACACTTTATACAAAAATTAACTACTGATGGATTAAAGATTTAAACATAAAACCTAACACCATAAAAACCCAAGAAGAAAACCTAGAAAATATCATTCAGGACATAGGCATAGGCAAGGACTAAAACACCAAAACATGGCTAAAACAGCAAAAGCAATGGCAACAAAAGCCAAAATAGACAAATAGGATATAACTAAACTTAAGAGCTCCTGCACAGCAAAAGAAACTACCATTAGAATGAACCGGCAACCAACAGAATGGAAAAAAAAAAATTTGCAATCCACCCATCTGACAAAGAGCTAAAAACTAGAATCTACAAAGAACTTAAACAAATTTATCAGGAAAAACAAAAGACATCAAAAAGTGGGCAAAGGATGTGAACAGACACTTTTTAAAAAAAGACATTTATGCAGCCAACAAACATGTAAAAAAGCTCATTATCACTGGTCATTAGAGAAATGCAAATCAAAACCACATTGAGATACCATTTCATGCCAGTTAGACTGGCAATTATTAAAAAATCAGGACAACAGATGCTGGAGAGGATGTGGAGAAATAAGAACACTTTTATACTGTTGGTGGGAGTGTACATTAGTTCAACCATTGTGGAAGACAGTGTGGTAATCCTCAAGGATCTAGAAATACAAACACCTTTTGACCCAGCAATCCCATTACTGGCTATATACCCAAAGAATTAGAAAACATTCTATTATAAAGACCCATGCACACATATGTTTATTGCAGCACTGTTTGCAATAGCAAAGACTTGGAACCAACCCAAATGCCCATCAAACATAAATGAGATAAGGAAAAAGTGGCACATATACACCATGGAATACCATGCAGTCAAAAAAAGGATGCATTCATGTCCTTTGCAGGGACATAGATGAAACTGGAAACCATCATTCTCAGCAAACTGCCACAAGAACAGAAAACAAAACACTGCAAGTCCTCACTCATAAGTGGGTGTCTTGAACAATGAGAACACATGACACAAGGAGGTGAACATCACACACTGGGGCCTGCCAGGGGACGAGGGGGACTAGGGGAGGAACAGCAGAGGGTGTGAGGGTATTGGGGAAGGATAACATTAGGAGAATTACCTAATGTAGATGATAGGGGGTATGGATCCAGCACACCACCAAGGCATGTGTATACCTATGTAACAAACCTGCACATCCTGCACATGTACCCCAGAACTTAAAGTATAATTTAAAAAAAAAGAAAGAAAAAGAAAACAAATACAGAAAAATGTAATTGAAATATGTTTTCTAGGACTGATATGCTTTCACAATCTAACAAATTAAGCTAGGTTTTATAGAAAACATTGTTCTAGTTACTTGCAGATTTCTTTCAGGTTAATTCTACATATTCTGTCTCCAAGGCTAGGTGCTCTGGAAACAAAGTCAAAGAAAGATTAGCATGCAGAAAGTTTATGGGACAGTAAGCTTAGCAGCAATATCCATGCCGGGCTGAAGGAAGCAGGATGGAAAGAGCCAAAAGTTGACCATTGTTGTATCTGTAAATAGTCCTCAGCTAAATTCCAGAAAACCTATTAGCTAGAAGGCTTTTCAGTATTGTCCCAATTAAGCCAAGGGGACTTCATCTTTATTACTTCCTATCAGCCAGTCACTTGAATGTGATATGCCCCCAGGGTGACATACTTGAGTGAGGATGATTTATTCCACCAACAGTAATTTCCAGAGTAAGAAGTTTTGAGTCCGCAGGAACTAATGCTCCAGGATTGAGAGCCTCCATCCTCGAGAGGGGATCTGAGAAACACATAGCAGTATACACTTATGTTTGCTAAAAATTGGCTTTAAAAGACTTTTCCATTCATAAGATATACCCCTAAGTTCAGTATATATGAAAATATCTCTAATTATATCTCTCAAAGTTACAAGACCAAAACAGAGTAATTACATATTAAACATAATTACATAAAAACATAATTATAGAGTAATTATGCTATTTAGAAAATGATGAGTTATACTATTACAAGTTTCCATTTTTTTTTCTTTATACCATTTGATGTTGTAAGACTTATGGTATCTGATGTCTATCCTGAAACATCAGAGTATATATAGAACTGTATTCTTTTGTATCATTCAAAGTTTATTTTTTTGAATATGTTACTCTTTCTGATTCAGAAAAAATAATAAAATTGTCATTTTATTCTATCTTTAGCTTTAATTAACCAAATTTTTAATTTTTACCATAAGATTTCTGTTTACTTTAGTTCACTAACGTGGTCTTAGGCATACATTTTTCAGTTTGTCATTGAAACAACTTAGATGCACCAGATTATCTGAAACAACGTTCAATAAGATAACCTATTGCATAAAGTCACACTCCAAAAGGTATCTCATTCATAAAACATTTTGAATAATTTCTTAAATTTTTGATGCCTAATGGTGTTGGCATTTCATGTCCTATAAAGCTACTTTGCTATTAGGAAACACTATTACTGACTGATATGGTGACAAATCCATCATTAAATTGATGTGTAAATGTCAAGACCTTGAGTGAAAAGGCCAGCCTTTTCCAGGCAATTTTTGCTCCACAACTTCTCACCATAATTGCTGAGTTTTGTGAGGTTGGGGGTCTTGGAAAGTATTCCACACAGATAAAGGATTAAGGAATACTAATGTATTCAGAGGAAGAAATATATGATGGATGGATAGATAGATGATAGATAGGTAGATAGATAGATAGATAATAGATAGGTAACATCAGTTATATCTGGGTAGAATAAGAGATGTGAGTGCCAAAATTCTGATTGACCTTAATGTTACTCTCCCTAATGCAGATCCTCTATATAATGCCCTCTTCTTGAGTGTAGCAAAATCTGTACATATGATAAAATACCAAGCCCAGGGTTATGGCCCAAACGAGTTAAGCTGAATCAATCAAAAGGTGATGGAAAATGAGGAATCTGATCAGATATTGAAGATGATCAAATATAATGATTAGGAGTCCTGATAAATGACTTAGCAGGGTTCTTTGCTAAAACTGAATTTTATAGAGAAGAACACAGATGATCGTAGAAGTTTCAGAACCCTAACTAAAGTTTGGCCAAACAAAAACTGTGATAATGAAGACACAAATGATTGCCAAAATTAGATTTTTCAGAACACAGATAGACACATACACATGTACACGCACACACACACACCTTTGGCAAACACTGGGAAATTAATTGGTTCAAGAAATTTAAGTAAGTATCTTTTAACCTAAAGGTGCAAGGAGCAAGATACAATTTTCTGAATTGCCACAGTATATTATTTAAAATGAAAATTTTCAACAAAAACTTCCCAGATGTGAAAAGAAATAGGAAACTATAATTAACATTTAAGAAAAGAAAATGAATAGAAAAAGTCTAAGAAAGGCCAGGAATTAGGAATCTGGAGAAATTCTTTAACCAGTTATGAAAATAAATGTAAGACAGGAAACTATGCCTAAGGAATGAAGAAAGACATGAAAATAATTTCTGTCCAAAAACAGAACATCAAGAGATATAAGTTATAAAAATGAAATAAATAAAAAAAATTGGATGTCAAAGTGAAATAACTGAAATAATAAAGGGCCCAGTAGCATACTTGAATTGACAGAACAGGGAATCACTATATTCAAAGCAGGTTCTTTGACTTTGTTTAATGTACAGGAGAGAAAAAAATGAATAATAATAACAATAATAATAATAATAACAAGCCCAAGAACTTTGGAATGTCAACAGGAGTTTTAACATAGGCATCATGAGAATTTTAGAAGATGAGGATAGAGAGAAAGGGAGATAAAGAATATTTGAAAAAAATAAGAGTACATCTTCACAAATTTAATAAAACACATTAATTTGTACATCAAATAAACTCAGGATACCTCAAGTAGGATCAACATAAACAGATCCACATATACACAGGTCACAATCAGCTGCCAAATACCAAGACAAAAAGAGAAACTTGAATAAAGTAAGAAAAAAGCAATTCATCACTTGAAAGAGATTATCAATTAGATCATCAGTTGAATTTTCTTTAGAAACCATAGAAGTCAGTTTTCTAATGCATTGGATGACATATTCCACATGTTGAAAGACTGTTAAACAGAAAGTCTATATTCACTGAAACTATCCTTAAAGATCACACACACACACACACACACACACACACACACACACACAGAGAGAGAGAGAGAGAGAGAGAGAGAGAGAGAGAGAGAGAGAGAGAGATTTCCGTATATCCATATAAACAAAACCCAGAGAAGACACAGCCTACAAGAAATACTAAAAACAGTTCTTCCTGAAATGAAAGGACGGAAGACTATAATTCAAATTTTTATGGAGATATAAAGAGCATTGGTAAGTATAATTACATAGATAAATATAAAAGACTGTATTATTTTTGGCTGTAACTCATTTCTCTTGCTATCTGTATTAAAAAACAAAGTAATAAGTATAAACTAAAGAGATGATAATGCATAAGTATATAATTTGCATGACAATAATATGAGAGGAAATAGAGCTATAATACTGCAAAGTTTTTGTATATTTGAAATTAAGTTGGTGTTAATTAAAATTGGATAAAACTAAGTTGGTAATTTTAATTATCAGGAAAGCCGCTAATAAATATTTTACAAAAATGTAAAAAAAGAAGAAGGAAATTAAAATGGTATTATAGAAAATATTTGTTAAACACAAGAAGTAGTAATGGAGAAGTAACACTCCAAAATATATCAGACATACAATAAACAAATAGCAAAATAATAGTTATGTTCAATGTAAATGAATTAAACATTTCAATTGAAAGGGATTAGAAGAATCTAAAAAAGTAAAAACATAACCCAAGTATATGTTTTCTATAAGAGACAAATTTTATATTCAACAGGTTGAAAATGAAAGAACTTGAAAACCATAGACAATAGAACATACAAAAAAGTAACATTTAAGAAAAACATTGTTTTATTGTTTTAGGGACCAAGAATCAAATTTTAAAATGATGACAGTGTCAATTCCCAAGGAATCAATTCACTACGAGTTTATAATTTATGATTATAAACATATATGCACTTAACCGCAGAAATTCAAAATACATGAAGCAAAAACTGACAGAATTAATTGGAGAAATAAATAATTTGACAGTAATAGTTGGAAGTTGTAGTCTTCCGTTTTCACACTACTGATGAAGACATACTTGAGACTGGAAAGAAAAAGAGTTTAAATTGGATTTGAAGTTCCACATGGCTTGGGACGCCTTAGAATCATGGAGGGAGGTGAAAGGCACTTCTTACATGGCAGCAGCAAGAGAAATGAGGAAGATTCAAAACCAGAAACCCCTGATAAAATCATCAGATCTCCTGAGACTTATTCAATATCACAAGGACAATATGGGGGAAACCAGCCCCATGATTCAAATTGTCTCCCACCAGCTCCCTCCTACAATACCTGGGAATTGTGGGAGTACAATTCAAGATGATACTTGGGTGGCAACACAGCCAAACCATATTAGAGACTTAAATAATTCACTTAAAAAATTACTAGGCAGAAGAAAAGAGGAAAAAGAAGGTTTGAAAAGCAATATGCTATATTTTGGGTGTTTGTTGTCCCAAACCTCATGTTGAAATTTGATTCCTCAAGATTGGAGATGGGGCCAAATGGAAGGTGTTTGAGTTATGAGGGCATTGGATTCTAATAGATTAATTCCTTCTCCGGGGTCAAGGTGAGTGAGTCCTCACTTTGCTAGTTCTCATGAGAGCCAGTTTTTATTTGTTTGTTTTTAAATGAGAGCCAGTTTTTATAAGAGTCTGGTATCTTCACACTATCACTCTTGCTTCATCTTTTGTCTTTTCATTTGCACACACTGGCTCCCCCTTCACCTTCTGCCATGAATAGAAAGAGCCTGAGGCTCTCACCAGATTCAGATGCCATCACCATGCTTCTTGTACAGCCTACAAAACTGTGAGCAAAATAAACATCTCTTATTTATAAATCACCCAGCCTCAGATATTCTTTTACAGCAACACAAAGAGATTAAGATACAATATAAACTAATGAAACTTAATTGGCTTATTTTGTTTCAGTCAATAAAAGAAGAATAAACATTCACTTAAGGGCTCAGGAAACATTAACCATAGACCATATGACAGATCAGTAGAAAGGGTCTCAATAAATTAAAAATTGTTAAGGATTAACATTATACAAAGTATATTCTTGAACCACAATGAAATGAAATTAGACATCAATTATAGGTGCATATTTGGAAATGTATAAAAACGTACAAATTAAAATACTACAAAGTAACCAATGCGTCAAGGAGAAATCATGAGTAAAATTCAAAAATACTTTGAGATAAATAAGAATACAACTGCAATCCACCAAAACTTAAAGGATAGAGCTAAAATGATAATAAGTTATATTATACTTGTAAACATCTAAATTTCAAGTGAAAGGAAGATATGAAATCAGTTACCTAAACTTCAAACTCTTCCTACTTAAGGAACTAGAAAAAAAGAATAAGAAAATACAAAAAACAAAAGAAATTATAAATATGAATGTGGAAATAAAAGAGAAAGTAACACATAATAGAAAAAAACAATAAGTTTATTACTTGGAAAATCAAGAAAACTAGTAAATCTTTAGCTGGACTGATGCAGAAGAAAAGAAGACCTAAATTAATAATTAATGAATAATTTTATGCTAACAAATTAGGTTACCTAAATATATGAATAACCTATATGAAGAAACCAAGTACAGAAACTGACCTAAGAAGAAATAGAATCTTAATTCTAGTCTATTGGTGTACACATCCATCTAAATATCAGTGTCATACTATCCTAATTAGTGTAACCATAAAGTAAATTTTGAAACTGGGAGGTGTGAGTACCCTAATTTTGTTTATTTAAAGATTATTTGGTCTATTTTTGATATTCAGTGTTCCCTGAGTTTTCTAATGTGTGATTAGTTTATCAGTTTGTCCCAAAATATCTGAGATTTTGGTAGAAATTGCTGACTTTGTAGATCAATTGAAAGACTATTGTCATATTAACTCTATCAATATTTCCAAACATGAATCTTGTGAGTTTTCTCATTTATGTCTGTTTTCTTCAATTTATTTCTGTGATACTTTTTAATACACTGTGCACAAGTCTTGTACAAACAGTCATGGGACAATTTAGTATCCACACACAAAAGGCTAAATGTGCAGTGTGTATCACACTATATACAAAAGTCACCATACAGTTAAACACTGACCTGAGTGTAAGAGTTAAGATTACAAAATGCTTCAAAACAAACAAACAAACAAACAAACAAAACCATAGAACTCATTCCTCACAATTTCATCTTCACTCAAACCTCCCAATTTCAGCACTCGCACCTCGCAATTTCATCTTCATGATGTTGAATTAAGCAAAGTTTTTTTAATGCATGCCACCAAAAACACAACTGACAAAATAAAAACAAGTAAATGGGCATCACCAAATTAAAAAAACACACACACACATAGAAAAACTACTTTTGTGCTTTAAAGGACAAGTTTACAAAATCAAAAAATGGCTCAAAGTGTAAGATAAAACATTTACAAAGTATGATTTAAAAGCTATTTACTTCCAAATATATATAATTCTTAAACAACAGCATTTTTATAAAAAGGCACAAATGACCTGAATGGTAAGTGACTTGTTTAGTTTTTTTTGTTAAATAAAATCACCAATTAAATATCAATAATAGACATTATCCCAAAGAAGGCAAACAAATGGCACATTTGCCCATGAAAATGTGCTCAATATCACTATCAAAATCACAGTGAAATAGCACTTTACACCCACTAGGATTGCTAAAACAAATAAAACACACAATAAAATGTAGAGGAGTATTGGTAGAAATTGAACCCATCATACACTGCTAGATGGTAAAGATGCAGACACTTTGAACAACAGTAAATTGTATGAAAGTTAATAATAGATTTACCATATGACCCTGCAATTCCATCCCTGGGTATACACCCAAGAAAAATATACCCACTCCTTGTAATATTCAAATAGCTTAAGTAACACAAATATCTTTAAACTGACTTATGTATAAAGTGTGGCATGTCAATACAACAGAATATTCTATCTTTTAAAATGAATGAAATGTGTATACTATAACATAGTCAAACCTTAACCTACATTAAACTAAAACTAAATTATGTCATTATGCTATGGGAAAAAAATCTAGATACAAAACGCCTCACCTTATATGATTACATTTAAATGTCCAGAATAGAAAAATCCATAGGAACAGAAAATAGATTTGTGATTTAGGGGACATGGGTATAAGGGAAAATTAGGAGTAACTACTAATGAGTATAGAATGTATTTTCCAGGTGTTACAATTTTTATACAGTGACATAGTGATGGAGGTTACACTATTATTTGAATAAATTTAAAAAATTGAATTGTACATTTAAAAGAACAGATTTTATGGCAGGACAATTATTTCTCAATAAAAATGTCATTTAAAAAACCCACAACTGAAAAATAATGCAAAATATTCTTTTGGCTTAAAGCGTTTATGTTCTATAACCATTTCTTAAAGTAAGATTTCTTGAAATTTATTGACTTTTCTGAGTTAAGGCAAGTAAAGCACTAACTTGTCATACATTTTAGCTTGACTAAACACTTTGCTTATAGAGACCTTGGCCATGTTTATCTGCATGTATATATTCGAATGCTATCTTGACAAATATATTTTTCTTTAAATAAACTATTTCTAAACACTTTTTCTTTTTTAATGGAAGTTATATATATTTAAGGTGTACAGATGCTACTTCGATATGGATATACATGGTGAATGATTACTACAGCCAAGTTAATTAACATATCTTTCTCCTTACATAATCACCATTTTTTGTGGTGGTAACACTTAAGATCTACTCTCCTAGCAAATGTCAAGTACATAATAAGGAAGATTTTATTTAGGACAACCAAGAAAGTAAAACTGCAAAAAACTTTGCTCCTCTGAGTCATTTTTAAAAAAATCGATGTTGAACCCTAGAGAGATAAAATATAATATATCTCTTCAACTTTTATTTACAACTTTGTGTTTACTATAATACACTGATATACTACCCTTGTTAGTGGTTTTATAACTATAATAATTTGCAGGATTTTAACATATAATATTAAATAGTTTTATTTCCCATTTTTCCTTCAGTTTGACTTTTATTGTCCTTTATAATTAATTGCTTTCTCTAAATCCCTGTGGAAATTTGAAATTATTTTATGTATTTCTTGGTGAGTTTTTTGTTATAACAAATTACCAATTAAATGTCAAAACTATTCTTAAAATACTTTATTTTTCTTAATAAAGCATACTTCTACTTGTTCTATATTAAAATTGATATAAATTCAGACATCGATAATTCATTATTTACTAGAAAATAGATAAGACTTGAGTATAAAACATCGTGTGCCTTATTTCAAGGCTTATTGCAAGAAAATCTGATGATAGCAGTGTTTTAATGCTAATCAAATGAAGCTCTACCAGCAAATATCTAGACTGATATACTTCTTATTTTAAAAAATAGTAGTACACTAAAGTCAGAAAAATCATTAAATAATTTTAATACTTTAGAATTATTTTAATAGAAATATGAAAATGAAAACCTTTTTTAAAAATATAAGACCAGAGTAAATGTGTACTTAAATCATTAAAAATGTTTTCCATTATTGACAGTTTAGGCATGAGTTATGTAACTGCACTAATGTTCAATTTATTAGGTATTTTTTATAACTGACATAGGAATATTAAATATTAGATCTTTTCCTATAAACAATAAGAGAAAAAAGGCCCTAAATAACTTTTCATGGCAACACTTTCAGAATACACTATGAATTTTTTGTGTAATCAAATATTGTCAAATTCATGATTGTCAGTCATTCATAACTTTTGTGTGGTATAGTGATTTTGAAAGGCATTCACTCACATTTTAAATAAAAGTAGGTTTAATTTCTATTTTAAAATTGCCATGAGGGATAAAGTATATAGACACAGAATTAAAAGGGAGAGAAGCAAATTGCTTATATGATTGCCATAAAAATCAGGGAATGTTATCTATGACTACTAAAATAATTTATTTCTAAAAGTACCCTGCTTTTGAAATATTTCTAATTCTATTAATTAATTTCCTATCTTCTTCAAATGCCATTAACTGAAGATTTTAATATATAATCCAAATATTTTTATTTGACTTTGTAAGTCAATTCACATTTTCAAACTTGACAATTCAATACTTTTTCTTTTTTCTTTTTTTCTTTTTAGACAAAGTCTCACTATGTCACCCAGGGTGGAGTGTAATGGTGTGATTTTGGCTACTGCTACCTCCATCTCCTGAGTTCAAAGGTGTTCTCCTGCCTCAGCTTTCCGAGTAGCTGGGATTATAGGCATGGGCCACCACGCCCAGTTAATTTTTGTATTTTTAGTAGAGATAGGGGTTTCGCCATGTTGCCCAGGCTGGTCTAGAACTCCTAACCTCAAGTTATCCTTCCACCTTGGCCTCCCAAAGTGCTTCAATCACAGGCATGAGCCACCACACCCAGCCGACAATGTAATACACTTTTAATTTAGGAACTTGTAAAAGAAAAATATTTAATAAATATTAATATATCAGTTTAAATATTAGTGAGATAACAAGCATATTTTGCATTATTGTTGATAGAAGATTCTATGTAGTTGAGAATGTGTATTGCAAAATTTTCATTTCAAAACTATGTCATTATTACAAAATAATAGAATATTAAAAGTTTTTTTATTTTGCATACACACATATAATCTAATATATACATAATGATATGTGTAAACTGTTTTAAGTACTAAATGCATGCAAGTTTATAAACTTCCATATATTTATACATAACACCCATCTTTTAAAAGTTGATCTTAGATGTACTTTTTAATGATGAAATTGTTTACTAGTATAACTTTATCTACATAGCATGGTCAAGTTATATTATGAAAGATGCATATATGTTTATGTTGTATAAGATTACAACAAAGTATGAAAAAAATTAACAGTATATAATGTTAATAGGTCTTTTCCAAGAGTACTTCTATCTACTACCATGTGTTTTTATAACTTCCATTTGTGCTAATATTCTCACAGTTCAGAAGGTTGGTAAGTCCATGATTAAGGTGTCTGGTTAGGACTTCTTTTCTGGTTCATAAATGAGACCTTCTCACTGTGTCCTGACATAATGAACCTAGCAAATAGGATCCCTTAGGCCTCCTTTATAAGTACATTAATCCCACTCAGAGGGGCTCTGCCTTCACGACCTAATCACTTCCTCAAAGCTGGACCTCCTAAAATCACCAGCTAGGGGTTAGGATTTCAACATATCAATTTTAAGGAGACACAACCATTTAGGTAACAGTATTTTTTAAATTGACACATAATTATTCACTGTGGTCTAATACCTAATACATATTTGAGAATTTTAATAGTAGATGCCACACTAGACCTTGGAAATCAAAGACAATATTCTTGTTTTCCTTTACCAGCTTGGGCTAAGATAGATAGCCACTTCTGTTTTACTCTCTTTCAGTTGTGCTCTTACTCTCCTTCAGGAAATTTTTTGCACCAAACAGTCTCATACACAGATCTGCATGGCTGCGCATGTGCATAAATGCATACATAAAATATACACACAGAATTAGCGATGATTTTCAAGTTCAATAAATACTACATCCATAATTGGAAATTTCAGATGAATAACTTAAATATTATAGATATAAAATGTTGCCCATAGTCAGCATTTCATATTACTAAGTAAACCACTTTATCTTTCTATTCAGATTTTAGATTTGGTTTTATACCTACAAATTAAAAATAATCCATGATGTTGCTCTATAGGAAAGGAAGGGTTTATTCAACCAACCAAGAATGAATTCTAATCTTCACTATCATATGGAAATATTTATTTCCTATAAAAATTATAAAGTTCTTGCTTACATCTTCTCCATGATTTTAAAAAGATATTGGACAATTTCTTAAGAGGAATCAGGCTCAAAGTCTCGTACATTTTCCTTTCTCTAAGCAGTGACTTAAATTACAAATAAATTTCCAAAATATAATATAGATAATCAGAGGATCGGAAGATTGGTGACAACTTATCAAGCAAATACAAGAGATTAACCCATTTTCCCTATTATTCCACTATTTCTTAATGCGACCAAAAACAACAAAAAAGAATATATTAATTTAAATTTATTATATGTTTAGTAGACACCATATTTGAATAATCATAAGCAAGTATTTAAAATTTTCAAGTTAGGAGAAAGAAAATAATTATGTTTCTTTATTTTTTTACCTTTTTATCTTTGCACATTTTTTAATCAGGACATTATACTGCCGTAAATTTAAAATATTATTTATTAATTTATTTCATGTCTTTTAATAACCAAGTTATCAACTTCTTAAAAGTATCTTTAAGATTACTATAAGAATTTGGCTTGATGGGCAAATAACCTAACTATTCAAATTATGAAAGGGGAAATGTACTATTTTTAGAATTAAGTGTATCTAGTAAAGTAGAACATCCATTGTTTATTCTATGATCACACATGGCTATAAATAAGCTAAAACACTTAAAGAAAGGAATGTCAAGCGTTGGTGCTATTATGTAGACATGAATGAGAACATATAGCCAAAATAGAAAAAATGGAAATGTATTGGCAAAGAGGAAGCTGATAGGAAAATAATCTGAGGTCAATTGTAAGTTTGACTCTGAATATATAGGAAATGATTCTGATTCCTATATACACCTGCAATGATTTGTCTACAGAATATGAAATGGAATTAGGAATTATGGAAAAATTTCCTAGAGAAAATAACTGAAGTCAAGTATATTGGAGCTCATTTTCTGAAATGAATACAATAGGAAAATAAAATAAATACCCAAAGATTAAGAGAGTTTTTATATGCTAAGATTTCACAAGGGAAGTTGACAATCAATAAATCATACAAATAAAAATATATGAAAAAACTGAAAAAATACATTTGGATGTAAATTTGTCCATAATTATGTATAATTACTTTTTTCCCTTGAAAGGCTTGTTTCTTGATTAATACACTATAAGCCATTTCTTGAAGGTAGATTAAAAAATGTAAAGGAAGTGTCCACAAAAGGTGAGAAAAAAATAGGTCAAAATAGATTTTACCTATGTAGACAGATAAATAGCTATTTGTGTGCTAACAGGGGAGTGAAGAAGTATGTTTTCTGGGAGAGTTATATAGTCTTGATGCAGGAAAACAGGCATATCAGGTACACATCCATGAAAAACTTCTGGGTAAATTAATAAGCAAGGCTATAGCAGTTAGTATAAAGTAAGGGGATAGACTAAATGTGTTAAAAAGAAGCAAATGTTCTAAATATCTTTATAAAGGAGTAGATTCAGGAACAAAATGAAGAATAACTAACACCTTTATTGTTAGCATTACATACTCAATCGGTCTGGTCTGCTCAATAGCACTAGGAATGCTACTAAAATAAACTTACAAGTAAGGATGTATTAGATTTGGAGACTGAACGCATGGCTTCGACAGTATAAACTCAGGATTCCACATTTGTAAAATATAGGTTTTTTGATTAGCTACTTGAAGTGTCATGAAACTAAATACCACAGCTACATAATTCACTGTTGTATCATTATGTTTAGTGGGACACCTTGCACAGAATAAAACTTATCTTGTTTGTTGAATGAATATACATTAATGAATGAATGGGCTTTTGATGAGAATTAATGAAAGCAGTTTGCCATGGACTCTAGGGTTGTGAGGTTTATATAAATTGCAATTTTTTAATGCAGTGAAAACTTTATGATTATTTAAACTAGAAAGGGAAACAACAGTGCATTAGAACATACATGTTTATAAAGTAAGCACAATAAAGAAATCACTTGATATAAAAACTTCTGAAGTGTAGTACTGTAATTTACCTCAGTTTCAGCATCATACATCCAGTTAAAATATTTGTAAATGAATGATACATTAATGTAGTAAATTTCTAATCTTCATTAAATGTATCAAATGCAAATAAACATTTTAAAATTGTAAATACCCACATGTCATAAAGTATGTTAATTTTTAAGATATTTAAGTAATTCATAAATTTCACATTAGAGTTTCATTTGGAATTTTACGTATTACAAGTACAGCATGCCTATCTCTAGCTCTTTGATGAGAAAAAGTAATCAACCAAATAGCACAAATAAATTGAGCTTGTAAGAGATCAAAGACTATCAAGTATTTTAATCAATACATCAGTGAAGCCAGATGAGACAACACAGAGAAATGTATGAAACCATATTAGGTTCATTTTCTAAGCCTAGATGAGAATTAAAATTTTGCTTTGAAATATTAATTTCTAAAAAGCAGTGCGATTTAGAATGTTGTTAAAAACTGATGTAATGATAAGACTTTGGAAATATTCAAAAATAATATAAAAGAGCTTTACAATATAAATTTGTAATAGCCATGCATTACCATACATTCAACTATGTAGGCATAATTACAGTTATGTCACCTTTATCATTGTACTGAGTGTTACTTTTATGAAGAGATACAATAGAATTCTATACACAATAACTAGGTTAACACAGTGGGGGGTGTCAATGTGCTATTCGCTACCAATTTGATACAATTAGGTTGTAGATATGGGAGCTATGTCAAAAAACTTCTAAAAGCAACTTCGTTTATCCAATTATAATAGATAACCATTTACCTGATAGTCAAACTTTGATGCCTTACAGTAAATATGACATTGAGCAAAAGTCTCAGGGCTTTGGAAATTATGTTTTAGGCAAATTAGCATATCATCAGTTCGGAAGTGGAAATTCACTCCATGACACAAAATTAGAGTACTAATGAGAAGCACAGAAAAATATTTTTTTAAAAATGCAGTCCAAAAAAGCAATCTGAAGACACAATGCTTAACAGCTGTGGAAACAGATGTACAGTATGCATAACTAACAAAGTTGAAAAAAAAAAACTATTAAAAGATTAAAATGCATCTCTTTAATAATTGTACAAAATTCCAAAATTGAAAGACACAACATTTTAAAGCTATTAATTTTTCTCAAAATTATAAAGCATGGAGATTTAATCTCCTAGGAATTTTCTACGTGGCCGTCACAATTATATATGCACATGCAATAAATGCTTTTTAATGGTTTTTGATATTTTAGGCAGCAAGTAATTCGTATTTTTGTCTCTGTTTTCAAAATTCAGAGCTAGTGAGAAGTGGACACCAATAGGCTTTCCACACAGAAACTTGCATGGGCTGGAAATTAGAGTAGGGTGATGTCTTCTTTACTGGTAAATTTGGAAAGAAATGCCCAGAAGAGACAGGTGGAGGGAGCATGCACAATTTCTTCTGCAGAACTCATTCACTTGGCAAATCACTCCTTCTGCTATGTTAAGAATTAAATTGCAGGGACCAAGACGGAAGATAAATTTTTTTGAGTTCATTTCCTCTGGTTATTACACTGCAAAATTAACCATGAAAATGGGAAGGATGACACATTATACTATATTATAAATTGCTTCTGGAAACCTAAATGTTGCCACTCCTAGCTTTTTGTCTTTCTAGTGTAAGCAATCTCCTAATCATAATAAACTTTTGGACAGCATTACAGAAGATAACTCGATCTAATAGTTTTTGTTTCTTTTGTTATCTCCTCCCTTTTCCCTTTACCTTCCTTTACTTTCTTCTGCACTCTGATTCTCCATTACTTTATTTCTCAGAGAAATTTACCAACTCAGTTTAATTATGGCAATAACAATTGTTGAGCTCTCATTCCATTTGCACTCTATGGTTTATTTGTAAAACCTAATATCCTCTAACTTATTATGACAACATTTTCAAAATCACGTAATTAGATGAAGGGAAGATAAATAAATATTGTGATAGCTGAAATTCTGGCACCCAATGATTCATGCTTTTATTTCTCTCTCCTTGTGTAAAACACTCTCTGAACCTTGAGTATAAAACAAAAAAGAAACTATGACTATGTTTGGATATTTCTCTCCTGAGTTGTTTGTTCTTAGTCAGTTGCCTTGAGAGAAGCAGAAGAAAGATTTTCCTGGGTGAGACTTACATAATCAGGAGAGCACTTTAAACAAGATGAAGCATCACAGGAATTCTTTTGACCTGCTGACCTTGAGTCAGTAAGCCATCACTGTTAAAGAGAACCTATGAAAGGGATCATGTGGCAATAATCTGATATCATCCTCCATAAGCTGAGGGTACCACTGACTCACAAGTAACAAGAGAAGTAAAGTTCCTTTACAACACAAAGAACTAAATTCTGCTAATAATCGGGAGCTTGAAAGATAAATAAAAGCCTCAGATCAGCTTACAACCCTAGCCAACAACTTGACTAAAGTCTGGTGATACCTTGAATAGAAGACTCAGTAAACTGTACTTGGAATTCTGATTTGTGGAAGAGGTGAGATCATCCACAAATATTGTCATAAGCCACTGAGGAGATCATAATTTGTTACACAGCATAAAACTAAAACAAATAACTTTATGTTAGAGAAACAATTGCTATCTTACATGCTAGAATTAAATTTTCAAATACATTTTTATTTTAATATAATTATAATCAAATTATAATTTACTATTGTAAGATAAGTACTATAAGCCACAATTCCAAAGTAGATTTATCAAAAGAACAGACTCCAAAATGGAGTTTGTATGTGAAAAGTTTATTAGGAATTGTGCTTGAAAATTAAACTGATGAGAAAATAAGAAGAGCAAATGAGAGTAAGCAAGAGGGAGAAAGAAAGAATGAAGGGAGATGGAACTATCATGTATTTGGCTAATAACATGGAAGTTTCTAGAACTAGAGCTGTCCAAATTAAGGCAAAAGATGAACTTCATAACTACACAGCCACCAGTCTTAAGATTGGTCTGATCCCAGAAAGGGTGATGTGTTCAAACTCTCTTTGGCTAGAGACAATTCCTAGAGAGAGACCCTGATGTGAACAATCAGCAGTCTACACTCCCAGGAAATGGGGGGAATAAATGCTTTCATCCTGAAGCCATATGTTGGTGGCTTACCACAACCTTAACTAAAATCCTTTGGAGTTGCTAAAATACATTTACTCATTGAAAAAGTTTTTCCCTGTTTAGCAATGGCTACTTAAGGATTCTAATTTATTCCTTTTCCTGGGAAACGTATCTCAGAATAAGTTTCTAAGAATAAGTGGGACAGCAATAGCTCCCAAAACTGCATTTGGTTTTGAGACATGATCTGATACTCATCACCTCCTTCTTTTACCATCCACCTTATGATCCATTCACATTTGTCTTGCAACTTTACTCTAGATTACTTATCTGGTGGGGTGAATCAGAATTAATAAAGTGGTGTCTAAGCCCCTGATTACTATAACCCTCTTACATCTTCACTGCTACATTGTCCATTTATCATCAAAATTAAGAACTTAAGATTCTACATTCATAAATTTTAATTTATGCTACTGTCTACTTTAAACTCTGTAAAACGTACCAATAGTTACTCTATGAAACAGTCATGGTGATGAAATGACAATTTTTGTACACATTGCATTAGAACAGCTCTGCAACCTCTTGATAATTGGAATTAATTATCTATGCCAAGATTTCAACTTTTTTTTTTCCTGCCTCCTGGTCTCTTGGTAAAAATGGAGATAGCAGTTAATGGGTCACAGTTTTAACTTGAAGTTCAATAGGATTCTTAATATGTCCATGTATACGCATTCCTCCATTGGGAAGGAGGAACTCTAGACCCACAAAGCCATTGTATATGAGTATGGAGAACAATTTTTTTCAATGAAATTACTGGAAGTGATGGTGGGAATAATTTCATTTCTATCTCTTGTTTCCCAAATGATAATATTCTGCCAACTTAGGACACAACATTATATGATGGCCTTTGATTTAGACTTTTTGCCACATCTTTCAATGCGATGGACTTCCCCTCACTTCAGTGCATAACCCAAGCTAGCTCCTAAGCTGCACCTAAGAAATGGCTATTTCAATGCTTTATTAGCAAGGCACTTTCTATGTACAATAATAAGACCAATACATTGCCCCATTCAATGTTTCCTTTAGTATCAAGTGGACCTCTTGTTATGGAGGTTATGTTAATCAGTATTTTATGAAAGCATGCCAAATGTATTTTATGTCCTTGGATGTTAGTGATGGCTACTGCCTTGTAAGCAAGATAATAAACATAATAATCAATTAAAATTACATAGTTTAAATTTGTGTTAATTCCAGTCAATATTATTAGTTATGCTTTAGAGATGGGCTCTAAAATAATTAATTTGCTAATGAGTTCCTCATTGGTTGCTTCAAGTAGTGGTGTTGCATTGGAGCTTAAAGTTGCTTCTGCTGTTAGATTTAATATTCAGTAGCAGCCAGAGAAAAGACCATTGTTAGTGATCGGGATTTTATGTGCTTGAGCCCCTGCATATCATTTACCCTTCTTCCCTTCATAATTACTGTATTTATATCTTCATTTTACCAACATTGGTACAATGGAGGCAAAGACAGAGGCAAAAGGACAGGAGCTGGTTAATATTAGCAGGTTGAGTTAGTTTGTCTACTTGTTCTTTTGTTGTTGTTATTTCTTTTTAGTGCATCTACGGTAAAGCTCTCTTTTGAAAATTAACATGCAACGAAAAAATCCTCAAACTTTGCTTACTCTCACATGTCCATTCACATGATTTCTCCCCAAAGCTTTTTGTCCATATACTCTAATATTTTTTCTTCCGGGATTCTAACTAACCCTTCTGTGAAACTGTATGTCTTCTTATTTTGGGACAGTTTTTTTTTTGGAACCAAGTATATAACCAGGTATACAGCACATGTTTCTGTTAACTTACAGAATTTTATGAAGCAAAGGTTAGGCTGCTTGGTCACCTAGTGTCTCATAATTAGGTGTCTACTATCTACCAAGGCTTATTAGTAGACCTGATTCTGTTTATCAAAAGGAAAAGAGTTACCTGAAGAAGGTGACTTAGATTAGCTTCAGAGTCCTAGAGTTATGTGTTGTGATTTTTCCAATTAGTGCCTTCCAGAGGGTTCTATAACAACCAATTTGCAATGAACACTTCAGATATAATTGAATTTTCTGACTCATAAGGGCCAGTAGAGTGTTTTGTGCTGCAGCAGAAACGCAGAAACTTGCTATAAAGCGTTGTCTTGCTCAGGTCCCCACTCAAAACTGGCAGCTTTATTAGTTATCTTTAAGTAAGTCAGATTGAATCACTCAAAACTGGTATGTTGCCTCCAGAATCCAAACAGTTCTTCCAACCATTGTGAGTCCTACATATGATACATATTATAGAGTGTAACAATTTGTCTTTCACATTGCTGGGATATCTCAACATTGTCAATACTACTAAATCTTTAGAAACTTATTTTTGTCTGCAGGCCAAAAAATTTTATGGGGTTTACTTTCCATCCTGTCGTTTGCATAGTTCTTACTAAAACATTTATATTGCTTGCTACTCCTTTCTCACGGTTAACATAATTTTATCAGTTTTGTGGAATCTCAGGACACTTAAGATTTCTGCAGAATATATTATGGCAAAGAACATAAGAATTGAAATAACTTAGTAACACTGTCACAGTACACTATTTTTTTTCCCACAAAGTGAACTGCTTCTCATAGTCCTTAGAAATTTTTGGTTAAAAAGGCATTAGTAAGGTCAATAGTTACATTTACTATAGCAGGAATAATGTTGATTTTGCTCCAGTAGAGATGTTACAATCAGGATAGCAAATGAAATTGCAGTAACCACCTGCTTAAATTTATGATAGTCCATGGTCATTCTCCAAGACCTGTTTCACTTCTGCATGGGTCAAATTGGTGAATTAAATGTGAGAGTTATTGTTTTATATTTTCTGTTGCTTTCAAGTCTTTGGTGAAAGCATTATTTTATAAAATTTTCTCAGAATTTTACTATCTTTATTGGAAGGGGATGTTCCAGGAATTTCCATTTAGTTTTTCACAATGATCTATACCCCACGTTTCTGAGACCCACCTCAATAAACTAACTGACAGAACTAATTCTTCAAGTTTTCAAGTATATATCTGTTAAAATGTTATGTTCTGGAAGTAAGGACAATAATTTCCAACTCAGTTAACGGACTGACTAGTTAATTCATCTTCTTTTTTTTTTTCACTCTTGTTGCCCAGGTTGGAGTGCAATGGCTTGATCTTGGCTCACCACAACCTCTACCTCCTGGGTTCAAGCGATTTTCTTGCCTCAGACTCCCGGGTAGCTGGGATTATAGGCATGTGCCACTAAGCCCAGCTAATTTTGTATTTTTAGTAGAGACGGAGTTTCTCTATGTTGGCTAGGCTGGCCTCAAACCTCAACCTCAGGTGATCTGCCTGCCTCGGCCTTCCAAAGTGCTAGGATTACAGGCATAAGCCATCGCGTCTGGCCAGTTAATTCATTTTCAGTTAACTTCAGTTAACAGAGTTCTACTTGTTTCATTACAATTTGAATGTCACTATATATTGTTTTCTATACTAATTTTATTGACTAGCCCTTTTAATAAAACATCAAACTGAAGAGAGTACACATTTTTTTTCCTGGTGTTAGGGGAAAATATCCAGTCTTTCATCATTAAATATGATGTTAGCTTTTAAAAAAATAGATGGGAGGCAGAGGCGGGCGGATCACAAGGTCAGGAGATAGGGACCATCCTGGCCAACATGATGAAACCCTGTCTCTACTAAAAATGCAAAAATTAGCTGGGCATGGTGGCGTGCACCTGTAATCCCAGCTACTCAGGAGGCTGAGACAGGATAATTGCTTGAACCCAGGAGGCAGAGGTTGCAGTGAGCCGATATCGCGCCACTGCACTCCAGTCTGGCGCCTGGTGACGGAGCGAGACTGTCTCAAAAAACAAACAAACAAATAAATAAATAAATAAATAAAAATAAAAAAATGGAAAATCTTAATTAGGTTAAAATTTCCTCTACATTCTGTTTGATGATATTATTTTTATTCATAAATTGCTATCAAATTTTACCCAATCTTTTTTCTACTTCTATGTAGATTCTATGTGATATGTCTTTTTTAAGTTGGTTAGTATGTTGAATTACATTGTCAAGTTCAAAGTAGATAGATAATGTTACAACTAACAGATGATATTTACTGAGTCTTTTAACATAGACATTATCTTGATAGTTTTTATATTTAATTATCATAACATCATTCTGAGGTAAGTATTATGATTATATCAACTTCAAAGATAACAAAATTGAGGTATAGAAACATGGCTAGTAAGTGGTGGAATCAGGATTCAGTCTGAAATTTGGTGATGCCATGGTATCAATCACTGGGGTAAAGGAGGTTGTATCTGCCAGAAAAGTCAAGAAAGTAGTAAAGCATTTTCCTTTCACAGACATATTTTAGTATATCTAGAAAAAATCTTGCAAGATCTATTTTACAAGCTACACGCAGCAAATGAGAATTCAAATTTATAAGATGTAAGCACAAACTGATAACATATACTTAATAATATTTATTAATTGTAAATAATTCAGTGTTAAATGAGGAGATCAGCTTTCTTAGTTTTTATCTTTTGGAAAGATAGATTGGATTCAGGTTTCTAAATCTGACTGAAAGAAGAAAGGGAATTCTACTATTTAGAAATGGATTATTTTAAAGGAGAAAAGAATACTTAGTGGCCAGTAACCTATATAAGATTGATTATAGATGTGGTTTCTTTGAACATTACAATGCAATGAAAGACACTTCTTATATTTATTATTTTAAAAGACAGAATTACTTTTGCTTTCATATTTTGTGTTTGAAGTGTATTTGAAAAAGCACCGCACATTTGCAGCTCATTTTATGGTGATTTCCAAACAAAATAGTCAAAATATTTATTATTTGATTCTTAAATCATGATATATTTTAAAGCTAAGGACTGTGGAGGTCCAGGAGCTTCTCCGTTATTCCATAAAGCCTTTTTCTGAAGTCCTGTGTTCTATCTCCAAATACAGAGCTCTAGTTCATCTCTTCTCCAGTTGGGAACCTAACCATCAAGGCGTAGACCTAATTCAGAAAAGTAAAATTCATATACCTCAATCACCATTTGTCATAGTACCTGTTCCAGTAGTAAGTCTCCCTTAAAGATCTAAAATCAAGAATTGACTCAAGTTTGTGTGAGACATGCCTGTGATGGGAACAAAGCCCACCTAAATATACACATGTGACTTAGTATACTAACTGCTATCCTAAAGCACTCTAAAGTGGTATAAAAAATTCCTCAGAAATTTTATGCAATGATAAATTCCTGTTCTGAATCTAGAAAACAGCTTCTTATTCATCATACAATATACTCTCTCTTCCTCCCCCCACCACCCACGTACATATTCACACACATACCCATACTCACATACCCACTTTGTCTTCTTAGAGAAGGAGTTTACAGTCTTTAAGTTGCCTCACAATCACCCCAAAGGCTTGTAAAAACACAGATCGCTGGGCTCTTTTCATGTACTCTGATTCAGTAGAGTCTGGAATGTAACCTCAGAATACACATATTTAACAACTTCCCTGTGAAATTTATGCTGTTGACCTAAGAACCTCACTTTCAGAACGAATGCTGGAAAGCAACTAAAATATTGCACTATTACTCATTAAACTAGTAGTGCTTCTCGACTGGCTTTCTAGAAAAAAGTTCTCATTTGTAGTGTCTGCTGATGCCTATTGTTGATTTCAAGCTACCCATGTGATGTCACTGAACATGAATTTGGGAAAAGATGCACATGATATAAGCAGGTATGAGCCAGCCTCAGCACTCCTCTGGGTGGGATCTCGATGTTACAAAATGCCTGACTGATTTATAATTGGGTACAAGCAACTCTACAGTCAACCAGATGATGATAAAATATGCTTTTATATAGTTGCTGTCACCATTTTGTTTTCAATTTTCTATGAAGTTAAATGCATACTATCCAGAAAGAAAGAGTCCTGTTAAAATGTTCTCTGATGCAATTCATGACTTTCCCAAATCTTTGCAGCCCTGACTGTTGAAATTTGTTAAAAGTCCCTTTCTTCTTTAGCAAATCCAATTGCAGAATAGTGATGGAGGGAAATTTTTGATCCTGGGAGACAGGAGAAAGAAATTTATGGAGGAGTGCTGGAATAGATTTTATAAAAAATATTTTATATTAAAAGTTGTCAGATGGTTTTACTTTATTCCTTACTATAATATTCACTCACCAGGATAGAGAAGACATTATTAAAATAAACATACACACACACACATCTTTGCCATTAATCAGTATATGAATTTACAGAGGCAATTTCTCTTCCCCTTAAACATAAAGGCATGATGACTTCCCTGAAACATCATTTTTTTCTTTGATGACTGAAATACTAGTGTCTAATTTCTAAGGAGATACTAGTAGGGTATCTTTGAGGGTAAAGTTGTTGTGACCAAGTTTATTTAAAGACAATGTAGTAAACAGTTAAATTTTAGTTACTGCAAGATTTGTCATATTTTAATGTACTATGTTGAACTGACAATGTCTAGAATGGTAATAATATTAACACTACTCAAATTTGTTGCAAAAGAAAGCATTTTGAAAAAGAATTTTTAACATACTGATAGACATTAGTATGGCCCTGAACCCAATTTTGAATTTTTTTAACCAGAATTTAAATAGTTTTATAGATCTTAAAAATATGTGTGACCAGATTCAGCAGCTTACACTTATAATCCCAGCACTTTTGGAGGCCGAGGGTGGCAAATCACAAGGTCCGGAGTTTGAAACCAGCCTGGCCAACATGCTGAAACCTCGTTTCTACTAAAAATAAATTAAAATAAAATACAAAGAAATTAGCCAGGTATGATGGTGCATGCCTGTAATTCAAGCTACTTGGGAGGCTGAGGTAGGAGAATTGCTTCAACCTGAAAAGCAGTGGTTGCAGCGAGCTGAGATAGCGTCACTGCACTCCAGCCTGGGCAACAAGCAAGACTCCGTTTCAAAACAAAAACAAAAAAAATTATATATATATATATGTATATATACACACACTTATATATGACTATGAAATTGTCACATTATTTGAATCAATAATTCTATTACTGTTCATAATTGGAAGCAAGTATTTCTGCATCAAGTTATCACTTTGGCTGATCAGCAGATTAAAAAACTAATGGCATAAAGCTATGCAAAAGCAACTGCTAAGGAAAAGAGTAAAATATTATAGGGTTTTCTTTTTAATTTAAATAATGACTCAAAAATAAAATCCTGATGTATGCTGCTACTTAAAATATTAATTTGATAATTAATTCTACACTTCTAATTCAATATTATATATTCTTTTCAGGATTATTTTTCCCTCTTTTCCTTAAATTTGTTTTTCAAATGATTGGCATAACATACACACAAGTATATGTATGTGCATATAACTATATCTCATATACTGTATCCATCAGGAGATTTTTCTCCCATGTGAACAACAATTTTGGGGTCACTCATAATGAAGCATAGTTATGCATGCAAAATTAATAACTGGATTTGTAATGAATCAGACTCCCTGAAAACTTATTGACAAACATGTCCAAAGACTACTACACATTTTTTAAAGATTATGGAAATAAGTTGTAAACATTATACTAATTGTATCAGTAGTGTACACATAATACAGAGAAATTCAATGCACATCAAATGTTTATTTCTTTAGATATTTACTGTGATCATCAGAATATATGGCCAGGTGAACTCCCATGTATATATACTTATACTTAAATAACATTTAGCCAGTATATGCTGCAATAACCTAAAAGAAGCAGATATTCTAATCTCACCTCCAAATGTATAATCCTTTCTGTACTAGCTACCATATCTTTATTTGCTTTACTATTAGTGTGAATTTGTAATCTCTCTTTATAAAATCAAGTCTTCCATTTTCCTCTGGACTCTATTTTTCTCTTTCCAAGACTTGATTATTGAAATTATTCATTTTCTCTCATGTGTCCAGTTTGTAACTCTCTACTGAATCATAGCTATTAGCAAGCAGACATGCTCTAAAATTCCCAATACAAAATAAAATGCATATTTAAATACAGCAAATATTCCAAACATGAACCATGCCTTTTATTAGCTATCGACTCATTACTGATTTCTTTTCAGAACAAATTTTTTCAAAAAGCATATCTATACAAAAATTAATCTGCATTTTAACCTCCCTATATCTTTCCAGACAACTTCAATTAGGTTTTAGTGCCAATATAACACTGAAATAGTTCTCAAAAAAGGTACCAAATACCTCCAGATTACTAAATTCTACTGAATTAAGCCTGAAGTTTGTCCCATGTTTAGCCAGTGTATATCAATTTTAAAAAACACACAGGGTCTTACTGACAATCTTTAAAACATAACACATCACAATTATATTTTGTTGTTTCTAACATGCTTAAGTGTGCCTAGAAATAATGGACTAAAAGTGGGGTGCCATCGTAATCAGAGCAAGCACACTTCAGTTTACCTGAGTTAATACCATTCCCATTGACAAGCTGAAATAAAAATCCTTGACCCTTGCCATTTTTCAATGTGAATGCATCTTTGATCGATAAATATAGATTTTGGAAGAAAAATCCTATGTTTTATTTTTCTCATTTAATGTTACTTACATGGTTTTGGTACATCAGCCTTTCTCAAACTTGACACAATTAAAATTTTGTGCTGGAATATTATTTGTTGTGATGGATTGCTTTGTGCATTGTATGATATTTAGCTCCCACTTCATTCTAGAGATGGAATACCCACACATGTAACAAATAAATTCAGAATTATATATTTACAAGAATCAAGATAACTACATACATAAGTATAGTAGTAGGAGAGATTAGAATGCAGAATTTTTATTTTATTTGATAATGTAGTTTTGAGGCAGGGTCTCATTTTGCGGTCCAGTGCCACAATCACAGGTCACTGCAGCCGTAAACTCCTAGGTTCAAGCTCCCAAAGTATCAAATGCAGTATGTTAAAACATGTGTTTCCATTTGTAGTTCAGTATACAGTTTTTCAGAGAAATAACACATTTGAATATCAGAGTTTTTATCTAAGTTGGAAGTGTCACTTCAAAAAATTATATGTAATTTTATTTACATGCAGAAAGACTTTCACTTATTTGTATGAAATTCCAATATTTTTTCTGTTCTTTTCTTATTTTTATTTTTTTTGAGACAGCATCTTGCTCTGTCACTAAGGCTGGAGTACAGTAGAGCAATCATGGCTTACTGCATTCTCTACCACCTGGGCTCAAATGATCCTCCCACTTCAGACTCCCAAGCAGCTGGAACAATGGGTGCGTGCCACCACAACAGGCTAACTTTATTTTATTTTATTTTATTTTATTTTGTCTACACTTGACCTTACCCAAAAGGCTGAGAAGCAATATTTTACTTTTTTTTAATACGGAGTCTATGTTTCTGAGGCTAGGAAAAGTGTTGAAAGTCTCAAACTCCTGGGCTCAAGTGATCCTCCCACCTTGGCCTCTGGTATTGGGATTATAGCTGAGAACCACCACACCTTTCAATATTTTTTTATATGTAGAATACACAAGGTATAACCAGCAGACTTCTAAACTCCAGTGCATTTTTCACACATACCTAAGTGACAGCTGTACAACATAGATCACATTACGTAACAGCACCACCAGGAACCACTCCCAATCCCTCCCCCAAACATCTACTCTACATTGCAGAGATTTTCCATTCAGAATGAAATCTATTCCCTCTAGTCTGGCATGCAGATTTTTCTTTGGTCTGGGGGTGTAGCACCTCAGCCAAATCTCGTGATAATGTTCTAACCCTTGTTCCCCCAACAGCCAATGTCGCCATGGCCTTTATATAGTTCAATGATTATACAAATATCTTTTCAGCATTAAGGCCATCCGACAAGCTGGTCATTTGTCTAGAGTGCACTTCTATGGTGATAAGTCACTCTGGAGGCTTCACCTTACATATCATCTCCTCAGTTAAACCTTTGTGTGATATCTTTGAATGTGTACTTCCCACAATCCTCTATAACAGCTTCCAGTAAGTTTCTTCCATCTGCACTTTACATTTTGCAGTTATCTGTGCATTTATAATTTTTATATATTTTAGAACATCAATTTTTTTTCTAATCCAATATTAGGAGAGGAGAGATTATATCTTCTGCTCTCACTACCAGGTACCTGGAACACAGGACAATGGTTAGGCACGTAATAAACTTTTGTAAATGGTAGTCAAATAAATAAAATACTGAATAAAAACATGACTAAAAGACAATGCTTTCTAAGGTTTGCTAAGTGTCATTTACCTCTGTATGGTAAGTAATTATCTGATTTGACTACCATCAGAGAAATCATTTTAAAAGTTCCCAAAGGCATACTTTCTTCAATTTGAATTTTTTTTTTGAAAATTAAACAATAGCTACAGAGACAATTTCTAAAGATAAATTTATATCCTTCTGTAAATTAGCAGAGATATATTTATCCACTTAAATTCATTAACATGAGGGTTTAAAAATATTAATATCAAGGTTTTAATTTATTGATTTTTTTGTGTGTGGAACTATATTAAATATTAGCAAAGTATTGTAGGGATGCCCTTTACTCATCTTGGTTCTTAAATGAGATCATTTGGGTCTAGGGACTAAATTGACAAAAGATAGACTAATAGGATTAAAACACACATTTCATTAATTTTGCATGTACATGAGGATTCTCACAGAGTAAAGACCCAATGCAATTGCCAAAGCAGAAAGCTTTTACACTTCTTTTGACCAAAAAAATGATGAATTGTGTGAAGAAATGACAAGAAAGAGGGGTCAAAACTAGGGGCAATAAATTCCAGGGGATTCACTAAGTGATATATGGAAAAGTGTAAAGCTACTGGAAGATAAGGGATATTTTAGTAAGTTTATTTATATAGCACCATTGCAGCATCAATTTTCACTCTCACTGGCAATAAGGGTTATCTTCTAGTGTTATTAAAGGGAAGGCAGCTTTCTCACAGGGATTTTTATGGCTCACTACAGATAAGCAAAGGGCAGTTCAGATGGCTCTTTCTACAACTGTTGCTTCCTAAGTGCTTTCAACTCCAAATAATCTATATGCCAGGTCATGACATTTGGGGATGTTATGTCCTTAATTCCTTCAGTATCCATATAGATTAATCCATTAAAATGAGACTGTTAGAAAGACAGCCACAAAATTTTGCTATGATAATTTTGAACAACTTTAAAGAAAACAATAAAAACATGTAGCCTAGTTTTGGTTGAAATAAGTGGGAAATGCAGAAAATTGAATGAAGTTAAGCTTTGCTTATCTGTACAAATGGAAATGATAATTTCCATGAATATAAAAATAAGTAGAATACAGATGCATTTACATTTGAAATGGAACTGCATTTCTGTTGACAAATTTAAACTTGAAACAGTATTTTTTTGAAACTTTTGTTTATATTTTTCTAACCAAACATTGAATACTATTCAACTAAAGCAAAATGTTCACAGAGTAACACAAATAGTGATTTAAGCTTAAAATATTACTTTACTTATCCCAACAAATAATTCATTGTCTTCTAGTATAATTAAGAGTGGATTCTATATTTACTATATTTCATAGCATAACTAACAGAAATGAAACTTAATAGGGCATTGTTCCTTATTGTATATTTGCATGGTTTTACCTCATCTTGATATCAAAATCCTCACTCTTTAACAATGATATAAAAGCTTCAAAATTCATAAGTTTTGGTGTATAAAAATGACCAGGAAGTTTAGTTTTTATGGTGTTTATAAACTAGACATTAAAAACATGATGAGAAAAAGTAAGTAAATTATGCCCATAAAAATAATCTTTTAAGAAAGTTCAGCTTGAATATGCTTCAAAATTATAAATTTCTTCATACTATTATTTCTTTGTAGTTATTAATACACTGAACTGTGATTCTGATGTTAAATTTTTATCTCCTTCTTACTGCAGAAATGAGGAGAAGTTTTTTGCGAGCCTGGTTTAAAAATATATTAAATACGGTTGGGAATTTCTTCCCACTTTCTACATACCATTATTGATTTTTCTGCCTTAGTTCTCCTAGGTGTCTCAGAGCCCATTTTTTAAATCTTTACTTGCTCAATAATTTTAGTTTAACATATCTAAGGTATTTGTACATATATTGCACTAAACGTATTCCTGGTTATCTTTTTGATCTTGTCCCCTTAAATAGCTGGTTCACTCACTGACAATATTCTTGTCAATCCATTAAGTCAATTGTTGTAGTCTGTTCCTTAGTTTAGCTTAAATCTTTTCACTTTCCTGCATCAAATTAAATATGTACTATTTGTCTAGTCCTTTCCACATATGGTATGGAGACTAGTTTATTTGCAAACACTATCTCAAATAATTTATTTACTGACTGAGCAAGCTTCATTAGTCCTGTATTTATTAATATATATTTTTAGATTGAAGGCTAAAGAATCCAATATTCAAATAACTGAATAAATAAGCAACATTTATTTTCACACAGCCATTTAGGTATAGCTGAATACAAATATTCGGAAGACTCCTCTGATCCCAGTTAATCTCTGCGTCTCCTGGACAGGTTCTCACTAATTGCCAGACATAATGGTCACTGGTATCTCATACATCTTACCAACTTTTCCAGGTCAATAACAAGTGTTAAGCTTCTTAAAAACTGTGGCATAACATTCTAGAAGAGTTGTCTACTTGGCTTGCTTACCTATGTCTACGCAAGCCAGGTAATTTTATAAGAAAAAGTTTGGCCAAGGTGCCAGAAAGGCATAAACAATATGTGTACTATATATCTATTTTCCTATTTTGTTTAATTTTTAAACATTTACTTGAATATGAAGCATATACAGCCTGAAGAAACAAGGTAACATTTAAAACAAAATTTCATCTTTTAAAAAGGCTAACTGTACATCAGGGTACATTACGTATCAAGTACACTGATGAACTTTACAAAAAGAAATTTTATACATGCAAAAATGTTGAGTCTGGTATAAAGAACCATGTTGGACCTACCACCTAATTCTCATTTATCAGCTCAGAATCAATTGTGTTTCATCTCTAAATCCTACCTTATGCCCATACTCAGTGGATTATATTGAAACCTACTATAGATATTATATTATGCTATCTATAAATATTTCAGTATTTACCAGAGGTAATCTTTATTTTAGCCCCTTATGTTTTTGACTAAAAATGTATATTATTATGTCCTTTACATTATTATTTGAAAAAATGTTTCAGGCGTATCTTGTACTGTTCTACCAGACCGAGAATCTGTTATGTCTCCAAGGAAACCTGAATTCTTTTGTGATTTACATGCTTTTAAAAATACCATTTTGAAGATCGCTTCATAAAATTTGTCCCTTTAAATCACACAGATTTAAAATATGACTCCGTGATGAAATTTTCATTTTCACCACTTTGTGTAAATTATTAGTAGCTTCTATTCAAGCAGTTTATTAATTCCTCCATTTATTTAGTATTTATCAAATGCTAACCATAATGCCAAGCAGGGTCCCAGGTGCTGGGAATATGACTATGAAAACAAAATCAATTTTTTTTCATAGAGCTGTCATTCTTGTGAAGGATTTATTTAATTTGAATACACTTTGGAACTCTCAGTCACAAATGCTACCTGGATAACACATATGTTCTCTTCTCAATAGGCATCTATGCCTGGCACTGGCCTATTATTAGATGGTGCCCTTTTCATATTTAACAATAATTATTTCTGCTTTCATAATTTTTTCAACGTATTATTTATCTTCTGTGCTTGCTCTTTGGGAAGAGTTTACTCTTCCCATATTTTTTTTCTGGGTATACCTTTTTAAGTCTGAATATTTTTCCATGTTCTTGATTTTTCTGATGTATTTCTACAAAAGAGATCATAATAAATTTAGGCGGATTTAAAAATATGTATTTCTCAAAAGAGTATAAGTTTTTTGTATTCCTTGGGAGCCAGAAACAACCAATATTGTCTTGGTAATGTATGGAAAGGCAGTGAATCATCACCACAATTCAAAGGCATTAAATCAGGAAACTATTGTTTCAAATTTGCAAATATATACAAAGGTGAAAACTGGCATTTGTTTTTACAAGTTGGTGAAACAAATTTGAAAATTTTTTTTATATTTAATTTTTTTTAAGCACCAAGAATACCTTGCTAATATACGTCCCTGTGAAACCAAGGACACAAATTTAGCCACAAAGAAAAGCCCTGCACAGAGCCTTGAAAATCTCTAGACATGAAGTCAATTGACCATACTCAAATTACAACACAGTTAAATGAAAACCAAAAATCCTTTCAGATTAAAAAACAAACAAGCAAACAACAACAACAACAAACCCAGCATAAGTACTCTGGCAATTCAAAAAGCCAGAGTGTCCCTTTACCTTTATACAAGTCTGCTAACTTCATAGCAATGGTTCTTAACCAGTCTGAAGTGACTGAAATGACAAATAAAGAAGTCAGAGTCTGGATGGATGGAAAGGAAACATTGAGATTCAGGAGAAAGTTGAAGCCCATCCTAAGGAATGCAGTAAAACTATCCAAGAACTGAAAGATGGAATAGTCATTTTAAGAAAGAACCAAACTAAACTTCCATAGCTAAAATATTAACTTCAGAATTATAGAATATAATTGCAAATATTCACAGCAGAATAGATCAAGCTGAGGAAAGTCTCTCTGACCTCAAAGATATTTCTTCAAATCAACTCAGTCAGATAAAAATAAATGAAAAAGAATTTCAAAAAATGAGGAAACCTCTAAATATGAGGGATTATGTAAAGAGACTAAATCTATGCCTCATTGGAATTCCTAAGGGAGAGAAAGAGGGAATAAATGGAATATAGTTCTTGAAAAACTTTCTAAACTTGCTAGAGAGATCAATCTCCAAATCTAGAAATACACAGAAAACTGGCTAGATACTATACAAGATGCCTATCCCCAAGGCATATAATCATCAGATTCACCAAGGTTAACAATGAAAAATCTTAAAGTCAAGAGAAATTAAGAGCCTATTTTCAACACCCTTAAAGAAAAGAAATTTCAACCAAAAATTTATGTCCTGACAAATTAACTTCATTAAATGAGAGAGAAATAAAATCCTCAGATAAGCAAATGCTGAGAGCATACATTTTCACTAGACCAGCCTTATAAGAGGTCCTTAAAGAAGTCCTAAATATGGAACCAAAAGAATGACATCTGTTACCACAAAAACATACTTAACCACATAGCCCACAGGCACTGTGAAGCAATCAAGTCTGCGTAACAACCAGCTAACAACACAATTACAAGATCAAAATCTCAAATATCAAAACTAATCCTGGATGTAAATGGGTAAACATTCCACTTAGAAGGCACAGAGTGGCAGGTTGGAATGAGACAAGACCCAATCTGTCTCAATCTGCTGTCTTCAAGAGACCCATCTCACATTTAGTGATACTCACAGGCTTGAAGTAAAGAGATGGGGCAATATCTACCATGCAAACAGGAAACAAAAAAGAGCAGCAGTAGCTAGCCTTGTATCAGATAAAACAGATTTTAAAGAAGTAAAATTCAAGAAGGACAAAGAAGGACCTTATGTAATGATAAAGATACAGTCCAACAAGAAGACTTAGCTATTTTAAATGCATACGCACCCAACATTGGAGTTCTCAGATTCATAATACAAATAATTCTCAGCCTACAAAAAGACTTAGGTAACCAATAATAGTGGGAGATTTCAACCCCCTATTGCCAGCATCGGACAGATCATTGAGGCATAAAACTAACAACAAAACAAAAAACTCTGGACTTAAACTTTAGGTTTAACCAATTAACCCTAACATACATCTACAGAACTCTTTACCCAAGAACCACAGAATATACATTCTTATCATCTACATATGGAACATATTTCAAGATCAACCACATACATGGCCGTAAATAAAATCTCAATACATTCAATAAAATTAAAATCATACCAAGCACACTCTTGTATCACAATGCAATTAAAAATAGAAATCCATACCAGATCTCTCAAAACTACTCAAATATGTGGAAATTACACAACTTGATCCTGAATACCTCCTTAGTCAACACTGAAATTAAGGCAGAAATAAAAACGTTATTTAAAATTAATGAAAATAGGGACACAATTGTGAAAATTTCTGGAATGCAGTCTTAAGAGAAAAGTTGTTAGCACTAAATGCCTTCATAATGAAGTTAGAAAGATCACAAATCAACAATGTACTTTGTACTTCAAGAAACTAGAAAAAAAAAATGAAAAAAACAACCCCAAATCTATGAGAAAAAAAATAACTAAAATTATAGAGAAACTAAATAAAATTGAGATGCAAAAATCCATACAAAAGATCAATAAAAGTATTAATTGGATATTTGAAAAAAAAAACACAAAATTGAGAGACTGCTAGCTACATTAAGAAAGGAAAAAAAAAGAGAGAAGATCCAAATAAGTACAATCAGATATGACAAAAAAAAATGATAGGACAGTCTATTCCTCAGAAATACAGAAGATCCTCAGAAACTACGATGAACAAGTCTATGCACACAAGATAGAAAATCTAGAGGAAATAAATACATTTCTAGAAACATACAAACTACCAAGATTGAATAAGAAAGAGATTGAAAACCTAAGTAGGTCAAAATCATCTCTGAAATTGATTAAGTAATAAAAAACACACACAAAAAGCCCTGGATCAGATGGATTCACAGCTGAATTCTATCACATATAGAAAGAAGAATTTATACCAATTCCACTGAAAGCATTCAAAAAATGTTGAGGAGAGAGAGCTTTTTTTAAACTCATTTTATGAAGCCAGTATCACCTGAATGCAACAATCTAGCAGAGATAATGAAAAGAGAAAATCTCAGGCCAATATTTCTGAACAATATAGATGCAAAAATCCTCAACAAAATACCAGCAAACTGAATCCAGCAACACATCAAAAAGTTAATACACCAGGATCAAGTAGGCTTTATTCCTGCGATGGATGTCTAGTTCAACATATGCGAATCAATAAATGTGATTCACCACGAAAATAAAATTAAAAACAAAAACCACATGGCTATTTCAAAAGATGCAGCAAAAACTTTCAATAAAATCCAACATCCATTTATGATAGAAAAAAAAAACTCTCAACAGTGTAGACATCAAAGAAACAGACCTTAAAATAATACGAACCATTTATGTCAAACCCACAGAATTGTCCCAATGTCATACTGAACAGGTAAATGCTGGAACCATTGCCCTTGAGAACCAAAAAGTGGCAAGGATAACCACTCTCATGGCTCCTATTTAACATATTACTGTAAGTTCTATCCAGGGCAATCAGGTGAGAGAAACAAATAAAAGGCAACCAAATAGGATAAGAAAAAGTCAAGTTCTCTCTCTTCACTGATGATATGATTTCATACTTAGAAAACTATAAAGAATCTATCAAAACATTTCTAGAACTGATAAACGATTTTAGTAAGATTTCAGGATACCTTACTGAAACCTTACTAAAATTGTAGCAGTTCTATACCTCAATAATTTTCAAGCTGAGAGTTGAATCGAGACTACAATCCCACTTTCAATAGCCACAAAGAAAATGAAATACCTAGGAATAGAGCTAACAAGGGAAGTGAAAGGTCTCTACTAGGAGAACTACAAAAACGTTGCTGAAAGAAACCATGGGAAGTAAACAAAAGTGTATAAACTGCTGTCAATAAATGACACCAAGACCTTCCAGCTCAAAAGAAAGAGAAAAAAGAAAAATAAGAGACAACAAAAAGTAAATGGAAAACATTTCATGCTCATGAATCAAAAGAAACAATATTATTAAACTGGCCATACTGTCTAAACCAATTTGCAGAGTTAATGTTATTCCTATCAAATAACCAATGTCTTCTTCACAGAGTTGAAAACAACTTTTCTAAAATTTAAATGGAACCAAAAAAGAGGCTGAATAGCCAAAGCTGGACACATGAAACTATTTAACTTCATACTATATTGCAAGGCTACGGTAACCAGAAAAGCATGATATTGGTACAGAAACAGCCACCTAAACCAATTTAACAGATTAGGAATCTCAGAAATAAGGCCATACACTTATATCACACTATTCACAAGAGCAACAACATGAAATCAACCTAGGTGCCTGTCAATGCTGGAGTGAATAAAGAAATGGTGTGAATATACATTATGGAGTACTACACAGCCATAAAAAAGAATGAAATTATGTTATTTGTAGTAACATGGTTGGAGGAGAAGACCATCATCCTAAGTGAATTAATGCAGTAACAGGAAAACAAATATTGCATGTTCTCACTTATAAGTGGAAACTAAACATTGAGCACACATGTACATAAACATGGGAAAAATAGACACTGTGGTCTACTATAGGGAGCAGGGAGACAGGTGAGTGTGGGTACTATAGCATTAGGCACCATACTCACTACCTGGTTACAATATATAATACCTATGTATCCAACCTGCACACACATGACCTGTACCTAAAATAAAAGTTGAAAAAAAAAAAGTTCTTCTTATAGTATTTTATTTTAACTATTATATATATTAAACTTCATATTTCATATATTAATATAGTTTATATGATACATATGACTATATAGTAATATTATACGCTTTATGTGATTCATAATAAAATACCTGGTTAAGTAACTAGGCCATGACTTCAAAGATTTTATTAAAAATCATGTCATTAAAACTGTAATCATTAAAGTTTTCTATTTTGCTTCTGAGAATTTTATCTTTTACGTGTTTTAATTTTATACACTTTTGTGAATATTGAATTAAAATATTTCTTATAAAAATTCACTTTTAAGATTAGCATATAAATTCAATTTATAGGCCAATGTCCGTATATGTAATTTTATACTCTAGGTTTTTCAAATTCCACATACACAAAACACAAATAGTGGACGTTTTTTGTATGTGGAATTTAAAAAACCTTGATGTTTTGCATAAAACAACAATATATGAGATCTAACAAGTCAAACTGCTTATTGTTAACATTTCAAATTTGCTCTGGGTCAATTATTTGGAGCTAGAGGGAAGGGCTGACAGATTTATGTTTTAAACTACTAGCCTGAAAATTGGGTGTTGCCCAATTATACTCAATAAAAAGCATTTTTGTTATTTCAATTAAATTATACTACATCAATTGCAGAAGTTACTTTGTCTAGTCATTTTAATTTCGGTATACATTTGTATTTAATAAAGAAGAAAATATTTCAATAAATATTCTGGGGAGCTGAAATCAGGAAATAGTGAGTTCAGAAATGTCAGCTTTTACTAAGTATGTTTATAATAGACCTAGGAGTAGCAATAGAAGTTTTAAACATCTGTCATAGGCTGTGACAGCTTAAAGCTTCCCTCCATATTACAAAATAATGTCTGAAATTCACTTCCACGTTTTGGAGTAGGTTGAATAAGACACAAATAACATTCTTCCTCCAGATAACAAAGAAGAAAACACAAGCTCACATAAACTGGTGAAACTGATTATTCCTGTGTTATTCCTTGGTGGAAAATAATCACAAAGAATAGACCTCATTGTAAGATGTTAACAACTCATGAATTTTTCAGCACTTACTTTAATGTGAACATTTGGCATATTTATTGATTCAACTATGTTGGCAGTTTAAAAGCTGACATGTTTTATAGCAATAATAAATATATTTTAAAATCTGAAAGAAATGAAAGCATAATGTATTCTCATAGATATTATTATATGTTTAACTCAGTTCTCACACGTTTTCTTCAAGTATAATAAGTCTATAATTATAAAATGTCCTCCCAAGATACCTAATGTGCTCAAATATAGTAAAAAGAAGAGTGGAGACATCATATTATAGTCCTTGCCCTTCAGAAACTTCCATTTTTTTTAATTTAAAAATTTTAACCCCTGGTTGACTGTCACAGTATACTATACATAACCTGAAGATTTTATTTTATATATTTTATTTGTGGATTTATATATTTAATTTTTAGCCTCCAATAATGAACATTTACTAGCATGCTCACATATTTACTAGAAAATCTCTGCTTTAAACTGTGGCTCTATATTGGCTGGTCTGGTTCTGCTCCGTATGTCTCTTTTTCTTCTGGGACCAGCAGGCTACTTGGACATGTGCTTCCCATGATAATGGCAGAAGCTAAGAGAGCAAGGTCAACAACACTAGCACATACCAAGCTTCTGTTTGTGTCATTTCTTCTACCATAACACTGGCTAAAGCAGGTCACTTCTCTGAGCCCAGAGGCAAACTGTGGGAAGATATTCTTCAAAGGGTCAACAGCATTACATTGCCAGGTCCAACATCAGATAGAGTGTGAGCAAGTGGGTTGGAGGAGTAGAGTGAATATTTACTAACAATACTCTTAACTTGTACAACCTCCAGTGGGAATGAGAACCACAGCTTTTGCAAACGAGACACTAGGAATGATAATGAGAGGGATCAACCTTACTTCCACACACTATTTCATTCTTTGTTTCCATGCATACGTGGCAGCATGAGGAACTTGCCTCCAAATCTACAGAGTGTGATACCCAACTTGGTCCATTCTGTGAGCCTTTCATAAGCCATTCCAGTGTTCTGTCAGGCTGAGAGCTTCCAGGTAATGTGGTTATGAGAATAACAAATCCCAGGGGCATGTGCCCTTCAGAGCACCTCCTGCAGAACAAAAATAGGTCCCTTGGTCAAAGGCTATGATGTGAGAGATCCCACATATTTAAACTAGTGAAGACTTGCTTTTAAATATGAATTCCCTAAGCATTAGGCAAAGAAATGGTGTATGTGTATATATGTACATATGCATATATGTGTGTGTGTGTATACACACACACACATATATAGCTGTAAATTACTATAAACTTATGTAGGTTTTTCAATAATGATTATAAAATGTTAGTACACCAGTAAAAATATTTATTATAATTTGTAAAAGAGCAGTGATTCATGTGTGATTCTTATATCATAGGCTGTAGTATATGTCCTTGAAAACTAAAAGTTATTTATCATGTCCAATACACTTAACTATGCTATGACACTTTGATATTATTTTAATATCAGCATTATAAAATATCTTTCTTTAAAATATAATGATGGTGCTTGTTGTGGCTGATGTTTTTGCTCCAAAATTTTGAATTATAAATGTCAAAATATCTACGACTGGAGTTACAATGCTGTCCAACAAAATTAAAAATATATACTCTCATGGAAGTTTGGAGACATAAAATAAAATTTTTTGAGACAGTATCTTACATTTTCTTATTATTGAGATCTTATTAATAATCATAATTATGACAATTATCTGAGCTAACATATTAATTTAAAGGCTCACACCATTCATTTCTGTACTTAATTTTTACAAATGCTAAGTAAGTTACATATTGTTTAATATAGAATGTATACAGATAAGGTACAGAACCTCAGTGCTCATTTGCTAAATGAAAATCTAAAGTGAACCAGACTCTACTTCTAACATATCATAAGTTTGCCCATGGCTAGTTGACTATTTCCGGTATGTGTGATTTGCATGATACATATCTATGTATATGAAATAAAACATATATTAAAGTTCATTACTTATGTTCATGAATTTCTTCACAGGTAGAGAGCATTCAATAATCACATATCTATTAGAATTAGTGTATATATATTGTGAAAGTTGATCATAAGAATTGGCTTATTTTTGTCATAAACAACTGAAATAGACTTGAGAGCCTGGGATGGAAAAAGCACTTGGGACACATAACATTACTCAAATATGTAATTCTCTGCAAGCCTGGTTGCTAAAAATGCCTTTTGTAACCTGAGATCAGCTTCATCTAACAGCTACTGAAACTTTTACCCACTGCCTTCATTCACCAATCAGAGCTTGCCAGATCCAAAGACTTTGCTTAAACCAATGAACTTCGTTTTAAAACAACATGTAACAATTTTAAAAATCAAATTCCCAACCTTCTTTTTCTTATTTGGACTTATCAAAGGCCATTTGTTCTGTGTGTATATTCCAAATTGCATTTTCTACATCACAAATAAAATGTTTTAAATTTAGGGATTCATCTCTATTTTTACATCAATGATATATATGTATGTATGTAGGTATGTGCTTATATACACACACACATACATATGTGCTTGTATTTGTGTATGTGATGCTTCTGTATACATATGTATAGTATATATCTCTCTGGTAATTAAGGGCATCTATGTGTATGTGCATATATAGAGTTAGCCCTTTATATCTATGAGTTCTCTTTCTGTGGCTCAACCAAATAATCACAGATTAAAGACTCTGGAGAAAAAAAAATCCCAAAGTTTCAAAAGCAAAATTGAATTTTCTACTCACTAAGTATCATGTTGAGTCTCTGTAAATGAAATGATGTGTAGGCAATTAATAGGTATCGTTAGTAAACTAGAGATACTTTAAAATACACAGGAGAATTGTGCATAGTTTATATGCAAATGCTATGCCATTTTATCCAAGAGAATTGAGCATTAGCATATTGTGGCATCCACAGGTGGCCTGAGCTAATCCCCCATAGATGCCAAGAAATGAATGTGTATGTATGTGTATATTTATATGCATACATGCACCTATATCAAGTATATATATATATGTATATATACGCATGTGTATTTCTATGTATATGTAGACAAGTACACCTCATTGTCTCTTGTTTCATATCTCCATTCAAATTGATGTGTTCCCATCTAATTAACCACAAAAAGATAATTTTTAAAATTAACATATTTTCATAAATAAACCATTTCTCATACAGAATAAGTAAAAAGTGCAATAGCAAGGATAATAGATTATGTATTAATTTTGTCTGCAATTGTCTTTAGAAAGCGATGTCATGTCTCACATAAGTTTTCTTTTGGAAAGAGTCTGTTCATATTCTTCACCCTCTTTTGAATGGATTTTTTTGTTTATTTCTTGTAAATCTGTTTTAGTTCTTTGTAGATTCCGGATATTAGCCCTTTGTCAGATGGATATATTGCAAAAATTTTTCCCATTCTGTTGATTGTCGGTTCACTCTAATGATAGTTTCTTTTGCTGTACAGAAGCTCTGGAGTTTAATTAGATCCCATTTGTCTATTTTGGCTTTTGTTGCCAACAAACATATTAAAAAATGCTCATCATGACTGGTCATTAGAGAAATGCAAATCAAAACCACATTGAGATACCATCTCACGCCAGTTAGAATGGTGATCATCAAAAAATCTGGAGACAGCAGATGCCAGAGAGGATGTGGAGAAATAGGAACACTTTTACACTGTTGATGGGAGTGTAAATTAGTTCAACCATTGTGGAAGACAGTGTGGCGATTCCTCAAGGATCTAGAAATAGAAATACCTTTTGACCCAGCAATTTCATTACTGGGTATATACCCAGAGGATTATAAATTGTTCTACTACAAAGACACACGCACACGTATGTTCATTGGGGCACTGTTTATAGTAGCAAAGACCTTGAACCAAGCAAAAGAGAACGATGATAGACTGGACAAGGAAAATGTGGCACATATACATCATGGAATACCATGCAGCCATCAAAAACAATGAGTTAGTGTCCTTTGTTGGGACATGGATGAATCTGGAAACGATCATTCTCAGCAACCTGACACAAGAAAAGATAATCAAACACTGCATGTTATCCCTCATAGGTAGGTGTTGAACAATGAGAACACATGGACACAGGGAGGAGAGCATCCACACTGGGGTGTGTTGGGAGGGTGCCTAGGGGAGGGATAGCAGGGGGTGGGAGCTTGAGGATGGATAACATGAGGAGAAATGCCAGATATATGTGACAGGGGGATGGAGGCAGCAAACCACCTTGCCATGTAAGTACCTATGCAACAATCCTGCATGATCTGCACATGTGCCCGAGAACCTAAAGTACAATAAAAAAAAAAGAAAGAAAGAAAGTGATGTCGCATAGACTAGAGATTCTGCAATTAGTCCACCATTAAAATTTGGCCTACCAGAACATTAAAATAATTTTTTTTTTTTTTGAGATGGAGTTTTGCTCTTGTTGCCCAGGCTGGAGTGCCATGGCTTGATCTCAGCTCATCGCAACTTCTGCCTCCTGGGTTCAAGCAATTCTCATGCCTCAGCCTAAGGAGTAGCTGAGATTACAGGCAGGCACCACCACACCCAACTAATTTCATATTTTTAGTAGACACAGGGTTTCTCCATGTTGATCAGGTTGGTCTCGAACTCTCAACCTCAGTTGATCCGCCTGCCTCAGCCTCCCAAAGTGTGGGGATTACAGGTGTGAGCCACGATGCCTAGCTTATTTAAATCAATTTTATCATTAGAGGGCTTACACATGAGTACAAACCATCTGCTTATCATGATCACTTATTACTTGTTGACTCCTTGTTTGGTCATCCTAAACTGTCACAAAACATTCAGAAACTGAGTTATACTGTATAGTTATGCCATCTCTATGGATATCTGGATAAGCATATTGAAAATTTGTATATCAAATATATTTCATTTAATCACTACTTGATCAATGTATAATGAGAATATCCTGCTTATTTAAATATATGGTGAACTGGATTTACATTGTTTACTTTTTTGGATCATAAAAATCCTGAACTGGGGAATATTTCTTAATTCATTATGCAAAGCAGATCCACAAATTCAATTGATCAGTTTATAAAATAACACATTAAGCTTCTCTTTAAAAGCTTTTATTTATTTATTTTTATTTCATTTTACTGTTTCTCTTTTATTTCTTTCTTTCGAGGAACCTACATACTGTGTTTTATAGCTACAGCAAAAAACACTTTATGGGGGTTCTATTTTTTTCAGAACCTCATCAGCACGTGTTGTCTTTGATTTTTTTAGCAATTACTATCCTAAGAGGCATCAGGTGATATCTCTTTATAGTTTTGTTTTGTATTTACCTGATGATTAGTTTTGCTGTGCATCTTTTCATATACCTATTGGCAATTTGTGCATCTTCTTTGGAGAAATGTCTATTTAAGTTCTTAGTTTATTTTTTTTTAAATTCAGAATATTGGTTTTTATTTGTTGGTTGTTTTTTGTTGTTGTTATTGAGTTGCAGGAGTTCCTTACATATTTTAGATATATTCTTTGCCAATATTTTCTACCACTCCATGAATTGTGTCTTTATTTATCATTTCCTTTGCTCTAAAAAATGCTTCTTAATTCATTCTGGCATATATATATATATATATATATAATATGTCTATATGTATGGGTATGTGTGTATATATTTGTGTGTGTGTATATATGTATATGGTTTATATAACATAAACCAGGTGGCTTTCAGTCAAGATAAATTTGTTTATCACAATTCTTGAGGCTGGAAACTTCAAGGAAAAGGTAACAACAGATTTGGTGTCTGGTGAGGGCCTGTTTTGTTGTTCACTGTATACTCACATGGTGGAAGGGTGGGATCCCTACAGGGTTTTTATGAAAGAGAATTAATTCCATTCATGAAAGTTTTGTCCCTATCACTGTATTACCTCCTAAAGGCCCCACCTCCTAATATCATTATCTTGGAGATTAGGAAGTCAACATTTAAATTTTGGGTTGATATAAACAGTTAATAACAAAGCATTTTAGTCTGATGTAGTCTAACACCTACTTCTGCTTTTGTTGCCTGTGCTTTTTCTGTCATATCTATGAAATCATTGCCAAGGCCAATGTCATAAAGTTTTTTACCTATTTTCTTTTCTGAAAGTTTTAGAGTTTTAGGTTTTATGCTTAAGCATTTCATCCTTTTTAAACTGATTTATGTGTATGGTATAAGGTAAGGGTCCAATTATATTATTTTTGCCTGCAAATATCTAGTTGAACTTCATTTACTTAAAAGACTACTATTTCTTCATTGTGTATTATTGATAGTCATGTTAAAAATCAGTTGATAGTATATGTGTGAATATATTTATGCTCTTATTTTGTTTAATTGGTCTATAGGTATGTCTTTATGCTAGTGCTCTACTGCTTTAATTATGATAATTTTATAGTATATTTTGAAATCTGGAAGTGCAATTTCATCAGCATTTTTCTTATTTCCAAGATTAAGATTATTAACTCACATGATCACAAGGTCCCACAATAGGCTATCTGCCAGCTGAGAAGCAAGGAAGCCAGTCTGAGTCCCAAAGCTGAAAAACATTGAGTCCCACGTTTGAGGGCAGAAAGGATCCAATAGTGGAGAAAGGTGCAGGCTGGGAGAGTAAGCCATTCTAATCACATTCTTCTGCCTGCTTTTATTCTGTCCCTCACGGCTGCTGATTAGATTGTGTCCACTCAGATTGAGGATGGGTCTGCCTTTACCAGTCCACTGACTCAAATGTTAATCTCTTTTGGCAACACCCTCACAGACACACACAAAACAACACTTTGCATCCTTCAATCCAATCAAGTTGACACTCAATATTAACTATCACAGTGATCCTTAGTGTTTCCACAAAATTTTGAATTTTTAAAAATTTTTTGTAAAAATGCTATTTAAATTTTGATGGAGATTGTAATAAATTTGGATTCCCTTGGGTAGTATGAATATTTTAATTATATGAGATTTTAAAATTCATGAATACATGTTCCTTTCCATTAGTTTCTGTTTTATTTTATTTTATTTATTTTTTTTACTAATTTTGCAGTTGTTACTGTATAAGACTTATACGCCTCTAGTTAACTTTATTCCTAAGTATTTTATTATTGTTATTTTTTTGTAAATAAGGACGTTTCTGTAATTTCCTTTTCAAATAGTTCATTGGGAGGATACAGATACTCTAGTTTTGTATGTTAATTTTTTTATACTGAAACTTTACTTAATCGGCTTTTTAGTTCAAACAATTTTTGGCAAAATTATTAGAGTTTTCTCTACATAAGATTACACCCTCACTGCAAATAGAACAAATTTTCCTTCCGCCTTTCAGTTGAGACCTTCTACTTCTTTTTTCTTTCCTAGGTGCTCTGTTTAGCACTTCCCATAGTGTGTTGAATAGAACTGTGTCTACTCTTGCCTCCTTGTTCCTGATCTTGGATTAATATCATATTGTAAATTTTCTTCTTAAAATTTGTTTACTCAAAGTTATAGAAGTCAGAGGTCTGACATCAAGGAGTTGGCCAGTTTTTTTTTTTCAAGCTCTTATGGGTAATCCATGTGACACCTCTTTTCTCAGGTTTTGATGGCTGACAGAAATCCTTGGCTTACCTTGGCCTATAGGTAAACCACTCCAATGCTTTCCATCCTCACATGTCCTTCTCCCAAAGGCCCTATAAGTACACTTCTTTTGTTATTGGACTTATTGCCCAACCTAATTTAACATAATCCCACGTGAATGTTAATTTTTTTTCCCCAAATATATAAGGTTACCTTCACAGCATTTAGGGAACATATGGTTTCTGGGTTTTTTTGTTTGTTGGCCACAAACAAAATTTGTGTACACACAGAAAATTAAAAGCTGAAAATATGAGTTTCATTATCTTAAATATAACCAGTCATTTTCCCTAAAGTAACAACTTTTTAAAAACACCTTCTTAGGTTCAAGTGTACATATGCAGGTTTGTTGTATAGGTAAACTCATGTCATGGAGGTTTGTTATCCAGGTTATTTCACGACTCAGGTACTAAGTCTTGTACTCAACAGTTATTTTTTTCTGATTCTCTTCCTCATCCCACCCTCTACACAAGTAGGCTGAGGATCTGTTGTTCAACACTATGTAAACCTGAGTCTCTCATCATTCAGTTTCCATTTCTATAAGTGAGAACTGGTGGTATTGGGCTTTCTGCTCCTGAGTTAGTATTCCTAAGGATAATCACCTCTAGTTCTATCCAGGTAACAACTTTTCACATTATTTGCATTCTTTTTTCAAAAATTCTTCATGCACATACATACATACAAATGCAGTTCATTTTTATTTATTCCAGAATTTACAAAGAGCACATACTGATCTTTGGAGTAAGTTTTAATTGTGCTATGTACACATTAGGATTAACTTACACACTGCATTTAATATATTTTACAAATTGTCTCACAGTATTAAAATCAAACAAATTCCCATAATTTATTAAATGATACTTCTATAATCAATCAATTTTATTTGTATATTTGCTTTTAAAGTCATCCACTATTATTTTCATTTGATTATACGTATTTTTAATGTACTATTTTTGCCAAAACTATGGTCCTCTTATCTTTAAGGATTATAGAAGAGAATTTTGTGTTACTAATAATTTGGGATCAAATTTAATGCATAATTAAACATTTTCTGATACTGTGGAAGGCTAAAAAGCTGTTATTGAAGGGAAAAGACAAAAACCTAATAACTTGTATATATATGTGCATGCGTGTGTGTGTGTGTGTGTGTGTGTTTGGTTTGGGGATGTTTGGGGTTAGAGAAATATCAAAAAATCATGTGTTAAGTGACCTTAAGTCTAGTTCATGAGACTGTGAATGAGTGTATCTTCAAAATAAAAAGTATCCAGGAAGAACATGGGGCTCTTGAATTCTATGCGAACAATTTTTTGTGCCCTATTATTATAAGTGACCTTTGCTAAGGGTCACTTGTATCCCAAAATAGAAACCTGAAAACCATTACATTTAAAGGCAGAGACTAGGACATTGATACTTCAAGCACTCTAGACCATTTGCTTCAAACAAGCATTGAATAGATATCCATTTCTTTCAGATAGATAAAGCTTACTTATTGAATTCCTCTTTGGCTCAGAGTTAGTTGGGAAGCAAACATGATTAACACAAAAATATATTGAGTGACCAAATTGAGTAAAAATAGACATAGATATAAATATTTTATAACAAGAAGGTCAAATAACAGGTTTTACAATAATTTATTTGGAAAAATTATCTGAAAATTTGAGTTAAGTCTACAATTTAACGAGTTTGTCAAACAAGCTAATGCAAAGTTAAAATTGCTAAAAGTGACTCGATGCATTTTTATATTTACTGTGTCCTAGAATAATATATTAAACTTTGGGAAACATGTCACACACTGACCATCCTCATGCTTTTTGTTTTCATCTAGCATGGGAGAGAACTCATTCAAACATTGTATTTTCATTGAGTAAACAAGTGAAGCAGATCAAGAAGTCTAACAGGAAAAAATGAACAATTCAGAAAACCATGAGTAGAAATCGCATGTTTTCAAGGTTATTTTTGAATAGAAATTTGAAGATTGTGGATTCTACAGTAAGATTCTGCATGGCATGAAAAAGATATCATAGTTTTTTAAAGGACATAGTGTAAGAGGAAACAGCAGATATAGGAACATTAAGACAATAAGCAAATATCAAATGATTAGCAGAAATATTCAGTTGCTTAAAAACACTAGAACATAAATTGTTGTCATTGCTCAGTGTTCCAAATGTAAGATGTTTTTCAAATTCACTTATTGAATTCATAAGGTGGCAAAAGCAAACAAACAAAAAATCCAATCCTAAGTATTATATTGTTAACAAATAGATAATGAAGGAAGTATATATAGTAAACATAAATTTTGATTAATTTCTTTGGCTTTCATTCAAATGTATAGAATGTTAAAATAGACTTCTGATATTTTAAAATATTAAAGCTACTTTTTAAATTTTTTTAAAAAATATTTATTTTAGGTTTGGGGTACATGTGAAGGTTTGTCAAATAGATAAACATGTGTCACCAGTGTTTATTGTACATATTATTACATCATCCAGGTATGAAGTTCAGTACCCAATAGTCATATTTTCTTCTCTTCCCCTATTTCCACCCCTGCCCCACTCACATAGACCCCAGTATCTATTGTTTTCTTATTTGTCTTCCTAAGTTCTCCTCATTTAGTTCCCACTTATAAGTGAGAACATGTGGTATTTGGTTTTCTTTCCTACATTAGTTTGCTAAGGATGATAGCCTCCAGGTTTATCCATGTATCTGCAGAAGACATGATCTTATTCTTTCTTATAGTTGCATAATATTCCATACTGTCTATATACCATATATTCTTTATCCAGTCTTTAATGGATAGACATTTAGTTTGATTCCATACCTTAGTTATTGTGAATAGTGCTGCAGTGAACATACATATGCACTAGAATATAAATGATTGTCATGTGTCTTTATAATGGAATGATTTCTATTTCTTGGGGTATATACCCAGTAATGAGTTTGCCAGGTCAAATGGTATTTCTGCTTCCAGGTTTTTGAGGAATGGCCACACTGCCTTCCACAATGATTAAACTAATTTATACTTCCAACAACAGTGTTAAATCATTCCTTTTTCTCCACAACCTCACTAGCATCTGTTGTTGTTGTTGTTGTTTACTTTAATAATAGTCATTCTGATGAATGTAAGATGGTATCTCATTGTGGTTTTGATTTGCATTTCTCTAACGATCAAGGATGTTGAGCTTTTTTTTCCTCTAAACATATTTGTTGACAGCATGTATGTCTTTTGAGAAGTATCTGTTCATGTTCTTTGCCCACTTTCATATGGAGTGGCTTGTTTTCTCTTGTAAATTTGTTTAAATTCATTATAGTTGCTGGATATCGTACCTTTGTCAGATGCATAGTTTGCAAATATTTCCTCCCATTCTGCAGGCTGTCTGTTTATTGACAGGAAATGGGCACAAACTGGCATTTCAACATTCTCCTTGAAAATCAGCACAAGACAATGATGCCCTCTCTCACCACTTCCGTTCAACATTGTATTGAAAGTCCTAGCCAGAGCAATTAGGCAAGACAAAGAAATAAAAGGCATCCAAATAGGAAGAGAGAAAGTCAAACTCTCTCTGTTTGCAGATGACATGATTTTCTATATCCAGAAAAGCCCATAGTCTCAGTCCAAAAGCTTCAACTGATAGACAACTTCAGCAAAGTTGCAAGATATAAAATCAATGTACAGAAATTGCTAGCATTCCAAAAGCTACTTTAGAGTCAAAAATCTAAATGAATTTTTTAGCAAGTTATATTATTAAGGAAACAAATGAGCATCTTACTTTTAGAAGAATTGACATATTTGAGTTTTTCACTTTATAAAAGCTAAAATATTCCCAAGAATAAATAGCATTTTACACATACCAAATATTTATAGCAATCATGTGATGACAATTTTTAAAAGAAACTTGTGCAATAAATGACATTCATTCAAAATGTTTTAAGTATCCATATTTTTGTTGAGTTATATTCTGCTCTAAAGATGAATGTTAATAATGAGAATGGACTTTTGTGTATGCACCTAATGTCAACACAGTGAAGCATTTTAAACTTCCTGTGGTTCTAGATTTATAATATCTTTGTGATTATATTAATAAGATCTTAATGCTAAAGATGATTTTATAGTATTTACTGCACTTGTGTGTAAATATGCAGTGTGGAAGTTGTTAATGTCAACCTTTTTGTTTTACTGATATAGTCTCTAAGCACAGAAGGACAATGGAATTCAGAGTGAGTATAAGGTTATAGATTCTAGTTTAATTCTTTTTCCATTGTACTTAGTTTCTTGAATGAGGATTTTATTTTTATTTTGTCTTTCCACAATGTCAGGCTTTTATTAATGCTATTCCAATACATAAGCTACATGAAGTTCCCAAGGAGGCAATTATCCTTAGGACTTCCTGTTCACTCTGTAGTCAAAACCCTGGGCACACAGACTCAAGACACTCCACAAGTCAGTCAGTATTGCAAACCATACATAATCGTGCACTTAATCTATATATAAATCTTTTAGTTTAAACATTTCACTACAAACAAGGTAACATTCAACATCAAGAAGAAAAAGATACAGAAGAAAAGATTAATGAACTAGTCTGGCAGGAGCCAAAAAGACTGAAGGAGTCCTTGCCTATGCTGGGTGGTCCTTTGTTTGCTAGGTATAATACCAGTCAAGGCTGCAAATTAGAGATTTTGTTGTGTGTGTGTTTTTTAATAACAATTATTTGGCTGTTGTTTTAGAGAAAGCATTGTACATTGTATACGCAAAATTCAATCAGCACAGAAAATACCTAATTAATGTTACATAGTATGATCTGAATGGATAGGCCAACTATCCCAAAACACAAGTGCAGGAGGAGATAATCAGAGCTCTCCAAAATATTTGTTACTAATTATCTTTCCTGAGATTTGAAGTGATAGCCAATATTTGAGTTTTCTATTGTTGCCTTAAGCATGCAACTTTACAAACTATACCTAACAAAACAGGTTCATTTGAGAATAGTGAACAAATATTTCTTTCAGGCTTTAGTAAGATATGAAGCCATCAATACCCATTTCCCAACTAGTGTAATTTCGATGGACTAAATACCTTGCAAGACTGTTTTGCAGTATAAATAAATAGTACAATTAAAAGACAATAGAAATTAAAAAAAAAAAAACTTCCATGACATATGAACATTTTTATACAGTTTCCCAAAACTAAATACTTTTTAAAAAGGTAGTTACTAAAATTATCAAATAAATAACATGAAAATATAGTGAAGACTATATTTTATCAGAAAACTACTTTTTTAAATTCATAAAATGAAGAAAACTAAATGCAAGTGAAATGAAGAATCAGAATAAAGGATTTTTCCTGGGATATGTGTGTGAGTTTGTATGTGCATGACAAATGAAATGAACATAAAATTCCTAGGGAAAGGATAATGAAAAATATGTATTTTTCTATTATTTTTACTATTATATTTCATATGGAAATATTGAAAATGTGTTTGCATAAAATCTTCAACATATGTACTTTCTTTTTATAAGGTCTGATCAAAATTGATCTTTGCTAAATATGGAACTAATAAGTTTGGTTAAAGATAAAACCAAATTTATGGCTTTTATTGAATATTATTTTTAAAAGTTAAAGTCTTAATTTTATAATCAATTTTAATGGGAAATTGCTTTTTATTTTGGAATTTCCACACTGAATACATCATTCCTCCTTGAGTATCCACTTATTTTTTCAGGTTAGTGTTTATTAGTAAATTATTTTTTCAATTTAGGAGTATATTTTCCTATGTAAGAAGCTCAACTTTATTTACTTTTCAGGTATTAGCTTCAAAAAAATATTTTAGAGACAAATTGTAATTTCTTCAAATTACTATATTAAAACTTCAGTTTATGTACTTCTAGATAAACTATTTTTTTTTCTGCAGGACATCTAGCTAAGAGGTAGAGGCTTAGACATCCTTTCATTCAGTGAAATTCAGCATGGGCTTATGAGAAAAATCTTACAAGATTTTATATTCTGAAAATTTTCTCAGTTTCCAAAAAAAAAAAAACCACTAGTTCAGTGAACTTGAGTGCATGAATAATGGATACATTGAACTAAACTCTGAATGTATTTAGTAATGACCTCATAATTTGAATGTGGTTTCTAAACAGTATTGAAAAGTAATAAAATGGAATAAAATAAGCAAAAGAGAAGATACATAGATTTATTTGATCTACCTAAATAAATTAAGCTGGAATCCTCAGGAATTCTAAATGTATAGCATTTCTTATACCAACTTAATCTACATGTTAGCTATGGATATTTCTTTGATGCTGATAGGCAAATAGCTCTGAAAGAAAATCAGTAATATTGGCAGCATTTAATTTTGTTTTAGTTCCTATTTCACCTTCTGAAAATAAATATTTGTCTTTTTCAAATTAGAAAAAATACATATTATTTATAATATTTTTACCCAGAGAAGCATTTATATATTTACATTATAACTCATAAGCATAAAATTTCACATTATATTAAAACAATTTCTGTTCTTGAAGTGATGCAGCATGAAAATAAATAATCTCTAATGCGTATAAATTTCTAAAGCTTTTCTCACATAGGTTAAAATCAAGGTAATTAATGAAAGCAATATATTATTTCAAATGGCCATATTTAAAAATGAAGCAGTTTTAAGAAGAAATAGATGACTAGAAAAGCAATAGCTGTATAAAAGTTTATCGGGTGTTAACTCTTAAAAAATATTTCGTAAGTCAATGATATATGCAAGTGACTCACTGTTTGCTTTTTTGTGTGTATTTTTCTCATATTATTTCTTGGTAAATTGCAGGAAATGGAATATCATTAAAATATTAAATAATTAAATAAATACTAAATAATTAGTCAAATAAATAAATACTTAATAATTAAATTAAAAAACTGAATCCTTTCAAATAATGGAATATCATTAAAACACTAAAGACTTTAGAATTGCCTTAGCATAAGGACCATTCCTCAAAAGTGACAATTTGTGTCTCACATTCACAGAAAGCCACTGCATCTCTTATTAATCTCCCAAATCCTCTATAATACAACTATTTCCTGGTGTTGTGGCTAGAGCTAAGATAAATACTGTGTATACTGAAGTTTACAAATTAAACTTGAATTATTATTTAACTATTTTGTTGAATAATAATTTAATTAACCAAATGGAAAAAGAAAATGACAAGGCTAAGGGAAGCTGGACACAGGGGTGTGCACTAAAGTCCCAGCTACTCAGAAAGCTTAGATGGAAGGATAAGTTGAGACAAGGAGTTTGAGTCCAGCCTGGGCAATGTAACAAGACCCTATCTATTAAAAATTACAAGGCTAAGACAGGTGCAAATTTTCTCCTTAACTTGAATCTCTTGCAAATATGATTTTTTTAAATGAGACTGAGAGAAGAAATTACATGTGTGTGTGTTTAAAATGCCTGCCACATTTTAATAATTTACGTATTATAAAATGTTATCATTAATAATATGAATATTATTATCAACATTATTATAAATTATAAAAATTTATTTATAGAGAATTTTTAGATTTACAGATAAATCCCATATACTTCCTCTCTTCCTGCACCTATTTATCCTATTTTAACATCTTACATTAGTGTGGTACATCTGTTAAGGGAGATGAGTTAGCTCTTTCTGTTATCACATTTTATGGAGTTTTATAAATGCAAAATGTCATGTATCCAATTTTAAAGTATCATATGAAGTTTCAAGATTTAAAATTGCTGTGCTCCACCTGCTCATCAATATTACACTTCCGCTTAATTTCCAGCAATCACTGATCTTTTAAATATTTTTGTTGTTTGCCTTCCCTACAATACTATAGTTAGAATTATACAGTATATAACCTTTCCAGATTGGCTACTTTCACTAAACAATACATATTTAAGGTTTCTCCATGTCTTTTTGGGACATGTATAACTCATTACTTTTTATTGATGAATAATAAGTCCATTGTATATGTACCATAGGTTTTAAATCTGTTATTCCATTGGAGGACCTCTTAATTGATTCAAAGGTTTGAAAATTAAGAATTAAGTTGTAGTGGGCATTCATATGCAGAGTTTTTTGTAGGCATAAATTTTCAGGTCTTTTGAAAAGTACTTAGAAGTGCTATAATGTAATAATCATATTATAATTTTATTAATGGCATTGTAAGAAACTGCCAAGCTGTCTTCCCAAGAAGCTACACTATTTTGCATTTCTACCAGCAATGAATGAAAATTTCTTTTAATTCACATACTTATCAGCATTTAGTGTCTTCAAGGTTTTGTGTTTTAGTCATTCTAATAGGTATGTGGAGGTATTTCATTGTTGTTCTACTTTTCTATTCCCTAAAGACATATAATGTTAAACATCTTTTCGTATGTTTATTTGCAATCATATGTTTATTTGCAGAAAGCCACTGCATTTCTGATTGATCTCCCAAATCTTCTATGATATGGGATACGTTTGTTTGATATTTGTATAAAATTGGTGAGATTTACTTGGTTTTCTACTCAATTAGTACCTGAATTTCTTTCTTACTGATAAATTTTAATAGTTCTTATATTTTGGATACCAGTCTTTTATAAAATATATGTTTTGCAAATATTTTCTTACATTGTGTGGCTTGTCTTTTCACTTTCTGAATAAGTGTCCTTTTTAGAACAGAAGTTTTTAATTTTAACTAAGTCAAAATTATCAATGTTTTATTTTATAGATCATGCTTTTCGTATTGGTGTTTAGTCATCACCAACACAACGTCACTTAGATTTCTCTAATGTTATTGTCTATACTTTTCAGAGTTTAAATTTTACATTTAGGTGTATGTCATATTTTGAGTCAATTTTTATAGGAGTTCTGTATGTGTATTTATTTCTTTACATGCTGATTTTCAGTTTTCCTGGTACATTTGTGGAAAGGATTATCCTTTATTAAATTGACTTTTTTAATCTGCAAAGATCAGTTTATTATATTTTGGGATCTCTTTCTGGGCTTTTAATTCTGTTCTGTTGATCTATTACACATTCTTTTGCCAATATCATACTGTCTTGATAACTGGACCTTTATGGTGAGTCTTAAATTCAGTCATTCAAATTTTTATTTTCAGGGCTGTGTTAAATATTCTTGATCTTTTGGCTTTCCATGTAAATCTTAAAATCAGTTTGTTACTATGAAAATGTAATTTGCTGTAATATCGATTGAGATAGTGTTGAATATTTAGGGAAAGCTGGAAAAAACTGACAACAATGTTGATTCCTCCCATTCAGAAACAAAAAAATACATCACCATTTATTCAGATTTCTTCTGTTTTGCATTGGCTTTTTTTTAAGATTTCTTCAAATAGACATTGCACAATGTTTGTTAAATTTATATCAAAGCACATCATTCTTTTGATGCTAATATGAATGCTGTTATGATTTGAACTTCAAAATCTAATTATTCATTGATGGTAAAAAGAAAAGCAACAGAGATTTTTATGTCAAATTTGTATCCTGTAATCTTGCTAAAAATTTCTCATAAGTTTCACTTCTGCTTTTGTTACTGTTAGTTAATTCTTAGGGTTAAAATTAACTTAGTATAAATACATTTATATTCAAGATTTTGTGAATTCAGCATGTTCATTTTTACTGTAATAAACTTTATAGGATGTTTTTGAGAAAATGGAATAAAATACCTATATCAAAATTGATTTTTCCCATTATTATCTATTTTTTTAAGCTTTTTGGTATTTTTCTACTGTGTATATGCATGATTTAATGACACATAAATTATCTCTTCTCTGATCTATTAAATATAAAATGCATTTAAAAAATATGCAATTTAAGAGTAGATAGAGGAAACTGATGTAATAGAAAGTTCCAATGATCTTGCCCCCATGAAGGACACTAATTTTCCAACTATTGACACCAATAAAAGCACCTTCATAAGATTAAAAAATCACAGTAACTGATTTCAACTGTATATCACTAAAAGAGGCACTGAAGAGGAAGGAAATAACAAAAAAAGAACAAGTAACAGTGGCTTTGCTCACTCTTCAGTGAGCAAAGAGCAGTGGTATGGTGTGAAGAGCAGTGGCATGGTGCGAAGATTTCTGTGCCTTGGGGATAGAGGAAGCCAACAATATCAAGTCATTGAACTCAACTCAGTGCTATCCCTGTTATAGCAGAAAGCAAAAACAGACCAAACTTAGCTGATGCTCTCCCACAAGGGAATATTTAAACCAGTCCTAGCAATAGGAGAATAGCCAATCCTAATAATAAAACCTTAAGATCCCACAAGCCTTGCCACCACAGGCTAACATGCTCTGGGGCCTCAAATAAACTTGATAGTCAGTCTAGGCCATAAGAACTGTAATACCTTGGTGAGTCCTAGTGCTGAACTGGGCACAGAGACAGTAGACTAGAGGGCAGGTGACCTAATGAATTATCAGCTAAGGGAACACTGATGTCACTCCTCTCATAAACCCAGGCTGCACAGCTTATGGCTCCAAAGAGACCCCTTCATTCTGCTTGTGGAGAGGAGAGGAAAGAATGGGGAGGATTTGTCCTACATCTTGGTTACCAGCTTAGCCACAGTAGGATGCGATACTGGTCAGAGTCATGAGGCCTCCTTTCCAGGCTGTGGCTCCTGGGCATTTCTAGATACACCTTGGTCTAGAAGGAAACCTGCTACCTTGAAAGAAAGAACCCAAACCTGACAAAACTTATCACCTGCTAACTGAAGAGTCCTTGGGTTCTAAATATCCAGCGGCAACACACAGGTACTACACTGAGGGGCAGGGGGGGGAGATGCTGAGACTGCGGGGCTCAGGTAAAACTCAGCACATTTCCAGCTGTGGTGGCTACGGGGGAGAAAAAAACAAGCCTGAACAGTGTCTATATTGCACATAGGATTTCTAAATCTATATTTAGAAAGAAATGAAACAAAACAATTTTTTAAAGTCAAGAAAACTCTGCATTTGACAGTGTTGTACTTTTCATTTTCTGATTATTCTCCTCTGCTCTACTACGTACTATATGCTTTGGTTAACTGCTTTTTCTAAACAATAGCCACAGGAGAGTAATTTCTAGTCATCTTGAGAATTTAAAGTGACAGATTTAAATAATTGGTAGCAGCAGAGTCATCAATCTTAGATGCCATGTAATGATGGTATTGAAGCACAAACAGTTGAATAATTGTACAATGATAATTAAAGGCACAAAAAATAATGAAAACCAACAATGAAAGCAATAAAATCTCTACACATGATTTGTACAAGATTTAAATTAAACGAATATGTTTCAACATTAATATTAACCACAAGAAGATATTGTAATGTTAGTATAAATTGCACTTTTGACTGTGTGTATTTACAGAAAGTTTGTATATATTTACTCAACATAAAATATTTGTGAAAAAATAATTTCTGAAAGATTTATAATCTAAAAATGCACATTATTCTTTAATAACAAAATGTCACAGTATATATCTACCCAAACCAAATTCCATTAAATAGTCATGGTAAAAACATTTTTAGATATCACTGGTTCTGACAAATTATATTTGAACAGCTAAATTGGCATTCAAAATGCTTACATCAGTGTTGGTGTTCTCTTCAATTTCTTTCAATTATCTTATGCTTTAATATTGTTAAACAAAAAAAAAAACTTAAGATCTCTAATGGAAATGTAAAAAAAAAACCCTGCACAAACTCTTTCCGGGTAACATAAGGGAAGAGAGAAGGAATTTCAAAGAAAGTTTGAATAGAACTAAAAAATAATTTGCTGTCTGAATTCCTGGAAAGTACATTTAATTTATGCTTTATTATTTACATAGATTTGGGAATCTTTATCAAATAAAGGAAAAATGTTACTGACACCATAATAAAGGTAGTTAAATAAAAACATATGTAATTTTGTTCTCAAGGTTAATAAAAAAAGAATGCTTTAAAAATTATGTGATGTCTCTGTATGCCTAGCATCACAATGAGTTAATTACAATTTTTAGACATATATTTTATAGTATTATACAAAACATATAATTATTTTTATGTATTTATTATTTGTATGCATTCATATATATTTCATATTTTTGATTCAAACTCTTACAATATAGAAATATATATTTTTATATTTCTCATTTCTGAAATTTCTTTGCAAATTTAACTGTGGATTTTTAGAAAAGTAGTTTATTAATTTTTAAATTTCTAATCTGATAAATTTCAATGTGCAGGCCATAATTACATAAATAATGACCCCAAAATAAAAATAGACTGGCTAGTTATAAGTACTACATTTTTCTTATGCAATGTTGCGTATAAGTGGTTCTGCCTCACCCAATCAGGCAAGTTGGAAAACAGTGCACAGTGAATCTGCTTTAAAAAATTTATACAGTGAGCACAATCCAGTCTGACAGAAACATAGCTTAATGTTGAAGCAGAGGAGTTAATACACCCTCCCAGTACCCAGTCCAGGTTGGAGACATTAACCTGGGGGTGCAAGCGGTGAACATTCAATTAGATGTTTTATCGGGGAGAAGTTTAATAAGGGGGCATCAGCTGAACAAACTACATGAAATGGTGATGGCCATGCAGGCCATTACTTACTATCATATCTTGCTACAATTTTACTGACTTATGGGCCATTGCCAATAGTCTAGTCATACGGTCAGGAGAATGGCAACTGAGTGACTGGACTATTAAAGGATTCTCTGTTGGGAATAAAGATTGTCACAACAGTTTCCTAACTGGAAGGGACAAACATATGTGACTCATGTGGACACTGGAACTACCAAAGCCATTTTTGAGAGGAACTTAATCATGTTTTTTCTGATACTCCAGGAGATTTCACTCTAATCAAAGAACATTCTTAATTGCCCAAGCAACATGACAATTGGCACACCCTCATGGAGCACAATGGACTTTTCATATACTCTGTCATCTATGAGCTAATGAAGATTTTAATTTACAAACATCTGACTCATAAAGCAAATGAGGGAAGGCCATCCAGACAGACTACCAGTGAGATGGTACCCCCTTCCTCTGACTTGGGCAATATGGACACTAAACACTGCCCTGCAATGTAAAGAAAACATGGCACTACAACTCATGTTTAGAATCACTGAGCTTAGTGGAGGTGGACATTGACATGGTTTCAATGTTTGTACCCCCCAAATATCATGTTGAAATGTTGGAGGTGGGTCCTGGTTGGAGGTAATTGGAATCATGGGGGTGGATCCCCCATGAATAATCTAGCACCTATCACTTTGGGAATAAGTTCTTGCACAGTTCATGTGCGATTTGGTTGTTTAAGAGTCAGGGACCTCCCCCTACTCTCTGCTTGCTCCTAGTCTCACCATGTGATACAGTGACTCCCCCCTTTATCTTCTGCCATAATTGGAAGCTCCCTGAGGTCCTTACCAGATGCAGACAGTAGCACTATGTTTTGTGAACAGCCTAAAGATCCATGAGCCAAAATAAAACATCTTTTCTTTATAAATTCTTCAACCTCAGGGTTTTTTTTAATAGTAATACTAAAACTGACTGACACAGATGTGGACAAGGAAATCACCTGATTATGCTGTGCCAGCAAAATGCCAGTCTCAGTGTTTACAATCACTTTCTGTTGTTTTTCCTATGGAGTTTATATCTTGGGGGTGGTTTGTGGTTCAGGCTGCCGTAGTACCCCAGACAGAGTCTCATAACACTAATCTGGAGGGTGATGCTTCTGCAGGGTACCCTCCATTTTTGGGTTCTCATAAAAATGGGGGAAGCAACCGAGGAATAGCTAAGTGCTAGGTTTCCTCTCATGTTGTGGCAGGCATGTGATACATCCAGTCAGATTAGTGATACTATCAGACATGTCAAGTTTGTACAAGATTTGACCTCCCTTCATGGACTAGACAATTGAAGCTGAAAGGTCTCAATCAAGCAACAAGAAAAGGATGCCATCAGGGATAGTAGCCTTAGGACAGATACAGACAAACTGATTTTCCACACCAACTTGGCTCAACTCCTAGGCAATAGGTAGGGAACACCAGAGAAGCCAAGAGGAGTAGAAGGTTGAGCACTAAACTGTCAATATGCTTATTTCAAAATGATGAGGTAATAAAGACCTAAAAGCATAACGCTTTTATTATGCTCTCCTAAGCTGTGGCCACCATGGTCAACCTGCAAAGTGCTAACTAGATCTGTCATCTTCAGCCTCATTTTTTTTTTATCAATCAAAGGAACCATCTTTTCCTGACAGTGATAAACTACAATAGCATTCCTGATGCTGTGTTATATACAAATCAACAGAACCCGAATCTTGATTTACTGAGTGAGAACTGGCACCTGCCACATGGGAGGCAACTGGAGGTGTCCTATTTTAACTTACTTGATTTTGTAGCAGAGTCCCATTGCCACAGCTAACAAAAGTATAGTAGGCTAGTACTTTGATGTACCAAGCCCCTTTGATTATCTGGAGGAGTGTCCCAGCAGTGACAAGAAAAACAAGGACTGGACTCTTTCTAGCCCTCTGTGCAGGGTCTTCGTGGGCAATATCATATGGGGTGAACTGAATTTATGCAGCTATGTGAGGAGTGAGTCTTGGCTTGTAATTGTCAATGCGTTCATTTCCATGAATAGATCACTCAGAAATACAATGAGGAAAGGAGTGCAGTGTGCCTCAATCTCAGTTGAGGGCTACATTTTTCTCTGCATGTAGTCAGGAGCAACGAAAATATTAACGGACAATGTCATGTCTACAATGCTGGCCACTGGGGGGGATACTGCATATTGGACATGCTGAGGGTGGCCCCTATCTACCCCTGGAATGAGATGCACTATTGGGCCAACAGCCGTAAGGCTTTACACTATGCTTACTAAGAACATGCCAGGAGGTATAACTGACTTTAGGTTTATGCCCTCAATGAGATCTTTGGTACTATACAAAGGAGTGCTCAAGAAAAAATGATAAGCAACAAGTTTCCGACCATGATAGATATTACATCCTCTATTGCCACTTCCTTGGCAGCCCTGCAGATATCCTTCAACTCCCTTGGGAAAGTTGTTTTAAACAACAGAATTGTTGTGAACTTTTTAAGCCAAATTTGGAGGAATGTATGTAATTGCCAACACCTGCTACTATACCTGGATAAATATGTCTTGTATTATAGATACACAAGTAGAAAAGATACAAACGCAGGTTTTCTCTTGGCTGCAGAGAGTGAGGTCACTCATGGGATTCTTCTGTGACCTCCTCTTAAAAGGTCAAAGAAGAATTAGATCACTATGGCCCTGGGGTAGGTCACTGTTTCAGGAAGGTCTGTCCATCCTCCTCGTGATGGTAAGTCTCCTGAGCGCAGAAAAATGTATTTTGGCTATGACTTATTGATGAGACACTGGGATTGTATCAGGCAAGCAAAGCGTTATATCTATCTGACAAGACAAATCTCTGCCTCCAGAACTTGGAGGTCAATGGTTCTATGACATGGACTAGTTCTGCTAAGAGAAATATCTGGGTCAGGAGATGAATTGCATGACAGTTCCCCAGGTGGCCTTGGACTGACCCATTGTCTTCCCTTCCTTGCTTGTAGTTCTAAAAAATAATTGTAAAATGTGCTGGGGATGCATTCTTATAATATAGAAATAAACTACCTGATGGACCTCCAGGCTTTGTTACTCTCTCCTGGAAGCAAAAGTTCCTTCGAAGCTTGCCCAGTATGTCACATGACTCTGGAGGACTATAACCCATGTGGACTCTCTGTCGGGGGTCTCTCAACCTTGGTACTAGTAAGGCACATGCAACTGAGTCTCCATCTGCCCCAGGAAGCTTTCTTAAGCTGTGAGGGACTAGCTGACAATGGGACCTAGGCTTCTTTTTGCCCTTGTTACCTATCTGTAAGCGATAAATCTACTTCCTGTTACTTGTGTATGAGTGTTTTCTGCCTCTCAAGACAAGAGACCAGTTAATTACTGGTGCACAGTAAACCTGCTCCACAAAGAACTTTGTTACTTGCCTCAATATTAATACATTTAATTTAAGGTGATTATTCTTATCCACATAGACTAGCTTTGGTCAGATTTCAAAATTAACTTTAAAAAAACACAACAAGAGGCAAAACTACTGCAGAACACAACTACACATAGATATAGATATGGCTATAGATTTATAGATAATGTCAACATAAGTATAATTGGCAGACTCTCCAAATCTCTAAAGCAGGGAACTTTCCTGCATCACACGAATTTCCTAAACACATGATAGTGCTTATAAAAGTGTCTAAGACATTATCTTGTTTATACAACCTGGAAAAAAAATCTAAGCCTTAAGCCTTATTTCCTTATAGTCTATAAACATTGTATTGTGCTCATTGCTCTCTTTCCTCTGACCATCTGTAATTTTCAACGAGAATCCATGAACGTTTGGTATATCCTAAAGCATGTGTGTGCCTTTTCCCCAAAGCTCATTTTTGGTACTATTACGGAATGCAGTTTACTATTTCTCTTCCTGCAAGCAACTAACGAAAACATGTACTCACATTTTTGATTCAAACAGGTTACAGCTACTGTGTCACAGTTTGCTCTTATATTAGATTTCAACCAAATTCAATTACACAGTGTGCTCCTTGCTGCCATAGGATGAATGGCAGAACAACGATGAATGAATATAACTGCCACAAGTGATTGATCCCAACATGCCAGCAGGTTGATTAAAGTGTCTAGAAACAAAATGAAAAATAGTATTCATCTGTAACTTCTGGTCAATTTTTAAATTAACTACAAATTTCATAAAATATCATGCATTGAATTGTATGTTTTTGATAGTTTTGAGAACGCTAAACGATACATGTAGATCTGGCTAGTTTCTTGGATATTGAAGAGACAATATTTGTTCTATGTACTCAAATTTCTAATATGCATAACGTGGATTTGTTACATAATGATAAAGTGTATAATGGCTATGCAGATATAAACATAATGCAAAGGAAAAAATGATAATGTATATAAGTTGGAAATGTTTTCATTTATAAAAGTTGTTATGTGTTAATGGGTACTACTTATAGATAAGAAATATTACATTAAACATTTGAATGGTTTTCATTAAAAATGTTTATTATTAACATTGATGTTGTTTTATATAATACATAATTTAGTCATAGCATGACTATAGTAAATATAATTCTTCAGTATTCCAGGGATTATAGTTTCTATGATTTTGGAATGCAGAATTCCATGAAAATTAAGATCTATTATATGAAAAAGTGATGTAAATCTTTAAAACATATGTTAGAAATGTAATTCACTATGGATTTCCAAAAGCAGATAATGAGTTCATTTATATTACTTAACAAAGAAGTTAAGGGATAAGACAGTCTGGATGTAGTATTGCATCTCAACCTTGCTATCAAGGAACGAAGTTCTCCTTATTTTAAGAGGATATGATTTAATTCTCATATTGCTGGAGTCTACTGTACTTCTAGGCTCTACATTTACAATTCTGGCAGAAATAAATCAGAAAGACTGAAGTTGTCTTTATTCAAAGTGTTTAAAAAATTTATTTGGGAAGATTAGCTCTCCTCAGTTTCTTCACTTAAGTGATCTGAGCATGGGTTTTAACCTAGTGAGTTCTGCTTAGGGCAAAAGACAACAGATTGCTACATGCTTATAAGGTATTAATTATGAACCTTGAAATATTGCATTGGTAACCTTATCTTTAGGGGGTTGTGATTTAAATATATATATTTAATTTAATTCAATTGATTTTACTTTTTGCTTTCAAAGTCCCCATAGTCTCTAGGCAGCAGATTTCTGTGCAAAGAGGGAAAAAAAGGAAAATCATCGCTTTTGAATAGTTAGTTTATTCAAAATTCATAAAAATTCATAAAAATGTATGAGTCTACATGGATACAATATAATTATCAATAATTAAAGAATATCATAAGGAGTTATAAGTATCACATCCTAAAATAATAACATATCATATGCCATATGAACTTATTCTTTTAAGTATACACATATTAAAACACATCACATTGTAGCTCACAAATGTATACAATTATGATTCATCAATTAAATAATGTTAATTTAAAAATATTGAGCAACTGCTTTGTGAATACTGTTTTAGTTTATAGACTCTAAGTTTTAGAATGCAAAGGTGGTTTTTGATATAGTAGATCTGCCAATGTTTTTGAAGTGACAGAAAACAAGGAAAATGATGTGCAGTTATAAGTATGGTAGATGCTATAAATAAAACATATAGAATAAGATTTAAAGAATAGAAGAGGCCAAAATTTGATAGATTATTCAGGTAAGGCCTTTGTAAGGAGATGCTCCTTAAACAGAAAAGAATGATGAGAAATGAACCAGGCTACTTTGGAAAGCATCACCAAGAAAGAGGTGGGGAAAATTGTCTATTATGAAAAGAATTTGGTAACTCTGAGACAATCAGGTCCAGTTACGTTGGAATTTAGTGATAATTAAAAGCATATTAGCAATCAAATATCAGTCTTATTAATTGTATTATCAATGCTTCCTTTTTTAGTCACACACTTTGAAATTGTGACTACTCGTATAATATGACAAATATATCAAAAGAAATAAGACAAAGACTAGATATATATTATTTCATCATTTAACATTAATGTTTTCAAAGGTCTTCTAATGAATTTCTTAATGCTTTTCATGAGTTTGTCCTTTGTTTTTGATAGCCATTATTCAAGGAGTCACATGATAGTTATATATTACATTGCATAAGTTAATTCCTTAAAACACATTCCTTTTTTTTTTTTTTCAACAGTGAAAGAGTTTAATGATCACTAGGTACTGAGCTAGGAGATGGGAGGAGACCCTCACATCCATCTCCTGTGTTCTGGCCTGGGGTTTGTTATGGGATTTTGGAAGGTAAAAGGCTGGAAAATTGAGGTTGTTGATTGATTGGAGTAAGGGGGATTAAATTATCAGTATTGAAAACTGGATTATTTGGTGAGTCAGCTCCTGTGGGGTCCTTCAGATCAGCTAACATCAGTGGACTCTTTCAGACCAGTTGGTGTCCGTGTGATTCTTCAGACCAACTGACATCAGTAGATTTATTGGTATGCAAGACCTGAAGAAAGAACTCAAATGAAGGTTTTACACTTTATAATGTTCAAATTGATACCTATTGATTGCTAAAGGAAAACTTGCTCTATGTATTCTGAGGCAATTGTCACCCAACTATGATGAGGAAGCAGATCAGAGAGCAAGCTGACCTCATGATTAATACCGAATGTCCTGCATGCTTGGTTTATTTTCATTTCCCCCATCCCTTCGTCTCTAATTAATTTTATAAAGTTTATGGGAATGGTTTCAAACTGATAAAAATGTCATGCCCAGAAGCTTATAGAATCCTAATCCTATGTTTTCTCAATATTCACTAATTCAGTGTTCATGACTTTTTAACAAAGCAAGAAAGTTCCAAGTCTCCTAAAGTTTTTTATTTATTTATTTATTTTATTTTTAGGCTTGACATTATTGAATTTTTTAATGTGTATCCTTCTTCTTATTGTTCATCCAGGCAGTGTGTAGATGGAGCTCTTGGAAAGAACAAAATACATGAAATAAAATAAATAATTTGTAGATGTTATACATCATTTTGTAAATAAGAACAATTATATTCATGGAGTTTATGTAATTGGTTCTAGAAAACTTCAGACTATTACATCTTGGGTTTGAACTCAGATTGGTGAAATGTCCAACCCTGTACCCATTTCATTACTATAAATCTTTATTATTTTATACATATTGATGATATTCAACTTAACATCAACTTTCCCAAATTTAATAAATTATTTTATTTAAATTTGTTGATTATGAGTAAATTAATTTAATAATTTTATGCGTTTCATCACCCAGTATAATGACCTTGATATCAAAAAAATGTTCAAGTTGTGAAATCTCATTTCTATTCTGTTGCTTCTCTTACAGAAACGGCTACAGTATGACTTATGGGCTCTGCAGCAAGCAAGCTTATAATTTATCCATATCTCTATTAGTTGAAGCAAGGCCCTTAAAGGCCTCTACTTAAGGCTATTCTGCATTAGAATCAGATAGAAGTTTGATAAAATTGACATTTTAGCTTCTTATTCAAAAATTTATGTGACACATGACCATATTCAATTTGCAGATAAGATATTATAATAGAAAAAGGAACTTCGCATGCAACAATTCAGCCTTTGGTTGTATGTATGAGCATAATGTGCATTGGCATTCTAATATCTTTGGGAAATATTTGTCACACATAATTCCAATTCCTTGCTTTTTTGACTTAGTAAATTTTCTCATCCTCATTTTAGGCCATGTGTCAAGATCATTATGTTTTATTTTTTGAGAATGCCTCCAAAGAACAAAAAATGCTAATGAGCTTCTTGTTAACCTGCTAATAAATGAAAATTCATCCTAGAAAAATGCTCTGGTCTGCAATAAAGTGTGCCTTACATTAAAGAACTTCAACAGATACAGGCTTTTGAGCAGTAAATTTCAATATAGTAAAGTTACAATGTACTGTACACAGTTTTAAAAGTACTTATAGTTTTTTTGCTGATGTTGTTTTGTTTTGTTTTTCCCATTCTCCTCCTTAGTTTTAGTTTTGCTTTTGGCTCCTTCTTTTCCTTCCTTCCTTCCTTCCTTCCTTCTTTCCTTCCTTCCTTCCCTCCTTCCTTTTTCCTTCCTTTCTTCTTTCTTTCCTTCCTCTCCTTGTTTTTCTCTCTTTGGTTTTCTTCTTCCTTCCTCTCTTTGTTTTTGTAAAGTTGAGAGAAGTGCATTTTTTTATTATTTTAGATTAAAATTTAAGTGTGATTTCATTCGGATGTGTTGACTATTTAAATTAAAATATATGAGTGATTAAGAATGCTATTTTAGTCACAGTTTTATTCATATATGATGTAAAATCTTTAAATTTCTGCAATTTTGGTGATTAAACTGAGAATGTACTTAAGCCTGTATCAAAAAAGAGCTGGAAAGAATTTTTTTACATTATATGCTAATTTTAAATTTGCATGCTTATGCTCTAATTGTAAAACACAAATTAATTAAGAAATAGAATTATTCTTATGTTATTACTAAATCAAATTATGTTTTACAGTTCAAAGTTTAATTGCTGTTAATTCTTATTGAAAACTGTTAGTACAGCTAATTTTTTTTAATACGGCTGTAAGAGCTGAGGATACTGCATCCAACATTTCTGCATCTCTCTAGAGAAAAAGTGGGAGAGAGAGAAAAATTGAGAGAGGAGAGAGACACACAAACACAAACAAAGAGAGAAAGAGTGAGTGAATGAGAGAGAGAGAAAGAGAGAGAGAGAGAGATCCAGTAGGTTAATCTTTATTTTCTTTATTTTCTATTTTCAAATATAGTATAGTTCAAGAGGTAGAAGCTTATGCTCTCAATTTCATCGTCTTTGGAAGTTAAGCAAACAAAATAAATCAATGAAAAATGAGACTTTCTAGAACTTTCTCTCCCTAGTGTTGTCAATTCAAATTTAGTCATATTATGCATAAGAAAATAAATGTCAATGCCTACATTTTCTGTTCTTCAATATCCAAAAATTGAGATGCTAAAGTCAGTTTGCATTTTTCCAAAATGAACTAGTTAAGCTAAGATATAAACTTAAAACCTGATACAAAATTTAATTTTTAATGTAAAAGAAAGCAGGTCATTTTCTAACACTAATAAAATGTTTCTGACATTCTCCCTTCAAACAAACATGTTTCCCAGGATAATTAGACATTTTCTTCTGTGGGCCTTTTTGTCATTTCTGTGAACTTAATAGATCCTCTTCCCAGAATAATGTTTTTAAGTATGTAAAATAAACTCAAATTACAAAAATTACTTTAAAATGCTGTCATCTATCCATCCAGCTTTCTATCTCTTCTCTATTAACATAGTGTCACAGGCCACACTTGCACTGCTGTAAAGAAATAGCTGAGACTCGGTAATCTATAAAGAAAAAGAGTTTATTTGTTTCACTCTTCTCTAGGCTGTACAGGAAGCATAATGCTGGCAACTGCTTAGCTTCTGGGGAGGCCTCAGGGAAGTTTATAATCATTGTAGAAGGCAAAAGAGGAGCAGTCACATTGCATGGTGAAAGCAGGAGTGAAAGAGAGGGAGGAGGTGATACACACTTTTAAATGACCAGATCTTATGCGAACTCACTCATTATCACGAGGATAGCACCAAGAGAGATGGCGCTAAATCTTTCATTGAAATCCACCCTCATGATTTCATCACCATCCAACGTGCCCCACCTTCAACATAAGGGATTATATTTCAATATGAGACTGGGAGTGGGGGGAGAGACACTCATCCAAACTACATCCCATAGCAAATAAAATGATATAGTGACTTAATTAATCATTACTACCATAACAAAGCAGGAAGCTTAAAGCACACATAAGATCACTAGCAAAACTGTAATCTGAGTTTTAATAGTGATAAAATCATAGATACTAGATACTGATAACACTAATGTAGTTTTTTACTCATACTTGTAGCTAATAAAATACTAAATTTCTTTTATACTCTAGTTAAAATAAATGTGTAATTATTTGTCCCAAGCAAGATTCCTCACTATTCTCTATCTACAGACATTTTCCCTTTATCTGTGGATCTTGCATTAAGAATCAATCAGTGATTATATTGAGTGTGAGATTTTCTTCTATGGTAGGTGTTGGTGATATTACAATGGATAAGATGCAGCATGTACTCTAAATGAATTCTGAATCTAGTAGAAAGAAATTAGACTGCAAAAAGCTAGCTCTGAGCCAATGTAATAAATGCAATAGCAGAGATATGTGCTAAGTACTTTGGGAACATACATCGAAATGTGGTTACCTCTTCTAAAATGGATATTGGAGGAAATACAAAATATGATGGCATTTACAAGAATCTCAGAAATGAGCAGAAGTCTATAGTAAAAAAAATTGAAAAAGACACCCATTTCATATCTAGACAATAATAAAGGTGTAAAGATCCAGAGACATGATCATGAGTGTTGAATTGCATGTTTTGTTATTCTTGTCTTTTTGTTGTGTTTTTCCTACATTACTGCATTAGTCTGTTCTCTGCTGCTATAAAGGCATACTTGAGACTGGGGAATTTATTGAGGAAAGAGGTTTAATTGACTCCTGGTTCTGCACCACTGGGGAAGCCTCGGGAAACTTAAAATCCTGATTGAAGGGGAAGCAAGCATGTCTAATTTACATGGAGGTAGGAAGGAGAAGTGCTGAGCAAAGGGGGGGATAATTCCTTAAGAAATCAGCGGAACTCACGAGAACTCACTCACTATCACAAGAACAGCATTAGTGGAACCACTCCTGTAATCTAGTCATCTCACATGAGGTCTGTCCCTCAATTTGTGAGGATAACAATTCTGATTACAATTCAAGATGAGATATGAGTAGGGACATGGATCCAGACCATATCATTCCTCCCCGGCCCCTCTCAAATCTCATCTTTCTCAAAAGTCAAAACAAAATTATGCCTTCCCAACAGTTTCCCAAATTCTTAAATCATTCCAAGAGTAACTCAAAAGTCCAGGTCCAAGGCAAATGCCTTCTGCCTATAAGCCTGTAGAATCAAAAGCAAGTTAGTTACTTCTGAGGACTAAGCTTTGATTCTTTATCTTGCCTAAATTCCTACCTAAGGGGTCTAGTGAGTAATGCCCTACAAACTATAAATTCTCATCAGATGGGTTTATTTGACCCTATATATTGTAACTTACTTTTCAGTCTGACTCTAGCATAACATTATGAGGCAAGAAAAAAATATTTAACCCTAAAATATATTTCTTTATCATACCTTGAAATTGCCCTGCAAAGTCTCTCGTGGGATAAATCTACATCCGATAGAGAATTTCCTTTTCCCTTCCTTTTTCAGATCCAGGAGAAAATACTATAGCAGTTGTTCATTGTAGAGTAAAACCTTCAGGCAGAGGGGGATCCTAACATAATATATACCCCTGGACCAAATCAGAGTTAAAGGCCTTGGTATCTGGATTCCCCAATTCAAATGAAGATCTCTTTGAATTTGCTAAGGAATTCCAATTAATGCTTAAGACTTATGATTCAGGGTTCTCTGTCCTGTATCAGCTGATTGAGTCACTAGTCCCCCAAAACAAAGCTGAAGAATGGTTTAGAGTAGCAGATTGGAAACAGCCTTTAGAAGATTTTGACAGACTAAATACAACTGGAAGAGAGAAATGCAGAGAGGTTTACAATCGCCTCTGTGAAACTGTACCAAAGATATTACCCAAGGTCATAGATTGGCCAAACAAAACTTTGTCTGACTTTAACATCACATTCGAAAAGACATTCAAACAGTTTTCAAGAATACCTCCTGAAACCATTGAATATGATAGAAGTGACACCTTACTAAAGTCTGGGTTTATTCAGGGTTTAGTTAAGGAGTTAGCAAGCCTAATAAAGAGGAATAATGTGGCTTGGGCTTCCTTGCCCATTAGCCATCTAGTCACCCCAGCTGACAGTTGTCACAATCATCAAGAAAGAAAAGGAAACAGTCTCTAAACTTATGAGTTTACAACTAAAACAGCTAGGTAACCAAGTTGGAAGTTTGCAAGGGTCCCATGGTCCCCAGAGATCTAAGCAACCCCAACAGAAAGCAATTTGCCACTATCGAAAAAAGAAAGGAAATTTAAAAAAAGAATACAAAAAATTTAAATGCGTGCTTGCACAAAGTGGGCAAAAAGCCCCAGAGAAGGGCACCAGAACAACTTAAAAATCAGAATAGAAATGCTCCAAAGGAATAGAGGGGGGTTGTCCCCTACTTCTAATTAATGCTTTAGGAATAGCAGAAATATCCATAAATGGGGAGAGTACCAAGACCCCCTGTTGATACAAACACTACACTCTCCTCAAACCTACATTTATTAAGAATCCTCTCCCTCAGAATAAAAAAGAAACCCACAATGGTAAGGATTTCAAAATCTCCTATTATAGCCTTTAAATCAAATCCACTTCAATTTCAATTAGGAGAACTAGTGGGTCTAGTGGGCCTAGTGGGCATCGTTTTTTTTTTTTTTTTTTTTTTTTTTGAGACAGAGTCTCGCTCTGTTGCCAGGTGCTGGGCTGGTGTGCAGTGGCGCGATCTCGGCTCAGTGCAACCTCCACCTCCCGGGTTCAAGCAATTCTCCTGCCTCAGCCTCCAGAGTAGCTGGAACTACAGACACGTGCCATCACCCCAGCTAATTTTTGTATTTTTAGTAGAGACGGGGTTTCACCATGTTGCCCAGGATGGTCTCGATCTCTTGACCTCGTGACCTGCCTGCCTCAGCCTCCCAAAGTGCTGGGATTACAGACGTGAGCCACCTCGCCCGGCCCTTTGTTTTTCTTATACTAGATAGTGTCCCCATACACCTGCTGAGATGGGATTTCCTGGATGCTCATATCACATTTTCACAGAAGGGGGGAGCAATTCCAAAATGCTCACATCACATTTTCACAGAAGGGGGAAATAATTCTCAACTTGGGAGACATAGAAGATTACAAAAGCCCACACATAATATTATGCTTGTGAAAGTTAATCAAGAGTCTGCACAGGAAGAATTAGAGCCTTTCTTATCTAAGGTCCCAGTGGACAAGCTCTTCCACAGATATTGGGAGAATTTAGTCGACAGTCCCTATAGAGATAACCATATATAAATCCAAACCTCTGCCAAATATCTCTTTAGACCTGAAGCCCGACGAGGAATCAAACCAATTATTCAGGACTATTTAGACAAAGGACTCATAATACCCTGCATCAGCCCTTGCAATAATCCAATCCTTTTAGTTAAAAAGCCAAATAGAGAAGGCTGGAGATTTGCTCAAGACCTAAGCTATAAATAAAATAAGAATTCCTGGACACCCTGCTGTTTCTAACCCCCCACTTCTTACTGACCAATATTCCTATCACTGCCAGCCACTTCTCTGTTACTGATTTATGTAGTGTATCTTTTAGTATACCTGTGGATAAAAATAGCCAGTATCCTTTGACTTTCACTTGGGAAAATCACCAATACACATGGACAGTCTTACCACAGGGCTACCCTTCGTCCCACTTATTTATTCAAATACTAAAGGCAGACCTAGATTACATTGAATTTCCAAATGAAGCTACTCTAATTCAGTATGTGGGTGATTTATTGTTATGTTTATCGTCTACACCAAAATGCAGAGGAGATACTGTCCACCTATTACAACAGCCTGCTTTTAAGCGACAAAAAGTGTCAAAAGATAAATTATAATTTTGTCTCCCCAAGGGGGCTATTCATAAACCCTGAGAGGATCTCTGCTGTTATAATCTTTCCCCTGCCCCAATCTAAAAGCAATTAAGAGGATTCTTAGGGCTAACAGAGCTATTGCAGGAGTTGGATTCCAAACTATGCCTTAATGCCTCAAACTCTATATAGAAAAACGAAAGCAGACCCAGCTGGACCCAATCCACTTGGAACAGGGGGAAAAAACAACACATAGAAGATCTGAAACAGGCTGTCACACAAGCACCTGCTCTAGGCTGCCCCAATTACAGTCTTCCAGTTTTCTTCTTCGTACATTAAATAATGTGGAATTTCTAGGAGTATTAACTAAAAAATATGATGACAATCACAGACCAATTGTTTATTTCAGTTGACAGTTAGATCCAGTTGCAGGGGGTACCCTCCTTGTATGAGGGGTACATCAGCCACAGCCATCCATGCCCCTCACTATTTGAAATCTCTTCGGAGGTCTCACCACCCTCGACACTGTTCTGTTAGCCACCTCACCTCTTATGAGGTACTCCTGCTTTCTGCCCTCAACATCATTTGAAGCACTGTAATGCTCTTAACCCTGCTACCCTCCTCCCGCTTCCAGGTGAACAAACAAACAAAGAGGAACATGACTGCAATCTACTAATATCTTACTCTCCCAGAAAGAAGGTTTACTGAACTCCCAATGAGAATGTTGAATTAATTTGGTTGATGTTTGATTCTTATTTAAGGAACAACCAGGGCATTCCCAGGCAGGATACAACATCATTTTCATAACAGAAATAATCGAAAGTGCCCAACTCTAAAGAGTCAAATTAGCACAGATGGCTGAATTAATAACATTAACTAGAGCTTGCAAATTTGCTAAAGGAAAAGTAGCAAATAAATATACCAATAGTCAATATGTTTTTGGAGTAGCCTATGATTTTGGCATGCTATGGAAACAGAAGATTTCTTACCTCATCCAGACAGCCCATACAAAACGGGCAACATGTCTCAGAGTTACTAGAAGCAACTTGGATGCCAAAGCAACTTGCAATCATAAAAATTCCTGGGCACTCAAAGGATAACACTAAAGAAGCAAAAAGAAATAATCCAGTTCATGCTGCTCTAAAAAATATAGCCTATCCTGTAGGGGAATGTGCCTTTCATCCTCCAAATACCCTCACTAATATGCTTTTTCAATATCAACAAGCATCTAGCCCTTTAGAGAAACATACCTGGCAGCAGAAGAAAGGCATGTTTGACCCATGTAAGGAATTATGGCTAGGGCCTAACAGAAACCCCATAGTTCCCATAGGTGCACAATTGCCTTTCCTTCAGATTATTCGTGACATGACTCACTGGGCCTCTGAAAAAAATGGTATCATGAGAAAGACAATGCTTTTAAAAATCATCCCCATCGTAGCCCAAAATATATATTCTCGATGCGCTATATGACAAAAACATAACTCGGGCAAACTCATATGGCTCCCAAGGTCATTTTCCTCTGCCAGTAGGACCTTCTGAAGTATGGCAGTTGGATTTATCCAGATGTCACCATCTCAAAATTTCAAATATGTTCTGTTCTTAGTTTGTATGTTTTCTCATTGAGTAGAAGCATTTCTTTGTCAGAGAGCTACCGCCTTAACAGCAGGGAAAATTTTCTTAGAGAGAATCATTCCAGTTTGGGAAACTTCTGAACTTCACAGTGACTATCGGACACATTTTACTGAACTAGTTGTTCAATCCATTTGAAAAATCTAGCCCATAATACAACATTTCCATTGTGCCTACCAGCCCAGTCCTCTGGGCTGGTGGAACAGACAAATGGCATAATAAAAATTCAATTTGCTAAGTTGACAGAGGCTTTTAACACCCTTAGCCAAAAGTCTCCTCACTGGTCTTGCTTAATCTTAGATCCACTCCTTTTGGAAATCATTGTTTATCACCTTATGAAATAATAACAGGGAGACCTATGAGCTCAATGAGGGCTTATACAAACTGGCCATATTCAAAGGGAATATTGCACTATTGTCAAGGGCTTGTCAACATCTTAACAAATAATACAAAGCCATCAGTAGAATCTTTCCATAGTGAGCTCCCAGGGTTTGATTACCCCAGAGACTACAGATTATAGCCAGATGACTTTGTATATTTCAAAAGACACTAACTGAAGGATTATGTACAGCCCCTCTGGAAAAGACCTTATCATGTGTTTTTAACCAACTCTTGTGCTGCGAAGTTAAAGATGCTGAATCAGGCCAGTCCTCATGAGCCCTAAAATAACTCTCATTTTTACTTTCTTTGCTATAGAATATTGCTAAAACACTGAATGTTTTAACTGAGGTCCCTAAGAATGTTTGGAATCTATGTAATCTTCTTTGGTGTAAGTTTCTAAATGGGTCTGGCTATATTTTCCCTTGCTAAAGCCAGAAAAATGTTTTACTTGTTCTTTCTCATTACCACAATCTCCTCTCTCTGCTTACCCCACACTCCTTCTCTTTACAAACCTAAAAATTCTCATGGTTCCCTGAAAACCTTAGCAATCTTCGGGCAGGCAGAGCATACTTCTTTTGGTATGATATAGACCAGAATGAAAAGAAGACTGTTGTATGGAACAGCACCATTTTAAACATTCCCTGAGTCCCGCCTTTACTGCATATCTCTATTACAGGGCTTCAACCAAATATGACTCCCTGCAGGAATACTTGCCTAAAAATGCCTCAGAATGATCACTGAGTGGGTCTAACCAAGTAAAACATTGCATAGCAATAGACATCAGGGATAATCCATTGAGACAATTGCCTGGTTACAATGAGAAAACCTAGCTGTCTCCTGTGTAAACTGCCATAGCATGGCCTGCTAAATAACCACCAGCCCTGTGCTTGCGGCCAGATGCCCCTATCCAGTACCAACCACACTGACACTGCCTTTAAATAACCATTTATGGGAGTCAGTAGGCAGACAGAGTTCTGGGACAGCACAAATTTCACCCTAAGACCAGGGATCCTCTGGAAAGCCTTATGGAATACCCAGACAAGGGTATACTTAGGTGTAACCTCCACTCATTTAACAGCTGTTTGGCATACCCAGTGGTTCTAGATTGACTCTATTTATCCCAACTGTACAAATGCCATTAGTATACGGTGGCAACAGCATTCCTGGTGGATATATAAAAATTAGCCACCCAAAAACTAAAGCATGACCTCCCTGCAGGAGTTGCAGCTGGCCTAGGCATACAGGGGCAAGCTGAGTTCATGACTAATAAAGAGAGACATGCTTTAGAAAAAAAATTTCCTATCAAACAAAGACCACACATAAGAAATGCCACTTCAGGAAGAGGGTAAAGGATGGGAAGCTGCTTTAAAAGATGATGCATCACTCGTCAAATGGATAGAAGAAACCAAGCAAACTATAAAAACACACTCCCAAAACCAAAAATGGGAACAAGCATGTACTCTTACCCAACAGGGGCTCATGTCTATTTTATTACAAATGGAATCTGAGGTGGCTATGAAGCACTGGCCTACAATCCTCAGTACTGTGGCACAATCCAAATATCTGTGGAAAATATATGTCTCCCAATCTTATGGAGATTTTTGGATGGTAAACATGACCTTAAATATTGTGTTCTAAGAGCACAGACACCAAAGTTAAATGAGGCGCAAAGATACTCTGTTGTCCAACTGGCAAAAATTGGGACTACGGTAAGCAATACAAGAATACCCATCCTGGGAAATAGGTGGGCTATTTTAGCTGGTAATAACACATGGCATGTCATCTTCCTTTCAGTTTGTGAAAACAGAAAGGAGAATGGCTATGCCTTCAAACAACTTGGAACACTGATTTTTCCCAAACTTGGCCTCTACTATCCACCCCTATGGGACACAGCATCTGGTATATTGGGAAGGGTCACTTTTGTTGGGTTGGATAACAAAACAACACTATAGAATCATGTGACTTCTGTGACAAAGCATTCTTTTCTCTTCAAAATATCAGTATATGGTACAATACAAAAGTGATATGGAAAATTGTTTGTCCACTGCTAATAAGTCCTATCACAATTTAGACATTGAGCACCAGGCATTCCTTGCATTTGGTTCATACCCTTATCAGGATTTTATACCTATGGAGATAAATTGGTCAAAAGAGACATTACATTTATTAGTTTCGGATTTAGTGTCAGTCCTACAATGCTCAAATAAGATTTATTGTAAGGTTCAAATAATCCTTGTTAAGGAGAGTAAACACATTGTGAGTCTGATCAAAAAATATGATGATATATGCAGTGGTTTTCTTGGCTGGTCAGGTTGTTTACTCCCCCCTCTGACTTTACCTATAACCTTCTTGAATGCCTGATATTTACTGTCTTTATGGTATTTATCACTGTATTAGCATTATATAGCTCTTTTAAATGTTATGCCAGATACAACAACAACAACAACAACAACAAAAAGCAGGCACAATTAACGACCTGCATCACAATAGCTCAAAAAATTCATATGATCTGGGAATTTTTTAGAGTAAACCCTAGGCCTGACTCCATCTCACCCCTTAAGTTATTAGCTATTACATCAGGTCAGACCATGTCCTCTCCCCATAATACAAATAGGAAATATTTCAAACTATTCCCCCTAACCAGTCTACTCTAGGAATAAGCCTTTCTAGTACTGTAACTGGGGTAGCATACTCTGCTCCCAGTTTCAAAGAAGTTCTTAGCCTCACTAACCCTGGATAAAGGGGAAAGGGGCCCTGAAGGCACAGTGAGTTTGCCGTTTGAATAAACATTGTGAACCCAGAGAGTTTTGTGGAAAAGAGATTTATTAGAGAAAGAGAGATAAAGAAGGCTGCTCTTACCTGTTGTGGGAGGGGAACCCAGAACGGGACATCTGTTCAGGCAAGGAGCAGTTGAATTTTAACCCTTGAGTTATCTCATCTCCATTAATGTTCCCATCCAATGAGAGGAGTTTTTTTCAAACTTCCTCTGGAGTAATTGATCTTTGACTCTGATACCAGATTGGCTACTTGGTCCATAGTCCCAAGTTACAGAGGCCCCCTCCTCCCAGAGCTTTCAGCGGGTTTTCTGGGACAAAGGAACCTCACCTGGCTTTCTCTACCTCACCCACATGCGGGAAACCCAGAAAAAGAACTTTACATTTGAAACCCCTCTGGTTCCCAGAGGGAGGTCTGGAGCCAGGAAACTCCTGCCTTGAAACCATACCCCTCGCAGACCCGGGAAGGGAAGTCTCTCAGTACCTGGGATCTCCCCAAAAGAGCAGATGAGACAACTCTAGGAATGAGCCTTTCTAGTGCTATGGGAGTTGTTGCTGTTTGTTGGCCTGCATAGGCATTCTGTGGAATGCTTTCCCGCCAAGCAGAGGTACTGAAGAGTAAACTCTGATTTTTTTTATCTTGCCCAAACCCCTACCTTAAGGGTCAGGGGAGTTATGCCCAACAAACTATAAATTCTCATCAGATGGCTTTATTTGACCCTATATATTGTGACTTGTTTTTCAATCTGAATCTGTTGTAACATTGTGATACAAGAAAAAAAAAAAACATTAAAATGGATTTCTTTGCAATACCTTGAAATTGCCCTGCAAAGTCTATTGTGGGAAAAAAATCAACATTCTGTAGAGAATCCCTTTTCCCCTTTGCTTTCCTTCCTTTCTTTCCAGATCCAGGAACTAATCAACTAAAAGCCAGGCATTCTTTTAGGTCTGGTAAGAAACATTTTAAAACCTTCTCTCGCTCTAAAGTCTGCTATCTGAGAGATTCCTCTGAACAGCAAAACTTGGCCTTCATAATCCTTTATTATAACCTGAATATTTCTTTCCTTTGATCTAAGGTCTTCAGACAAACTCAATCAATTACCAACCAGAAAATATTTAAATTTACCTAGAGCCTGGAAGCCCCCCGCTTTGAGTTATCCCACCTTTCTGAACCAAACCAATGTATTTCTTAAATGTACTGGATTGATGTCTCATGTTTTTCTAAAATATATAAACCCAAGCTGTACCTAGGCCACCTTGGGCACATGTTCTCAGGACCTCCTAAGGGCTATGTCATGGGCCATGGTCACTCATATTTGGCTCAGATTAGATCTCTTCCACTCTTTTACAGAGTTTTACTCTTTTCATCAACATTTACTAGCTACAGTGGTGGTACAGGCATTAGGTAAATACGCCCAGTTAAAATGGGGAAAATTGGCCAAAACAAAGGGGCTATAGGCCCTATGCAAGTCCAAAATCCAGTGAGACAGTAATTAAATCTTTAAGCTCTGAAATAATCTTAACTCTATATCTCACATCTAGGTCACACTGATGCAAGGGGTGGGCTCCATGGTCTTGGGGAACTATACATATGCATCTGAGACTGGCCTTTCTTTGGAAATCAAATAAAAAAGAATAAAATATGTAATTTTTGTTTTATTTTTCAACGTTTTTAAATATGTGTCTTTGTTATATCAAGAATAATTACAGAACCCATACTATTTTTTTTTCCTTTTATTATTATAAAGAAGAATTCCACTTTCAGCTATGTTGACTAGATCAGCTAAAACATAATGTTCTTTCTGGTTATTAAAGCACTGGACTATTAAGCAGTATCTCACAGAAATACAAACCCAGAGAGATAAGCTGAATTTTGAGTATGGGTTTCCCTCTTGGGACAGTTACCAGTACAGAAAACTACAGCTGAAATTTTAGGAATTTTAAAAGAAAGCCATTAACCACAGTCTTGTAAATTAAGCTGAGCTATCTTGAGTTCTATGGCGCAACATTAAAATTTGGATTGGAAATAGACAAGTGCACATAGATAGCAAAATCAATCTTCAGATGAACTCAATTCAACTATTTTAGGATAACCTAACCATATTTAAGCCACCTTCCAGAGGCAATATTAACTTCTCCCTGAAAAAAGATAACCTTAGCAGAGCCACAAATTATGCCTAATTTTTTTCTTACAAAATACCTAGCACTCAATAACAGTAATAAGGTTTTCAGAAAAATTAAGACATTTATAACAATTAAAAAGAATAAGGAAGAAAATAATTAGACACAGAAGAGGTTGATGAGTAAGATTTGTGCTTTAAAATAAATAAGTACTTTATTCAAGATTTTAAATAGCAATAGAAGAATTTCCCAAATAACTTGAAACTGTAAAAATGAATTAAATTACATTGTGAAAATAAAAAATTAATAAATAAACCTGGAAATAGATATATATGTGTAGCAGTACTTAAATTTTAAAATATCCAAACATTATTATGTATACCTTAAATATAGTCAGCCCTCTGTATTCATGGGTTTCACACACATCAATTCAATCAAAAGTATTCAAAAATACAACAACAAAAAGAAATAAAAATAATACATTATAAACTATTTACACAGAATTTGCACTGTATTAGATACTATACTTAAGACAGAGATGATTTCAAGTAAATAGGAGAATATGCATAGGTCACATGCAAAAACTATGCCATTTTATATGAGTTTTGAGCATTTGCTGAAATTAGTTTCCATGAAGGCTCCTGAAACCAGTCTCCTGTGGATACCAAAGGACAACTGTATATAAAATGCATAATTACAAAAAGCGTTCATAAAATAGAATAAATAGAAGAAAATGTTCATACAAAAGCACCAAGAATGCAAGGAAGTAAAATTTTTACCAAAAGGAAAGAAAGAAAAAATAGCATATTAGTCAACTTGGTCTGTTGTAACAAAATACCATAGACTAAGTAGCTTATGCAGCAAATATTTACTTCTTAGAGTTCTGAAGGCTGGGAAGTCCAAGATCAAGGTACTGGACAATTTGGTTTTCTGGTGAGGGCTGTGTTTCTATGTTGCAGACAGCTTTCTCTGTGTCCTCCATGGCAAATAGAAAAAGAAGAAGTAAGCTCTCTGTTGTTTCCTCTTAAAGGCACTAATCCGATCATGAGAGCCCCACCTCATTTAAACCTGCTTATTTCCCAGTGGGCCAGTGTTTAAGTGTCATTGCATTGGAGGTTAGGTCTTTAACATATAAAGTAAAGCAGGAAGTCAGCATTCAGTTCATAGAAAAGAGTATATGACACACACAGGTTTGTTGAAAGATATTTTAAGTATAGTTGGAGTTCTTAAGGGAGACAGAAGATAGAAAAAAATATGTAAAGAAACAATAATAAAAATTTTCCAAAACCGATAAAAGGCAAATATTATGTCAAGATTCTGAAAACTTTACAAGGTGAGGCAATTTTAAATAAAACACACATAAATATTAGATAAAAACTGATGAAATTTAAAAATGAACACACATATTTTAAAGCAGCTGGAAAGCAAAAAGCAAAATAAGAATGGTAGTTTATGTATCAACCAAAATAATAAATGCCCAAAACAGAAGATGCCAATCAAATTATATTATCAAATTACTAAAAAATCCCAAAAGCCAGCATAGGATTCTAACCCAGCAAAATGTCTCTTCAAACAAAAAGAGACATAAACACATTTTCAGATAAAATAATAAAAAGGATTCCTTTAAAATTGAAAACATAATGCAATTTTGCTTGGTCAGATAAAAATATCCCCTGTTGATGCAAAAATAAAATAAAATAGATAAATAGAAATACAAAGAGTAAAAATAGTTTAAGAAATAAAAATGAATATGCTATTTAAACTTATAGGTGGTATTATTCGTATAGCCAAAAATACAATAATTAAATTTAGAATACATGTCACTATAAAAGACAATTTTACTGATATCTAACAACAATATGCCATTACAACAAAAAATTTTTCTAGGTAATAATATTTACCATAGCATCAAACTTAAAGATGTTTATAAATAAACGCAGCAAAAGGTATACAAGATTTCTACACAGAAAATAAAAGACCATTACTTAGCAAATTAGGAAAACTAACTTGATAGAGAACTATATCATGCTTATGGATAATACGTGTTCATGGATAATCTATAAATTGCCCACATTTGTGAAAATTTAAGTTTTTTTTTAACAAAATGTTTTTATTTCAATAACTTTAGAGGTATGAGTGTTTCTATTGTTACATGGATGAATTGTATACTTTTAATTTCTAGGCTTTTAGTGCACCAGCCACCTGAATAGTGTTCACTGTACCAAATAAGCAATTTTTCATCTCTCACCCACCTTCCACCCTCCCTCTTTCTGGATCTTTAATGTCTATTATACCATTCTGTGTGCCCTTGCATACAAATAACTTAGCTCCTACCTATAAGTGAGAACAGGCAGTATTGGTTTTCTATTCCTGAGTCACTTCACTTAGGAGAACAGCCTCCAGTTCCATCCATGTTGCTGAATAATAATATCACAAGAACAGCATGGGGGAATCACTCCTGTAATCTAATCACCTCCCATGAGGTCTGTCCCTCAGCTTGTGCTGCAATAAACATACACATACAGGTGTCTTTTTGATATAATGACTTATATCAAGCATAAATGTTGGTTAAATGCAGAAATATTTAGACTAAACATGATTGAGTCTGTCAATAGAATGTTTGCACTAACAAAGATTCTAAAAGAGTACTATAGCCCATTTCCACAAAAGAAAATGATCCAAGATGAATGAATTTAAAGTACAGGAAGTCATCTGAAAAAAGATAGAAGTAAATATGTTGGTAAATAAATATTATTGGTAGTAACAGTAATTGACATCCTAGAATGCTATGCAATGAAATTACTTTCAAAAGTGTTGGTTAAATGTAAAAATACTTAGACTAAACTTGAATGAATCTATCATTAGAATGCTTACACTAACAGAGCTTCTAAAAGGGTACTATAGTCCATTTCCACAAAAGAAAGTGATCCTAGATGAAAGAATTACAAGTACAGGAAGTCATTTTAAAAAGAGAGGAGTAATATGTTGGTAAATAAATATTATTGGTTTACATCCCTTATATAGTCTTTCAAAATTCTACCTTTACTTCAAGTCCTGGATAAAATGTCATCTCTTCCACAAACTTTTTTCAGATGCCCAGAATGAGAATTCATGCCTACACTTTCCAACCTGTCACAGTTATAGCACATTCTCATTCTTCCTAAGCTCCTTGTGTAACCATCCCATAGTAAGCTGCTTAAGAGTAAAGCCAATGATGTATGCTTTTGTATTTAATTTTCCATCAAGCAAAGTACCTTGAAAATAGCATATAGTCCATGTCAATAAATAAAAATAATAATTTATCTTGGTCCATCTGTAATTGAATCATCATAAATACAGATGATTGTCAATTGTATTTTAAAATAATGCATTCAATGATTTTTTAAAAGAGATTATTGGTTTACCTTTAGTCCTTTATATATTTCCTAGAAATATTTCAAGTTTGTCACAATTATGAAATCTATTGACACAAAACTGACCAAAATTTTCTCCAAATGTATTTTATTTTCTTCAGGTAAACTCTGAAATAACAGAATATAGTCACTTTACTATCATGCATTGATAGTTTCAATATTTTTACGTTAAAAACTTTGATTTGGAAAATTACAGCTAGTCACTCTATTAAGGTCTTATCCTCAGGTTTTTCGGCTTCTGATTTTCACTATAAAGTTTTTAATGGAAATTTATTTTTATTTATCATTCTCAGGATTCTCTAAGATTTTAGAATTTTTAAGTTAGTGTTTTTAATCTTTTTGAAGAAAATTTAATCCATTAACTTTCCAAATATGACTTTTCTTAATTCTTCCCTTTTCTCTTACTGGGACTAAGATTAAACGTATGTTTGATGTTTCTACCACACGTATTTTACTCTCTCCTCTATAATGTCTGTCTATTTTTAACTCTGCAGCTAAAATATTGGAAAATTAATTTTCACATCTAAGAAGTTTACTTACTCTGTCAGATGAGTCTAATCTATTATCAAAAATATGAATTTAGTACAGTGGTTACATTTTAATAGACTTTCTTAGTTCTAGAAATTGTCTTGGGTTCTCTTTTAAATCGAATATGTAACTGATCATCTGTTTTTTCCTTCAGATATTTTCAAGCTTCTCTCCCTTTCTACTGTGTATCTTTCTGTAACATAATTTATTAGTTCAGTACTTGATCATTTCCAAAACTCATACCTTTTTAAGTAGTTAACTATGTAGTCTTACACAATGTACACTAAGATTTGGGAATATGCTAAAGAGTATCAACATACATTTCTTACGTATATCATCTCCATGTAACACACATTAGCATATTAATATATAGCAGGTTATTATGACATTGATGAATATAATCAGTTTTGTCCATAGGCCTCATTCCTATTGTGGAGTTACAGGCTATTCACTCTGTCATAGCTGATAATTTATGAAACAGAAAAATTCAGAGAGGAAAAGAAGATGTAAATCCTCCTAAGCAGTGAGGCCAGAGCTTTCCTCAATTGTTTAATCACAGAGTAATATCAAAATCTTCAAACTAATTTACTGAACACATCGTTGACAATAACATTTGTTACTGTGCTCTGTATATACACAACGTTTATCAGAGAAATGGTATCTTTTCTGTCTCAACTTCCCAACATCCACTCTGGGCTTTTTCAATTATTCATGAATGAAGTAACAGCTTTCTCTATTAATAATGTAAGAGACTATGTAAGATAAAATGTAACTGGCAAAAGAATGAAAGTTTTGGCAGCTTTTATAATACCAATTTATCTAGCATTTTCTGTCATTAATCATTGTGCCATTTTTGGTAGGAAATATGCTCAGGGACAGAAGGTTTTCCCCTTGAGAGGCATGATCATTATACTTTAATAAAATACATTTTTTTTTTCTTATCATAGCATAGTTTCCTAAGAGCAAGAGAAATTTTTTGTTGGTTTGTTTTTAGAATTTAAATTTTAAAATACTTTGAAGAAATTAAGAATAAATTTTTATATTTTAGTTCTATCTTTTCACTCTTATAATAAATAATTTACATGATGCAATGTTGTTAGCTAAGATGAATATGGATACTAGTTCAGTGAAAAAACTTCTCCACAGAATATTTGCTATCTTTCTACATAGAACTAACCTTTACTCAGAATGTTGCAGACATAAATTAAAAAAAAATTCCCAAATTTCTAAATTGATATTTTATAGCAATGCAATGCTTATCAAAGTATTTTTAACAATATGAAGCATACTACCTATGTAAGAGACAATACTTGATTCTAAAAACACAAAGACAAATCATAAATGGTAATTGCCTTCAAGGAGATTGTTTCTTGGTTATCCTTAGTAGAAATGCTACCAATTGTTTCTAATTGGTTGACTAATATAAACATTTAAGCTTTGAAAGCAATTTTGACACTGCATTTTTTATCGTAGAACTTGAGAATTGAAATGAGTCTAAATTGAATACATTGTAAGCCAACTCTTTCAGATATGAAAAGTGAATCTCAAAGAAATTGTTTATATTATCGCCATTGTGACCACTATTCCTATTACAATCTCATTTTCTGAGTTTCCATTATGCAACATTGACTGATTCTATTCCATAAACAATAATTATTTGTTCTGCACAGTGTGTATGTTATTAATTAATGCATGGAAATATAAAATGTACACCACATTTACTTACTAAAACTTTTTTGTTTATTTAACCTACCTCAACATAATAATCTTCATTTTATGTACTTTATGTATAACTGGTCACTTTATAAATGTCTTTTAAATTTTACATTTGATGCTTAGTAGTAAGAATGAGTTTCACAACAGAATACAATCAATTTAAAGTGCATTATTGCAATGTATTCTATTATGGCATAAAAAATGAAGAACTTCTATATCCAATTTTATATAAACCTTGCAGTCTATCCTGCTTAATTGCTACGTTTGTTTGTTATCTATTAGCTTTCTTATTATAATATATGATACATATAACACCAAGCCACTCAGAGTGTGAAAACCTATTCAGAACACAGAAACTTTTCTATCATGTTATTCTTCTCACTAAACACACTACCATACTCATGGCTCCACCATCACTGGCTACAAATGACAAAATTAAATGTTTATTTTTAATTGTCATGTCCATACGTCTAAAGAAAGATGCTGATTGGTTAAATCATTTGTCTTGGAGCATAAAGAGATTTTTTTCATCAAATTAGCTCATAGATTGACCTTTAGGTTAGGCATTCATGCTTCATTCAACAGAGCATGACAAATGTTAACAGTAGAACATGGTAAACCTCAGTGACTGTTATTAGTCCATTTTCATGCTGCTAATAAGGACAAAACTGAGACTGAGAAGAAAAAGAGGTTTAATTGGACTTGCAATTCCACATAGCTGGGGAGGTCTCAGAATTACGACGGGAGGTGAAAGGTACTTCTTACAAGGCAGTGACAAGAGAAAATGAGCAAGAAGCAAAAGCAGAAACATCTGATAAAACCATCAGATCTCCTGAGATTTATTCACTATCATGAGAATAGCATGGGAAAGACAGCCACCCATGACGCAATTGCTTCCCGTTGGGTCCCTCCCACAACACATAGCAATTCTGGGAGATAAAATTCAAGTTGAAATTTGGGTGGGAACACAGACAAATCATATCAGTGACCTATATAAAATAAATTCCTAAGAAAACAGGAAGAACATAGATAGCTGGCAATATGCTATTGTAATGTGTTTCAATGTTATATTTATTGTTTTATAAAAGTAGATGTTAGATGTGGATTGTGTATTTTACCAATTTAAAGCATCTTTAGTCTAATTTAGTTATATCAATTAGATATTCTTTATACTATTGTAGCAACTTGCTTTCTAAGAAGTTTATAATATAGTTTTATCATTTTCAAATGTCTTTAGTAGCTATTTGTTTGTGAATCCAGAAAAAAGATTATTGAATATTGTATATCCAGTTTTATTTTGAGTTTCAGTTTGCCTTTCTACAATTGTTTAGTTTACTCACAATTGTAGGTATAGATTATATTTATATTAAATACTAATATTATTTTTTATTTTGGCTTGATACGTAAGGTTTTGGTCCCTTGCAATACAAATTATATTATAATTCCATATATCTTCTTTGTAGGAATTTAATCCTTTTCAATCAATTTTTGTTATATTTATTAAAGTTTGAGATAGGAGAAAATGAAATCTCAATAGTCATTATTAACAAAGAAAATCCTTCATGTTGACTCCCACATAAGTGAGAGTTACAGTATAAATAAGATCATGGTAAAATTCATTTAAAGCTGTCTACACTATTTTTCCTAATTTTACTTTGGTAGCTATATTTTTTAAATATGTTTGTTTATTAATCATATTTATATACATACATATTTACAATGAATACATGAAATATATGTGTGCTCATGTGTGTAATATAAATTTCTACATACTTGCATATATATAAGAACTACCAAGCAAAAACATAGAAGGATTTTTAATATAAGTAATGGACAAGGAATTTCTCAATGGTAAGTATCAAGAAATGAAAAGGTATAACTTTAAAAACAGTGCAATACTAATTATTTACATAATGAAAGTATAATAACTGCTAGAAATGAAACAGAATTTCAACAGAATATGTAGAAATGTAATATCAAAAAACATCACATATTCACCTAGAAAGATTGAAGCATAAATGATTGAGCCATATTTTATTATGGGAAAGCAAAATAACATTAACTTATCAATATTTATGCCTTGATTTATCATGAATTCATGATTGTGTAAAGAAATGTTATACAAAAAATTACAAAAAAGTGCTAATATAACTGATGACATAAATATTTTTAATGTTTATATCAAAGAAACCATAACATAAATGTAATAGATAATACAGACCTGCAATAATTATGTCAATCAAAGTAGTAATACTTATTGTATAAATATGTCATTTAAAATAGATAAGACAAATATAAATGCCTTATAACAAAAATAAGCAAAACATACAGAAATTCAAGAACAAGGAATTTTTAATGTTCAATACATTCTTAAAAATATTTTCACAAGAATAATTATACTGCATTTTTTTTTTTTGAGTCAGGATCTTGCTCTGTCACCCACACTTGAGTGCAACGGCCCAATACTTGGCTTTCTTGTTTTTTGTAGAGAACATTTCCCCATGGTACCTAGGATGGTGTCCGATTCCTGAGCTCAAGTGATCAGCTCACCTCAGTTTTCAACGTGCTAAATTGATAAAGAAAATACTCAGGCCAGATGCAGTGACTCTGCGTTTGGCCTGTTTATTTTCTTTATCAAGTTAGCATAAATGTTTAAAACTCGTAATGGAAAATGATTGTTGCAATTATTGTAAATTGTTTTCAGAAACAGAACAAGAACAACATGGCAGGTAGACAATTTTTCCATATGGATTTAGTGCCTTATAATGATTTAACTCAAATATAGGTATTTAGTTAAATAAATTACTTGGAAATGTGAATAATAAATATAAAATCTACCAGGATTGTGTTGCTTGTATCATTTATAAAATTTATGATTATTAAACCTTCTTACAACATTGATAGTATAATATGTAGGCTAATACATGAAATGACTAATTATTAATGTAATTATAAAGAACACAAATATATATTTCATTTTTATGAAAAAGAATTATGTTCATTGTAGAAAATATAAAATATCTTTAAAATAAGTTAATTAAAATTATAACCTGCGATAATTATTTTATTTTTTAATAGGAGACAACAAATTATACCTGGAATGAAGATGATCATGAAAAAGAAGCTTTAGTGATGAAAATGCTAGTATGATATTATGAACATTACTGTGACACTAGCTTTGAAAACATAAATGATTATACTTTTGGAAAAATAACAACAAAACTAGCTGAAATTATTTCAAAATGCTAATAATTATATATGTATTAGAGAAATAATACAAGCAGTTCAAATCTTTCACTTTCAGGATAACTTCTTAGATAATTATATCAAATAGTCAAGAAACATTTAAGCATAATCTTATTTGACCTATATGTGAAATTAAAAATGGAACTAATTAAATCAATTAAATATAAATATTTTGTAAACACTGTTTTACAGTAAAATATTTTAGGCTTTAGGATGGTACATTACTATGAAATATATTTAAAAGTGCAAACATAAATATTGAGCACTATGTTTTCAAAAAATTAATTACAAGTAGATTGTTATCATTGTAGATTTGTGTTCTTAATTATGAATTCAATACAAAGCTGTGGATATTTTTTCAAATCTTATTTTCAATTATTTCAATATAAGTCACTATTTTACTGTTTAAGATACTTGACAGTGTTTTTATTACTTTAATCCATTATGAAAAAAAATAGTTTACAGCAGTATTTGGGATGAATCTGCTTGTTTTCTGTCAGGTATACATGTACTATTTTTGTTCATTTTATGACAGGTAACTGAGAGGTTTCTATAAAGGAACAAAAATACATTGAAGGAAAAAAGAATTTCCAATAACTTCTGAAATTAATCCACAATAACAAATATAGGCCATGCTTCAACAAATTAAATAAAATGCACCTTTAGCTATGAAGAAGTGACTTGTATCAATAAAATCACTTTTAAAGCAATTACAAGTGACAGATCATACTAAAGTTTACATGCAGTTCAAATTAATGAAATCTCAGATAATTTCAAAAACTATAGTCCCTGATATAGTGAAAACAAAGTAAAACAACGAATAGATTTTGAAATATTAATGATTTGTGGGAAACATAGAAAAGCTCAGAAAATTACTGACCACACCTATACTTTCATTTTATCAGGATAAAATTCATTTCTTAAAGTCATTTTCCAAAAGTATTTAGGTATGTCTGAGTATAACATACATGTAATTAATAACCACTTTACGTTTGTATCACAGATATGTGAAATACATTAGCACTTTTATTTATTGGGGTAATTTATATAATTAAAAGTAGTTTTAGCAGGCTTCATATTCAATTACATCAAAGTGGGTGGTAACTTTTTATTTTTACGTGATAGAAGGATATGTACCTAGTTTGAAATAGTAGAGTAATAGCAAATGAGGTTTTCATTTTTTGTAGGAAAATAATCATGCTGTCCTTCATAACTTTAGTAAAAAGAACATATTTGTATTCAGGAAAGTAAGAAAGTTATTCAGACAATTTAGCATGGCATCAATATTTTCATTAAATTAGGAATATCCTAATAATTTGTCAACTACAAATTTATGCTTGTAATTTCAAATATAAAGGGAATCATTGCCTTTCAATACTGATACATAAAAATATTTCTTTAGGGGTTATTTTTTGTGCACTTGTAGAATATGCTCTGATCTTCATTTGTTTACTTATTGTGTTTTATGTTTTCTTAGTTTTCATTTCATCATCATAATCATAATACCATTATTATTAATGGTAGTAGCAGTATGTTATTTTCAGTATCTCTGTGCCTCTGAGCAAAGACTGCATTTCGTATTTCAAAAACTAATGTATTCCCTCGTTTATATTTATGATGCTTGTTTGTTTAATTTTTTAAATAAACATTTATAGAGCAACTATACTGTAGCAGGTTCTACTCTAGGATTTTATGGAACAAACAGCTGTGTATTCAAGGGGCTTACTTACATTCTAGTTTGAAAAAGAGGGATATTTAGTAAAATAAGTAAGTTAAAAAAACCTGTTAGATAAAATAGCCACTAAGGATTAGGCAGAAAATGTGTCAATTGTTATACCAAACACAAAATTACATTCAGTTCACTTATGTTTTGGGTTTTAAATAAATAAGCAGAGAAATGAAAATACTAAAATATAATATATAACTCTAAATTACTCTGTCCATTATTTATTCACAAATAATGTCAGTAAGTTTGCCTAAGATATATAAACAAAATAAAAACAAAAATAATATCAAACACAAAAATTGAAATTAACTTTCCACAAAAGTGTATGTATGCCTTCTTTCTTTAGTGAACAATATTTGATGTTTCTATTTTGCAAAAAAATGTTTATGTGTAGGGCAACATTTTTGTGGATAAATCAATTTGTCTACATATTAGGTTAATTTTGCATTTGTTATATAATTACAAGTCTAACCACATTATCACACTTAGCTTTTATACACATCAATACCTAAGTATATCTTTATATCTACCTTTATGTCTGCCTATCTACTTTCTTAGCTATGTACCTAGCTGTCTACCTACGTGCCTATTTAAGAGCTTAGCTTCTGACAATACTGTTTTCTCCAGTACTAATTACTGAGATAAGCATTACAAAAGCAGTGACAAACTAATCAAAAAATTCATCAACAATTTGCATTTGATAATGGTGCTTAACAGACCAGGCTGTTTACTGTTCACATTTTGTCTATGAGGCAAAACAACTAAATTATAACTTTGTAACATCTGCTTCCTCTACGGGGCTATTTGTATAGACTTTGACAGATGTGAGAACAGCAAAGAATGGCTCTAACAAATGACACAACTAATAGTGATGTCTTAAAAAAAAAACAAAATCAGCCAATCTGAATTTATTGAAATGAGCTCCAGACTGAGATTGAGGTGGCAAGCACCTGTTCCTCCAAACTACTACTGCTCTGGAAAGAGATAATGACTTTAAAATTATTATTTTCCAACATGTGAAATATGAAACAAAACCCTGAAATAGTACACCATGGAATATTGTAACGTCACAATACATTTTTCTAAAGGTCTCTCAATTTGTGCAAAATTATGGTGCATTATATTGCCTAGTGAATAGGTAGTGCAGGAATGAAAGAGGCAGAAAAGGATTAGGCTTGTTATCTACTTGTGTATGCATTCAATTGCTTACAAATTCTGTAGACTAAAGTTCTACACACCAGAATTCAAATGGGCCTTGTATTGGTGCAATTTTCCTATCTCAGTTACAGAAAACTTGTTGAAGCATCCTCTAAATGAGTTGATCAAATATAATGAAGACTTAGAAGTGCAAAGTCTTCATTGCAACTTTATAAGGCCAGGATTGAAGTAAGTTATATTTTTACTTTAAATAATTTCATAAATTTATAGTTTAAATAAAAGCACAGCCTATCTTTTGTTCTGTAGATTTAAAACACATCTACAAATACTTTGATAAGGCTCTCATGATGAGTTAGAGTCAATGCCCTCCTCTTTTTGAACTAGGCAGGCCTTTGTGACTTCCTCAATGATCAGAATATAGTGAAAGTGGTGGTGCATGATTTCTAAGGCTAGGTTAGAATACACCTATAGTTTCTGCTGGTTTCTCTTGGAACACAAGCTCTGGGGCCCTGCAGCCACCATGTAAGAAGTTCAGCTACACTGAGGCTGCCAGGCTGAAGAGGCCATGTGGAGGAAAATGCCCTAGCAGCCTAAGCTAATCCCAACCAAGAGTTTCTAACCTAGGTACCAGCTGTGTGTAAGTTTTCTAGATGACTCTGGCCTCAGTCTCTGTATGAATGAAAAACTGAGCAATGACTGATTAGTTGAGACCAGTCACTCTTCTAGCTATGATAGACGATAACATAAGGAAATGTTTTTATGTATCTAAATGTAGAGTAGATTGTTGCACATCAATAAATGTCCAAAACACTAGTACGTTAAAGTCTATGCAATAATATATTTATGGTTTATGAATATAAAAGCACAATCCAGCTTGTATTTGGTAAAATCTTACTTTTTTTTCTGAAAAAAAGTTTTATTTATATGTAAAATACTATATATACACACACATATATAAATATATATGTGTGTATATATATATGTTGTTTATCAATTAAATTCAAGGCTTGTCTCAAGATGAAAACAAAAAATTTAATTGATAATAATAGAAGACCAAAACAGAATATACATATGATTATGTCATTTTATAAAAACATTTGAAAGAATGCTACACTTACTGCTGATAAAATCTCTCAGCAAACAAGAAACAGAAGGAAACGTACTCTAAATAATACATGTATTCTGGGTGAAACCTATGGCTATCACCATATATTAAACTATCTTAATAATGATAGAATTAATATTTTCCAATATTTTTATCTTAATATCAGGATCAAGGCAAAGATTTCCATTCTGACCACTTCTCTCTAACTTTGTATTTGGGTTTCTGTATATGACAATCATGCACACACACACACTCACACACACACACACACACAGACACACACACACAAAATCCAGATTGGAAAGAGTTGTTTTGTCCTGGATGACATGATTATCAGTGTAGGGAATAAAGAAACATCCTATTAGACCTAATTAATTATATTAGCATATTTGTAAGATACAACATCAATAAGCAAACGCAAATTGTATTTATATAAGCTACAAGACCAATGGGAAAAGTAAATTCAAGATACCATATACAAACAGATCAAAATACAAAATACAAATTAGACAAAATGTGTTCAACATGTACTCTGAGGTAAATAAAACTATTTGAGGGAAGTTTAAAAATATCTGACTAAATGGAGACATACATCTTGTTAATGGATGGAAAGACTCAGTAATTTTAGGATGTCAATTTTCTCTAAAGTGATCCATAAATTCAACACAACCCCAGTTGAAATGGTACCAGGCAATATCTGAAATTTGGAAAGTTTATTCTGAATTTTTATTCAAAAAGCAAATATTTAGAACAGAAGAAGCTAATTTAATATAAAAGAACAAAGTTTAAGACATACCCAAGCTTATTTAAAGACTTATTACATAGTTATAGTAAGCTGGACAGTAAGGCATTGGACATGATGATAGACAAATAAATCAGTGAGATAGAATGGATGGTATAGAAATTCATGTGCACATGCTTGCACACACAGACAGACACACACACAAATATGGGTCACAAATTCAAGGACATAATCTAAAAGAGTACAATTTGTAAAATAAAACATAAAAACATATTTTCTAATCTTCATTAGATAGTGATTTCTAAATTACAGACATTAAAAAAATTGAGAAGTAACGTTCTGCAATAGTCTCAGTTAAGTACATAAAAAGACAAACCAGAGAATTGAAAAAAAGTCTCTACAAATCACATATCTGATGAAGAAACTGTGTAGAGAATATATAAAGAGCACTCAAAACTCAGTAAAAACAAAATTAAAATCAGCCCAATAAAAAATGGGCAACTATTTGAACAAGAATATCTCTAAATAAAATACACAACAAATAAACACTTTAAATATTCTCAGTGTAATTAATGGAATGCAGATTGAATAACAATGACATGTCATTATAAATCTAGTAGATTGTCTAACATTTAAGTCTCACCATAAAACTGTTGGAAAAAAGAAAGCATTGAAACTCATACACTACTGATGAAAATGTTAAATGGTAAAACCACAGTGGAAAGCAGTTTGACAATTTCTTATAAAGTTAAACTTACACCAACCATATGACCCAGCTATTTCATTCTCATGTCTTTACCCAAATGTGTTTGAAGCTTAAGTTTGTTTAGAAAAAGTGTACAGAGATGTTTGTAACGGGCTTATTTGTGAAAGGAAAAATCTGGAAACAGCCTCTATGTATATTACTTGGTAATAAATAAACAAATTTAAGTATTTTTATAAAAATCATGCTAATAAATTAGTAAATGAAGGTAACCAGCCAAAAAGGTACACATTATAAAATTCTATTTACATAAAAGTGTAGAAACTGGAAAGTAATTTATACTGGTGTTTGCAATCCAAGAACAACTTTGTCCCCCTATGCACGATTTGTCAATATCAGGGATATTTTTGGTTGTGATATCTAAGGAATAATATTTGCATTTACAGGTTGGAGGCCAGAGGTGTGGCAGAATACTTTATAATGTACAAGATATTATCCAGACAAAAATGTCAGTAGATGCTGCTTCTGAAAAACCCTTATCTATGGTAATAAAAAAATAGTTGCTTGTAGTTACAAAAACAGTTTCAAAGGAGTGTAAGGAAATCTGAGGAGCTAATTTGTATGTTTATTATAGTAATTATGACAATGATTGATTATAGGAGTCTATTCAGATATCAAAAGTTATCAAATTGTTCACTTCTAATGCATGCAGTTTATTACATATCAATTATGTCTTAATGTTTAAAGAGCTACTATACAAATGAGATTTGAGTCTACCCAAAATATTAAATAATATAAAAGAATTTAGGAAAGTGGAAATAGAAGAACAAACAGGATGGAAAAAAACAATAAATAGTAAAATGGCACACCTAAACCCAGCCATAGCTGTAGTTATATTAGATATAATTATCTAATTGTCTATATTAAACATGTATATTAAAAGTGAGAGATCATCAGAATTGATGAAAAAACAAGACACAACAGGTGATGTACTTTAAGGATTTAGATAAGTTGGAATTAAAATAACAAAATGTCATGCCATTAAAACAGCATAAGAAGATTGCAATGATCCTGTCACTCTCAAAGGAAACTTAAAGACAAAGAGCATTATGGGATAGAGTTAATTGGCCAGGTGTGGTGGTGCAGACCTGTAATCCCAGTAACTTGGGGGGCGTAGGTGAGTGGACGACGTGAGCTTGGGAAACATGGTAAAATCCTGTCTGAACAAAAAATACCAAATTTAGCTGGGCATGGTGGCACATACCCATAGTCCCAGCTACTTGGGAGGCTGAGGTGGAAGGATCACTTAAACCCTTGGAAACAGAGGTTACAGTGAGCCATGTTTATGCTACTACAATTGTGCCTGGTTACAGAGTTAGACCATGAGACCATGTCTAAAGAGACAGAAAGAGAGAGAGAGAGAAAGAGAGAGAGAATTTATAATTATTTCATAATTATAAAATAATCAATTTATCAAGAAAACATGATTAAATTAAGCATATTTAAAAAAACTGAATGTATTCCCTCAAAATTAAAATGTTGAAGCCTTAATTTTCAATGTGATGGTATTTGAAAGTGGGAGAGGCTTAGACCAGGTCATGGGGGTGGAGTTGCCATGATAGGATTAGTGACCTTACAAGCAAAGAAAAAGACTAGAATCCTCTCCTTCTCTATCACAGGAGAGTACAAGAGAGTAGCCATCTATAAACCAGGAGGAGGGAACTTACCAGCCTCACGAGCCAGAAGTTTGATTTTGGACTTCCCATCATCCAAAAGTGTGAGAACATAAGTGTTTGTTGTTTAAGTCACCCATTGTATGACATTCTGTTATAACGAATCAGTCTGACTAAAACATATATACAAAAAATGAGTGAAGTTAACATATAGGAAGCTAAATTGAAAGTATGAGGAGAAATCAAAAAAATGAATATAGAGATTTGAATTTCTATTTTCAATTTATATGAAAACTACCTAAATACAGAAAATCAGTAGGTACATGGAAGAATTAAAGAACACTGCCAACTCCATAAACCCCTACTGATTGTTACAGAACTCTCCAAATGATGATTGAAGGATTTATGATCACTTAAGACACACATTGTACATTTACCAAGATACTAATATTCTCTTTTCTTAAACAGTATAAAATTTTAAAAGATGGAAATATTATAGCATATTTTCTTTCACCAATATAAAATATGAGTAAAAATATATAAAATATCCAGAAAACACCTAATATTAAGCAACATACTTTTAAGTTACCAGTAGCTAAATATAAAGTAACAAAATGTTAGAAAATCTTTTCAGTTGTGGGATAATGAAGATACAATATATCACAATTCATGGGATATAGCTATAGCAGAATTTATAGGGGATATTTATAGCTTCAATATGCTATAATAAGTTAATAATAAAGTAACCTATATTTTCACATTACTCCGGTGGGAAACGATGTTAAAAAGATGTCCAAAGTAAGTAGAAGACAGGAAATTATAAAGACATAGAAATGAAGGAATTATATAACAAATGATAAAAATAATTAACAAAGCCAAATTTGTATTATTAAAAGAAAATCAATAAAACTGTTCAGTCTCAAGCTAGTGCTAAAAAATCAAAGAGAGGATAGCAGTTATGAAAGTTAAAAGACATCTTTAGAGACCTTACATTAAGGTAAAATGAGGGGAATATTGTGATCAACTTCAAATAATGTATGCCAATAAATTTCAAAATCTAAATAAATTGCAAAAAGTCATTGAAAGACAGAAAATGCAAAAGCTAAATCAAGAAGAAATATAAATTCTGAATAACCTAATATTCAATAAAAATTTTATATAAAAGTAAAATTTATCATAAAGAAAAATCCAGTCCACATAGCTGCAATAGTAAATTTTACCTAATAATTATAAAAGAAATTATGCCATTTCTATATGAACTCTTTCATAAAGTTGAAGAACTTTAAGGGAAATTTATGATTTTGGAAGCTTATATTAAAATCAGTATTAAAGCTTATATTAAAATACAAGGTTGTATAATAGAGTAAGTAGACTATATTGTTGATAAAGTTATCACAGTTAGACAATTAAGAGTAATTTACTTCACAGAGTGAACTTTAATAACCATAAAAAATTACCTAATTTAGTTAATTAATATGTAAGAGGAAAACCACATCTTGACAAAGTTAGTTTTATTCCAGGAATGCAAATTTAGCTACATATCTAAAAATAAATTGTTGTACTTCACCATATTAACAGAATAAAGGAGACAATATGATCATTTCAATATGCAGAAAAATCATTGCAATAATTTCAATATTAATTTACAATAAAAGCTGTCAGTGAACTGAAAAGAAAACTTGCTTGATATATTAAAAGGTAGGCATAAAAATTAGAGCTTACATCTTGCTGGTGAAATATTAACTATTTTCTCTCTAAGACCAGGCAAAGAACAAGTGCTTACACTCACACTACTTCTATACAACATTTTGCCAGAGTTACTGTCCAATATATTAACATGAGAAAAGTAAAATACATACAGTTGATAAAGGAAAAAATGGCATTATCCTGAATGTAGATAATAATACTCTGTAAAACAAATGCTAGAACTAGTAAACACAGTTATGAAATCCATATGATATAAGGTTAACATAAAAATCAACAGTATTTTTCAAAAAATTTTGAAAATAAAGAAAAATCCATTTAATTTGCAATAGCATAAAAGCAAAATATTTAATAAGAAATGTTACAAAAATAATTGCAAGATCTTTGTACTAAAAACTATAAACGGTTGTTAATGATTAAATAAAGAAAAATAGCAACTACATGGATTGGAAGATTCACCATTCTTAGATGTCACATCTTCCTAAAATTGAATATAGATTTAATGTAATTCATTTAATAAATCTCATCAAGCCTTTTTGTAGATAAGACCAAATTCCATCAAAATTTTGGAAGCATATACAAGGAATCTGTAATAGTCAATTAAATTTATTTTTAAAAGTTCATAACAAGCCAAGTTAATATATTATAAAATACTGAAATGTTTGTCTTTGGGAGTGGAGATAATGATTGACTCAGAAGAGGCATGAAGAAATTTTGCAGGATGATGGCAGGTTTCTAGTTTAATAGGGCTCTGGAGTTGCACAGGTAAATACATTTGTAAACACTTATTGAATAACATATTACAGTAGAGTATAAATTTTAACTCAAAAAAATCTGAAGCAAAAATATTGAACTCTCCTTAAAATCAATATTTAACTCTCATTAGCAACAACAATATATCTCCAGTTAGTAATAATTCTGAAGTGTTTAGGAGTAAAATTTACTAATATCTACAATTTAAAAATGAATAAAAATATAAGATACATTACTTGTTGAATAGAATGATTCATAGAGGTGTAGTTACATGGTAAAAGAAATATAGCAAAATTATTGGAAAAATTGAAGTGCTGAGGATATGGACGTTCACAGGGCAATTCTTTGGACTTTTTCATGCTTTAAAAATTTCTAATAAAATATTAGGAAAAAAATCTGTGAAAAGGACTGAAATTTTTACAAATAAAACATTCTCTAAAGTTTTTTAGATGCCATGAAAAGTTTCTCAATTGATTTGAAAATATCATTGTTAATATCTTATCTGTAATATGTTTGTCTTATTCATAAAGGTTTAATATGTTAGGTATCCAATAAAATTGATCTATTACTATCCTGCACTTATTTTTTAAGCTACTTGTAAAATAATTGTCTTAAGATTTTCTAGGTAGTTTTATGTATACTATCTTATTTGACACAGAAACACACAATACAGCTATGGGATAAAATGCATTATCCCCAATTTAGACATGAGAATATTTATACATGAAATATATATATATATATATATATATATATTTATATATTTATTTATTTACTGAAATCTTAAAGATAAATTTTGGGCCTCAAACCCAGTAAAATTATATCTGTTAAGATTAGATTGTATATTAAAACATAAGCATTACTCTTAAAAAGTAAAAATACTTAAGCACTGTATATAGTATTCCAGAAGTAACATATCCAAGAAAATGCAGTAAGATATGGAAAAGCATTGAGACAACAGGGTAGTATGGGAGGTCAGGCTGTGACAGATGAGCAAACAAAGTGAGAGGAAAAAAAATCAATTGTTACATATGAGGATATAATTGTACATGTATTTCTCTTGATGTGGAAAAATAATAGAATTTAAATCAAGAATGATGTGATTGAAAACAAAGAATATGACAATTTTTAATTGGGTTGCCTGAAATCCTTGCTTGGCAGAATGCTAAGATAGCTGACCAGAAGCAGCTAGGATGTGCAGCTCTCATGGAGAGGAGAAAGTGGTGGGGAAAATCCTAGCTTTCAGCTGTTTCATTCAGGTGGACATGTTGGGATTCATCAAGGAAACAATGCATCCACAAAGAACAAAGAAGAGACAGGACAGCTGCCCACCCAGGACTGGTGCAGAGCCAGGTGCAGAGCCAGGTGCAGAGCCAGGGGAGATTTCTTACTATGCAGAAATGGTGAGTGAGTGAAAGCCCCCAGAGACCCAGAGAACTTCTGCATAAGACCTTTGCAACCCTGGGCTCAGAAGATCCCTCATGACCCCTTCCTATTGAAGCCTCCAGGCATAATGAAGAGCTACTTGGAGTCTGAGTAGATCTGCCACTCAGGTCCATGCAAGTCCCATGGGCCTAGGACTCCTGTGCACCCTGGCACCAGCAGCTGCACCTCAGGCAAATGGGGAGGCCAGACTCCCTCATACACCCCCAGGTCTGAATCCATAGGGCTAAGGAGTGATGGACTGCAGGCCTTGCCTCCACTGCACTTCACTGGGCAAGGCCCACTATCCTGGAAGCCTAGCATGGCCGCACTAGCCCCCTCTGAGCTCTCTAGTTGGTGGCAGCTCTGTACTTCTGTGGGACAGAGCTTCGGAGGTAGCAGGCAGAACTACACTTTTTGCTGTTTTGCAGCTCCCATTCTTGCAGCCCCCCAGGCTCCAGACAGAGCAAAGTGATTAAGAACAAACAGCAAAGACCTGGAACCAACCCAAATGCCCATCAATGATAGACTGGACAAAGAAAATGTGGCACATATACACCATGGAATATTATGCAGCCATAAAAAACGATGAGTTCGTGTCCTTTGTAGGGACTTGGATGAATCTGGAAACTATCATTCTCAGAAAACTGACACAAGAACAGAAAACCAAACACCACATGTTCTCACTCATAGGTGGGTGTTAAACAATGAGAACATGTGGACTCAGGGGAGAGGAGCATCACACACTGGGGGCAGTTGGGGGGGTGCTAGGGGAGGGACAGTGGGGGGATGGGAAGGGTGGGGAGGGATAACATGGGGAGAAATAATATGTACCTATGCAACAACCCTGCATGATCTGCACATGTATCCCAGAACCTAAAGTAAAATAAAATAAAAAATAATAATCATGAAAAAAAAAAGAACAAACATGGTATCCCAGCACAATGTAGCTGCCTTATGAAAACGCAGCCAGACTGTTTTCCACACAGGCCTCTGCCCCTGTTACTCCTCCCTGGGAATGCACTCTTGAGCTGGGCCCATGACCCTTCCCCAGCCTGAACACTTCAGTCAGTGGGGGCTCTATGTTTCTCTGCAGAGGAAATCACAGAGACAATCTACAGCCACTCTGCCATTGCAGCAGCACTGGTACCACCATTACTGCCCTCGGACTGATGAAGAAACAAAGGACCTGGTCTCATCTCTAGCACCTTCAGCATGCTGTTGCCACCATATGAAGAGGAGCCCAATCTCCCTTCCCTGTGACCCCCCCTACCCCGTAGTCTTAGCTAGGCAAGGAAAACATAGTGTTTTCTGAGGGTAGTTGAATTTCAGACAGCAAGTCTTCCTTGATTGACTAAATCTTGTTCTGATTTTCAATGTGTATTAAACTTTTTTTCCATATTGATGAATAAAATGAAATTAACACTTGATATCTCATATATTAAATACATGATAGTAATTATTCACTAATTGCATCTGCTGCATCACTCCATCTCCTTTTCTAATTTATTTAATTACTGTAAATGAGACATTAAAGATAGTGAAATAGGAGTCCAATCTTCCAGTTTCTTCATTTTTTTAAAAATACAAATTCAACTTCTCATTAGCCTAATTTGTTTGTGATATATAGGCATATGTTTATATTTGTCTAGTAGTACACACATTTTTTAGTATGAAAATTCTTAACATGACTCTTTTGGCACATAGTATGTCATTGCCATTACCATCCTCAGCATTAGCATTATTCAAATTACATTTGTTAATTTGCATTACAATTCCTTTTTGTTGCACTCTTATTCTTAACATGTTTTTTTTTTTTTTTTTTTAACAGAGCTTGTAGATGTAACTATGTAGCTTTGTTTTCCATTATAAACTTCATTTTGGTAGGTAGGAAGTACTCAAAATAATGATTGGATGAATGATTTCTATATTTGATGATAATTGATCCTGTATATGAATTTAAACTTGTTTTTCCTATTTAAACATTACATAGATTTGACATAACACATATTTTTAAGAAACAATTCTTTGTTTCTTTGAGGAGCTTCTACACCATTAAAATACAGTAATACATTAATCTATGTTACTACAGCCATCTCTTGCTGTATTTTACCATGGAGATTGTCATATTGTTTAGTGACTATTACAGTTGCAGCTTTTAAACACTTGAAATTCTCAACAAAAAGCCATAGTTCACGACAGTGAAATGTAAGTCATGCATCATAAAACTTCTTTAGTTTTATATCATAAAACATTGTATTTTATAAAAGATGATTTGTATTATGATCTTTTTTGAGGTAGAAATTGCCAAACTGTTTTCAACAGTGGCTGAACTAATTTACATTCTCACAAACAGTGTATAAGCATTACCTTCTCTTGCAACCTCTCCAGTAGCTATTGTTTTTTAACTTTTTAGTAACAGCCATTCTGACTAGTGTGAGATAGTATCTCATTACAGTTTGGATTTACATTTCTCTTAATTTTAGTGATGGTCAGTGTTTTTTCATGTTTATTGGCCCATATACGTATATATAGTGCTATATATATTTTTCAAATGGTGAGATTTGTGCATGATTGATGCATGATCATCCTGGCTAAGATAATTGTTTAAAAACAACAAAGAAAAAAAAAAACACTATCTTTTTCTTTTTTTCCTCTGGACTTCTCATATCATTCTAAAGTGTCAAATTTATTATAAAAGACAATATAACATCTACATTTTTAGTTTGTAAGAGAATAAAGTTAAAAGTTCCTTTCTTTGGTATTATAATTTATACATCATATATTAGGCAATATTTTATTGATATAATCTTTTAAAATAATTTAATAGAATGAACAATAATTTAGACAAGGTTAAATGACAGTGGGATGGGAATATAGGAAATGTGTACTATCAAAATATGTAGACTTTCATTATGCAGAGTGAAATTTTGAGATAGATATAAGTCAGGAAAGGAAAATTGTGATGTTACATTATCCTTAATGAGATTCAAATAATGCTGTATTTGTCTAGTAAACATTTTCAATTAAAAAATAAACATAAGTGAAATGGAGGGATAATATTAGAAGAGCTTTATGTAAGGCTAATGTGGCATAAAAATAGGTAATGTAATGAGATAAAACACAAAATAGAAGCTTGAATTAAATGTAAACAGCAAATCAAATCTAGAGTTGACCTCTGAGTTCAACCCCTTTTCAACTCCTAACCCACATAAACATATTTAAAATGATAATTTAATCCAAACTTTTCTAAACATATATCATTGATCTCAGATAATTTTAGGATTTGAGCAACATTCAAGTTTATAGGCATAAGTATATATGAACACATTTATGATAAACTTTAAAATTAAAGTTATATTTTAAGTGATAATCTCAGTAACATTAACAAAATAATATAGCAAATGTCTTATACAGAATAAGTGATATGCATTTTCCTTCCCCTGAATACAATGCTTCTGCCGAAACTACCATCCATGAGATTACCGAATATCTTATACACCATTATTGTACTCCACAGAGGCTTGCTTCTGATGAAAGTAATCATTTCACAATAAAAGAAGTTTGGCAACCAACACAAACCCATAGAATTTATTGGTCTTACCATGCTCCCCCACCCTCCTGAAGCAGCTGGCTTGATAGAATAGTGAAATGGCCTTTGAGGAAGACTCAGTTATAATTCCAGGTGGGTGGCAATGCATTATAGGACTGGAACAAGATTCTCCAGAGGTTCTAAATTAGCATACCATATGTGATGTCACTTCTTGGACTGGTGGAAACCACAGGTCCAGGAATCAAGTACTGTTTTCTTATATAATGTTTGATTTACTTAGCAAGTTGAAGGATTTTGGTGACACGTAAGTTTATAAGTGCAAATGTATGAACATATTTATAATAAACTTTAAAATAACCTGTAGACTTTCTGAGTAGTTTGGTCACATTTGTCAAGTAATAATCTGGCTATTATACAACTCCAAGTTATCAGAAAATGTATAATTTTTATTTAATAACAATTTAATGACTAGTATGTTCCAGTCTTTTTAGTATTTCTTATGTGTATTATTTATTTTAATCTTCAAAAAAATGTGTCAAGCAGTAATTATTACTAAATCAATAATTTTGTAGAATACATCTAAGCAGACAGGTGAAGTTAATTGTCTAAGATAACACTACAAGTAGGTTAGCCTTGATTCAAACTAAAGCATTCTACTTTAAAATTCATATTCTTAGCTTCCGTTTGATTTCTGTTAAAGACCATATTGGAGGTAAAGCCAAGAATTTCCAAATCGTAAGTGTGTTATTGGAAAGAAAGGGACAAAGTCATCAACAAAAACTTTAGGATATAAACAGAGAGATGAACAAAGGTCAAGAGAAAGACTTACAGTGATAGTTTGAGGAATGAGTGAGGTTTTATGTGAGCCGGCGTTAATGAGAGTGCCAGAGAACACGTGGGAGATTTAATTCTCAGAGTAAGGTTTCAACAACTCTTAGTTATTAGACCTAGCAAATGTGATACATTTTCTAACCTTTGCATTGGAAACAATTGTCAAAATGTGGGTCAATATTCCACAATAAAGGTCCAGATAGCTGGAATTTTAGACCCAGCTAATTCTAATAACGTCAAGATATGGGCCCAGATACGATTGCCTTTGCAAAAAAAAAAAAAAAAATTACTCAGGCATCTAATGACTGGCAGAATAGCTCTGACACTTTTATTGTAATGTGCCATGGTGTGTAGTGGGCAAAATAGTGCCCTCAAAAGATGTCCACTTCCGTGTTCCTGGAATTGTTAATATCACTTAACATGGCAGAAGCAATTCCACTAATGTGATTAAAATTAGGACATTGAGATTAGTAGAATATTTTAGATTATCATAATGGGCCCAGTCTAATGCATGAGTCCTTAAAAGAGGAAAACTGACAGACGTGTAGGTCAGTTAGCTATGACATAAGAAGAATTGAGGCTCTTTTGCTAGCTTTAAAAGCTACAGGAAAGAGACAAAGAGTCAAGGAATGATGATGGCATCTAAAAACTAAAAATGTAAGAACATAAATTATTTCCTGGAGCTTCCAGAAAAGAATAAAGCCCTGAGGAAATCTTTAATTCAGCTCAATGACACTCATGCACAAATTGTCATCTATAGAACTTTAAAGTAATACATTTCCATTGTTTTTAAACCACTGAACTTGCACTAATTTGTTACAACAGCAATATAAAATAATACAGATTGGTAAATAAGAGTTATCTTGAAAAGAATTAGTCAATCGTATATCCATTTTTTTGGCAGAATACCTGAAACATTATAGTGGGTACTTAATATTAATCTTTTAAGTCGATGATTAAGTTGAAAGTACATAGAATCTTTGGGAGGTGACAATGGAGAAGATAGGATTATGAAAAATAGGTATGAGTGAACATGAGCAAAATCTTTCAGTTAAATTATCTTCAAATTTGAAATCGAATTTGTGCCTAAAGTCAAATATATTGTTAACTCAGAATTTATTGAGTCATTTAAGTAATACTGTTGCTCTATTTGTCTTTGCAGTTGGTATAACACTGTGTATGCTAAGAAAACTTCATGTTCTTTGGTTACTTTTCCCACAAATTAGAGTACATTGTTACTGGTAGAAATGAAAAATAAAATAAGGACAAAAGCTCTCAAACAACTTTCATTTATTGCTTGTTGAATCATTCATTCAAAATACGTTTTAACGTGTACCTACTATGCATAAAATATGTTATATGCTAGGAATAAAATAGTAAATGAAACTGTCACTATCTTTACCAGTGTGTTTGAAATCTGTTTGGTTAGAAAAACTTAAATCAAATACCTATACAAAGATAAAACTGCAAGAAAAAGAAATTGCAAGGAAGGCAAACATAGGGAATTATGAAAGCGAATAAGGTAAGACTTTGTCTATTTTTGAACTTGGACTTAAGAGTAAACAACAAAAGTTTCTCCCAGAAAACACTTATTTTGCTTAACCTCAGGCTTCTGATGACATTCTAAGAAAACATTCTAAATGGTCAATTTTCAAAGCATGATAAATCTAAGCACTTGCAGCCAGCCTGTGAATGTTACAAAATGCCAGCTCATGCTCCTAGAAAGCCATGATAAGAGAACAGAAAGCAGAGGAGGTGTCAGCCCATACAAGGGAAGAAAGTTTTGTTTTGGGGAAATCTAAACTTAAGCAGGGAAGGGGGCCAGGGTATAATCTTATAAAGGGGATAATAAAACTTAGGCAATGTCTGGGAAGATTATAACGCCATAGTACTCGACCAGTGAGGAACTAGAGGAGGGACTTGTGTGCCAGAAGATAAATTACCTGTTTTGACTGCCCCAGGTGTGACTGCCTAACAGATACTAACCTTGCAAGACCCTTATTAGAAGTCTCACTTTCACTGTGCTCCGTGCCTCTAAGTCCACTCCTTAGGTTTGGACAAGTGAGTGTGTTTCTCACACCACTGTATCATTAACTAACCCAAATTACAAATATTGCTTTTAAACATAGTTACTTTCTGGAAGCTGTGGATTCTGTAAAAAATTATGATTTCCTTTGTCTCAGCATCTTTAGAAGGTTTCCTGTATCTCAAAAACCTTACCCATCTTGGAACAGGGAGAGAAGCATTTAGGCCATGGTTTTGCTTAATTATATTTTATATTAAGCAACTGTAACTTATCTGGGTTATGGGTTTAAATCATCTGATAACTTTCTACAGGTATAGATTTCTGAAAGTGTTTGGAAATCTGTAAAGTGTTACATAAAGTTTAAGAGTAATTACTATTAATTTCTCAGTACTCTGTTCCTAATTAGATATTCAGAGGAAATTAGAAATGGATATTTCAAATTATCATATAACAAAATGGTCAGGGCTGATCACAAGTTAGTGTGTTTTGTATTTGAGGTATTCATATAAAGAGAATTTCTAACCTACATACCTGTTTCTTCAGTGGAAGGATATTAGATGATGCATCAGATATGTTGAAAGAAATCAGGGAACATATCATCTGTACTAGTAGTTCAATTGATAGAATGTAGTAAACTTTTAAATTCCTTTTCCAGTAAGGTTAATTTGGCTTTTACCTACAATGGCCACATGAGACTCTGAATTGAATTATGCTTTGAGAAATGGGTAGAAACTATCATACTATGTAAAATGGCCATAGTTAGTCCTTTAAAAAACCTGACATTTTTCTTTTATGATAAGAGTATAATGCATCCTGATGTATAAGGTTAATTAATGAACTAAAGAAAATGAAGACATATTTCCAAAAGTAAGCCTCATTTCCAACTAAGTAGAAAAAAAAAAAAACTACATTTCTCTAAAAGCTGTCTGGAATATCTCTATTTTATCAATATGAAAAAAAATAATAATCTAAAAATCACTAAATTATACCAAATATATTTTTCACTTATATGACTTCAAAAGTTAAAAATAGCATAAAGTAAGTTTATTGAAATGAGTAACTCATGTCTGTCACAACATATGCCAAGTTTTAGGAAAACCTCTGAAACAGTAATGAAGAAACAACACATAAATGGAAGAAATAGAACTTTTATTAGCAACTATATAAAAATAATGAGTTCACACAGCTTTATATTCTAAAAGATATTCCCTGACAAAAATTGCTAGATGTTTCTTTATTACATGGTTTACTGTCTTGGATCCTAGTAATTTATAAAAGGTTGTATCTGCTGGTTTTGAAAACAAAGCTAAAATTGATTTATTTCTTCTCTATTTAGTCTGTCTTTATTATTGGCAGCTCCTTTTCTACGTGGAATTGAGAATTACTTTAGAATATGGCTACATTTTAGAAGGCAGAAATTTCAAAGAGTCTGTATATAGACAATCAACTAAGTACACAAAAAAGAGAAAGCAATAGAAAAATATGATACTTTTATTAATATAACTTCAGTGTGCATATTTTCCACTTCCTGCATATGTTGTTTCTGGTGCAGTTGTTATATTGTTCTTTATCTATCAAACCCCATGAATTGTTTCAATAGAGAACTGGCACAGAAACGAGAATTTAAAAACAATTTCTTTTGTAAATACCTTGAATTTTTAAAAAACATTATTTTTAAAGATGTAAGTGAAGGACACATCATGGTTCTGAATGAGACTAAATCTGAAAAATAAAATACTTGTTTACCAAGCAAATTGTAGGACTTTTTAGTTTAACAAAAATGATTCAATCAAAATTTAGGACTTGTTTAGGTTAATAAAAATAATTCTAGCATTGAACAAGGGAATAAAAATAGACATGAAAATAGCTTACAAAATACTGAACAAAGGAAATATGAAAGTCAGATTCATGCTACCCTATGGTAAAATGGAATATGGGACTCATGTGCTTAAAATCACATGATGTTGGCAAAGAATTGATGAGTTTGAGATAGATTCTAGTGTGTAGAAGAACATATTACATAATAAAGGAAATGTCACAAACCAATGAGAAATTGCTTTTCATCCAACAAATAAAGTTTGGAGGAGTAATAGACTTCAGAGAAAAGTAGGACCCTTAGACGAGAATAAATATGAATAATGAATAAATATAAAAAGATGCTAAACCTTGCTAGAAATGCAGAAAATGAAAATTAAGGACACATTAATTTGTCATTTGATACCCTCTAGATTGGCAAACGTTAGCAGTAAAGTACTGAATGTTGGAGAAAATGTGCATCAAGGCAAAATCTTATATCTTGCTTGTGAACATGTACATTGGTACAGTCTCAGTAAATTTGCATTATCATTTTAACGTGGAGACTCACATTTCCTACAACCTTACATTTTCAATGCTGGGTTTACTCTCCACAGAATTCTTGCACACAGCAGACTTCTATGAAAATTTTCTTAGAAGCATTGTTTATATCAACAAAAAATACAAAAAAACTTCACTGAAAATAGAATAAATTATGACATTCACACAATGAAATAGTATACAGTTGTGAAACAAAACAAGTCACAGACTACAACACACAGCAATAATATTTTTTTCTTTCATTTTTGGTTGAAATATAAAAAATGTGCATGTTTATAAGATAATGAAGTTTCAATATATGTATACAGTATGTAATGATAAAATCAGGATAATTACCATAACCATCATCTCAAATATTTATTACTTCTTTATGCTGGGAACATTAAAAATCCTTTCTTCTAGCTTTTTGAAAATACACGATACATAGTTATTAACTATGCTCAAGTGGTATATGCTAGAACTTATTTATCCTATCTAGCTGTAATTTTGTATTCACTGGCCAACCTCTTTCTACCTTGCCTCCCCCTCTACCTTTATCAGCCTTCAGTAACCACAGTTCTATTCTCTACTTCTATGAGCTCAATTTTCTTTAGCTCTCATGTATGAGTGAGAATATGTGGTATTTATCTTTCTGCTTCTTATTTATTTTGTTTAATATGCTTCAGGCTTGTCTATTGTTGTAAGTGATAAAATGCCAATATTTTTCTTGCTAAGCACTATTTCCTTATGTATACATTTTACATTATCCTTATCAATTTATTTGCTAGTAGATATTAAAATTAATTCTATATCTTTTCTATTGTGGATAATGGTACAACAAACATGAAGGTACAGACATCTCTTTGAAATACTGATTTCCTTTCTTTTGAATAAAATGTTTACTGGTTTTTGGCTTTTTCGTAATATCCAGTGTAACTTGGGTGAGATGATGTCTAATGGTTTTAATTTGCATTTGGATGATGTTTAGTAATGGGCAACATTTTCTTCATATACTAGTTGGCCATTTTTAAATTATTTTTTATTTATATTTATTTTATTTATTTTACAGACAGGGTTCGATGTTGCTCAAGCTGGATTCAAACTTCTGGGTTCAAGTGATCCTCCTGCCTCAGCTTCCTGAATTTCTAGGACTACAGTCATGTGCCTCCAAACTCAGCTACTTGTTAACCATTTTTAGGTTTCCTCTTAGATCAATGCCTATTCAGATACTTCGCCTTTTTGAAGCTAATTATTTTTTTGTTTGTTTCTTGTCTACTCTAGATATCAGTACGTTGTTGAACAAATAGTTTGCAAATATCTTTTCTTATTCTACAGGTTGTCGCTATTCTCTGATGACGGTTTCTTTAGGTTGGAGAACATTTTTAGTTTAATATAGTTCCATTTGTCTATTTCTGGTTTTGTTGCCTATGCATTTGAAATATTACCCATAAAATCTTTGCCTAGAACAAAGTTGTGAAGTGTTTCCCCTATGTTTTTGTTATGTAATTTAATAGTTTCGGGTCTTACATGAAAGATTTTATTCGATTTTGAGTGGATTTTGTATGTAGTGAAAAATAGGCATCTGTTTTTATTTTTTTTTCATATGAATATGCAGTTTTCCCAGCACTACTTATTTAAGAGAGTGTGTTTTCTGGAGTATATGTTTCGGGCAACTTTGTCAAAATTCAGTTGGCTATAAATAAATTTATTTGTTTCTAGGTTCTCTATACTATTTTATTGATCCATATGCCTATTTTCATACCAACATCATGCCGCTTTGATTATTATATCTTCATAATATATTTTGAAGTTGGGCAGTGTGATGCCTCCAGATTTCTTCTTTTTGCCAAGAACTGCTTTGTCTATTTGGAGTCTTTTTGACTCCATATAAATTTTAGGGTTGTTTTTCTATTTTGTAAAAAATTTCATTGCTATTCTAATAGGGATTGCACTGATTCTGTAGATAGCTTTTGGTAGTATGAACATTTAAATAATATTAACTGGAATCCATGTACATGGAATATCCTTCATTTTTTGATTTACTCTTCAATGTTTTTTCATCAGTGTTTCATAATTTTATTTGCAGAGAGCTTTACTTCTTTGGTTCAATTTGTTCCTAGGTATTTTAATTTATTTGTAGCTATCATTAAAAAAAGATTATTTCCTTGGTTTCTTTTTTGTATTGTTCATTGTTGGCTTATAGAAATTCTACTGATTTTTTATATTGATTTTTTTATCCTGCCAATTTACTGAGTTACTTTTTCAATTCTAATAGTTATGTTTAGTGTAATCTTCAGTTTTATCCAAATATAAAATTGTACTATTTTCAAAAAGGGACAATTTGAGTTCTCTTTTACACTTGGAATGCCTTTCATGTCTTTCTTTTGCCTGTTTGCTCTGGCTAGGATTTCCAGTGTTCTGGTGAATTGCAGTGGTGAAAGTGAGCATCCTTGTCTTGTTTCCATTCTTAGTTGAAATTCTTTCAGCTTTCTCCATTTTGTATGATATTATCTGTGGATTTTTTATATGTAGCTTTCATTATGTTGATGTATGTTCTTTTTTTTTATTTTGTATTTTTCCAGATCCACTAGTTTTATTGGCAAATTTTACCAAACATTTAAGGAAGGTATAACATCAACTCTATACAAACATTTCCAGAAAATAGAAGAGGAATAAATAATAAAAAGTCTAAAAGTGGACCCATACATATATGGTCAATTGACTTTCTTTTTTTTTTTTTTTTTTGTACTTTAGGTTCTGGGGTACATGTGCAGATCATGCAGGATTGTTGCATAGGTACTTACATGGCAATGTGGCTTGCTTCCATCCCTATGTTGTTCCTCCCCAACCTCCCAACTCCCTGCTATCCCTCCCCTAACCCCCTCCAACAGAACCCAGTGTGTGATGCTCCCCCTTTCTGTGTCCATGTGTTCTCATTGTTCAACACCTGCCTATGAGTGAGAACATATGGTGTTTGATTTTCTGTTCTCTTGTCAGTTTGCTGAGAATGATGGTTCCCAGATTCATCCATGTCCCTACAAAGAACACAAACTCGTCATTTTTTATGGCTGCATAGTATTCCATGGTATATATGTGCCACATTTTCCTTGTCCATTCTATCATCCATGGGCATTTGGGTTGGTTCCAGATCTTTGCTATTGTAAACAGTGCCTCAATGAACATATGTGTGCATATGTCTTTATAACAGAATAATTTATAATCCTTTCGGTATGTTGCTCAGTAATGGGATTGCTGGGTCAAATGGAATTTCTATTTCTAGGTCCTTGAGGAATCACCACACTGTCTTCCACAATGGTTGGACTAATTTACACTCCCACCAACAGTTTAAAAGTGTTCCTATTTCTCCACATCCTCTCCAGCATGTTCTTTCTATGCATGGTTATTTGATAGCTATTATTGTGAAGGGATTTTGAATTTTATCAGATTTTGTAATTTATTGAGATGATCATATGGTTTTTGTCATTTATTCTTTTAATATGATATATCACATTTATTTGTTTGCATATGTTCAAGTATCTGTGCATCCCTGGGATAAATCTCACTTTGTATATCACCATTATGATGTGCTGTTGGATCTGGTTTGCTAGAATTTCATTGCAGAGTCTTATGTGTATGTTTTTCAGGAATATTCACCGACAGTTTTGTTGTTGTTGTTGTTGTTGTTGTTGTTGTGCCCTTGTCTGATTTTGATATCAGGGTAATGCTGGCCTTATAGCATAAATTAGGGAGAATTTCTGCCTCTTTAATTTTATGAAAAACTTTGAGCAGAATTAGTATCAGTAATTTTTTGAAAGTTTGGTAAAATTTGATGGAAAGATAGGCAGTGACACTGTCTTACCCTGACTTTTCTTTATTTAGTAACTTTTTAATACTGACTCAATCTCATTACAAATTATTGGTCTTCTCAGGTTTTCTATTTCTTCCTTATTCAAACTGAGTAGATAGTATATTTCCAGGAATTCATCAATTATTTTATAGACTCTCCAGTTTGTTAGTATGCAGTTGTTCATAATAGTGTCTACTGGTCTATTGTATTTCTGTGGTATAAGCTATAATATCTCTTTTTAAATTTCTGATCTTGTTTGGGTTTATCTTTTTTCTCTTGTTTAGTCTAACCAGCAGCTTATCCATTTTGTTTATCTTTTCAAACAATCCACTTTTTGCTTCATTGATCCTTTGTGTGTGGTATATATATATATGTTTGTGTGTGTCTGCATTTGTGTTTTTTATATATACACACACAAGTCTCTATTTCATTTAGTTCTGTTCTGATGTTCTAGTCTGTATCCTTTACATTATTTCTTCTTTTTATTTATTTGTGGTTTGTTCTTGATTTTCTAGTTCCTTGAGCTGGGACATTAGATTGTTTATCTGAAACTTTTTCTACTTTTCTGGTATAGCTATTTATTGTTATAAACTTTCCCCTTAGCACTGTTTTTGCTGTATCCCATAGATTTATATATGTTGTGTCTTTATTTTAATTTGCTTCAGTGTTTTTTTCCCCTTCTTTTATTTCTTCCCTGAGTCAATGGTCATTCAGGAGTATGTTGTTTAAACTCATGTTTAGTAAAATTTTTAAAACCCTTGTTGTTATTGATTTCTAGTTTTATTCCATTGTGGTCTGAGAAGATAAATGATAATTTTGCTATTTTAAAATTTGTTGAGACTTTTTTGTGTCCTAACATATGGTTTACAGCAGAGAATGATCTATGTGCTAATTTAAAAAATGTGTATTCTCTAGATGCTGAAAAAAATTTTTTTTAAAGTTTTTATGTTCATTTGGTCTAATGTGCAACAGTTTTTTACTTTCAGGTATAGAATTCTCTTAAGCATTTCTTGTAGAGGTGGTCTAGCAATGATAAATTTCTTCAGCCTTTGCTTGGCTCGAAATGACTTTATTTCTCATTCATTCATGATGGATAACTTTGCTAGATATCGTATCCTTGGCTCACAGGTGATTTTGTTTTGCTTTGTTTTGTTGTTGGTTTTTTTAAATTATTATTCCTTTCAGCATTTTGAATATATCATCCCATTCTCTTCTGGTCTGTAAGGTTTCTGATGAGAAATCCACGGTTGGTCTGATGGGTATTTCCTTATAAGTGTTAGACACTTGCTGTTTTCAGAATTCTCTCTTGTCTTTGATTTGTAACAGTTTGGCAATAATGTGTCATGGCGAAGAACTTTTTGAGTTGTATGTATTTAGAGATTTCTAAGCTTTTCATATTTGAAAGTCTAACGCTGTTACTAAATATAACAGGTTTTTCAGTTGTTATTGCTTAAAATAGATTTTATATCCCTTTAATTTTCTCTTTACTTTCTGATGCAACAAAAATGTGAATAATTGGCACTTTATGGTGTACCACATATCATGTCTGCTTAGTTTTTTTTTATTGTTTCTTTATTTTTGTCTGGTTAGGTTATTTTAAATTACATTTCTTTAAGTTCTAAAATTCTTTGTTTGATATAGCCAATTGTTGGAGTTTTCAAATGTAGTTTATATTTTATTCAATGAGTTCCACAGTTCTAAGATGTCTGTTTGCTTCTTTTAGGTGAAATCTATCTCTTTGTTGAATTCCTCATTCAGATCATGAATAGTTTCTAATTGCATTGAAGTCTACCTGTGTTTTTCTTGTAGCTTACTTAGTTTCCTTATGATTAGTATTTTTAATTGCTTTCCAGGCATTTGACAAATTTTCTTTTGGTGAGGGGTCTTTTACCAGAGAATTATTGTGTAGGAGGTCTCAAATTTTCTTACTTTTTTATAGTTCTTCTGTTGTTATATTGATATATGTTTATCTGGTATAACAGTTGGTTTTGTAGAAAAATACTTTCTCCTATAGACATAACTATATCGTTCATTGTGTAGGTTGCTTTTGGGTTTGCTTCAGAGGTTGCACAATAGTGCAGTCTTTATGTAACATATATTTTTTAATTGTTTTCTAACTCAGTGGTGTATACTAGTTCCATAGTGGATTATGCTGCAATTGTTTGTAGAGGCTGCAGGTGAGCCTTGCTGGGAAAGAAATGCTGGGAGGTTTAGGGACTGAGACTGGCTTCTTTGCTTCTCAGATTGAAGAAGGCTTATTGTGGGACTTCACCTTGTGATCCCGTGAGTCAATACTCCTTAATAAATTCCCTGTTAATATATAGACCTATCCTATTAGTTCTGTCTTTTAAAAGAACACTGACTAGTAGAGAGACTGAGTAAGATTTGAAGACTAAGGCATGCCATCACTACAAATTTTATCAGTGCAATGGAATTTCTCAAGTGCTTTCCAAAGTATGCAAAATAAAACCAAGCATCTTAAGGTGGACATTAATAAGGACACAGGAAGAATATCTTATTCCTATCCCATAAAGATGAAGGTCCTAATGTCTTATAACTACTATATGTCATTCTCTCACATCCAAAGTAAATATATATACATACACACACACACACACACACACACACACACACACACAAAGCCTCAGCAAATGTGTTTGGTATGATATTGATTTTGTGAAATTGACTTTTAATCTTCAAAATGTAATATATGGGACTTGGTGTTGGATTAATTCAAAAATGTAAAGTACCTTGTAAGGATGCAGAAGGGGGAATGTATTCCTGGGGTACTGCTTCTGCTGAAGAGAACTAAGCTCTCTCCAATTTTCTACTTGCTAAAACTAAGTAAAATCGAGGCAGTATTTTGGACTTAAATTATTGCATACTTAATTTGAGGAATTTCACACTGAGGCAGAGACATCTTTTCAGCCTTTAATAACAAATGGGAGTATATTTTTACTTAACTTATGCTTACATCACTAGCATTTTATTGTTTTGTATATTTAATACATTTATGTACTTTCATAGCATAACTACTTTTCTTAGCTATATTGGAGAGTGTACTTGAAAATGAGATGTATAATATGAAGGAAATGAGTGTTTAAGAAAAGACACAATATGAACTGGGAATTATTTAATTAGTATGTAATGTATAAGGAAGGCTAGCTAATAAACCAATTCAAGAAATACATTTTAGAACATTAATGTGTTACCATTTGACTATAAAAGGCAGCTTGCAAAGGATGTGTATATTTTAATATGATTATATAAAGTACATGTAACAATATTACATATTACTTATTAGTTTAATATATGTAGTGAATTTATAATCATCAGAGTACAAAAAAAAATGTATCTCCAAATTAAGATACTGATTACTTCTGAAAACAAGACTGTTGGATAAAATCTGATAAACATGTGTATTCAAGAACTTAATTATATTTGTAGAGGTTTCTTTTCCTTTTATGCTGTTCTGGATTTCAAAATCAATGTCCAGTTAGCTTTGTAATATATACTTCAGGGAACTTATTTTTATTATGTCATTTTTATTTTACATTTTAAAGCGTATTTCTGGGTGTTTGTTATTTTACCTTGATTTTATTAGGCATTATGGCAAATCGATGGAATTTACAGACTGAGCACTTGTAATTCAGATAAGTTCTTTACTTACATATTTAAATAATTTTATATTCTTCATGTCTTGATCTTTTAAATCAGGAATACACTGTTAGTATATTGTTCCTGATTTTTTTGTTTGTTTGTTTCTCCAAGTCTCTCATTCTTCATTTTATCATTTCAATATATTTTTTCATGTGCATTCTGAATATTAATGTCATTTTTTCTTCACAGCAGATTAAAGTTTCTGCAATGTTAATTTTTATTACATTTGCTTTAAATAAAGATTTGCATTTTGATATTTATTTTAAAGCCCCAATATACTTTCATTATATTATCTGTCCCCCCATCACCTACCTTAAGAAAAGCTTCTTCTAAAAAAAGACTACTGCATTTCACTTTGTCTGTTGCTCCAAAAAGTCAAATTTTTCTACATTTATTGCAGTATATTTGTACTGTATAACTTCCTTTTTATTTGTTTTCATTTTACTCATGGTTGGAAGTGGTATGCATTTAATTGTTTCCCCCAAAATTAATATGTTTGAGTTCTCACTCCATTACCTGAGAAATGTAACTTGGAAATAGCATTTTTGAAAATCACTTCTTAAGAATATGATCAATTAAGTTGAGGTCATTAAGAGGGCCCTAATACAATACCACTATGTCCTCATAAGAAGAGGAAATTTGGACTTAGATACAAACACGAATAAACATGTGAAGATTGAAGTTAGGCTACCAGAGATAAGGACGTGCAAAAGGTAGGAGAGAGGACTAGAACAGGTCCTTTCTGGTCACCTTTCACTGGAGCATGGTTCTGCTGTCATCTTAGACTCCTAGGCTCCAAACCTGTGAGATAATACTTTTCGTTTTTTTTTTTTTTTAAGTCAAACGCCTTGTGTTACACACATACTTACACATACACACACACACACACCCCTATGCAAATACATGTGGTTTTTTTCCTTCATATTTGAGTTATTCAGTGAGAACTGCCTGGTTTGAAGTGAAGAAATTGTATGCATGTGCATGCATGTATGTGAGCACACATGCGTGTGTTCTACCAGATATAGTGAGCAGCACAGCTCAGATGAGGTCTATACACTTTATTAGAAATGCAGTTAGAATTCCTGGAACATGTCTCCTGATATGTTATTGACTATAATTCCATACATCATGCCATTTACTTGGAAGTGTGGCAACATGCAATTGGCATTAAGTGATGACCTGTTGAATTGATATTTTCTGCCAATTATTGTAGATCTCTAGTACTTTGTTTCTGTCATAAAGAGAATCAAACTCAATGCTTATTTGATCTATGTCTTCTCTGAAATTATGTGACCCTGTAAGAAAAAAATAAGGATAGAAGATTGTTTTCTTTTTGTGAATACTGTAAGGGATTAATGAGAATTTTTGAAATTCCACTCTACTATCAGTCAAGGGCTTACAAAAAGGAAGTATCTGAATGGGTAATACCTCTATGCTGTGCTTGACGGACGATTTTCTGTTTCTTTCTTGTTTTTCTTAATGCATATGTCTTCCTCTTTGATGAGGGGAATGCGTGGGGGATGGGGTGGAAGGCGTGATTTTTAAGGGTGAAACAATTATTTGGAGAAGTTTTATTTATGATATTAACTTAGCAGTATGTTTTTAAACTTGTTCGACTTTTAGCTTGAGAGCACTATTTCACAAAAAGAAATTAATCTGACACCATATTATGACATATGTGAGAACCAGAACTACAAGCAATCCTAGAAGGCGTTTTTCTTCTGTCCAATATGTCATTCTTTTTTCTTTAAGCTGAGAGTCAGAGCTCCTTAGAATTTCTACTTAGTCTAGGTTCCCATTATATTTATGACTGTCCCTTTTCTATGTTTATGGAAATATTCAGATCCGTGATATTATAAGAAAGTTATTGCCTTACCTCCATTCCTGTTCCCCCTAGAAAACACACACACACACACAAACACACACACACACACATACACACACACACACACAGACACCATACCTCAACATGGACTGTTTTTCTTATAATCTGTTTTTCCAATGTAGAAATATGCAGATGATTTCTATTATTACCAGGTGTTCTTATCAATTTTCACCATTTCTCATTTCTGTCCATGTATTTGATCTCTTTAAATTAAAAATTGTTTATTAAGTTATTCAAGCTTACATTCAATGTAAATACTGAATAATATTCAGTGATGGTAAATGACAACTTAAACCTGAGGCTAGCAGTTTTATTTATTTCATATATGATCATTATTAAAGAGAAAGCCCTGAAATTTCTCAAGAGTGAATAGCACTCTTTCTTAGCTGCCAATCCCATTGAAGGACTTGCACTATTTGAACCTTCTTGGACATTTTAAAAATAATTATGTGTATGAGAGTTCTTTGAAAGGTAAGGTCTCATGTCATCTTAGTCATTTTGCCTTGTATCCTTAGAGGTGCAGTGTCTTCAGAAAATATTCCAAATTTATCTCTGAAGATTGATTCTACTGGTATTATTTATCAGAAACCAATTTCCTTTTAAGAACTGTTATTTCTCACCTACATACACTAATTTTAAAATGTTATGTTTACTCTGCTCACGTTTGTATATTGTCATATAATTTTGGCTTTCCTACTCAGCAGCCATATAAATAATATAATGAATTACCTGCAATGAGCCAGGCAAAAATTAAACTACGAGTTGCATCTTAGTAGAATCATGCCCAGGAAGTATTTTCAAAGATAATCACACTGTTTTTTCTTTTAAAGTTCATAATCCATCAGTGTCACTTTTTGAGATATTTAATAAAATTAATACCACTTCTGCTCATTGTTCATTGGTCTGCATTAATCACATGATCTTGCTTGACTACAGAGGGGCTGGAAATTTTAGTCTTTTATGTATTCAAGAAGGAATGGTGACATGGTTATTGGGGTACATAAGCTTTCACTTTTTAGGAGTGAGAAATTTAACACTGAAAAAACCTATAGTTCCACAACAAAATCATTAGCATATTGAATAGAACACACAGATAAGATAAAGATCTATAGTCTGTCCTAATACTTTACCTATGTATTTTCAACACTTGTACAGAAACTAAATTTTCATTCACTCTTTATATATTGTCTTAAACATGTAAATACAACACTGACATGACTTCTGTTAAAAGAATTGACAGTTGAGTACAATTTCATCATTGTTTTATCTCATTCATTCAATCAAAAATGTTTATTATGTATATTATGTACAAGGTCCTATTCAATTGCTTGAGGCTATGGCGCTCAATGAATCAGACAAAAATATTTGACCTTTGGGGATAAAATTCTAGTGAAAGGAAATAATAAATAATAAACAACTAAATAAAGGAGTATGTAGCTAACTATTATTTTTCCTCCCAGGCTTACTTGTTTTAGAAATGTAAGAAAGAACCCTAAATACAAGGGGAAGTATTATTATGGTGGCTGCAGGGAAAATTAGACATCCATCACCATTCCTTATGGTCTATTCATTTCTTAGTCTTTAATAAGTTCACTTTCCTCTTTCTGCCTTCTTCAGTTGCTTGTATAACTCAGCTGTCAGACATCACCTTATGTTAGCCACCCAGGCTCAAAGTGATTTCTATCAAGAGTCGTAGGTATTGTCAGCTTGTCAAGGATGGCATTGCCTTGCGCTTTTCATCTTTGCAATTGCTCCTTGATTGACACTTTTGAAATCCTGTATGCTTTTCTCTCCTTTGTTTGCTTTATACAGAACAGGAAAGAAGACACAGTTCCTATCATTCCTATCCATTAGCTTGGTAAAACTACGGTTCCAAGGAGAGAAAGTTTGGTTTAATAAATCATATATTTCATAAAGAGAAAAATAAAGTGATTAAATGAAGACTGCAGACTCAGTTGCCCAAATGATTTTTTGCCAAATATTAAACACTTTTAGTTTTCAAATCTCCATGTATAGATTAAATCCCATAATAAAAACCAAATAACATACGTAAAATGTTAAATAATTTTCTTCAGTGTACACAAATAAAAATTTTCTTTTTAAGATGTATTTTTATTAAATTGGTGAACATCAATAATTAATTATTTATTCCAAAATTTGTAAACCAAAATGACCTATCATCCAGGAATACTTGATACATTCCTTTGATCAGCTCAGTATATTGTAGAAAGCATGGATTGTCCCAAAGGTTATTGCTGTCCCTTTGTAAGTATCCCTATAAAACAGATAAACTAATGTTAAGTGTTGTTCTGGCTTAAGAAATCTCATTACTGAAACTAAGAAATGGGAATCATCTACTCATTCTAAATGGAAGTGAGAAATAAATAAACAGAATTAATTTACTGAAGTGTAGATGCTTACAGTGAAAACCTATTATAACTTGCAAGAGATAAATAATTACAAATATTCAAATGTTTTCACAGCATAGTCTATCATGCCTATTTTTATTTTTCAGAATGGGTTTATAAGTTGAAAACTCTACTGAATAATTGTGGGAATATTTTAACTGCTTGCAGTAGATGGCATTGGTTTAGGATATTTTGCTTCAAATATAGAAGTAGATGTTTTAATCACTGAGGAGATAAACATAGTATCAAAGTGAAGATTAGACATCAGTTAAACAATGGGTATATTATCAGTTAAACAATGAAAAAGTAAGCTTATTAGAAATAAGAATATTAACTATGAATGTAAACATTTCACATTATATAATATTCTAATTTTTGTTTACTAAAATAGAGTATATTGATATATAAAATAGCATATATGCTATATTATTAAAACTTATCAGGATAGATATTAATTATACTATAGCTAAAAAATGGAATTCAAATTAACTCTAAGGATGAAATTTTTTTATTAGAGAGGAGGTATAATTTTCAACACAAAAATATTAAAATAGATTAAAAAATCAAATATAGACAAATAGAAACAATAACATTAATTTTGCTGTAATGCATTTTGTAAAAATTACAATCGACTTAACATATTTATTTCTCATTCAGAATTTTGCAGTTATCACATTTTGGGCTGTGTGATAAATTAAAAAAAAAAAAATTGCAGTTGGCTACAATGACTCCACTTCAGAAGACTTCAAACATGTTTGGGCTGCTCTACTTTTGTGCCCATTCTTGGTCCCAAAATGAAAACAAAACAAAAACTCTCTCTTGGCATACACACAAAGTGATGGCTGTGATGTTTTGCATACTTAATTTTGTCTCCTTGAAATTCATATTCTGAAGTCCTAATTCTCAATGTGACTGTATGTGAAGACAGATCCTTTAAAAAATATAATTAAGGTTAAATGCCCTTTACAAAAATAGAAGAGAGAGCAGGAATGCATACTGACAGAGGAAAGTTCATATGAGGACACAGTGAGAAAGCGGCCATCTGCAAGCCAAGGAGGGAGGCCTCAGGAGAAGGAAAATCTGGTAGTATCTTGATCTTGATCTTGGATTTCCAGGCTCCAAAATTATCAAGACATAAAGTTTTGTTGTTTAAGACACCTAGTTTGTGGTGTTTTGTTATGCCAGCCCTAGCAAACCAATTCACAGTAGATCTTAACATGTCTATTTAGGACTGGGATACACTTGACTCCTTCCACACTGTGAAAACAAGTCACAATGAAAAACCACATCAGCAAGGCAGGGAATAGATACGCATTTTGTTGAGGTTACAGGGAGGAAGAGTGAATTTTGCTACAAAATAATAAATTTGGCAAAAGCTTCTACATGAGTCACACATATTTAGTTTCCACCCTTCTATATGAAGATCATAGAATGATTTTCTGTGATTTAAACCTAAGAATGATATTCCAAAAGTATCAACCAATCAAAAATATAGCTCAGAGTCTATTTTTGATAATTTATATATCAGATCTACAAGTTATCCCTTTTGAACTTGAAATTTAAGAACAACAACAAAAATCGTGAAAAAAGAATAAAGAAATGCAAAAGAGAAAGAAAGAGATAAGAAAAAGTAAAGAAAAAAAAGGAGAGGAAAAGAAAGACATGCAATACAATGGTAGTGAAACAGGGTCCTGTTCCAGGAAGGCAAGAGCTAAAATCACACAGCTGAAATCTGTAGAAATTCTGTTTTTTTGATTAGGCCCTAATACTGTTCCTTGGTAGTAGCTTGCCAGGACATTATTCTTTATGGGTTTGGGTTCCACCCTCTGAACATTTATGTTTTATTATATGACTTGAACATATTGGAAAATGTGTTAGAGACTATTCCCTCCTTGCTCACTGAGCAACTTTTTCAGTTTGATTTCTGTCCATAAATACTGAAAGTGCAAAAGGAAATTTCTACGTCAAATGGTCCAAGTTTCACTTCATCTAAGATTGTGATATTGGCTATCTATTCATCTCAAAATGCAATTAATATTTACTTATTATAATTTGTTATTTTATTAATTCCAGTCATACCATAAGCATAATTCTTTTCAATAAATGTTGCTCTCTTCACTTGAATACAGATTCTTTAAACATAGAAGACACTAGTGTTAGCAGGTCCTCAGTTCCTTTTACTTGAGCTTTATTTAAATAAAAAAACATATATCTTTGGGAAACAAATCAATACAATCAAAGGTGTCTTAATATAATAGTTCTTAATACAACATATGATGTTTGTCCTGAATGTTTATTTTTCAAATCTCAGAATTTCTGGATTCCTCTTTTATTTTTTAGCACTTCTCTATTAAACACTAAATTATTCAGCTTCTGCTGTATTTATATTATTTTTAACAATCAAAACATACTCATGGCTTGCAATAACAAACATTAGTAATATGAGCTCACTGACCTTGCTGCTGATTGGCGACACCCTTCTCTGAGTATCATATTGGGTCCAGATGTGGTCCCTAGGCCTCCTTGATTCTACAGGGAAGCTGAAGAACCAGCTGCTATGTGGCACCTGTTGCTCTCATGGCAGAGGGCAATGATGAATAGACACTTCCAGTCTTCTTAAAATTCTACTGAATTAGGCAGATAATCATTTCCTCACAATGCCACAGGCCAAAGTTAATCTCATAGCCAAGCTTAACATCAATGGAGTGGAAAAGCATACTCCACATATGATGGGAGGATGGAGTAAATATTAACTAAACAAGAACAAAGATCTTCAATCATTGAAGACTTAATGAAAGTCTTCAAATTATATTAAGAAAAGAAAACACTCAGATACATTCTATTTTCAGTGAAAATCTTACAGGATAATTAGCTACAAAGTTAAAACTAAAAAGATAAAAAAAAAGACATTTAGACTAATACTAAGAAAATAGAATTGGAAGCATTAATATCAAATAACATAGATTTTATGACAAAATATTATTTGAAATGAAGATAATCACTACATGATGAGAGTTTTGTTTTCTAAGAAAATATATTTTACCTGTATGCTACTCACAAAATGCCTCCAAATATAGAGAAAATAAATTGATAAAATAGAAAAAGTAAATAGATAAATCTACCATCAGAGCTTGATGGCAGTGATAATATTGATATGTCAGTTAGTGACTGATATGATTTAGATTTTTGTCCCCTCCAGGTCTCATGTCAAAATGTAATCCTCAGTGTTGGAAGTGGAGCTAGCAGAAGGTATTTGCATCTTGGGGTCATGTCCTTAATGAATGGGTTCGTGTCATCCCCTTTGTGACGCGTGAGTTCTCTCTCTGAGTTCCTGTGAGATCTGGTTGTTTATGTTTGTGATGCCTCTCTCCTTTCTCTCTTGCTCCTGCTCTCAGGATGTGAGATGCTTGCTCCCCCTTTGCCTTCCACCATGATTATAAGCCTCTGGAGACCCTTCCTAGAAGCAGATGTTGTTATCATGCTTCCTGTACTGTCTGAAGAATTGTGAGCCAACCAAATTTATTCTCTTTATTAATTACCCAGACTCAGGTATTTCTTTATAGCAATGCAAGCATGGCCTAATATAATAGTAGAACAAAAATAGTGACAACAAAATAAAATATCAAGGATAGCTCTCCCTACTTTTTCATTCCCTTTCATTTCCACTCTGAAAAATTAAGTCTGAAGGCATTATTTAAGAGCGAATAACACAAAGATCTGTCTCCAAAATGGAGGGTAAATATATCATATTTGAGAACAGGGTGCGAAATCCTGACCAAGACTGGTATAGTATGCATGATGGGCAGTGCAGCACAAGGTGTGAAAGTCTAGGGTGAGGAGGGCAACTGCAAAAGAGGATGCCTCAGTGCATGGAATCCAACTGGCATGAGGATGCCATCTCTAAGGAAAGGCATCCTGGTACATCATAAAATATACTAAGTGCAGTGAGAAGTGTGTCCACATGGAAGGCCATTGTGATGGGGTTTTAGAGGCTGAGGAGAATTAGGAGCGTATGTCCTTATGAAGTCTTCCAAGTGTAGTATATTAGAGTACAAGTGGGTTGATGAGGCTCTGGATATGTTTCAGAGTGAGAAGAGCACCTGCTTGAGGGCAGTAATATCTATTAAATGACAAGACTGGCAACGCAATGAGTGATTCAAAAGCACAGTTGAAATGAAGAGAGAATAACAATAGATTGAGTACACACAAGGGGATTGAATGGATATGTAAATAAGTAAGGATGTGGGAAGCAAGAGAGCGCAAATATGGAAAGCATGATCGCTAGAAAAATCCCTAAGGCACTGGATGGAATTTACAGATAGATATGGACATAAATACTGTTTTAAATTCATATGTTTATGGCTGTGGATATAAATATTAATTAAAATTAAATATTAAATATTCTCTCATGAAAGCCTCATTTTAATTATTCAATAATAACATGTGGTTAGTAGTGATTTAGTAGTGTATTGAACAACACAGAATATAAATAGATATAAGAGATTGTGGTTGTGTATTTCTGTATGTATACACAGGCATGTACACACACACAGCTCATTATTATAAATGTTCCTAAGTACCCCAGCAGAACTGTATTTACTTATGTGTTTTATCAGTTAACATCCAGTCAGGAGATGCAAACCACATAGTGACTTGAATAGAGAAGGATTAATATAAAGGTAACAAATAAAATTAGAAATAATCCCTTAGAGCTAGGGTGGAGTGCTCAAAAAGGAATAAACTTGGAAAGGAGAATATGGACTCTCCAAGGTTGAAATTCAGATCTTGTTGGAAATGATAGGATTGCAGTCTACTGAATGCTAGAGAAACCCAGCCTGTTGCCCTGAGCAAAAGCTTGCACTGTATTGTACACTTCAAAATCAACTAAGAGAGAAGATCTCATGTCAAGTGTTTTTACCAATATAAAATTAAAAAGAAATTAAAAATAATAACAAAAAGTTGCATTGGACAGCAGTAACATAAATAAACATATAAATGTATATATACATGGGTGTCCATAGGTATTTTCCTTAATTTTGTTCAATAAGAGGACCTGAGAGTAGTGACAATTTAGTAACAATGGACACACACGGGATATAGAACATGGTTTCAAAATGTTATTCTCCACTTAAAGTAACAAGGACTTTTTGGTGAAATATCTGATTTGAAGGCTGGGGCAGAGAAAATATCTTTCCTAGAATATTTTTTTACAAAATACCAATGCAGTTCTCAAAAATTGAAGGGAAACATCAAAAAGACACAGAAACCAGGCTGGACACAGTGACACATGACTATAATTCCAGCACTCTGGGAGGCCAAGGTAGGCAGACCACTTGAGGGCTGGAATTTGTGACCAGCCTGGCCAACATGGGGAAATCCCATCTCTACAGAAAATATAAAAAAACAATTGGGCACAGTGGCACACACTTGTAGTCCCAGCTACTCAAGAGGCTGAGATGGGAGGATCATTTCATTCTGGGAGGCCGAGGCTGCAAGGAGCTGAGATCACCACACTGGAGTCCAGACTAGGAGACAGAGTGAGACTCTGTCTCAAAAAAAAAAAGACATAGAAAACAGCTTTAAGAGACCCTCACTTGCAAAAGCAGAACACTTTAGCCAGGAAAAAAACAGATGTTAGTAACAGATTATAAGACACAACAAATAATAGAAAACGTGAGTCCATAAATAAATAAATTTTAACGATGAACATAATATATAACATAGTTTCAGTGTTAGCTATTAATGGCAAAGGAGAAGAGAATAATTTTAGAATGGAGAAGATTGGCCAACTTACCTTAATCAAATAATCAAAGTTAACATCACTAATAGTGTTTCTAATAAAAAAAGTGTGCCAGCTAATGTGTGCCAACTAATAGCATATAATTAGAAAAAAAAAATTTACTTCTATGATATTTCATTAAATATGTATACCTTAAAGTAGTTATGAAGAAGCATTTGACTAAATACAAGAACTTGTAAAAATATCTGACCTATAATCTTTAAAACTGCCAAGATCATAAAAATTAAAGTCATATTTTTTTAGATAGAAAATTATACAGAAATAAATGAAAACAACATATGACTGTAGTCTGGAATATTCTTCCTTAAACACAGTACTAGAAAACTTGGCAAAACATGAGTTATAGATGAGGATTATATGGTGGTAATTTACTAATAATTTTCTGACTTTGACAATTGCATTTCAGTTATCCAGGAAAGCGTCCTTATTTGTAGAAATATATTCTAGGATATTTTGGGATAATGATGAATCTTCTTGACATTTTAGACATATAAACAATCTATAATTAGCTTTTTTGGCCTAAATTTTTTATGTAAGTACACATTATGTGATTGTAGTATTTTATTCTCCAAAATACTCATGAACATCTGTTGTGAGATAATCTTTCTAAATAAGATTCTGGAAGCACCAACAGATGTGGCTTTCTAAAGCATATCTTGCCAATTTTTCCCAATGTTACGAAGAATACAACTTTTAAGGAATTAGGGCAAAATTCAGATAAATAGGGTGAAGATGCATTTAATAAAAGAAACTTATTTTTTTCTGTTAATTGAACCATCTGTGCTCTTGACTGGCTATTTAGATCTTCATTGTCAAAGAGTCATCTACCTTTATTATCAAGAACTTACTTATAGTAAAATCTATTTAACTAGCTTTTGCAAATTAATAGTCACTATATACTTGGAATACATTCTTCTTTTCCTATATACAACTGACTAATAATAAAATGATTTGGATAAATACAGTTGCATTAATTTCAATTAAGCAGTTTAAATTTGTATACATTTTTTGAACTCATGAAGTTCTTCATTAATTTAAATTCATAATAATTTAACTATCAGTTAATCAGAAATGTAAAATATAAACCCTCAATAGATGACAATTTCAACATTTTTTGATTCATGCTTTATGTTATTTAATCCTATATACATGATAATACAATAAATACTGTGATTCACAAAACAGCAGCAACTGAATAAAACCTTCAAGTTAATTTTTTTATTCATCTAATATTATCATAAGTACCTTCTTTGCTAGGTCTGGGATATATATTAGTGAACAACACAGACAGGATGCTTACCCACAGGCCCTCCTTTATTTTATATGCTACCAAGAGAGTAGATAGTATGTGTGCCTACACATACACTCACACGCACATACAAATAGATAACATGCAGAAGCTTCAACTGAAATATATTCCTCCAATAATGATACCTGTCCTCCTCAAAATTGGTCTTTACATTCTTTAAGGTGTTTTAGGTCAATAGCTAGGGTCTAGTCTCAGCATTGCTTATCTCTGCAAATCAGAGAGAAAGAAATTAGCCAGCAAAATCCCTGCACATCTAGCCTAATATATTCACATAAAAACAAGAAAGATGTAATTGGAAATGGATTTTGAAAAACTAGAGTGAAGGAGTAATGTAAAATATCTCATTGAAAGAAAGTTACTAATATAAATCACCCTTTTGTAACATAGCATTTAACAACCTTAAGTTGGTCTTAATATAATGCTTGGGTGATTCCTTAAATGAATTTTTCTGAACCTAAAGAAAACAAATGCAAAATTAATAAATAAATAGATAAATACACAAAGAGAAAACAATGATTTACTATAAATTAGGTGCAAATGCAAAATATGCAAAGTAGTGAGGCCAAATAACTCATCTGTTAGCCCCATGTTAAAAAAAAAGACATATTACATAAGCATAGATAAACTATTGGTTATCTTGATTCTCTTGGAGGGCCTAGGGAATATTTCTTTCTCTAAATTAATAAGTAGTGTAATAATGAGAGTGTTTCTGGTATATTTAAAAAGTAGTAATTTTTCTCCTTTATAAATTACAATTGATGCTAGAATTAATGAAACTGGGTTACTAAGTGTTAATAGAGACAAGATTTTAGAAAACAGAAGCCTGGTGGCAGCGTTTGACAGTAACTTCAACAAGTAGGAAAGCTGAATGATTCACAGAAGTTCATGGGGAATTATTAACAGACCATCCAGTTCTTAGGGATTACATCAAAGAGCAGCCAGTGAGGGTATTCCTTAACCTATGTAACGAAATGCACTCAAGTACTGATTCATTCAAGTTTATCTTCAGCTACCTTGATACAAAATTAACAACTCTTACTCAGTTCACACATTTCAATACTAAAGCAAATGAACTGGAGAAACATCTCAGTCACCTTGAGGGGAAATCACCAAGACATCACAGCAACTATATATGATGGAACTTCCCTTGATTATTCTCTAAAGGTACCCACAGCCATTTATCAGAATAACTATTTTCTAAGGAAAAATAATGCCCAGAATTTTAAAGGGCTTGATGACAAGAGGACAAAGCTGACAAAGGCAACAGGAGAACAAAAATATTGTTATATTACATTAATATGTGGATATATGGAAGCCAGGTGATAAATCCATCTCTCACTAGTTGACCCATGACACCACACTGCACTAATTCACTAGTCTAAGTTCATAATCAGAATGGATATATTTAACAATGAGCCAAACACTCTCATTAGTCTCCTGAGATGAGGACAAAAGCCATTATGGAAAGAAACATCAAATGGAAGCTCCTGGAACTTTCCTGTCTCTGCCTACGTTGGGAAATCAGAAGCACTATTTCAACTTAGGTGAAATGAAAGACATAAGTGCTACTCTTGAAACATTAAATAATTAAAGATTGATGTACCCTTCTTCAACTCACCAGCCCTTATGACAATCATATGGATTACATGACTGTCAAATGACTATTATGACCTTATACAAGTATACTACAATTATTGCTTTTTCAGAAGCAGTATTCTTACTAGAACAGATTAATACAATTTTTCACAGCTATTTGTCTGGAAAAAAATTGCCTATATTAATGTTTACTAGACATTAAAGTAAGTAATAACAGCAAATGGTTTGATAACCCTAGTTAGACCCATAATGCCACAGATGTGAAACTGTAAAATACAAAGATTTAGGAAATGGCTGCATTAGTGTAGTTTTAAGAGTTCAGTGCTCTTGGACATACCTGCATATTCCCTACAAGTTAAAGGATGTATTGTTGCACCTTGACATTCTCACCACCAAGAAAGAGGTGGAACATTTGGTAGTCTCCTTTGAAGTTTGCATATAGCAAATATTGTTTTGACTGTTTTCTCAGGAGACTTGGAAACTCACAGTTTTGAGTAGGGCTAGAAAAAGGAAAATTGTAGCAGATTCAGAATTCAATACAAGTGGCTTTGCCATTTGGTCTACATGATCTCATTGGTCATATGGTGATAGAGATAATGGTTGCAAATAAGGATTACGAGGAGTTTCTGGAAAAATCTTACAGAAGAGTCACATTTTGGTCATGCAGTGTTCTAAAAAAAGACCATGTTGTGCCGGGTGTGGTGGCTCATGGCTGTAAGCCCAGCACTTTGTGAGGCTAAAGCAGGTAGATTGCTTGAGCTCAGGAGTTTGAGACCAGACTGGGCATAGAGTGAGATCCCGTCTCTACAAAAAATAAAAATAAAAAACAATAGCTGGGCATGGTAACATGTGCCTGTTGTCCCAGGAACTTGGGAGGCTGAGGTGAGAGGATAGCTTGACCCTGTGAAGTGGAGGCTGCAATGACCTGAGATAGCACCACTGCACTCCACCTTGGGTGACAGAGCCAGATTCCATCTCAAAAAAAAAAAAAAATATATATATATATATATCATGTAAGCTGCATTAGAAGTCTGTTCATCATTCAAAAATATGAAAAGTCAGATGCTCTTTCAACTAGTAGAGACTGAGTTCCTAACCATGATATGTCTACTTGACTGTGCAGCTGGTGCTACTCATCAAGAGATGAATATGGTCAATTCCTAGGTTATAATATCAGACAGCCATAAAAGCAATTTGTCATATAATGGAAATGACATATTAAGACTTAGTCACAAAAGACCTGTAGGACCTGAATGATGTGTAGCAGAAGAAACACAGGAAACACGAGTGGAAATAGATGGTTTGAGATTGGAGCAAATTGAAGAGCACAAACAGGCTACAGTAATAAGTGGCCCAGACTGATGTCCCCTAACTCTGATTTTCTAATGTTCTCTGATCAAGTTACACCAATATTTGTAGTTTTAATGTAGTCATCTTTTGCCGAAAAAAAAATGTAGTTTGATTCAAGGGTGAGTTGGCTCAATTTATTAATATCAGTGAAATTAAAATGCTGGTACTTTATAGAACCCCTTGGGGAATCCCTGAAAGTCATGGTGAGTGAAAACATTCTGTTTAATTTAGAGTCAGATAAATAGCATGTAGATAGATCTGTGGGAATAAACCCCACATTTATGGATTCTTATTTCTTGGGTCAGTCTCCATCTGAGAGTATTTATGACAGAAAGAGGAACTAAGGAACCTAGGAATTTAGTTGAGTTCAGCCCGCCTTTTTCCCTGCTTATTCAAGGGATTGCACCATAGATTCATGAAATAGTACATCCTAAGGGTAGAGATGGAGACTGTGTGATTTCAAAAATGTGGGCACTCCAAATTTACCATCTTGTTGGCACTGAGATTATGCTTTCTCTGAACTGCTCTTAGCTAATCAACTGACCTCCACAGACTTATGAATGGGAGACTTCACAGGATGAATGATTCCCATGAATCTCATGGGAGAGGCCTGATTGCTCCTTCAAAGGTAATTAAGAACCCTCATTGGCCTGGCTACAACCATGTTGTAGTGTGAGACTCTTTCTACTCACCACTTTGTTTTTCTTTTCATCTTTCACAGGCATCAAGCCAGCATCACTGTTTGAAGGCTCTCCTCATCTCTTTTGTCTTTTGCCTCTTTTTCCTCACAGGGGTTTCCCTAGTATATCTCATTTATGTCTAATACCAATTTGTCATCTACTATTTTGGGGAATGCAGACTAACCCAGTGTTAGATAATTATTTTGAATGTCAGATAATTACGGTGGTAAACACTGAGTATAAATATTAAAAAGGTGTCTTACACTATCATAGGGAGAGAAAAGCTGAAGACAAATAAAGCATTTGATGAGTGACCAAGGCTAGAATTGAATTGTAATGCTAACCAGTATTTTTAAAGGTCACATATTTTAAGTAAATATTTTATTTTAAATTAGTTTGAATTACAGAAAATTTGAGAAGATAAAGTTCTATGTAACTCATAACCTGTTTCTCTTATTAATCTTTGCTTACTCACTCCAATCAAGTCCTCATTCTATCTCCAAGAATGTGATCTTTCTGACTTTCAGATGTGGTTGCCTTTTCCTCACTTAAAATCTTTCAGTTGCATCCATTCTGTTATTGTTGAAATAAAACCCCATATCTAGCATTGTTTTGAGAATCTATCTGGTCTGGCCGCCTATAGTTTTCAAATGTCAATCACAATTAGTTTTTCTAATTGTCAACTTACGTCATTTTTCACAAAACTGGAAAAATCTATTCTATACAAAATAGATTCTTCCCTTCCCCAGTGAGGAAGGCTTGCCACTTTGATATTCCATGGTTTTATTTATAATTTGTGTTGTTTGTTGTACCTTCTGCCCAAAGGATTTTCTTACATTGTCCTCAATCAAGTCTCACTTCCTACTTTATCTCGGTAATCCTTTACCTAGGTAATTACCATTGTAATTTCAGATGGCAAATATGTAGTATTCTCAAAGAATACTCTGGGAGTCGTTTGTGTTACCAATGTTATTTGCATTTCCTATGTCTCCTCAGTTTTTTAATAGCTCTTGAAATGTATATATCCAACATTCAATTCTAAGTTATGTAATAACATGCTGTATTGATATTATTTATATATTAGGAATCAAGTGTGCAAACAGTGACAATATTTTGCACCCCTGTTTGCACTTGAGGGACAGTTATTTTGGCGTATATCTTAATCTCAAAAATTTATAGAGGAATTGGGTGAAAAATTTGAATATATAATTTATTGTTTTTTCTTTTCAGTTTACTCAGTAAGAGTAATTTGAATTCTGAGAGAAGTCAAAAAATGTTTATATAAATGAAGTAATAAATTTCTTTGACTCAAATGCTTAATAATTTTCCAAAATGTCACTACAATCCTGTATCAACATCATCTGTTTAAAAGCTCATTGAAAATGTAGAAATGTATAACAATCGTGTAAGTTACTTTAATGTTAAATATTTAGATATTTAATTGTCTAAGGATATAGTGAATTTTTCAAAATATCAATGAGTTTATCTTATTTTAAAATGAAGCTTGAATATAATTTTATATTTTCTAAATCTAAAAATTTTCTACTGATTTTCACTATGTTTTATTTGAGCTGTACTTGAATTTTAGAAATATATAAAATTTACCTAGTTTCATGCCATATTCATTTTATACTATTGAGGTAGTTTTTGTATTTCCCTGCTTTACATTGTACCTTGCTCACTTTAAGAACAGTATTATTTTAGCACGTGTATTTTATAGGACTGAATAATAGGCTATATTTACTAGGAAGCCTATAAGTAAGAAAAAAAATTCTATAAAATTATCAGACTGTGTTCATTGGTAGTAGTTCACAAATGTTTTTGTCTCAAGATTCATCAAAATTTCCAATAAAGCTTACTGAGTAAACTTTGGATAAGATTTTGATGCATAATAAAAAAAATATGATTAAAAATAAAATAATTGATTTAGAAACACCTTATTTTTAACTTATGTAATAAATACTCATTAACAGTTTCACTGTAAATGTAAATACATGTCTCTTTCTCTCCTTAAAGCAATGAAATCAGCACCTTTGCATCTGGGTCTCAGCTTATGTTATTATTTGATTGTTGTGATTTTGTTGTGTTTAAGGTTTACACATGATTCTGCTTCGTAGTTATAGTTGATGGAAATGATATAGCAACAGTGGCAGGGAGAGTGATGTTTTATACAGAATAGATTTTTCCAGTTGTGTGAAAAATGACATTGGTATTTTGATATGAATCATTGAATCTATAAACTTGTTAGGGAAGTATGACCATTTACCAATATTGATTCTTCCAATCCATGAGTATGGAATTTTTTTTCCATTTATTTGTGCTGTCTCTGATTTCTTTCAGTAGTGTTCTATAATTCTCCTTGTAGAGGTCTTTCACCTCAGTTGTTAGGTCGATTCCTAGGTATTTTGTTTTCTTTGTGACTATTGTAAATAGGATTGTATTCTTGATTTCGTTCTCAGCTGTAATGTTATTGGAGTATTACAATGTTTTTGATTTTTGTACATTGATTTTGTATCCTGAAACCTTACTGAATCCATGTATCAGTTTTAGAAGCCCTTTGGCAGTCTTTGAGGTTTTCTTTCAATAGAATCATATTGTTGGCAGAGACATAGTTTGACTTGTTTTCTCATTTGAATGCCTTAACACACAACAAAATCACAACAATCAAATAACAACATAAGCTGAGACCCAGATGCAAAGATGCTGATGCATATTAAGTATTTAGTTAATATCAGAAATAGTTAACAGGGAAAAGTGAATTTCAGCTTAGTAATCATAAGGGGATTGGAAATCATTCTGAAGATATATTAGCTTTGCTGTAAGATATGAACATTGCTGAAATTCATTCATTCTTTATTAATTAACATAGACATTTAATAAATATCAATTGAGCCATTACAGGAGTTAGGGACTCCAATTAATATTAGGATTAAAATATACGCAATATTCTTAAAATATATTGAACTTAGAGAATTAACAACTCTCCTCCCATTGTCCATTTATAAATTTCTATATTCCTGCTCATTCCTTTACAAATGGAAACAATCTCAATACAACAGCAAACATTCTAAATAACATCTGCAAGAGCTTATAGAAAACCATAGAATTAAGCCATTCATTTTCCAATTCAATAAATCAATATTTTAATATGAATCAAAAAGCCTGCTGTTATGTAATGTATAAACACAAACACACACATATACAAATAATGCTGGCATGCAAAAAAAGATAATAAGGAAACACTACATTCTTGATATGACATGAAATCAGCACTTTTTAATATATCTCTATGTTCATAAAATTTTACATTTCAACATCATATAGCCATGTCTGTTTAGGCATATATTTAAAAAAGAATAAATTTACTGGAAGGGAAGTGCAGCTGATATGTTCTCACATATACATATTAACTACCATTAAATGCTTCTATGATCCAAATTTTCACAAGTATACAATGTTGTTTTGATTATATATGGTCACAGTTGATGATACTCTATATTAAACAAACATAAAATCACCATAATATTTCACAATACATTTTTAATTTTTATTTGCCTAGGACTTTATGCATTTACAGAATGGTTCTTCTGATCCATGTCAAGATTAAATGATCTTTATTTGGCTTACTTACATAGTTTGTTGAGAAACAGGATTGGCTGGTCTGAAAAGGTGTTGGCTGGGATGACTCATCTCTACTCCAAGTAATCTCTCATTCAATGCCAGATTAGTCTGGGTGTATTTTTATTATTGGGCCAGATTACTAAATGACAAAGAAGCACACAAGGTTGTTGACCTTTTCAGGTTCTGAAGCAGTACAGTGTTAATTCAACTGTGTGAATATAACATTCAACTGATAATACAAGTCACAAGTCAAACTGAGCTTTAAGAAGTGGAGAAACAAGCTCTGTCTATTGGGATGGAAGGAGCTGCAAAGTCACAAAGCAGCCTGTTCATACTCAGGGAAGTGTAGAATGTGAGGGCATTTTTGCAGTTCTACCATGTCCTTTTTTCCGAGTTACTCAGACCACCAATTATCCAGTTAAATACACAGGGGTTCATATATATGATATAATGTGGTATTATAATAAACTGAAATCATCTTTTCCTTGGAAAATGTGCTTATTTGAGAAATGCTCACAATTTTCAATAATCCAATGCATCATTTTTAAAAGTCTGCAAGTAAAATTATTCAAATTATCTGTCGTACTAAATAAGCAATAGAAAATTCATTTTAACTGTAATTGTATTGAAGCCTGCAAAGCCTGTATTTTTGTCATTAGAGTCAATAAAGCAATTTAGAAATTAATAAGCATTTGTCTGTATGGATGTGGCTTCGTGAATTTTAAACAGGATGATAAATTGCTATATTACATCTTTTGTCAAACAATAGTTTCCTGCTATTAGCAGTGACAAATTAAAACTAGCTCTGTTTTTATGAGTAATACTCATGTAATTTCTTAGGAGTTAATATCTGAATGTTTAGCGAAATGTCTTAACATATTTTCTCAAGTGTAATTAAAAAGAACTTTCAATTAATATTTCAATTTTATTTAATGCTTAAGCAGGTATAACGTGTGTCCAGCAAAATATGTCAGTAGTAGTTATAGAGCTAGTTACAATAGGCTGCTTGTCTTCTTTTTTCTGGCATAGTATATATACAATTTAAATACAATTTAATTACGTATAGTGCTCAATTAGAAACTGAGATAACAAAATTGAGGAGGTAAAGAAAGAATTAGTGTTGTGAACAAAAAATGGTACAAATGTGGTAGCTGTTATTTCAAGTACTCATTATTAATACAACTAGTAATTTTGAGTAGTCAATTGAAATGTAAATGATTTAAATATAACAAAGAAATGACAGTTTCTAATAGCGTGTAAATTAAAAAGCTCAGTTTTATCTTTCTGACTAGAAGCTACTATATATATGTAAAGACACAGATAGGTTAAAAATAAAACAGCAGAATAAGTTATATCATGCTAATACTCATCCAAAGAAAGGTAGAGTAGATGTCTTTGTTTTATATAAAGCAGAATTAAGAATAAGAAAAATTACTATGGATAAAGACAGGTGTTTCATGAATATTCTCATATAAAGGGTCTTCATGGAGAATCTAAGAAGACAGCAATCTTAAATGTGTATATATCCAACAATAGAGCATCAAAAATCATGCAGCCATAAAAAATGATGAGTTCATGTCCTTTGCAGGGACATGGATGAATCTGGAAACTATCATTCTCAGCAAACTAACACAGGAACAGAAAAGGAAACACTGCATGTTCTCACTCATAAGTGGGAGTTGAAAAATGAGAATACATGGATGCAGGGAGGGGAACATCACACACCAAAGCCTATCGCAGGGTGGGGGGTTAGGGGAGGGAGAGCATTAGGAGGAATCCTAATGTAGATGACAGGTTGATGGGTGCAGCAAGACACCATGGCACGTGTATACCTAAGTAACAAACCTGCATGTTCTGCACATGTATCCCAGAACTTAAAGTATTATAAAAAACAATCATGCACCAGAAACTGAAAAAATAAAAAACAGAAATTTACTATTGCATCTGCAAACCTCAATGCCTTCCTCAGTAATTGATATTGATAGATTAGGCAGGCAGAACAATCTCTGAAGATATAGTTTACTTGATTATATTATCACTCAAATGTTAAAATTTATAGAATATTCAAAAACAGTGAAATATGTATCACTTCCAAGTTCCCATTATAGGCACAAAAACAAACTAAATTTTGAGCCATAAAATTCACATTAATAAATTCCGTAAACAAATTATGTCAAAAAAGTTCTCATACTATAATCAAATTAACTGGAAATGAATAACAGAAAGATAGCTGAAAAATTGCTGAACGTTTGTAAAATAAGTGACACATTTCTAAATTAAACATGGGGCCAAGAAGAAGGCTCAAGAGAAACTTTAAAAATATTTTAAACTAAATAAAAATTCAAATAAAACTTATCAAAATGTGTGGGATGAAGCACAAACAATATTTAGATAGAACTCATACCTATGTTAGAATTGAAGATTTAGAATCAACAGTCTAACTATCCATCTTAGGAAATAAGAGAAGACGTTTCTCAACTTAAATCTAAAACAAGCGGAAGAAAAGTAAACAAAAATTAGAATAAAAATCAATGAAATTAAAGACAGAAAAGAAATAAATGCAAAAGCTGGTTTTTAAAAATGATTACTAAAATGGAGTCCTAGATTGGATAAGCAGAAATAAAATAGAGAAGACACACGTCACTAATATCAGAAATTAAATAAGCACTCATTCACAACTCATATCCTCATTTCTAACATCATTTTCCAATATAAGGAACTTGGTCTCCTTTGAAAAATGAGTAACTTTAGGGTGGCAGCAGGAAACACACAATTTGTATCTGGATCATTTTCTAGGCTAAGAAATAAGGAGCAATCAACAAATAAACAAAATTTCTACTATGAGGATATATTAAAAGAACAAAAGAACAAACTAAGAAGTTCCCTATACCTAAAGCTGGAATGAATTTGGCAACAAAATTAATGATGTAGTATTCTATCTAAACCCACAGTATAAAACAAATATCCATGAGTTTATAATGATTTAAGTAATTGAAGGAAGAAATAATTGGGGGGAAAAATAATTTTCTTTGGAAAATTCTAACTAATTAATGCTGATATTCCACCATCAAGAAAGGGAATTATTAGTTTCCACCTTATGTTCATGCTGGAGGGAGATTACATTTACAGTGGAAAAACTTTGACAAACACTTTTTCAGCCAGGTGATGAAAGTCAATGTTTACATTGTTAAGTCAAATTTACTGCATGTACCCTTGATATGATATGATGAGAATGACACTGTACTTCTGTGATCTTCCCTGTAGAATCTGTAACCTCAGTTTAATCATGAGAAAAAAATCAGGCAAACCCCAATAGAGGGACATCCTGCAAAATATTTGACCAGTATCCTTTAAAACTGTCAAGGTCACCCAAACAAGGAATCAGCTATAAAGCATCACATTCAAGAAGAGCCTGAGGAGACATTATTAATAAATGTTACTTGATAATCCATTGTGAGACCCAGGAACAAAAAAAGACAAGTAAAAAATTAAGAAAACGTGGATAAAATATGGGCTTTAGCTAAAAATAATGTATCAATATTTGTTCATTAATTATAAAAATAAACCCTACTAATATGCTGAGGATGTATATAACTGAGATCTGATCTTATCTAGGGAAGTCAGAGTGGACAAACTTTAAAATGAATTCTGAATGTTGAGATGAAGTTACTTAGGCATAAAGGGCTAAGAAGAATAACTTTTGTGACAAATTCTTGGCAGTAAGAAGGTAGTATTCTTTAAAAACTGGAAGGACAATTAACCTGGAGCTCAAGATCAAAGGAAATACTGGTGTGAGATAAAATACTGATGTGAGATAAAATAAGGAGGTAAAAAACCCTGCAGTCACTTTGTAGAGCACTTTAAAAATTGTCTTTATTATTCTAAGAGGCAACGCGATATCATAGAAGAGTTTATTATGTCCCTAGTGCAGCTTGATTCAACAACTGATACCTAAACATGAAAGTTCAAGGTTTACCAAGAATATTGGGAAAAGTAATAACCCCTCGAGGTATTTGTATTACAAATACAGAGTGACCTCAACATAATTGTTACCATAAATTAATTATAAGGACAAACAAATTGTCACCAGTTGATTTTATGTGGTGCATTTTTTTCCTAAGAAAATACTCTAATAAGATCTCTATACTTTGTATTACATTGAGTTTAATTTTCACAAAACACAATGTTAGCAAAATATTTGAGAGTTTAATCTTTAAGGTCCAATTTTAATCCATGAAACTTAATATCTTCTTATAAATACATGAAGACTAATACTTATATAATTTCCAGAATGGAGCTTTTGGGACAGAGGCATATGTTATTGGTTGGTGACATATTGGAGGGCAAATTCTGTTGAATAATGAAATCAAAAGAACAATGGGTGATGATAATGGAATTAGAGGGTCAGATGGAATGAGGAATTAATGAACGGACTATTCATCTGAAACATCTAACAATGAAAGAAGGGAGGAAGATAAGAAAGGTTCCTGGTGAAGAATGAAGTCAGTGAACTAGAGCTTGTTTGCTTAAAGAGGGCAGTCAATGTATGAAATAATTTATTTGCCTTAGGGATTTATATTTTGATATTTTAAGTCACAGAATTAATTTATATGCTTTGAAAATGTCTAAAGTATTAAAAATTTAAGATTAAAAACAAACTAGTCTCATTGATGCCTCAATTATACTTTATGGAATGACATACTATGAACAACTTTTTGTGTATACTTCCAGGAATTTTTTATTGGCAAGTATAATTGTTCTATGTTTGTGTATAAATAAGTATATTTGAAGATCATAATAATGAAGTGAATAAATGTCTAGAATCCGAAGCCAGACTGCCTGGATTAAAATCCCACTTGTAGTTCTTTCTTGATCTGACATTAATTGAATTACTTAACCTCTTTATATCTTAGTAGCCTCATCTACAAAATAAGCATAATAATTGTACCTGCTTACAGGACTATTATGAAGAAGAAGCACAAAACGCTTTGGGTGATGTGTGGCAAGGGTAATTGTTATTTAAATGCATATTATTTTATGATGATGATTGTTATTATTGATGGAAAATTTCCATTTTATTTCCTTTATTGGTTTTTTGTATGTTTTTTTGTTCTTCTTATTTGAATTCCCTAATTATGCCAATGACGTGCATTTCAAGCTGTGTTCTTGTCATTTGAACTCATCAGCCTTGCCATTAACTCATGCTAATTGCAAGGTCAGATCACTACAATTTCCATTGCTACAGGTTAGTTTCTAGAGTAGCAATATTCCAAAACCTTATTGTTGCCTATGGATGGATTTCAATATAACCTTGCTTTGTGGTCCAGGATATCCTTGTTGACATAAGAGTGTAGTAGATGTCAGGCTGTGCTATATACCCACCTATTTACAACTTGGAAGTCAAGGGGAGTTGCCACAAAGCAAACTTTTCAACAAAGGAATATAAGAATTATTAGTATTAGAGAAAATGCAATTTATACAGTTTTCCAAGAGGATGGTTCTAGGGATTTAGTGATCAACTAAGTGTATATACTAGAGGGAGCTTGATAAAGCATCTTCTAATTTACCCTTGCTTTTGTCCTGCTTTCTTGTTTTTCTTGAGGAAAAATGGTTTACAGAACATTTTCATATGCTGGTATTTGTGAAACAATTTTGTTTCCATGTCTATGAGCTATTTATTTTCATTTATATTTCACTTTTAATACAAATGTACTTATCTTTCTAACATGTATTTATCTTTTAATGTACAGAATCATTTAAAATACTATGGTCATATATGTTTTCTGCATTTTTTACATGGCAAATATTTTATACCATTTTTATTTTTCACTTTTTTGTTTTTCACTTTTATTCCTGGTGTTTTTTGCCTTTCTATTTTTATTTTTAAATACTTATAGATTAATGTTTTTCTTAATTTTTTTAAGTGAATAGTTCTCAGAGTAGACGTTGTTTTATTTCCACAAAAATTAAGACTATCTGATTTTGTTCCATATAACTATTAAATAATAAATAATAGCAATTATATTTTCCTCTTAGAATGAAAACAACTTTGCCTAGGTATGATTTTTGCAAGTTACAGTTATATTTTTTTTGGAAGTTTATAATAATTGTGCTGATGTTAAAGGTAATGAATTTTTATTTTGAAATTGTATGATGGTTTCATAAATATTGTGGAACTTTTAACCCTTTCTTGAGGCCTTTCAACAATGTAAATAGTATTATAAATGGCTGCTTATATAATAAATATAAAAATTAAATTATAACATTTGCTGCATCATTTTATAAAAATTGTGGTTAGTTTTCCAAAATGTACCCTTTATTTTTTACATGTTTATTAGTTACAGTTTTTTGTTCTGATAAATTAATAATTAAAAATAATATAATGAGGAATAAGAGTTCATGAAAGCAAGGGCAAGGCTTGTTTGTTTTTACATTTCTCTAGTAGTTCAGATTAAGTCCTTACACCTATGTGGTTACTTAATGTACATCTAGTTAATTTAGGTATATTCAGTTGGGTAGAGTGTTTTGCTGTGATTTTGAAAAGGTAGTTTGATGCATTTAGTTATTTCTGCAATTAAATGTAATTCTATCAAAGTGATATGTGTATACATTAATACTAACTAGTCAACATTACTGAAGAACTTACAAGGAAATGCAGGGGTCTCCTTTGCTTAACCACCTCACCTCCATTCCCACTCCTCAGAGTGGCTTCTTTTAGCTGTTCATGTTTGTATTCTGTTTGAGAGTAAATTTAAATAATATGCCAACTACTTGCTATTAGTAATGAAGATTTAATTTCCTTAAACTTTTCTTCTTTATTTGTAATGTTTGTTCTCAATAGCTTTCATATAACAAGATTTTTCAAGAAATATTTTGATAACATCTAACAAAACTTTAAATTATAATCTATACCCTACTTTTAGGATAATGAAGATACTACAACCTTACTCTTCCCTCTATTCCTCTTCTTGATTTGTTCTTTCTTGTCTCTGTTGATAGTATTTTCCATGTTCATGTTAACATTAATTTCTTGACTTTAAACAAATTATTATTTAAATATTTTTATAAGTTGACTGTATAAACTTTGAAAATTATTTTATGCATATATAATAATTGATGTTGTTATAAGTAATAATGTTTCATGTTACAAATAATACATTATATTATAATGATTATGTAAATACCATCCTATGTTTGAGCAATTAGGGTGTTGGGATTACACTGTCTGTAAGGTACATATAGGACGTAGCACAAGATAAGATATAAGAAATGGTTAGGAGTTTTCCAGGTGAATAATGATGGCATATGAGAACAAGACATGATGGGAGTGTTTCTCTAATTCAGTTGTTCTAAGTCTTTAGCTTTTATGTTTCTAGATTATTTCCTTTGTTCCTTTGGTCCTCCCTGTAGTTAGTACATCCATGATACTTTAGAGTATCCTCTTTATGCTTTTAGTTTCCTAGTTAACAATTTTTTGCCTAGTTTGCAATTATTTATATTATGCTTTCTCTGATAAAATAAATGTTGTGTTCTGTGTTTCTTTAGTGGATCCTGTATGACATAGCTCATCATATCATAAAAGTTAGATTGAGAGGGTGTCAGCTTTCCATTTATAGAGTCATGGTTTATGATATATACATGAATCCATAGATAACCATGACTTTCAGATTATTCAGCCCTTTGCAGAAGGACACTATAGAGATAAACCTATGCCATGTTTTTAATAATGATGTAATTCTCCTCTGCAACTTTTGTTTTCAACATGGTTATTTAGGCTGTCATAAAACCTTCTCATTATGAAAACTAGAGATTTTGAATAGAATATTATAAAATTTTAAATAGAGAGCTAAGAGTATAAGAATAAACTAGGTTATGCTGCATGTATGTGTACATATACAATGATATACATAAAACATATATAGGAGATATATATATGTATACATAAATTAATGATATGATTCTACCCTTTGGAAAGCTAGATTTACCAATTTCAAATTGGAAAACAAATTTATATTAGATGTGAATGATATAGGCCATACAAAAAAAGTCACAGATTATTATTATTGTATAAAATTCTTAAAATTCAGTATCACAATTTTTATTTTCTTTGGCTATTGAATTTAGGTTCTTATGTATTTAAATTCATAATTAAATAGTTATGATTTTCTAATTTTCCTTAATGATGACACCAAAATTTGTTTAATAGAGTATATTTTTCAAGTTAAATAATACTGCAATTCGTTTTAGTGGAAAATTAGAGATTAGGAAAGTAAAAATAAACACAATGGTAAAATAATTGTTTTCACAAAGAAAAAGAAAAATTGGGAAGTAAACTGCCCTTGTCCACTACCCTCAAAATTTTGAGTTAGAGGCACTCTAGACTAGTACATTAAACCAGATTGATTTCACTGAATATCTTAAATTTTGAGTTTCAATTTCTGATGAATCCACCATGGAATTATTAGTAAACTTATATACTAGAGAAAAACATATTAGTGGTTATCTCTCAAAGACAAGTGTGATATATGATATTGTTTTAGATAGCTAGGTAAGATGGATTTATAATACTTGTTGTGGTCATGGCTTCCCATGTTAGTTCTGCAAAACTGTGACAGAAGCCACAAAATAAAATAGGAACAAAGAGAAGACATTAGAAGAGTAGACACCATAAATAAAAAACAAATGCAGAAATAAGAAGTGATATACTTAGAAGTACAAAATACACCAAAGGTGGAAATTACTAGGTACATAACATATAATAAATACTTTATATTGAAATAGCATATTAGAAGATGTCAGATTTTTAATAATTTTCTTCAAAGTTATAGAAATTAAAATTAACTGTTGAAATAAAAACTTACCAGTGGATAAAGTGGCAAAGTATACATAATTTCTTAGGTTGAAATGATTTATTGATAGAACACAAAATGCATGAATCATAAAATTAAAAACAAAAGATAAATGAACTTAATGAAACTTTGTTATCAAAAGATACTGCCAAGAAAATTAAAAGGCAAGCCACAACTCAGAAAAAATAATTATTTTAAATTCATATTTGATAATGAACTTGTATTTAGAATATATAAAAGAGTCTCACAAGTCAATAATAATACCAAAAATAAAAGTGAGGTAAGGACTTGACCAGACACAATACCAAAAAAAAAATTGCATGAAAAATAAGTATGTAAAAGCTGTTAAGTATCGTATGTTTTTGAGAAATAAGACATACAAAGAAACAACATCATGAAATACCACTACTTATTACTCAAATGGCTTGGCTTAAACAACATCAGCAACAACCAGAAATTTAACACTTAGGTATTTAGGTAACCATATGTCCACAGTAATTCTGTATTCAGATGTGTATCATGGCTTAATTCATAATTACTAAAACTTTGAAATAACTGTGATGCCCAGCAAGGGGTAAACAGATAATACACACTTTTAATGTGTTTCTAATGATTTGATGTCTGGGGTCTTGCAGAAAGTACTGCCCCTTCCAGGACTGGCTAATTCCTAGGCACAGCAAATAATGACTCCCCCTCTGAGTGTACCTTTCATGTGCAAAATAACCCATCAGAACTCACACTCCCCCAACTGCCTCCTTTGCAGAGGTTTTACACCCCACACCACTAGATATTCCTCTGTACTAATCATGCTAGCACCTAATACCAGACCACTAGGGACATCCCATATATCTCAGAGCCCACTGAAATTACTCAAACTAGCCTATCATAAAGCTGCTTGTCTTATCTTGTTTGTTTTTTCCCATGAAAACGGTAATAAAGGTCCTTGCCCAAATTTTCTTCCTGTTTCTTATGCTTCCTGACTCACCCTAGTGCTTCCCTATGTGGCTGGGCATGATGTGGTATTATGAGTCTCCTCTTCCTGGGAACCGTGAGTAATAAATTACTTTTTCAATGACAATCATCCCCCAATCTATTATGCCTGATTATTAATAAAGTCTACATTTTAAAACATAAATAAACAATTCCTTCAAGAAAGAATTTTCATGTATGTACTTGGCTACAAAATAAACCTTTTATTGTAGCTTCACTTTTAAATAAATGACTACCAATTAATTACACTGAAAGAGTGAGTATATATAGCTTTTGTTTATGAGCTTTATTTTGCTGCAGTTGGAATAAGACATTTAAAATTTTGGATATTTAAAAAATGAGGTGATGTAAAAAGATTCCTCAACTAACATGAATAAAATAATCCATGAAGAATTTTGAGCTTTATTAGAACACATGTTATGTACCTCTAGAAATATCAGGCAATCATTAAGTATCTGTTGGTACTAAAAAATATCAACTAAAAAGATAATAATCATCATATTTTTATTTTGTTTATTTAAATGGTTCAAATTTACTCTAACAGTATGTAGTGAAAGATAAAATATTCTGTAAAGACTATTGTGTTAAGCAATCACATACAGTTTATGACATATACATATATTTTAATAGGTGAAGAGTAATGTGGTTAGTAGTGCATTGTGCAGGCATTTTTTAAACTATAACCATTTGTCATTTGGATATGAAATAGAAATTATCCATTTCTCAAACATAAATATGACTATTTCCTGGGTATAAGAAATAAAACTAAAAAAATATAAAAGGTAAATTCTCACTTACCTTAGATAGTTATAGATTTTACTGTGTATCTATATCTTTCTAGATTTTGTTATAGATATTTAAAAGATATTTTTTGTCTTATTTTTTATATATGTATTTTTTCCAAAATCACTAATCATAGTTCTGATATCTTCTTGCAAGGACTATAGTTTTGATTCTTTCTAATTTCGAAGTGTTTACCAAACTACTAATTCAACCTGAAACTGTTATTTATTCCAAGCTTATTTATTTGTCATGTTTTACTACATAATTTATTTTATATTCAACACTTAATTCTAGAATTAGTAGCATCGACCTTATTAAATTACAAGTCTAATCTGTGTCTGCCTGAAGAATAAACTACATTCTAAGAATAACACACACCATAATTTTATAGTTAATTTTCCTTTGTTCAAAATACTTAATATTTCTTAACCCTATCTGCTTATTTTATAGAGACAAGGTCTGTGTAATGATACTAATTCTAAGAGAAAAGGTAACTGTGATGAAAAGTTTAACGTACAGCTATTGTTAAATGACCTAAATGTGTAAATAATACTTATTAATCAAATATGTTCCTATCCTCTACATTAATCTCCAAAGAAATTATGCTATGCATTAGAAATAAATAAGGCAAGATTAAACATGGCACTATTATATGTACAAATGTTTTATAAATTAAATTCTGCTAAAATACCGAAGACCTTTATCATATGATACACAGGATCATTAAAACGTGATTCTAGGAATTTTTTTCAGCAATTTAACAGCATCCTCAAAAATATGTGTAGTTTTCATATTTGCATTTTTAGTGGGGCTATAGTTTCCTTTTATGATTTGAAGACTACTGTGGAAGTTCCAGACATGAAGTCTTCATATAACCATGCTTTTAGTAAGAAAGGAAAGTATCTACTCAATCTGCTTTATTCAGTCTACTGATTCTAAAGTTAATCTCATCCAGAAATACTCACATGTACCAGAAATAAAGGATAATAAAATATCTGGTCATGCCATATCTCAGTCATGTTGACTCACAAAATTATCCATTACAAATGATATCCTTCTGAAATTCACGTGTTAGAGGCTTAACCCACAAAACTTTAGAATGTGATCTGATTTGGAAATGAAGGTGATATAGATGTCATTAGTTAAGATGAAGTTATACCGTGCTGCTTATAATACAACACTACTGACATACTACAGAAGACTACAGAAGAAGTGGATATTAGGATACAGAAACACACATACAGGGAGAACACTATGTAAACATGAAGGCAGAGATTAGGGTTACACATCAGTAAGCCAGAGAACACCAAAGATTTCCAGAAAACCAGAAGCTAGAAGATAGACATAGGACATATTCTCTTTCACAGTCCTCAGAAGAAACCAAACATTTTGACCCTTTGACCTTGGATTCCTGGTGTCCATAACTATGAAAAAATAGGGTTTTTTTTTTTTAAGTCACAAACTACCATTTTGTGGTACTTATACAACAATTGAAGGTATAAAAATATGCTGCCTCAACAATGCTAATATTCACTATGTAAAGTCTGAAGCACTGCCCGTATTTATAATCTGAAATTTTGGATAATTAGATAATTGCATATTTATAATCTGCAATTTTGGATCCAAAATTGCAGATTATAAATACGACAATAAAATATTAGTTAACTTAAGTATTAAATGTTATAACAATTTGTTGTCCACAGAAATTAAAAAACCCATTTCTTCAACAGTGACATGATATTAAGGCATCTGGACCACAAAATGACATTTTCTGCTATTCGCTCATCAGTGTCTCATAGAATTCCTCCTTAATGTAGTTTCCACTCCTGTTCACCTCATTTGTTCCCAAAATCCCAAGTTGGTAAGATTTGGTTTGGCTGTGGAAACAAACAAACAGACCAAAAAAAACCAAGCTTCTAATTCATACCCTTCCTATCTCAAAAAAATATCTATTTTTTATGTTCAAGTTATTAAAAATTGATTCTCTTAGAATATAAATATTAATATTTAAGTGACAGAAATACAGTAAGTTAAACTTGATCTTTTTAAAAAATAACATCCATGAATTTAATCAACTATAAACCAAAATTTCAAACTAGAAATTTTAAGGGATCAGAAAGTTATCCAGATCATTTAGCCAATTAGGAAGTTGCAGAAATTAAATGATAAAAATTAGGACTTTTTTACTACAATTCAAATTTGGGTCAGATTCACAATTTAAAAATATATATATATATATATATATATATATGAGACATTCAAAATAAAACAATAAAATGCTAAAGTTAGAGTTCCAAAGAGAGGGAATTTGGGAAGAAAATAAAAGAAAAATAAATACCAAACATCAAGGTAAAATTTTGTCAAATTATTATTATTTTCCAAGTTTTGTAAAGATTGGCATAACAAACTATCACTCTAGCATAAAAAAATCAAAATCTCATTCTCCGCATTTATTTTTCTTAATAGAGTCATATGAAAATGATTTAATTTTGACATTTTGGAGAGTCTGATTCATTTGTGAGATAGTCCAATAACTATCTCATTTAAGGCCACACAAGCAAAAATTATCTTTGTAGAATTCAACTGATACCAGAAAAGATAATCTTATCTTCCCAAAACAGCTAAAAATGACATAGGAGACTTGTATCATACTGATTGTGAGATTCATGGTATGCATTTAGAAAATGGCATTGAGAATATGGAGTCAAGTAACCCAATATTAAAAATCTAGAATTTAGCATGGATAAATGTAAGAAATTGGAATTTTTGACACACGTGATAGATAAACCCAGTATGATTTGCTTATATATTAAATGCAAGACAGAATGATAATTATAAATAAAATTAAAATATAACTTTGAGTATTTTTATCTTTGTCTATATAAGGAGAAATGTGTTTACTAAGATAAAGCATGTGAGATTTGTAGAATGTAGGGGTGTGTGGAAATTGAGTTTATTTTTAGACACATTTACTTTTATTTTTGTAATTAGACACAAAAATATTTGAGGATTAGACAGTAACAAATATATACATTTTGGACCCATCAACATAAACATGGGAAATAAAAGCACACAACTGAGAAGATCATTTCTAAACTGAGCAAAGACAATTGAGTAAAGACAATAAAAATAAGAGTTTGAAGGCTTACCCTTGAGCCTCCTCATCATTTTGAGAAATAATCAGCAAAATGGTTGAAAGTGATGTCCTGTGAAGGACATGGACAAGAAATCTTCCTGGATTTTAAAGAAAGAAAGATTTCTAAAAGAATGTAAGTATAAAGAGTGTTAAATGCTGATGAAATATTGTGAGAATAAATTACCCATAAAATTTTCTTATGTGGAGGTCAAATGAAGGAACAAGTGCGGACAGGCATTATAGCAACTCTTTAAGTGAGAGATGCAAAAAAAAAAAAAAGAGAGAGAGAGAGAATGGAGTGGAAGTAGTTGTTTGAAATAAGTGAGGGGGACAAACAAGATTTTTTTAAATGATAACATAAATGATCCAATAGAGAGGTAAAATTAATATTCACAAGAACATGTATAAACACACAAGTAATTCACTTGGAATGTCTATATGTTCGCTTTTTAAAAATCCTTATACTTTTTTGTGATAATTATAAATCATTATCTGCCCACTAAAATGCAAGAATTTGAGATACATCTGTTGTACAATATTTTTGTTGTAGATTTTTACATGTGAAAAAATCTAAACAGTTTATTTAAAATAACAAGCCTTAATAATAATTGGCAATGAACAGGCACAGAATGTGCATTTTTAAACAAGTGGCAAGATGAAAATTTATTAGAGAAATAAGTGACCCAGTATGGCTTAGTTTCTCAAGATGTAGCTCCTTGCGTGAGGCCTTAATACACATTTTATATAATTCTACACAAATAGGTTTGGAATAAACCATTATTCTTCTTTGAGTTTAAAATTCATATTTGAATGCCTCAGCCTAAAATTTTTTTGGCTAGGCTTCAAAGCAAAATATTTCTATATTGATAAATACACTAGATTCATGATTATGAGTACAAATTTATTTATTGATTTAGAAATTCATAAGCAAATAGGAATAGCTACAACCCTACACAGAACATTTTATTAATTATTTTGTATTAGAAACTTCTATTTTCTCAACCTAATAAAATATCCTTTATCTAAAAGATAACCTTACATAAAATGTTTATATAAACCCATGCAAACCTTATGTAAACCTCACCTAAAATATTTTGCTTTTGTTTTATTCTAGTTTTGTTTTGTTTTCAAATATTATCTAAAGAGTATGAAGTTTTGGTTACAGCAGGCAAGTTGTTGATGAAAATTTTCTGCAGGCTTTCACAATTCTCTTAATATATTGCTCATTAGCATTCCCTGCTCCTGAATGTATGAAAATATCTCTGTCACCCTGAAATGTTAAGGTCACACTGTAGTTACAAGCATCGCTTGTCCTCTCATGTCACTTCTTCCCCCTGTGTTTTCTGTTATCTGCTTTCTAATATTAAGATAACATTTTTTTTTCAAGACAGAAAATTGAAATTTATCTTTAAAACTTCGGAGTATCCATTGAAATTCCTTCTGCCCTCCTTTTAATTTTCTCATATATATAAGCATTCATTCATTTAATGGATATTTAGGAATGCTTAGATGAAGGTGTGCTGGTATTTTAGAGTCTGCCAGACTTAGGAATTCCTTTATTGTCTGGCCAGGACAATATTTTCATTGCCCTATCCTGTGATTCCAGTTTTAAAATATTGAATTAGAATGACAATCAATTCACATTATCTGTATTTACTTAAACTCAAAATACTTATAATATCTAAATCATTCACATTCTTTTATTTCTCTGACTTAAGTTGGAAGTTGTCAATAGTTTGAATGGTTCTGAACCACAAAATTAATGTTACTTGCTTGGTCATACCAGGGATAAATGGCTCTGATTTACATCAAGGACTGACATACCTAAGCCTCATCCTCCTGCATGATAGATAGGTAGCTAGCTATCTTATAGAAAGTTGTACATTAATACTGACCTAATTCCAAAAAATCTATTGTTTTCATAATAATGAAAACTAAATTTACTGGGCTAGAGGCTTTAGATTTTAAAATGAAGATTTTTCTGACCCACAGCCAAGAAATCCAGGTACAAATTAGCCTTAGGGAATAATGATTAAGATACAATTCCTGATATAAATCTTTATAATTTAATAGGTTGAGAAGATTTAACTAGATAATTAACAAGAGGTCTTTCTGAGTACTAAAACAGATATATGAATATATCTAAACTTAGAGATTTTGTACTTCACAAGTTTCATGATAATTAAATTAGACTTGAAGTTAGTATTTATTAAGAAACAGGACTAAATACGAGGAAAAGAGTTAGCTTGTTCGAATACCCAAGTGATGGTCAGGGGAGTTCCTGATCAATGTGACTGAGAGTAGTGGAACAACTGCTGATGACTGCAGGCGAGAAGTTTGGGTGCGGGCTATATTATAAGAGGCAAAAGGAAAGGACATGCTACTTAAATAGAAGGGTTTTAAGATTTTTAAGAAAGTCAAAGGAAGATTATTATTTGCATCAGATTATAAATATTTTTATTTATTTTGAAATATACCACACACATACACACAAAGGTATATAACATTAAAATGTATAATATACCAAACAAATTAAAAATTATGCATATGTCCACAGCTGAGATCAGGAAACAAAACATTGCCAGAAGCCACCATCAGCTCTTTGGAAATCATGACCTCTCCCCCATCAAGAGATAATCAATATCTTGAAATTGATGACAATCATATACTTGCCTTTCTTTATAATTTTATCATCTATATATATATATATATAATCTTAAATAGAATGGTTTAATTTATACTTTTTCAAATTTTATGTGCATTAAATTCCATTATATGTATTTTTTGCCTTGCTTTTTCAATATTTTTTTTTCTGTTAGAGTCGTCCACATGTTGTAACCAGCTATATTTTACTTCTGTCCTTTTGCTGTGTAATATTTTATTGTTTGAGTACATCACAGTTAAATTAGTCATTCCACTACTGATAGACAGTTGGTTTCCACTACAGGATATATGATGCTCCGATAAATATTCTTTTGTGTGTACCCGTGTACATATGTGAAGAAATTATTTGGGTTTATAGATGAAAAATGCAATTCTTCAGTCATGCATTATAAGTTTATTTGATTTTAATAAAAGTGAATGCTTCTCCTAGTTTACATTACTATTTAAAATTGAATTAGAGTTAACTTTTAATAATACTTAGTATTGTCAGACATTTCAATTGTTTGCCTGCAATTGTCTAATTATCTCCCTTTCCTGATTACTGATGGAATTGAAAGTATTTTTGTTTATTTCAATGCTTTTTTGACCATTTAAATTTTATGGTATGAATATAAAAGTTCTTTTTCCATATCATTTTTGGGTTTTATGTATTGTTAGTAATTACTTGAATAATGATTTATAAATTCTGAATATTAATCTTTTATCAGTTACATATGTTGTACTAGCTTTTTCCATTTTATGAATTGTATTTTTCTACCTCTATGACAATTCTCAGAAACAAATGTTCTTCATTTTACTACATGCATGTTAATTGATCGTTTCCATTATAAATGTTTTATTTAGCATTTTAAGATAAAATAACCTGAATCATAGCTATTTCAGAAAATGTCTAAAGTATGAGAAGGGTAATGAAATACCTCAGTATCATTTATCTAGAGAGCAAACTTGTGTCTGCTTTTTTCACTATGTACTAGATATATGTGTTTCTATATGTTACTTCTTTTATAGTTTAAAATAATGTCAAAGTAATCATCATTAAATCCACTTTATTATATCACAAAAACAACAGTCAGATCTAATAACTTTTGTAAGCTCAGATGGTATGAGGTATTGTCTTAGTTCATTCAGGCTGCATTAATATATATTGGACTGGGTGGCTTACACACAGAAATTTATTTCTTACAGTTTTAGAGGCCAGAAAGTTCAGGATCAAGGTGCCATCAGGTACTTTGTCTGATAAATGATCACTCACTGCTTCAAAGATGGTGCCTTATTGCTCTGTTCTCACATGGTGGAAAGAGGAATAAGCTCCCTGGGACCTATTTTATATGGGAACTAATCTAATTCATGAGCGCTCCATCCCATGACCTAATCACCTTTTAAAGGGCTCACCTCTCAATATTACTGCATTGAGGATTACATTTTGACATAAGAATCTGGAGTGGGGGGGGCACAGATATTTAGACTATAGCAGTTATATTAGATATGTAGTAGCAGTATAGCCATAACTTTTGTAAGTGCCATATTAAGAAGTTTGTGAAGTGCCATATTAGTAATATAACCATGATAAACATAAGTTAAATTCAACTTTGTTGAGCTCCAAACCGTTAAAAAGTCATCAATTAAGAAACATTTCTGGGGTGCACTACAACTTTCAAACATTTTAATGGTCCTCCAAATAAAATCATGAAGGGAGACATTATATTGTGTATCTTTCCAAAACAGTAGTAGCATCTACATATATTTTATTCAAATTTTTAACCTAGCAGGTACTCAGTAAGCATTTAGTGAATAAATGAATGAACAATTCTGGCTTTGTAGAAAGGATCAGGACTAGATTGGAATAACAGGAAACAAGATAACAATTCACGTTTCTTTAAATGGCATGCTGAATTTCTCTTGCGATGAGTTTGCTATTGCTCATTATTCATCTATAAAACTACAATATACTGTGATCTCTAAAAAAAATAGCTTGAGATAACTCTTAGAAATATAGCATTCTCTCATGAATATAGTGTGAGCTGTTCCTGCCTTGTTTTTCATGCTTTAAATACATTTGAAGAATACATAGCCTTTCATAGCATAGCAGTAAAATACATATTGAGGAGAATAAACTATTAATTCAGCTCTATATTTTAGTGAAAATATACAATTTACACTAGTAAACACCGAATATTTAAAAATAATATGAGTTGGTTGGTACTGTCAATTGCTAAGAAAAGCTCAAAATGAAGGTTACTATTAAAAGTTTGAGAAACAAACTTATTAAATCAATTAGTAAATTTATCTCTACATATCGTATTAACAAACTAAGGAAAATCTTGTACAGAAAGATAAGCATACTTTACATATGAACCATAATTGAATTTTTAGCTTTGAAAGTTTCAGTGTTTGATAAACAAGTATTTAAAAATACTAAGCAAAATTTGGGCTTTATTTTTATGGTAGATACATATGTCCCCAGTGAGTGTCTAAAGAACACCCCGTCTTTGATCTTGCCAAAAACAAATAATTAAAACAATAATGTCTTTTTTTATTTATATAGTCTGTATCCATGGAAATTCAACATTACATGACTTTGCGTTATTCTGACACTGACCTATAAGAAATAAAATACAAAAAAGAAATTGCATGTGTAGGATTATGAGCCAATGTATAACAAATTAAAATTTCATTTTAATATAGTTTTACATCTATATTAAAAATGTACCTATCCATTTTATGGGCATTTATTAACAGATACTTAGCGTAAGTAGGCAGTTGCCTATGTACTCATAAAAAAATAGTAAACACCACTGACAACATGCACTGTTCTCTTAGTTGATATTATATTTATATTGTTATATTATGTGTATATAAATAGAATTTTATTATGTTTATGGTAGATATAAGACTATTTACATTATGAGACTGAGCTGGGAAGACATCAATGAACAAATACTAAAGATATATTATGTAATATGTTAGTTCCTTAGAGGAGAAATCTCCACACAAGGAGTGTGTGCCAGTAAGCGAAATATTTTATGCATCCTTCCTAGTAATCCTTATGCAGTGCAACCCTACCCTGCTCTAGCAAGCAGGAATTTGAAGGGAGAAGGAGAACCTTAAGGAAAGTGAATGATATGGTAGAGAAATTGCCTATTTCTTGCACTCATTCTCCCATTACAGGCTTTCTGACCTGAAGCATGCCAGGTCATGGAAGGGCAAAATTTTAAATAATGTTCAGAGTCTTAACTGTTAAACTGTCCTGAATATTTTAATTGCTAAAGTGAGACTGTTATTGAAACAAATTGAGTAGAACTTAGTAACCAGAAAACTTATCAGTTCCTCTTTAAATGTCAACGAGGGAGTGAATAATTGCTGCATCTCATGGTAAGAGACAAATAAAATTGTTTTCTGCTTACTTACTACATAGCCAACCTATTCAATGCAATGTTAATTGGTGAAAATTAATATAGAGGATTTGATTGTACAAACTGTGACTGTCCGAGTAAAAATAATGTGAAGAATCATAGAAAATCATCTGATTAAAAGTCATAAAAAACAGAAAAAGAAAAGAATATATGAAACTTGTAAAAAGTATAAAACCACAAAAAAAGTAAAAACAACATGCGGTACTGGAGTACAGTGTTTGGTAAAGAAAGATACTTATTCTAAATTGTTGCCAGAGTCCACGTTGCAGTCCTGAGAGCCTAGGTGTGTAGTGTGGCCATTGTGTTATCTGTTAAATCGATCAAGTGATTTCAGACAGGGGTCCCCACAGTCAGACCTACTATAATATCTGATCATCTAATATGGCAGATAAATCAGTGTGGGGCTATGCTTGTCTGTATACATTCAAAAAATAATGGTATTGTTGGAGGTTTCTCTACTACCATTTATAATGCACATAATAGTTATATTCTGCATTAACAGGATAGGCAAGGTAGGTACAGAATAAAATATATGGCTTTACTATTAAGCAGAAGGGCTACATAGACTAAGATTAGCAGTGTTTGCATATTTATTGAAAGTTTGCTTTTGGTGGCCAAAGTTGCACATACTATCTCTTTACCTGTTGCGTAATACATTATCACAAGTATGTTCATGTGACTTCCAGTGTACTTTGAACTCATTTTTATATACTAATTTTTTATTTGAAATTATAATGATAATCTGACAAAATCATAGAACTACACTTGAATTAGAGAAAAACTTCTAAAATTCTAAATATTTATAATGTAAACTAATGAATATTTAGTAATATAAAATAATTTTCTGAAGCACATTTAAACCATTTCAAATACAATCTAGTATATAACAATCAAATCAGATCAAAAGACAAAGGAAAAACATATGGTTAAAATAAACAGAGACACTGAAGTTGAGTAAACATTTTCTCACACTAAAATATGCATGTTCTATAACAGCAGTCAGTCAGTATTGTATTGTTGAAACAAACAAGAAAATATGTATGGAAAAAAGGGGAAAGACACTGCATATATGTATGTGTGTATTTACATACATACATAGAAATCTGTGAATTCTGTGAAAAAGTAATGCAATTATAATAAATTTTAAATCACAAAATAAATGCAGATATTCTGATGTCCGTCAAAATTATTTAAAATGAAGTTACTTCAATTCTATATTTTTATGCATTTCCAGCCATTTTTATCCTGGAAAATCATTGATAATACAAAAGAAAAACCTCACTAATTATGAATATTAAATTTATATTAAATGATTACTTACATATATTAATGTTTCTGGATACTTATGGTTTCTTTTAACCATCATTCAGTTGTTAAAAAGATGGAAATCCTGCCTTTTGCAACAACAGGGGATGAATCTGGAGGACAACTTACTAAATAAAACAAGCTAGTCACAGAGGGACAAATCCTGCCTGATTCCAATTATATGAGGTGTCTATAATTGTTGAACTCATAGAAGTAGAGAGTACAATAATGATTTCCAGGATCTGGAATCTAGGAAAATTGAGGCCTTGCTGTTCAAAGGTCATAAAGTTTCATTTATGTTGGAAGAGTTATAGAGATCTGTCAGACAACACAATGTCTACAGTTTATAAAACAGCGTGATCACTTCAACATTGGTTAAAAGTCAATCTAATGTTAAGTGTTCTTAGCACACACACGTATAAAATGAGACAAAAGTATACTTTGGGAGGTATTGTATATACCTGCTCCCTTGATTGTGGTGATTATATGGTATCTTGAATGTCTGCGTATGTCCAAATTCATCAGATTGTATACATTATATAAATGTGGATTTGTATATCAAATATGCTCAGTAAAGATTTTAAAACTTCATTAAGGTGTTAAAGTATGGTAGATTAATAAAAATGACTAAATAAAACAAAAAAATAGTACTTATTGAAGGAACAAGATTAAAAAAGAAAAAATACAAAAAAGAATATAGTCGTAGAATAGAAAAATAGATCTTTAGTAATAGGGTTTATATGAGTATCTGTTTAAATCTCTTGTCAAAATACCTTCTAAAAATAATTACTATAGGCAGGACAAAGCAGTTTTTGAGATGAGTCATTTCTTGTAATTAGAGAATATCTTTCTTTTGAACAGTTCAGTGGGATATACAATTTGTAATTTCATATGTATTTATAATTAGTAGAAGTATTAATATGAGAAATGACTGTAGTAATGCTAAATAACCTCTTTAAATATTGAAAAGTTATTTACTCTTATTTTCTAAAGTAGTACATTATTCTTATAAAAGTTATATGCAATGATAGAACAGATTTACTGGCTCTTATGAGACTCAGGTATCAGATATGTTTAAGCCATTGTAAACTGGATTTTCTGCACTACATTTTCCCCGTCTATAAAATTACAAGTATAAACTATATAGTACTTAGTTTCTTCATGATTCTGACATTCAATACTAGTTAAAAGTGACTCTGACTATTTCTTTTATATAAACTATTATCCAATAATATTTAAAACATATGCCCTTTTCCAGTAATATTTAAATGCATACTTTGCATACTGTTAGTGCTAAAGATTAACTAAATGTCAGTTAATTACTTAAATCAGTTAAAAAACATAGCTGAATTTTATTATATCCAAGCAGTATTTTTACTGTATTATTTTTATTTAAGACTGAGTCTCATATTTCATTAGATCTGTTAAATATTAGGGATTTCATAGTTGACTACCAGGTAGTAATAGCAAATATATAGTGATTCAGTTATATTTCATTAAGTCCATGATCTTAATACAGTTGTTGAGCTCAAATAATACTATATTCTTTATTAATAAGTTTTGCCAATTAAGCAAAGTCAAATGTTTTGTATTTTTGGTAAGATATTCTGGATTTAAATTACTTTTCCTTTAATTTAACTTTATGTTCATGACCTGAATAATTTTGTTTTGCTAAAACATATAACCATGGGTGGTAATATCTGTAGTAGCTAAGCTTTCAGATCTTTCAATTGATTTCTTCAAAAATAATCTTTGCGGGGGAGCATAATGGATCATGCCTATAACCCCAGCACTTTGAGAGGTCAAGAGGGAGAATCACTTGAAGTCAAAAGTTCAAGACCAGCCTGGGCAAATAGCAAGACCCTGTCCTCCCCCGCCAAAAAAAGATGCCACTTGTGGTGGTTTGTACCTTAGTCTTGGCTACTTGGGAGTCTGAGCCAAGAGGATCACTTGATTTCAGGAGTTTAAGGTTGTAATGAGCTGTATCATGCTACTGCATGTTAGCCTGAGGAACTGAATAAGAAGCTGTCTCTAAAATATAATAATAATAATAACAATAATAATTTTTATACTTTTATTTATTTTTGGGGTACATGTGCAGGATGTACAGGTTTGTTATCTAGGTAAACGTGTGTCATGCGGGTTTGTTGTACAGATCATTTCATCACCCAGGGATTATGCTAGTATCCATTAGTTACTTTTCCTGATCCTCTCCCCTCCTCCCACCCACCACTCTCCAAAAGACCCCACTGTGTGTTAGTCCCCTCTATGTGTCCATGTGTTCTCTTTATTTAGCACTCATTTACAAGTAAGAATAGGCAGAATTTGGTTTTCCGTTCCTGTGTTAGTTTGCTAAAGATAATGACCTCCAGCTCCCTCTATGTCCCTGCAAGGGATATGATCCTGTTCATTTTTATGGCTGCATAGTATTGCATGGTATATATGTATCACATTTTCTTTTCCAGCCTCTTATTGATGAGCATTTAGGATGATTCCATGTCTTTGCCATTGTGAATAGTGCTGTAGTGAACATATGTGTGGATGTATCTTTATAGTGGAATGATTTATATTCCTTTGGGTATATATCTAGCAATGAGATGCTGGATCAAATGATATTTTTGCCTCTAGTTCTTTAAGGAATTGCCACACTGTCTTTCACAATGGTAGAAAAATGTACACTCTCACCAACAGTGTAAAATGTTCCTTTTTTTTCTCTGCATTGTCACCAGCATCTGTTATATTTTGGCTTTTTAATAACAGCCATTCTGACTGGTGTTAGATGATATTTCACTGTGGTTTTGATTTGCATTTCTCTAATGATCAGTGATGTTGTACTTGGACAAACCTGACAAAACAAGCAATGGCAAAAAAAAAAAATCTCTATTCAGTAAATAGTGCAAGGATAACTGGCTAGCCATATGCAGAAAATTGAAAGTGGATCCATTTCTTACACCATACACAAAAATTAACTAAAGATGGATTAAAGACTTTAGTGGAAAATGATAAAAATCCTGGAAGACAACCTAGGCAGTGCCATTGGGAATGTGGGCACAGGCAAAGATTTCATGACAAAGATGCCAAAGGCAATTGCAACAAAAGCAAAAAGTGACAAGTGAGATCTAATTAAACTAAATAACTTCTGCACAGCAAAAGAAACTATGAACAGAGAAAACACAACCTACAGAAAGGGAGAACATTTTTATAAACCATGCATATTATGAAGATCTAATATCCAGCATCTATAAGGAACTTAAACAAACTTACAAGAATGAAACAACCCCACTAAAAAGTGGGCAAAGGACATGAACAGACAATTCTCAAAAAAAGACATACATATGGCCAACAAGTATATGAAAAAATAATTATTAATGATAACATTTGACAGAGTGATGTCAGAAGGATTGCAGTGGCAGAGTCGAAATTCATATATACTCCTTCCCTCCCATAAACACAGTAATTCAACAACAACAACAAAAAACACAAAAATTCCTTTTGTGAGACATCCAGAAATGAGTTGAGAGGCTCCTGCATCCTGGGTGAATGCAAAACTTCCCACATTGAAAGCAGTAGAAAATTTTAAGACAATTTTTGCTACAAGCTTTACCCCAAATATAATGCCATATGATCAGGTGAAAATCTTCAGCTCTAGCTTTTCCCTGGGAGAGAGAAGAAGGTGTACCACTTGTCCAATGACCCAACACTTTCAGGACCTACCTACCAAACATGGACTAGCTTCTGTATAGTAAACATATACTAGCTTCTGTATAGTCTGTCTTGGAATGCTGACAGGACTCAGAATAATATATTTACCTGGACAAGTGAGAACAGGGATTGTGCTTTGGGTTGGCAGTAGCCATAACTCCTTTCCCAGGTAATTAAAGAGAAAGTGAATAAAAATCCCCAGCTTTCAGCTTCTCCCAGTATAAGGAAAAATGTACTCTGTGTCCAAAATACCAACTTTTCCAGGGGTTATCCTTATGACTGGATTCTGTCTAGCATGTCTTGTAGTGCGGACAGGACCTGGAATGATCTAGCCAACTGGGGTCTAGTGAGAACAGAGGCAGTGGTTGATATAACATGTAAATAGTCACTGAAATCCTTTCACCTTACTCAGCACAACCTGATAGGCCAAAAACAATGAAATCTCTGCTTCTCCATATGTAGGAAAAGAGCCTTACAGAATAACCAATAATACCAATTTTCTCAAGAGTTGTTGGGGAGCAGGCTTCTGTCTTGCTCTTGATGTTTTTTGGCGTGACTTGGCATACACTAGACCCAGGGGCTTTAAAAACAGAGAAAGTGGGTTGAAGCAGAAAGTATGAAGAGGCCCCCATAATTTTTGGCTGAGCTGATTAGTAAGGGTCTTTTCATAGAGCAAACACATAAAGACTGGAAGAGGTGGATGTTCTGTCTGTTGAGCAGGCATCAACACAGAGATTCAAGAAAAATGAAGAAATTGGACAATATATTCTAAACAAAGGAGTAAGACAAAGCTTTAAGAAATGACCAAAATGAAATAGAGTTTTATGACTTACATGACAGAGAATTCAAAATAAACATCACACAGTCCAAGTTTTTGGAGGTAAGGAGAACAATGCATAAATAAACAGAAAATATAAATAAAGAGAGAAAATATTGTAAAGCACCAAACAGAAATCATGGAGTTGAAGAAGAATATAATAACAGAAAAAAAAAAATCACTAAAGGGTCCAACAGAAGCCTAGATCTGAAAAGCAGGAGAGAATGGCAAGCTTGAAAAATAGGTAACTGGAAATTATTTAGTCAAAGAAGCATAAATAAAAAAACCTAAAAAAGAGTGCATAAGAGACTTATGTGGCACCATCAAGTGAACCAATAAACACGTTAAGATAAACACATTAAGGCATTATAGAAATGAGAGAGAGAGAGAGAGAAATCAGAAAACATTTTTAAGAAATAATGTTGAAAACTTCCCAGATCTGGAAATGAAAATGAACATTCAGACTGAGGATGCCCAAAATGCCCCAACCCAAATAAGCCCAAATAAATTCACACCAAGGTACGTTATAATAAAATTGTCAAATGTAGACACACATTTTGAAAGCAGAAGGAGAAAAGCAACTCATCACATACAAGGTAATTTCAAACAGGGTAGCAGCAGATTTTTTTTTTCTTTTTGTACAGGCCAGAAGGAAGTGGGACAATATATTCAAAGTACTGAAATAAATAAAATGAAAACCTGCTAACCAAGAATACTACACCTGCTATAACTATTCTTATAAAATAAAGGAGACAAAAATTTTCCCTGAAGAATCAGAAGTTACACTGTCACTATTAGAGATTAATCAAGAGAAATACTAAAGAGACTTCATCGATTTGAAACAAAAGAACTCCAAACAGCAACATGATAACATGAGAAAGTATAAAACTCATTGTTAAAGGTAAATATGTAGACAAATGCAGAATATAATATACTAAGATGGGATTAGGTAAATCGCTTTTGATTCAAGTTTATAAAAATCAAAACACAAATATATTTAAAGTAACTATATTTAAAACATGTTAATACATATGTAATATAAATAAACATTGAAGGGAGAGGGAAATAGTGAGTTGTTAGTCAATTGGCATGAAGTCTCAATTATGCAAGATAAACAAGTTCTAGAAATCTGCTGTACAATATTATCTCGATAGTTTACTGTATTACACATCAAATTTTTTATAAAGACAGGCCTAATGATAAGTGTTCTAACTGCAATAAAATAAAATAATATTTGATACTTGTCTTTACTATGGATTACCTAGATTTGGGATAACACGGCATACACTAGACACACTAGTCACTTTGTGCCTTTTTTGGTAATTGTAATTTCTCAAGCAGTACATACAATAATTATTATTGAATAATTCATAAGTATTATTGAATAATTTTTGAAATTTAATGGCTTTAGCATAATTATAACATAACTGGATATGTTAAATTGTATAACATGATACATACTAACATGCATGTAACTGTGAAACAATCACAATTAAAATAAAAAACGTAACCATCATCCCCAAAATTTTCCTCATGCCTTTATGTAATTATCTCCTGTTTCCTCCCCCGATGACTAAAACAATGACATCCCTTTTCTTACTGTAGATTAGTTTGTATTTTCAAAAAATTTATATAAATAAATCATACAGTTTACATTGTTTGGATTATTTTACTCAGTATGACTTATCCATGGTTATTTCTTCATTGTTGGTAGGTATTTGGGTTTTTTCCAAGTGTGGTTATTAAAAATAGTTACAGTAATCATTTGTGTAAAAATATTTTGTGGGGTATATGCTTTAAATGTGGTTAGGCAATATCTAGCAGTGAAATGGCAGAATTATATACAGGTGTAAATTTAAATATTTCCTAATCCTCCAACTCTTTTTCAAAATGATAGAACAATTTTACATACAATTACAATGATGATAGCGATTTTTACAGTTATATGAGAGCCACAGTTACTCCACATCATTGCTGTTAGTTGCTATGGTCAATTTTAGCAGTTAGACATTAGGCTAAGTATGAAGTACTATCTCATTTTCTGTTTAATTTACCTTATCTAATAATTAATAGTTCAGAACACCTTTTCATGGTACTACTAGTCATCTATATATTGTTTCGGGTTGGCAAAGTGAAGTGTTTGTTTAAATTTTATTGTGTTATTTATTTTCTTATTGGTGAGTTTTGATATCTCACATATATATTCTGTAAGCCCATTGTGGCTATCTCTGCAATTGCATTTTCTTCCTTATCTCCATTCTACACAGAGATATCACTTCTCTGTATTTGGTCTTTATCACGCCTGTGCTTCAATTTATACCATTAATATTTTGTTTGGCTATTAGAATAGCCTATATTTCAGCATTGCATGTTTTACTTTAATTTCATGTTGATATAAGTTAAATTTCACAGAAAAATTTGCAGAACTCAAAAATAAACACGTGTATCTCCCCCCTTTCTCAAACACATACATCCATACACGCACACAAAGAACTATTTTTCCCCATTTTCTTTGTCCTTTGATTTACTTCTACTTTTGTGTGTGAGGTTGCTGTGTGTGTTGTGTTGTGTATGTTCTTCTATTCTTTTCAACATTAATCGTTTGGAAAATGTAAAGTTGAAGCCATCATACCATGACAAAGATATTAAAGAAGAATTGGTTTTCCCTTCTAAAATCAATAACTAATTTCTCAGTATTATTTTAAAATTATATAATCTGCTAAAATTTCTCCCTCTACTTTTGCCATTATTCGATCATTTTTCAAATCTATTAATCTTCTACATTCACCAGAAACAATTTATTGTACGAAAGAATTGTATCTTGTCCATTTGCATGTTTATTGAGTTGTGTATTATGGTGTGAACTTATAAATCCTTAACTTATTTAATAGATCACATATTTTTACTTTTTTAATGTTCCAATTTTTCTCTGACTTGGTAAGTAACATGTCAGATGGCTATCTATGCTTTTGATATGGTCTTTCATTCTTTGAGTAATTTCCTATTTTTTTCTCTCTCGCTTTTCTCTTTGTCTCTATCACACACATACACGGAAACACACATATGCATACCAAAATAAGATACGTGTATCTAAATATAAATATGTATACATATATACACTATATTTTATGTATATTTCTTATAGTGTGTCTTTGTTTTTGTAGCTCTATGTCATTATATTTATACCTGTATATATACACCCATACTCTATTTTTATTATCTATTTAAATGTTTATCTTTCTATATAATAACCAGCATTTCATAACTCTGTAGTGCAATTCTAGTAGCTCAGAGTCTATTCTATCTTCTGTTATTTCTAATTCCATAGTTTCCTTTTCTCATAGTCAGAAAGTGAATTCATATTTTCCTTAAAATTCTATTCATGTGCTCGTGACAAAGAATATTAAAACAGTTGCAAAAATGCTAAGAGGACCACATGTAGTATGCTTGACTGTAGTCCCAGCTATTTGGGAGTTTGAGGTGAGTGGATCACTTGAGCCCAGGAATTGAAAACTACAGTGAGCTGATGACACCACTACACTCCAGCCTGGGTGACAGAGCAAGACTCTACCTCAAAAAGAAAAAAAAATAAAATGCACAACATTGTGAATATGTGATGTTGGTTTATAGGTCTTTGTTAAAGCAATATTTACATACAGTGAAATTCAAAAATTGTAAGTGTATAATTTTGTCTCAATTCCCAGTGAATTTCCAGACTCATGACCTCCTCTGCAATATTTTCTCAATATTTATATCACTGATTATTTTTAACCATTGTAGATTCATGTACATGTTATACTGTATGCACTTTTTGTATCCATGTTCCTTAAAAATTCAGTACAATATCTGTGATAAATATGTTGTTATATCTATCAGTTTGTCATTTTTATTCATGACCAATTATAATCTTCTTTGTATAACTATCACGTTTGTTTATTTATTCTTCTATTGATGAACAGTTAGGTTGTTTCTAGTTCTTCTCTCTTATGAATTAAGATGAAGTAAACACTCTTGAGGGTTTTGGTAAAAATCTGAGTTAAATTGCTGCTGTCTCGGATAAATGCATATTTAACATTATAAGAAATTTGTCAGATTATAATTTGTTCTCCTACTAGCAATGTATGAGAGTTTCAGTTTGTTCATTTCCTCATCAATATTTTATTTTGACAGTTTTGTGAAAAAGCTTCAGCTATTTTAGCAACTATATACTAATACATCATTGTTTAAATCTGCATTCCGTTAATGACTAATGTGGAACACTTTTTAAATGTCTTTACTGGCCCTTTACATTTTTTTTCTTTTTGAAAAGTGTTTGTTCAATTGGCCTAAATTTAAGGACACTTTGTGTTTTTATTGAGTGTAGAAGTTTCTTACTTTTCGAAATAGATCTTTTTGTCAGAAATATTCATATACATGAATATATGTTTTACATATATATGCACATATACATACATTATATAATCATGCATGCAAACACATGACAAAAATATTCTCTTAATCTGTGCATTGCCTACTTTCTTATAGCTAAAATGGCCTTTGATGATAATGAATTCAAATATACCTTCTGTGTGTGTGTGTGTGTGCGTGTGTGTGACATTCTATCCAAGAAATAAGACCTTACCACTAGGTTTCAAAACAGTATTTTTAGATTTTTGTATATATTTAAGAACATTTATACATTAATTTTTCCTTTTTTTTTTTTTTTTTTTGAGACAAAGTGCTGTAGTGTGATCTCAGCTCCCTGCAACCTCTGCCTCTGGAGTTCAAGCAATTGTCCTGCCTAAGCCTCCCAGATAGCTGGGACTACAGGCATGCACCACTAAGCCTGGCTTATTTTTGTATTTTTAAGTAGAGCTGGAGTTTCCCCATGTTGGCCAGGCTGTTCTCAAACTCCTGACCTCAAGTGATCTGCTTACCTAAGCCTCCTGAAGTGCTGAATTTACAGATGTGAGCCATTGCACCCGACCCTTTCTCCATTTCTGTATTTAAAGCCTTGAACAAATTTATGAGTAGTGTATGAAATCAAATTTAATGTTCATTATTTCTACAGTTTTTTCCAATTTGTTAGTAACCCGTACTTGAATAATGCTTTCTTTTCACAATGAATTATATGGTATTTTATTGAAAATTGTATTATCAATTTATTGTTTCAGTATGTTTATTCTCCTGAAACATCTATTATGCCTTACTGATCTATTTTCCATCGATTTTGAGTATCACAAGGTATTGATATCTTTAGTTTTTATTTTTGTAGTAAGAATTGAAGTCAAGTAATGTAAGTCTTTGAACTTTATACCTTTCCAAGTTGTTTTAATTTATTTACATCAATGAATATTTGTATGTCCTGGAGAGAAATCTGAAGAGATTTTGGGCTTTAAATAAGATAGGAACTATCATTTAGCTTAGTGTGCTATTTTTGCATTGCATACTATAGTTTTATTAATTAGGACAGAACAAATTTATTTACTTGCTACTGAAAAAGGAGAATATTACATTAAGATATATAAAAATTCATTTCAGGATTTTCTCCAAGAAATCACCTGTCAACAACGTTTACCTAATCTGACATTTTTATTCTTCAAATATTTTAACATACCTCAAATTATTCTACACAGTCATTTAATCTATAGCTTGAGGTAGATGATTTAAAAATAAGATTTACTGTCACCTCCTCTTCACTTTCCTTACAGTAAGAGCTAATAATTTATTTTTCTTTAGAACATCTTAAGAACATTACCTAAATGCATTTCTTTAGGTTTGTGCATTTTATTAAATATTGTTTATTTGATCAACAATATTTCATTTTTCTGAGACATGATTTACATTTAAAATGAGTACTACTCCAGATCAAGAAACTTGTCTGAGACATCATAGATATACACTGCTGTTGGCTTACTAGGAATATATCTATTCAACCTTAAATATATTTTTCTAGGAACTGAATCATTTTCTACCCATTATGACAAGAGAGGTAGAGAAAATAAGATAAAATTACTCTAGAGAAAATAATAAAGAAAATAAAATTTTAGCCTTTTAAATATACAATTTCAGAATGAAAAGTAATCTCTCTCAGATTTAGTTTAAATTATATACTATTTGACTACTTATACTATAATGTTAATAATTATGCAAATTATAGCTAGAATGATCATGATATAACATATGTATAATATTAACCTGCTAATGAATTTACAACTATTACATTATCTGGAAGTTATTATTTTGTAATAGAAATTGATACTCAATACTAATGAAGAATATTATTTTTCCTTAATGGAAGTCATCAAGTGAGAAACTCTATTCTAACCAACTATGAAGAAATCAAATTTTCTCAGACTTTGTGTAGAATTACCAAGGCAATTTAGTCATAATAAATGTCAATGTTAAAATCATGTGGTATTTTGAAATCTGGAAAACAGAAGTTTGGACTTTATTTCTGCATACTGTTTCTGAGCCCTAATAATCACATTAAGAAACAAATGGATGATGGTATCCTTCTCATGAGCATGTGAAAACTAACTGACATGAACTTGTTGATCAGAGCTTTTTTCTCTTTCTCTTCCCTTGCTTCAATTTGTTTGCAACATTCACTCCTGTGTTCAATTATATTCAAAATATAAAGCTCTCCCTAGCCGAGCACGGTGGCTCATGCCTGTAATCCCAGCACTTTCTGAGGCTGAGGCGGGTAGATCACAAGGTCAGGGGTTTGAGACCAGCCTGATCAATATGGTGAAACCCCATCTCTACTTAAAAATACAAAAATTAGCCTGGTGTGGTGCCATGCAGCTGTAACACCAGCTACTTGGGAGGATGAGGCATGAGAATTGCTTGAACCCAGGAGGTGGAGGTTATGGTGAACCGAGAACATGCCATTGCACTCCAGCCAGGGTGACAGAGCAAGACTCCGTCTCTAAAGAAATGATTAAATAAATAGCTCTCCCTGTTATTCATAGTCATTTAAAACCGAATGGATTAGTCAAGATTTTTTGATTATAAGAAATAAATCACCTACTGACATAAACTTAACAAAAATGTCTGTACAGCGAAGACTATACAGAAACTGAAATTATTTCACACCAAGTTAGAACCAAGTAGTTTTTTTTTTCCATTATGGGTCGTTGTTTATTTCACCATTGATTTCTCAGCATCTTTAAACCACCAACCTTAACTTAAATGTCACGTGTAAAATTTACAAATCAGTGGAACAACTCCAAGAATTTTATTGTTCTGTGTCCTGAGAAAATCTTCGACTGTGTGTGCATGGCTAAGAAATTTTAATAAGTTCTCATAAACTCTAGTCACCTGTCTGGTCTTATATCCAGTGTACTTGCTGTATTTCACTCACATGAGCTGGTAAGGAGAATGAATGCTTTCCACAATATAAACTCAGATTTAGTTAACAGAAGAAGGAACAATGCATCCTTACAACAAATAGAAAATATATCTTGGAAACAAAACTTATAATCATTGTAATTGTTCAGAATGAGGTTTGGTAATATATTTTCAGAGTTCTCTGAAAATTTTCTCCAACCCACTTTTTATCTTGAAGCATATTGACCATAGCCCAGACATGTGGGTATTGAATAGTTTCAGCTCCAAATATCAGAAAATATTTATTATCCTTTATTTGTATTTTTAAAATAATATATACTACCATCTAATTTTTCTGAGTTTTCTTTAAATAGTCAGTTAAGTCTTACTTTCTCTCTAGCTTATATTTGCATTTTTAAAATACCTTTAAGCTTTTCCTAAAGCAGTTCTTATAATTTTAGTCTATAGAGGTATTCCTTTTTCATCATCATTTTTTTCTGTAGCCCTATTTTTATTATGCTTCATTTCTGCACTTAACGTAAGCTTGTGTCTGCTAAAGGAGGTGGTAAGATGACTTGTGATACAGAAGGCTTAAGATCAAATTTATTTAATTTTATTTATGACTACATTAAGAATTGGAAAATTTTTCATTCTCTAAGGTATGTTTTCAGAAACTTTATTATTGGCTTTAAGGGTGACACATTCTTAATTTTGTAGTTAAAGTCCAGAATATAAAATAGAAAAAATGTAGTTGTATAAAAAGCGAGATTTACCAAAATAAAATAAATACTTACAAAATTATCAAAAATGTCTAGATGAACAGAACCAAGGGTTTGAAGAAAATAACTAGATTTTTACATCAAAATAACCTCACTAGTCTTCCAATCTAGAAGTAAGGAATATATAACAACAACAAAAGGGCTAAGTAGCCAAAGCAATCCTAACCAAAAGAAAAATCCAGAGGCATCATATTTCCTAACTTTCAAATATACTACAAGGCTCTAATAAGCAAAACATTATATTCCTGATATAAAAACAGACACATAGATCAAATAAAAAGAATAAAGAACCGAGAAATAAAACCACATACCTGCAGTCAACTGATCTTTGACAAAGTTGACAAAACATACACTGGAAAAGGATATCCTATTCAATAAAAGATGCTTGGAAAATTGGTTTCTATATGTAGAAAAATGAAACTGGTACCTTATCTCTTACCACATATAAAAATTAAAACAAAATGCATTAAAGACTTAAGTGTAAAAACTGAGACTATAAAAATTCTTGAAAAAATCCTAGGGAAATCCTTTCTGGGCATTTGTTTAGGCAAAGAATTAATGACTAAGATCACAGAAGTAAACACAACAAAAGCAAAAATAGACAAATGAGACTTTTAAACAAAAAAGCGTTCTGTGCAGCAAAATAAATAAATAATAAAGCAAACAGACAACCTGCAGAATGGGAGAAAATATTTTCAAGCTATGCATCTGACAAAGGACCAATATCTAGAATCTACAAGAAAATCAAACAAAAACAACAACAAAATAACCTCATTAAAAAGTAGGCAAAAGGAGACACACAAATGGTCAGCAAGCATATGAAAAATTTGTTCCACGTCACTAATCATCAGAGAAATGCAATTTAAAACTATAATGAGATACTATGTTATACTAATTAGAACTGTTATTATTAAAACTTTTAGAAATAATGTATTGGTGAGGATGTGGAGGAAATACAACCACTACCCACTGTTAGTAGGAATGTAAATTAGTGCAACCTTTATGAAAAACAACATGAAGATTTCTTGAAGAACTTAAAATAGATCTTTATAAACAATGAAATACTACTCAGCCATGAAAAAGAATGAAATCATAAATTTTGAAGAAAAATGGTTGGAACTGGAAGCCATCATCTTAACTGTAATAGCTTAAAAATATACAATCAAATGCTGCAAGTTGTCACTTATAAATGGGAATTAAATAATGTGTACAAGTGGACATGGATTGTGGAATAATACATATTGGAAACCTGGAAACATAGGTGTGGGAGGGATGAGAAAGTACTTAATGATACAATGTACATTATTTGAGTAATGGCTATACTGGGAGCCCAGACTTCACCACTACATAATATATCCATGTGAAAAAATGATACTTGTACCTCCTAAATCCATGAAAATAAAAATTTAAAAAGAAAAAACTGCCACATTCCATTACCTTACTGTTTCTGCCATAGCAACCCTTTGCTCTTGAACCTTGTAATGGAATAGTGTAATCTAAGGCTGGCTTGCTTCAGAAAAACATTTACATCAAAATTTTAGCTTGGTATCTTTTTTTGTTGTTGTTATTCTACCTTCCAAAATAATATAAGAATTTTTCATTAAAGGAACCTACAGAAAAGCTGTTTCTTTGTTCCAAAGATATCTGGAAAATGACATATTTTATTTTTAAGCCTATGAGATATGGGAAAGGACAGTTGGAATATGGTAGGAAGAAAGGAAGGAAGGAAGGAAGGAGGAATGAAAGGAAGGAAGGAAGGAAGGGAGGGAGGGAGGGAGGGAGGAGGAAGGAAAAGAGGGAAGTATTAGTAGAAGAATCTAGCACAGAGAGGTTTGAAAGTCATTAAGCAAGGCAACCAGAAACACAGGTTAAGATGAATTCCAAAATCTTGAGCAGTATTGAATAGTAAACACAGTCTGTGGAATTATATTAGAGTGCATTCTGATATATTTACAAACTATATCATTGCTTCCCTGAAAGATACATATTAAATTGACATTCAAGAATAAACAGATGAGATTCAACAGCAGAACTAATTATCTCAAATGGTGTGTGAAATTTTCTGTTAATATTTACTAGCACATTTTTCTTCAAGTAATAAATTTAATAAATAACATAAAGTATACTAAGATCACACAAAAGTTTAAGAAAAACTGAAAGAAAAGAAATTAAGATTTCAGCCAAAACCCACATGCAATGTTGCAGGCAAAATAAATAATGCTTACAATAATAAACTGGTAACTCTTTATTAATGGCATATATATGTGGCAATCATTTTCTTTTGGGACATGTGTTACTTTTCTAGAGTATGCTTCAAAGAAATTACAAAGGGACTATAAAAAATAATGTTATTGGGGCCGGGCGCGGTGGCTCACGCCTGTAATCCCAGCACTTTGGGAGGCCGAGGCGGGCGGATCACGAGGTCAAGAGATCGAGACCGTCCTGGTCAACATGGTGAAACCCCGTCTCTACTAAAAATACAAAAAAATTAGCTTGGCGTGGTGGCGCGCGCCTGTAGTCCCAGCTACTCGGGAGGCTGAGGCAGGAGAATGCTTGAACCCGGGCAGCGGAGGTTGCAGTGAGCCAAGGTCGCGCCACTGCACTCCAGCCTGGCGCCTGGTGACTGAGTGAGACTCTGTCTCAAAAAAAAAATAAATAAATAATAAATAAAAATAATGTTATTGTTTGTCTACTGAACAGCTAAACTTATGTCTTTCTCACTCACAGTGCCTGTTTCATCTTAATACAGAAACTGAAGCATCTCTTTCAGCTTAAGAATGAGCATCTACCTAACTTTTTCCTAGAGACCTAAGAATAATTTTAGTAGGTTGATTTTAAAAAACACAAAACATACAATGATAATATCCCCTTCTATATTTGGATGAAATTGTCTAGGAGCGTGCAATCTATTAGACCACCTATCAGTGTCCACGATTAATAAATACTGGTGTAATTCTATATACCAAAGAAAGCATGAGTTTGGTTGCTGCTTTCCATATGTTGGAAACCATTTCTGGAATCACCCAATCTCCAGATCCCTTGTCATGTGAAATAACAAATCCATTCTTAATTTAAGCCTTTTTAAACTGTGTCTTTTACTAATTTTAGCAAAAATCCTTGTGACTGATAAACTGAAGTCTCCAGGAATGACTTATGCAGTCACAAGAAACCTGTAGTATTACTACAATTCCTAGAATTTTATTGCAGAAAGCTGAAGTATTTGAGGTTACATGTACTCTCTTTTCTCACAGCTACCAATTATCATTTCATTAAATACATCGTGTACAATGTGAACTGTTAGTTGCACATTAATTGTCTAAAAATAAGATATTGTTTTTGCTGGACTATGACACACAGCATTAAAATAATAAAATACTAGGGAGATGGGCATATGATACATATTTTGTTCCTAATCATATATATAAGAATATGAATAAACAAATGTGATCAAATAAACAAATATATATACAAACAAACATATATATATATATATATAAGAATATAAATAAACAAATATGATCAAGAGAATGTGCTAATGGAATTTCAGATAATGAAGGGAAATACTTAGAAGTATCTTTAATGACAGAGAGGTCAAAATGGCAGATAGGAGGCAGGACTAACTTGCAGCTTTCACTTGGATGGACAGAGTAGCATGCAGAGACTCACATCATGAACTTTTGCTCCAAGAACTACCACATGTACATATCAGGAAAACTAAGAGTATGCACATAGACCAAGGAAATATAGAATAGAGTATTCAGAATGGAATATAATAGAAAACCCAGTAATAAAGCCAAATACTTACAGCCAGCTGATCTTTGACAAAGCAAACAAAAACATAAAGTGGGAAAAGGACACCTTATTCAACAAATGGTGCTAATTGGCTAGCCACAAGTAGAAGAATGAAAACTGAATCCCCATCTCTCACCTTATACAAAAATCACTTCAAGACGAATCAAATAATTAAATATAATACCTGAAACTATAAACATTCTAGAAGATTACATTGGAAAACCCCTTCTAGACATTGGCTTAGACAAGTATTTCATGACCAAGACCCAAAAACAAATGGAACAAAAACAAAGATAAATAGATGGGACTTAATTAAACTAAAACCTTCTTTACAGCAAAAGAAATAATCAGCAGAGTAAACAGACAACCCACAGAGTGGAAGAAAATCTTTGCAATCTATACTTCTGACAGAGTACAAATATTCAGAATCTACAAGGAACTCAAACAAATTATCAAGAAAAAAACAATCTCATCCAAAAAATGGGATGATTACGTAAAGAGAAAATTCTCAAAAGAAGATATACAAATGGCCAACAAACATGTGAAAAATTCTCAACATCACTAACGATTAGGGAAATGCAAATCAAAACCACAATGCAATACCACCTTACACCTGTAAGAATGGCCATAATAAAAAGGATAACATGGGGAGAAATGCCAGATATAGGTGATGGGGGAATGGAGGCAGCAAACCACATTGTCATGTATGTACCTATGCAACAATCCTGCATGTTCTGCACATGTACCCCAGAACCTAAAGTGCAATAAAATATACATATAAAAATAATAAAAGTATAGAGTGTCACTACTGTGACACTCAAGGGCAAGAAAAATCTAAAAATAAATAAATACATAATAATAATAATAATAGATGCTGATGTGGATGTGGTGAAAGAAAACACTTTTATACTGTTGGTGGGAATGTAAACTAGTAGAACCACATTGAAAAACACTGTGGAGATTCCTAAAGAAGTAAAAGTAGATCTATCATTTGATCCAGTAATCTCACTCCTGTGTATCTACCCAGAGGAAAATAAGTCATTATATGAAAGAGATACTTTCACACACATGTTTGTAGCAGCAAAATTCTCAATTGCAAAAATATGGAACCAGCCCAAATGCCCATCAATCAACAAATTGGTAAAGAAAATGTAATATATATACATGTGTGTGTGTATATATATATATATATATATATATAAACACACATGTGTGTATATATATATATCACATTCATTGCATATATATACATTTTTGTATATATATGTAATGAAATACTACTCAGCCATAAAAGGGAACAGAATAATGGCATTTGCAGCAGCCTGAATGAAATTGGAGACCATTATTCTAAGTGAAGTAACTTAGGATTAGAAAACCAAACATTGTATGTTCTCATCGTATGTAAGTGGAAGCTAAACTATGAGGATGCAAAGGCATAAGAATAATACAATGAACTTTGGGGACTCAGAGGAACAGGTGGGAGTGGAGTGAGGGAAAAAAAGACTACACATGGGGTTCAGTGTATACTGCTCAGGTGGTGGGTGTACCAATATTTTAGAAATCACCACTAAAGAAGTTATTCATATACAGGAAAATAATATAAACAAAATAAATAAACAAAAGAAACTGCTAAACTGTCTTCCAAAGTGTCTGTATCATGTTGCATTCCCATTAGCAATAAATGAGAGCCTTCTTGCTCCAAAAAAAGATACAGTTTTCTACAAATACTTAATTTTTCTCAATGAAGACTAAAGTAAACCTAGAATGAGTGATTTGTTTTACACATTTTTAACTTTTTATTAATTAAAACTTCATTTTACTGGCACAACAATAATGAAATCATAATTATGGATTTACTATAATAATTGTTATGTATTATTATACCAAAAAGAGGAATCCACAGATTTATTTTTAATTGCTGAAATATGCTTATATTGCTTTATTGGATTGTATGTTAATATGTACATTAATTTTCTAGATTGGTGAATAAAAAGAAATATCTTTAATGACAAATGACATGGTAAATGCATAAATGCAAGAAGCCATATGAAGACACCATCAAATTTGGAGAAAATGATAAAAACATAGAAACATGAGAGCAATAGTTATTCTATTTCTATGCATAAAGTTATATGATAGAAGACATACATAAAAACCTCTTGAAGTATTAATATAAAAATGCCAATGTGATCCTAGTTGCTATCTGGTTCTTTGGTACTTAAAATTGAAAGACACAAAAAATGATATAAGGAAGACTTGGGAATTCAAGAAGTCATATATTCCAAGTGATATGGTCACTCTGGGCTAACTTCTGACCAAAAAAGTCTAATTGTTTGGGACATGATTGTGTTGAGAACTTTTGAGAAAGTGACCAAGTGAGTACTTTGGTCAAGAAAGAGAATGAGGAGGGCAGGAATGTTTGTAATTGAGAATTTTAAAAGAAAATTTCAAGACTTTTGGATAAAGAGACAATCTAAAGAAACAGATGTGTTACAAAAATGCCAGAGGATCAGTCCTGGCCCCTAGCTCACCACACAGAAGGCCATTGTTGAGACAAACAATATTGCCATGGAAGAAGTCTTTGTTCAGGTGTTGAAGATGAAGAGAAATGGAGATAAATGACAAAATACTCTCTCCCAACTAAAATGGAAAGTTTATATAGCTGGGAAGAAATATAACTAAATGAAGGAAAATAGGAATTAGGGAGAGATAAGAAAGCAATCATAAGGAATGAGAGTTCTGGCATTTCACTGTCTGGATGTGGTGATCTAGTAATTTTCAGCTTCTTGCCTGAGAGTGAGCTTTCTGTGAAAGAATTCAGATAAGGCAAATATAAGTTTCAAATTTTAATACTTGGAAGGTCCATTTCTTTGTGTATAGAAAAAAACTAAATACATTTTCTATGAAGAAATTGTGCTGTTTTCAGATTTGCTGAAGAAATACACACACACACACACACACACACACACACATATGCATATATATACAGTAGAGTCTAAAAATAAAAAGCTAATAACATAAGACAATGATTGGTGTGAGTTCTAATTTTATCTGTATTTAGAGAATTTAACGATGTCACTTTGACTTTACACAGAAAATGGTAAGAACTCAATAATTTGATTTGCCTTTTATAAATTTGTGATTTGAACCAGAAAGAGTGGTACTAGAAAAACATTTCAAGAATATATTGATTAAGGAGATATAATAAACATACAAATTTTTTTTAGTGCTATATTCACGGAAGTGGAAGGAAATATAGTCCACTATTTGGTAAAAATGACATGTCAAAAAATGGAAGACAAAAAATATCAGTATCACTTCATTGTATTTATTGAATAGAGTGGTAAAATGATAAAATTGGAAGGTTTATAAAAGTATTATTTAGAGGAAATTAAAGCTCTTCTCAGGGAAAAACAACTTCAAAAGAATTTTATTCAAGTGAAAATAAATTCCTTCCTAGGTCTATCCTTATTTCAGAACTGTTATAGTGGTAAGATGCGTGAAGGTTGGACCAGGTTTTGTTTATATTTAGTCTTTCCCACTTACCACTTGTTGGTCTTGGGAAAGTTACTCATGCTTTTAAACACTAATTTATTTGTGAGAAAATGAATGAAAAACACTTAGCTTAGTGTGTGACAAATGGCAAGTGATTGTTTATTGCGATCAGTAAATGTTATTCATTTAGAAGTCAAATAAAATTGAGCTGTGCTGGGAAACTATATAAAAAAAGACATAGGCTCTGCCCTCTGAGTTTATAGCGCAAGGAGATTGACAGACAATACATTTCACAGTGTGTCAAGTGTTATAAAACATGAAATAGAGAGCAATGCCAGCTGTCCTGGTAGTAGTCTGTCAGGGAAAGCTTTCTTCAGAAACTGCTGTCTAAGTTGAGGACATGAAGGGGACAGGAGTTTTCTAGAAGAAGCAGGGGTCAGAGAAAGGGTGTAGGTGGTTCAGGCGAAAGGTATTGGTTATATGTAATCCTGAAGACACAAAAATAGGATTTAAAAAATCAAACATAGGATGTAAGATGGGAAATGGCAAATGCGAAGTGCACAGACAGACAAATAAATTGGTTCATTATAAGTTACATGAAAGAGTTTTCACTTTATCCTAGAGTTGATGAAAGCCCATAGAGGATTTCAAGCAAGTCAATGCCCAGTTAGATGCAACAAGGAGCAAAGAAAATTTGGAGGCAAGAACTCAACCAAGATGTGCCTACAGTAATCTGGGTGGGGAGAGGGTAATACTCTGGATTAGAGCACTGTCTTTGATAATTAGGAGAAATGGATAGATGGATTTCATATATGCTTAGGAAACAAACAGAAGATTCTTATTTGGAAGATGGAAAACGACAAAGGAATCAAATAAGAAATTTGTTTTGAAACGGAAGTAGAGACATTGCCCTATATATTGTTTTGGCAACCAGGTATGAATAATCAGAAAAATTACTCAACTTATCTGACCATCAGTGAACTTATCAATGGGATAAAAAAGAAAATATGATCTTCTATTTTTATAAACTTCTATGATTTTTCAGTGCAGCAAATGTGCATATCACTCATTATATCCAGACACTATGAGAAGTTCTACTGTTAAGCAGATGAACATAACAAAAAGCAGATGATCATAAAAAAAACTTTAAAAGCAGACGAACATACCAAAATACTTACCCTTTAAAAATTTACCATGTAAATAACTAAATGTTAGAGTTAGAATGAATTGCTGTACAAAATGAAACAATTTAACATGGGAGGACAAGAGAAGAAATTTAGTGTGAAATTTTTGGAAGGTTTCTAAGAAGCAATAGCGTTAAAGATATATTATGAGTGAAAACACAGGTTGAAAGGTGGCGTTTCCTCCTTATATGTATGTCCTTGAATATTGGAATCTCGAAATTGTATGAGTACATTTATCAAAGGATTTTCCTCTTTAAAACAGTGATTCAAACTACAGACGATTTTGCACTGACCTCCCTCACCCAATGCTTTCAGGGAACATTTCACAATGTGCCGGTGATGCCCTCTTCGACCCACAAATAATTATCTGGTCTATATGTGAAAAGTGCTGAGGTTAAGAAACACTGCTGTAAAGTTCTTTTAATGATGCTCAAAGTAAAATTTCAAGTTTAGTAAAACAGCTGGCCTCAGTTCTTTCTACTCTTGATAAAGTGTATCAAGTTCTTCCTACATTGTGTTGCAAATAATTTTCCTCCAGCACTTTCATAATTGTTTTACTTTCTTTACTTTGGTCGGCTAACAAATTAGTTCCAATATTTTGATCAAATAGTTAAAGCCTTTCAAACATAATATAGTAAAATTCATTTCTCTTCCACTGTTTACAATTGTTCATATGAATGGACAGAGAGCAAATAAGTAAACAGAGAGAGAGAGAAGTTTGGTAAGTGGTTTTTGTTTGGTTGGTTAATCATTCTCTATGCTACCTCATACACCATGAAATATCTATAGCCGTTTTACATCCCATCTATATTTAGTTTATAGAATCCAACTATTTACATTGTGCAATTACATAATGATACTGAATATTTCTGGTTTCAATAATCAAAGTGCTATTAGTGAAAAATAAATTATGTGTATGTTGAGAATTTAAAACTCCGGTTTAATTGACTTCAGAATGAAATTATTTAATTATCTATTTTACTGTCTTCATACTTATTGAATCCACAGTTTTTTTCCCCCTTAATTTGTTGTGTTTTTATTAACAATTTACCAGCTGTGTTTATTGGCAATATTTTTTATTAATTGTCCTTCAGGGAACTCATTTACTTTTGAAAGAACAGATGTTGCTCCATTAATAAAAACCATTCTGTCCCTCAGAGAAAATGAATGATGTTATAAGCCTTAAGAAATGAATTAGGTGAATGTACTTATGTTACTTGATTATTGTTTGCCAAAAAAAATCCAAATTTATTTTATTTTGAAAAATAACACTAGCAAACACAAACTTTGATAGCCTATGTTAAATCATATGCTTAAAATAAACACGGGGAATTTATTTTAAGTACAAAATAATATATTTATATTGTTTTTCAACATACAGTTTTATCATTTTCAAACATTTTTATACTCTCACCTTCATATGACTAACATAGATATTTGGCAATATTAGAAATGCGAGTACATATTTATTGCTTTGTTTTATTCATTTATTCAGGCAACTACCAAGCTTGATTGGACTCCTTCAGTAAAGATCTATTTATTTTTACTGTTCAGAGCAATTTAATGTACCTTCTCCCAAATCTATAGATAATTATCAATTACTTCATGAAATATACCTTCTTAGGCTTAGAGAGCAAATAAAATAAATGAGTATATATCATAACATATTAGTGTACCAGTCAAAATAGTAGAGGGTATATTGACACTGCTAACCAAATTCAAAATGCCAGTGGCTTAATGCAATACCAGTTTATTTCCAGTCATAGCTAGATATTCAGCTTGGCTCTTCTGAGGAGTGCTGTTCATCCTAGACACTTAGGTAATCATTAGGAAATCATTTAATATTTGTTTCAGCAATCACCAAATCAAGGGGAAGACACAGTTGATATTTCTGCTTAGCTATTTAATGTTAAAGCTTCTACCTAGGAGTGACATATATTAATTCAGTCCATATTTCATTGATCTATGCTAGTATGTCTATGTTTAAATTTGAGCAAAATGTAAAATCTTACTTTTTCTGAGAAAAGATTAGAATCGCATTTTTAATAGTTACAATGACTGTTGTAATCTACCACTCTAGTCATCAAATATTTAATTAATTATTCTTTTCTGATGCAAAATACACATATACTCTTTTCAGAGAGACAACTCGAAGTCCTGTCCATTTTGCACATTGAGCCTTGTATCTGTGGGTTAGGATCTGTACATGAATAATATTTGTTTGTTTGTTTCCTTTTCTAATTGTCTTTAACTGGTGAGAATACACAAAAAATTATTTCAAATTGTGGTTCCCTTGGTTATAGATTTAAGGACTTAAAATATGAGTTGCCCATACTGAAATAGCCAGTATTAGTAAATAAGCATGGGAAAAATAACTGCAATAAAAACACATTTCAGAACAAAGAATTGAAGACACAAAACAAACATGAATTTATAGTAACAGTAAAATTCTGCTTAACATATATTTTGAGGTCTCCTATCCTGAGAGTGGGGAATATTCTTTGACTGGCACTGATATTGCTTCTTGCTTATTGCAAAGCATCACTCCTAGTTCTACGTTCAGAGTGGCTGTTATTTTCCATTTGGTAACATCTGAAGTAGGGATTTAGGGATATTTCCAACTTTGGATACATGTATGTTGCTTATCACATTTTCTACATTAAAATCTAGTGAGCCCAAACTCATCTGTCTCAAAGAGTCATAAATGATTTTAATTCAGGCAGGTGGCTGTAGTGGCAATGGAACTTCCTTAAAGTCTTAGCAAATTTTTGTTTACTTGTTACCATTTGCTTTCATTGGCTACATTTTCTTTCTTTGTCAGTATCTTGCATTTTATCCTTTACCTATTTGTTGACACCTTGATATTATCAATTAGAAAGATAATAAAGAAGGGAGATATGATTTACTGATTTGGGAAGTAGATACTTTATTATTTCAAAAGAGTCATTGTTCAGAAAGGGTCTCACTATTTGAAGCAATGTGTAAAGGAATAATTCAGTCAATATGAATAGCCAATTCAAGGACACTGATGCAGGCAAGTGTTCAAGAATTAGAAAGAGGCCAGTTCAGTTAAGAGGTGTGATCAAGAAAAAAGTACTCAGAGGTGAGTCAAATGAAAATAGGGGCCAGATTGTGCAGGGTTTCTTCAGTGATTATAATAATTTTGAATTTTATTTGGAGTAAAATTAGAAATTAATATGAGTTTTGAACAAAGGGTTCCCCCAACCTAACTTAATCTTTTTTATTTTTCCTTGGCCTTATTCAAGTATATTTAACCAAAAAATGACAGACAAGAATATATATATTTAAGGTGTACAACATTATGTTTTTATACATGTATGTATTTTGAACTGGTGACTACAGTCAAACCAATTGACATGTCCACCACCTCACACAGTTACCTCTTTCTGTGTGTTTGGTGAGAACATTTAATGTCTACTCTTAGTAAATTCCAAGTATATAATTCACTGTTATTAACTACAGCCACCATGTTCTACATGATATTTTCAGAAATTACTCATCCAGCGTAAGTAAAACTTTGTATTAAAATATCTCTTTGTTGAAATTGATAACTTTGTTGGAGAAAAGACGAGAAGCCACATATAGATTTTTGAAAGCAATTCCAACAATCTCTGTGACAGATGGTGATGGTGGTTATAAGTTTTCGGAGATTGAACATATTTTAAGGTAAAGTTAACAAAATTGAACTGTATATAGAAAAATCAAAATAAGGTAGGTTGAAGATAAATCCAACTTTTTTCTTTCTGTTATTCTTGCTGCTTTCCTTTTGTATTTGTTTGCTTTTTGTTGTTATCCTGAGAAAATTTTAAAATGAACTTTTAATTTACTGAAAATTGAAAGGCAACAACCAGGGAAAGTTTGGGAGGAGATATGAGAAGCTAAGTTTTGGATATATTATGTTATTTGCTTATTAAAATATCAGGTGGCGTTCTTTGCAATTGAATACATAATAATGAAGATGGGGGTGATATCTCATCAGGAGATATGAACTTGGGAGGCAAGAACTAAAGTTGTGTTTAAACTTGTGAAACTAAGTGAGACCTCCTAGGTAGTATTTGTAAACCAATTAATCCAATTACAAAGTCTTGGGTCACCCAGACTCTCACACACCTGGGAAAGAAGGAACATTTAGCTAAAGAGATTATAGAGAATAATATAGTCATTGAAAAAGAAAGAAAAATATATTAAAGTCCTAAAATCCAAACAAATATTTCTCAAAGAAGGAATCATCCTGTTTGCTAACAAAAATCTCCATTGATTGTGGTGTGATTACTGTTTTGGTTAAAGATTGAGGTGATTGAGGTGTGGTCATTAAATTTAGCATGTGAACTGAATATCTCTGTAATAGTTAACAAATTATTTTTGATCATGTCAATAGATGCAGAAAGAAGCATTTGATAAAATTCATCATTCTCTCATAACACAACCTTCCAGGAAATTAGGTATAAAAATTTCACTTACATAATAAAGGTCATCTCTAACAAGCTCACAGTTAACTTCATGCTGAGTAGTAAAAAGTGGAAAGCTTTTCTCTTAAGATCACTAACAAGACAATTATGCCCAATCTGGCCACTTCTATTAAATGTAGCACTGGAAGGTTCAGACAAAGAAATAAGGCAAGAAAAAGAAAAAAGAAAGGTACCCAAAAAGGGAAGAAAGAAGTAAAATTGTCTTTATTTGATGATATAATCTTATACATAGAAAATCCTAAACTATTCCACCAAGAATAAATTATTACAACTGACAGATGAATTAAGTAAAGTTTCAGGATACAAAATCAATATATTAAAATCAGGAGAGATATATTAACAATAAACAATTTGAAAAAAATCTCATTTACAATAGCACATAAAAATAAAATAAAGTAGTTAGGAGTAAATTCAACCAAGGAGGTGAAAGATTTATATACTGAAACTATCAAACAATGATGAAAGAAATTGAATGTTACAGATAAATACAAAGATATCCTGTGTTCATGGATTGGAATAATTAATATTGTTAAAATGTCTATATTGTCCAAACCATTCTGCAAATGCAATGCAATTTCTATTAAAAAATTCAGTATTATTTTCCACAGTAATAGGATGAAACAATTAAAAATATGTATAAAATCACATTTATTTCCAAATATTCAAGCAATTTTGACCAGAAACAATAAAGCTGAAGGCATCAGACTCCCTAATTAAAAAAATATATTATTACTAAGCTGTTGTAATCAAAATGACATGGTACTGGCAAAAAAGCAGACATTACAATCAAGGAAACAGGCTACAAAGTCATGAAATAAAACCACGCATTTACAATAAATTGATTTTTGACAAAGGTACCATGAACATGCAATGAGGAAAGGATAGTGTTTCCCATAAATGGTGTTGGAAAAACTGGATATACACAGGCCAAAGAAAAAAATTGGATCCTTAACTTACACCATGGCCAAAAATCAATTCAAAATCCACAAGAGATAAACTTAAGACCTCAAACTGTAAAACTCCAAGAAGAAAATGTGGGGGGAAAAGCCACAACATTGGTCTGGGCAATGATTTCTTGGATAGGACCCCAAAAGCACAAGTAACAAAACAAAACAAAAATTAGACAAACTGGATTGCATCCAACTAACTTTTGCAAAGTAAGGAAATGTTTAACAGAGTGAGAAAACACTCATGGATTGGGAGAAAGTATTTCTGTACTGTTTATCTGATAAGAGGCTAGTATCCAAACCACAGAAGGAACACAAACAACTCAATGGCAAGAAAACCAATAACCTGGTTTAAAAATGGGTAAGGATCTAAACAAACTTTCCTCAAAAGAAGGCATACAAATTGAGAAGAGATATATGAAAAAAATCAACATCTTTTAACGTTAGGGAAATGCTGACTAAAACTGCAATGACATATCATGTCACATCTGTGAGAATGGCAATTATCAGATAAGACAGACAAGTATAAATGAGAATGTGGAGAAAAAGGAACACTGGAACTCTGTGGTGAAAACGTAAATTAATGCAGACATTTTGGAAAACTGTATGGAGGCTTGTCAAAAAACTAAAAATAGAATTACCATATGATCAAGCATATATGTCCACTTCTGGATATATATCAAAAAGATATCTGCATTTGTATTATTTCAGCATTATGTGTAATAACTTAGATGTAGAAGCAATCTAAGTGTCCATCAACAGATGACTGGATAAAAAATTGTTGGCTATGCATATGTATGTGTGTGTATATGTATATGTGTGTGTGTGTGTGTGTACATATATATAGAGAGAGTACAGCCTTTAAAAGGAAAAAGAAAAAAAGTGTGTGTGTGTGTGTGTGTGTGTGTATAATAAAGGCTTTAAAAGGAAGAAAATTCAGTCACTAGTGACAACATACATGAATCTGGAAGGCATTGTGCTAAATGAAATAAGCTGGGCACAAAAAGACAAATATTACACTATTTCATTTATATGAGCAATCTAAAAATGTTGAACTCATAAGAGGATAAAATGGTGGTTACTAGAGGCTGTGTGGGTGGGCAAAGGGAAAGAGGAGTTGTTGACCAAAGGCTACAAAGTTTAGTTAGAGAGAAAGAATACATTTTAGTGATCTACTGCATAGCATGCTTACCATAGTTAATAATAATCCATTGTATATTTCAAAATTGCTAAAAATTGCTAAAGTAGGCCATTTTAAACGGTGAGGTGCCAAATGTATTATTTTGATTTAGTCTTTCTATGGTGTATACATATATAAAGCATCACAGTGTGCCACATAAACATATGCAATTATTATTTATTAACTAAAAATTAATAATAGATAAAATAACTCCTATAATTTTCTCTTTGAATCATAATTTTTCTCTTTCATATACCTTCCCTACAATCACTCACTGTAAAGTTTCTAGGAAGTTAACATGGCTAATGATTCTCTCCACACCACTTTCTCATCACTGTCTCTGTTTTGAATAATTTTAAGCGAAATACAACTAAGGAGCATTTTCTTTTCACTCATGATGTTTTCACTCTTTCTATTGTGTCTGAGACCCTCTCCAAAATGTTGGCTTCCAAATGCACTGAAATTGTTCTTATCAACATCAATTATTGAATTCTGAAAAAATGAGCTCAAAATTAAGTACTAAATCTCATAATATGCACAAGTATTATAGCAAAATATTTAAATGGCATTCATGACACCTACTCAAACTTTATTTTTTTCTATTTGTTCATTTTTTCTGTAGTAATGTTTCTTTTAAATAAAATTATGTATGGACCATACAACATATGGACCATAAAATCATATATAGAAATATATCATATAAATGCTTTAAATATACATTTATGTATATTATGTATATTATATATATAAATATACATTTATATATACATAATCATACTCACTTATAAAAACTCCATTATATATAAATGTATATATAAATATATAAATGTATACATAAATGTATATTATAAATGTATATATAAATATATATAATATATATACATGTATAATATGTATATATATATATATATATATATATATATATAGTCATCAGGGCATTCAGATTTCTCAAGAATAAAAAGTGGTTTTTCAGATAGAAAACAAACTGATAATTAAAATATTATATATTGATATGTTACATATGTGCTTGCTTGTTTGTTTAATGATTAATTCTTCCTGCTCAAGAATATAAGTGTTATGCGAGCAGGATATATCCCCTAGGTTATAACAGTATCTGGTCTATAGTATGAATTAATCAAATATCTTTGGAATAAATAAATTTCAAATTCCTTGAGTTCTGCTTTGTAATACTTTTGCTTTGTGCAACGATTGTTTCTTTCTATTTCTTTGCAGGTTAGGTTTGATAACCACATGGTTCAGATTTTCTGCCTATCTGCTAATCAATCAATTTTATTTTCTTTTAAAATACATTAAATATATGAAAAACAATGTAATAGGGCAACAATAAAACATAAAGTAACTTTGTAGATTATCTTGAGGACACACATCTTATAAGACATTATATAAGAAAATGTGGTTTATAAAATTTGAGGCAAAATTGATATAAACAAACACACATATATGTATGTAAATATATACACACATACACACAGACACACACATACACATATGTTCAATTTCTAAATAATGTCGTAAAGCACTATTTTAAAAGGGAAAAATAAATATAGTTAATATACTTAATTCATACTATAAAGATAATATTTAAAAGACTATAACAAATCTTTAAAAATGTGTATGTTTTCAAAAGTGATAATAGAATATAATTCTAATAAATATCTTAATAAAAAGCTTCATTTTTTCTCTGAAATGCAAACTTTACTTTATTTAATAATATTTCTGCTTTTATTTTTTTCTAGTTATTCTTTCTTAATTGCTAATATTCAAAACATTCTACCTGCATTTGCAACTACACACAATTGGCATCATGGCAAATATTACAAAACAATACTTTGCAATAAGATGAGTAAATAATTTTACAAATTGATCTTCAAATACTGTTGGAGTTAAACAGGACCTCTTTAGCTCTCCTTTTTTTGTACTAAGATTTCATACAGAGCTCCATGTGGTCTTGGATGCTGCCATCCAAGTCTTCAACTTATCTCTACCTGAGACTAATTCCAATTCTCAAGATTTTATAACCTTTATAATCTTTGCAAACACAATTTTTTGTACCTTTATCACCCCTACTATTTTCCTTTCCTGTCTATACATCTAATTTGATATCATTGCTTATTCTTGCCATAGCATTAAGAATCTGCCATCCACAAAGTTCCCTATTCTATCTACTTTTATCTAAATGCTCCTATTACGTTGGTGTACTTACTTAAACCTAATTTTCTAATAATGATAGTTCCTATGGAGCTCAATTAAATGTTAGTTTTGTTATTTCTATGATTACCAGGTGCTTTCTATAGTTCCAAAAGTAAAATAGGCATTTTAATATTTAACTAACTAGTTGGTACTTGTATAACATTGTTCTTCATCCCCCCCATACACATATGGCTCCACTGAAATACAAACCATCATATTATATAACAAACTATATTCTACTTTAATTATATTCTAAACACTCACCATGCCTCCTGATTCATTAAAGATTTTAGTGTCTAAATCACTGATTATCTTTCTCTAAGTCCAGGTCATAAATTTTATAGTGTCCATGTCCACATTGTTAAATCACACAACATTGAGATTATTTCACTTTCAATAATATTTGGCATATTCACTCTTTAAATTTATATTGGTAGCAGAGAGCAATCAGACTGTATATTATTTGATAAGCTTCACTACTGGTACTGGCTAGATATAAGTTCTTCTCAAAGTCCTATCCCTAGTTCTGGACATTGCTAGTAATTACGTGATTTTCAAAATTGTGATGGCAAACACCCCAAGGTGAGGACCACATCCTGATTATAAGGTTTACCTATTTTAACCTCTTAGCCCTAAATATTTGCAACCATAACAAGACAAACTGCTCATTGATTCTGCTATTTACTGCTTATCTTTAACATTGTAACTTGAATTATTTCAAGGGTTCAGGTTTCCAGCATTGTAGTTATTTCCCTGAAATAACCTCAATTCCTGTAACACTTGCCTTTTAATCATATTCACTTGTGAAGACTCCAATTTTGCTGAAATATACCTGACTACATTCAACTTAAATTAGATGAGTTAAAAGAAAAAAATAAATAAGATAAAACCAGCAAATGGAAGGCATTATGACTACTTGAGGGGCTATAGTATTTCCCTTGGTTAAGGAGAGACATGTGAAAATTGCAAAGTGGTTAATTAACTTAGGAATCAAAAATCCTTAAATATCCTAACAAAAAAGTTCAAGTTACGTGAAACAAAATCTGAAAAAAAATTAAGTAAATTCCAAAGTATGGTTAGAGAGTTCAACACTTCCCTCAGTTACTGGGAGAGCAAGCAGAAAAAATGAAGACACGGAAGTCTTACACAATATTAGCAAAGAAGTTAATATAATTAACATTTAGAAATACTATATGAAAATCAGTGTTTATGTTTGAAATGCATATGAAATTGTTGTCAAAATATGTCATATATTAGGCCATAAAATAAATCCAAATTAATTTTTAATGATATAATCATTCTAATTTATCTGACAAGAAAATGTAATTAAATTAGAACTCAATGACAGAAACATATATGTAAAGTCCCCAGAATTGAATCCTAGCAAACCACTATCAATAATATATAAGCACAAGGAAAAAAATTCACAAGAAAAAAAAATTTTAAATAGTATGAAAATGAGAACTCAGCGTAACAAAATGTGGAAGATATAATCACAGTTGTGCTTAGAGCAAAATTTATACTTCAAATGCATATAATCGAAAAGTTGAAATCAAAGTTGAAAAACAATTATTCTATCTTAAACAGCTAGGAAGAAAAAAGAGCTTATTAAATCCTAAGAAAGAAGAAAGATGATGATAAAGGCAAGAGCAGAAATCATTGAAATTCATACCAGATACATAACAGGAAAAACCAAATAAACTGCCCACTATTTGATAAAATAGATCAAGAAATTAATACATATTCAGATAGATTTAACATACAATCTTATTAAGAGTACATTTTAGCCAGATGCGGTGGTGGCTCACACCTGTAATCCCAGCACTTTGGGAGGCCAAGGTGGGTGGATCACGTTAGGTGAGGGTGTTAAGAGCAACCTGATTAACATGGTGCAACCCCATCTCTATAAAAACTATAAAAGTTAGCCAGGCATGGTGGCAGGTGCCTGTAATCCCAGTCACTCAGGAGGCTGAAGCAGGAGAGTCACTTGGAGCTAGTAGATGGAAGTTGCAGTGAGCAGAGATCACACCAGTGCACTCCAGCCTGGGCAATAGAGCAAAACTGTCACAAAAAAAAAAAAAAAGAGAGAGAGAGGGAGTGTGTGTAACATCTTATGATAGCAATTACATGAAATTATACATCCATGTAGACAAAAATGAAACAAATTATTTGGAATTAAGAAAATAAGCCAGAATTTATTTGAACATTAACACTTAAGGAAGTGGGGAAATTGTAAGGTAGATGCAATTGATATAAAAGCAGATACAGGTATCAAGTTTGTATGGTACGGGAATCTTTGTCCTGAGCAGCAGTGGTTTAATGTTGGAAAGGAACATGATGCTTTGCTTATCTAAATTTTTATTCAACCAGGAAATGAATGAGGCAGTTAAAGCCCTCATTAGCTCTTATTTAAGTAGGCTGTGCCAAAGAAAGAAATTATTTATAGTTATAGAAAATATAGTTACCAGGAAATATCCAGAAACTACCAGTCAAATATAATGAGTAGAGTTAAAATAAATACATCTTAGAAATGTGTTGTTATTTCAAATCTCTGAAATACAAAAGCTAAAGAAACAAAATTGAAAGAAAGTAAATATAAAAGACACAGATTCTTAATTAAGAGATCAAAGGGATGACAACAATATAGTTTCTACATAGAGCAAAATAAAACTAAATACGTATAAAATTTCACACCAATAAATTTGACAATTACACAAAATGGAAAAATTCATTTGAAAATAAATATTACCAAAGTTGTCTAACAAAGGAATGAAACACTTGATAATCCTATATCTTTTAAAACAAGAAATATGTGATAAAACAAAATTATTCACACAAAGAAATCTTACTTACACTATACAAAAGTTAGATAACTTTACTGGTCAATTCTAACAAACATTGATAAAAGCTAGAATTTCTATGAATAAGTCTATTAAAAAGCATTTTATAAGATCACTCTTAACCAAGAAAATACATAAAATTTTAAAAAGGTGAAAACCATTATGCATGAGCATAGACATAAAACATCATTATAAAAATATTTGAATGTATTGAATCAAGAAGCATATAAAACAAATATGCATTCTGATCAAAGGGAGCTTATCTCAAGAGTGTAAAGTTGTTCAATGTTTAAAAATAAATCAAAACAAATCTAGACATGGACTTTAAACCCTTCACAAAAATTAACTCAAACGTTAACATAAAAGTAAATGTTAAACGCAAAACTGTAAATCTCATACCACAAAACATGGGAGTAAATATAGCTAACTTTGGTTATGACAATGACTTTTTAGACACAACATCAGTGGCACAATTCATAAAAGCAAAAATTGATATGCTGAACTTCATTAAAATTATTATTATTATTTATTTATTATTTTTTTTTTTTTTTTGAGAAAGAGTTTCACTCTTGTTGTCCAGGCTGGAGTGCAATGGCGCAATCTCGGCTTATTGCAACCACTGCCTCCCAGGTTCAAGATTTTCTCCTGCCTCAGCCTCTCAAGTAGCTGGGATTACAGGCATACGCCACCAGGTCTGGCTAATTTTTTTTATATATTTAGTAGAGATGGGGTTTCACCATGTGAGTCAAGCTGGTCTTGAACTCCTGACCTCATGTGATCCACCCTGCCTCGACCTCCCATAGTGCTGGGATTACAGTAGTGATACACTGCAACTGGCCTAAAATTAAAAACTTTGCTCTCCATAACATGCTGTCAAGGGAATTAAAATTAATGTTACAGACAGGGAAATATATATTTACCAAAGGCATCTAATAAAGGACTTTTATCCAAAATATACATAGAGTATTTAAAACTCATCAGTAAGAAAATGAATTACTTGATTAATAAAAGGGAAAAATTCTTCACAGACATCTTACCGAAGAAGACATATAGATAGAAAATGTACATGTGAAAATATGTCTTTAGGGAAGTGCAAATTAAAATAACAATGAGATACCACTATGCACCTATTGGAATGGCCAGAATTCAAAGTAAAAAAGCCAAATGCTGCTGAGGAGGTAGAGCAACAGGAACTCTCATTCATGGCTGAAAATAATTCAAAATACTAGGCTATTTTGAAAGACAGCTTGTCAATTTCTTGCAAAATTAAAAATTCTCTTACTGTATGATCTAGCAATCATGCTTCTTAATATTTCATCAAATGAGTTGAAAACTTATGCTCACATAAAAACCTACATGTGAATATGTATTTATTCATAAATGCCCAAACATAAAGCAACCAAGATATCCTTCAGAAAATAAATGGATAAAATGTGGTACATCTAGGCAATGGAATACTATTCCACACTAAAAGGAAATGAGCTACCAAGCCATAAAACAATATGGAGGAACCTTAAATGTGTATTATCAAGTGAAATAAGTTCATCGGAGAAGGCTACATAGTTTAAATTTCAACTGTATGACATTCTTGAAAAAGGAAAACCATGGAGATAGAAAAAAAAATCAGGGGTTAGTGGAGAGGGAGGAATACACAAAGCATAAATAATTACAGAGCAGTGAAACTATTCTGTATGGCACTCTACTGTATCACAGAATGGTAGATACATGTTATTACAAACTTGTCAAAACCCTGGGGGTGATGGAGGTAGCAAACCACATTCAAACCACATGGCCATGTATGTACCTATGCAACAATCATGCATGTTCTGCACATGTACCCCAGAACATAGAGTGTACAATAAAATATATATATGAAAGAATGAACTCTACCGTGAACCCTGGACTTCACATAACAATAATGTAATAATGTAGGTTTATCAATTGTAATTAATGTACAGATGTACAGTGTGGGATAGATGTTGATAGTGGGCAGGACTATACATATGTAGGAACAGAAGGTATGTCGAAAATCCCTGCACCTTCTGCTCAATTTTATGTAAAACTGTCTAATAAAGTCAGCCAAGCACAGTGATTCACTCCTGTAATCCCGGCATTTTGGGAGGACAAATGAAGAGGATTACATGAGCCCAGGAATTCAAGAACGGCCTAGGCAACATAGTGAGACCCCCATGTCTACAAAAATACTAGAGAACATAGCTGCACATGATGGTGCATACTTGTGGTCCCAGCTACTCAAAAGGCTATGCAGAAGAACTGCTTGAGCATAGGAATTTGAGTTTACAGTGAGCTATGATCATACCACTACACTCCATCTTGTGCAACAGAGTAAGAGTCCATCTCTAAAATAAATAAATAATGAATAAATTTAATTCAAAAATAAATCAGTATGATTCATTATATTAACAGTATCAACAAGAAAACCATGTCATTATCATAATGGATGCAAAAAAGCATTTAAATAAATCAAAGCCCTTAAAAGATAAAAAAATTACACACCATTAATTGTAGGTAGTACTTTTAATCTTATTAAGCCCTTTTCCAAAAACAAAAATAATTTTATTAATTCCAAGTTAATAGAGTACTTAGTATTTAGATGTTGAATTGTACATATTTTCAGCATAGAAAATCACAAAGACAATCACTTTTATCATGTCTATTTAACTTGTAGTGGAAACAACGGTTGCTGGATTGGGGGAGATGGGTACATGGGAATATGAAATTAAAAGCATACTCATTAGAACTGGAAATCAGAACTCTTCATATTGATAGAGGACATGTTTACATACATAGAAAATCCTAAAGACTCCAGAATAGCTACTATAACTAATAACTGAATTTAGCAGTTTTGTAAGGTTCAAAGTCCATTAATAAATTTTTCAGCTTTGCGGGGTTCATAGCCAGTAGTCACAACCCGGAAGGTGGAGGTTGCAGTGAGCCCAGCCCATGCCATTGACCTCCAGCCTGGCACCTGGCGACAGAGCGAGACTCTGCCTCAAAAAAAAAAAAAAAAAAAAAAAAAAAAAGTAATCTCTGATTGTAGTTTGTATTTCTGTGGAATTGGTGATATCCGCTTTATTGTTTTTTATTGCATCTATTTGATTCTTCTCCCTTTTCTTTTTTATTAATCTGGCTAGCAGTCTGTCTATTTTGTTGATCTTTTCAAAAAGCCAGCTCCTGGATTTACTGATTTTTTGAACAGTTTTTTTGTGTCTCTATCTCTTTCAGCTCTGTTCTGATCTTAGTTATTTCTTGTCTTCTGCTAACTTTTGAGTTTTTTTGATCTTGCTCCTCTAGCTCTTTCCATTTTGACTATAGGGTGTTGATTTTAGATCTTTCCTCACTTCTCATTTGGGCATTTATTGCTATAAATTTCCCTCTAGACAATGCTTTAAATGTGTCCCAGAGATTCTGGTACGTTGTGTTGTCTTCATTCTCGTTGGTTTCAAGGAACATCTTTATTTCTGCCTTCATTTCGTTGCTTATCCAGTCAACATTCAGGAGCCAGTTGTTCAGTTTCCATGAAGCTGTGTGGTTGTGAGTTAGTTTCTGAATTCTGGGTTCTAATTTAATTGCACTGTGGTCTGAGAGACTGTTATTATTTCCATTCTTTTGCATTTGCTGAGGAGTGATTTACTACCAATTATGTGGTCAATTTTAGAGTAGGTGCAATGCGGTGCTGAGAAGAATGTATATTCTGTGGATTTGGGGTGGAGAGTTCTGTAGATGTCTAATAGATTTGCTTGGTCCAGATCTGAGTTCAAGTCCTGGATATCCTGGTTAATTTTCTGTCTCATTGATCTGTCTAATATTGACAGTGGAGGGTTAAATTCTCCCACTATTACTGTGTGGGTGTCTAAGTCTCTATATGTCATTAAGAACTTGCTTTATGTACCTGGGTGCTCCAGTATTGGGTATATATATATTTAAGATCATTAGTTCTTCTTGATGCATTGATCCTTTTACCATTACGTAATTCCCTTCTTTGTCTCTTTCGATCTTTGTTGGTTTAAAGTCCATTTTATCAGAGACTAGGATTGCAACTCCTGCTTTATTTTTCTCTCCATTTGCTTGGTAAATCTTCCTCTATCCCTTTATTTTGAGCCTATGTGTGTCCTTGCACGTGAGATAGGTTTCCTCAAAACAGCACACCAATGGGTCTTGACTTTTAATCCAATTTGCCAGTCTATGTCTTTTGATTGGGGAATTTAGCCAATTTACATTTAAGGTTAATATTTTTATGTGTGAATTTGATCCTGCCATTTTGTTGCTAGCTGGATGTTTTGCCCTTTAGTTGACACATTTTTTTTTTCATTGTATTGATGGTCTTTACCATTTGGTATGTTTTTGGAGTGGCTGGTACTAGTTGTTCCTTTCCTTTTTTAGTGCTTCTTTCAGGAGCTCTTGTAAGGTAGACCTGGTGGTGACAAAATCTTTTAGCAATTACTTGTTCATGAAGGATTTTCTTTCTCCTTCGTTTATGAAGCTTAGTTTGACTGGATATGAAATTCTAGCTTGAAAATTCTTTTTTTAAGGATGTTGTATATTGGCTCCCACTCTCTTCTGGCTTGTAGGGATTCTGCCGAGAGAGCTGCTTTGAGTCTGACGGGCTTTTGTTTGTGGGTAACCTGACCTTTCTCTCTGGCTTCCCTTAGCATTTTTTCCATCATTTCAACCCAGGTGAATCTGAAGATTATGTGTCTTGGGGTTGCTCTTCTTGATAAATGTCTTCGTTCTCTGTATTTCCTGGACTTGAATGGTGGCCTGGCTTGCTAGGTTGGGGAAGTTCTTCTCGATACTATCCTGAAGAGGGTTTTCCAGCTTGGATTCATTCTCTCTGTCACATTCAGCTACACCTGTTAAACATAGATTAGATCTTTTCACATAATCCCATATTTCTTGGAGGTTTGTTCATTTCTTTTCACTCTTTTTTCTCTATTCTTGCCTTCTCATTTTATTTCATTGAGTTGATTTTTAATCTCTGATATCCTTTCTTCTACTTGGTCGAATTGGCTATTGAATCTTGTGTATGCTTCTCAAAGTTCTTGTGCTGTGTTTTTCAGCTCCATCAAGTCATTTATATTCTTCTCTAAGCTGTCCATTCTAGTTAGCATCTCATCTAACCTTTTTTCTAGGGTTCTTAGTTTCTTTGCATTGGGTTAGCACATATTGTTTTAGCTCAGAGAAGTTTTTTATTACCCACCTTCTGAATCCTGTTTCTGTGAATTCATCAGATTCATTCTCCAAGCATCTTTGATCCCTAGCTGGTGAGGAGCTGTGATCCCTTGGAGGAGGAGAGGCATTCTGGTTTTTGGTGTCATCCTTTTTGGGCTGGTTTCTTCCCATAAGCAACTTCAGCAAAGTCTCAGGATACAAAATCAATGTGCAGAAATCACAAGCATTTCTATACACCATTAACAGACCAACAGAAAGCAAAATCACAAGCAAACTCCCATTCACAATTGCTACAAAGAGAATAAAATACCTAGGAATAAAACTAACAAAGAATGTAAAGGACCTCTTCAAGGAGAAATACAAACCCACTGCTAAAAGAAATAAGAGAGGACACAAATGGATAGAGAAATATTCCATGCTCATGGTTAGGAAGAATCAATATTATGAAAATGGCCATATTGACCAAAGTATTTATAGATTCAGTACTATCCCATCAAGCTACCAGTGACCTTCTTCACAGAACTGGAAAAATCCACCTTAAACTTCATATGGAACCGAAAGAGAGCCCACATAGCCAAGACAATCCTAAGCAAAAAGAACAAAGCCAGAGGCATGACGCTACCTGATTTCACACTATACTACAAGCCTACAGTAATCAAAACAGGATGGTACTGGCACCAAAACTGAGATACAGACCAATGGAACAGAACAGAGGCCCTGGAGGCAACACCACACATCTACAACCATCTGATCTTTGACAAACATCATAAAAACAAGCAATGGGGAAAGGATTCCCTGTTTAATAAATGGTGTTGGGAAAACTGGCTAAAAGTGTGCAGAAAGTAGAAACTGGGAGGACCCCTTCCTGACACCTTACACTAAAATTAACTCCAGATGAATTAAAGACTGAACCATAAGACCTAAAACTATAAAAACCCTAGAAGAAAACCTAGGCAAAACCATTCAGGACATAGGCATAGGCAAGGACTTCATGACTAAAATACTGAAAACATTGGCAACAAAAGCCAAAATAGACAAATGGGATCTAATTAAACTCCAGAGCTTCTGTACAGCAAAAGAAACAAGCATTAGGGTGAACTGGCAACAAACAGAATAGGAAAAAGTTTTTGAAATCTACGCATGTTACAAAGGGCTAATATCCAGAATCTACAAAGAACTAAAACAGATTTACAAGAAAAAAACAAACAAATCCATTCAATAGTGGGCGAAGGATATGAACAGACACTTTTCAAAAGAAGACATATATGAGGCCAACAAACACATGAAAAAATGCTCATCATCACTGATTATTAGAGAAATGCAAATCAAAACCACATTGAGATACCACCTCACGCCAGTTAGAATGGCGATCATTAAAAAATCTGGAGACAACAGATGCTGGAGAGGATGGGGAGAAACAGGAACACTTTTACATTGTTGGTGGGAGTGTGAACTAGTTCAACCATTGTGGAAGACAGTGTGGCGCTTCATCAACGACCTAGAAATAGAAATTCCATTTGACCCAGCAATCCCATTACTGAGTATATACCCAAAGGATTATAAATCGTTCTACTATAAGGACACATGCACACGAATGTTCATTGCAGCACAGTTTACAATAGCAAATACCTGGAACCAACCCAAATGCCCATCGATGATAGACTGGACAGGGAAAATGTGGCACATATACACCATGGAATACTATGCAGCCATAAAAACTGATGAGTTCCTGTCCTTCATAGGAACATGGATGAATCTAGAAACCATCATTCTTAGCAAACTGACACGAGAACAGAAAACCAAACACCTCATGTTTTCACTCATAGGCATAGGCGGGTGTTGAACAATGAGAACACATGGACACAGGGAGAGGAGCATCACACACTGAGGTCTATTGCGGGGGCCAAGGGAGGGACAGCATGAAGGTGGGGAGGACAGAGAGGGATAACTTGAAGAGAAATGCCAGATGTAGGTGACAGGGGGATGGATGCAGCAAACCACATTGCCATGTGTGTACCTATGCAACAATCCTGCATGATATGCACATGTACCCCAGAACATAAAGTACAATTTAAAAAAAACTGTATGATCTCACTGTATGTGAGATCCAAAAGAGTTGAACTCATAGAAGAAGAAAGTTGAATGGTGGTTACTAAGCACTATGGAACTGGGGAGATAGGGAAATGCTGGTCAAAGGAGGCAAACTTTTATGGCTCTATAATATACATAATAATGTTTAAAAATACAAAGTTGGGTCACATATACTTAATATTTCAAGACTCTTTGTAAAATGTGTAATTAGAAGGAGAGGGCAAGATGGCCGGGCAGATGTAGACCCATGGAACAGTTCCCATGGATGGACTGAGATGGCAGGTGTGATTTCATAAGACCTTCAAAGGGAAGGCACCCAGAGTGGATGGAGGAAAGACATAGAAACTGGGCTAAAGGGAGAAAAAGCTGGAAACCTTGCATGGTCTACCATGCACAGGAACTCATTTTTGAACTCCCACAGCTCTGGGGCAATGGGTGAGTTGACTGGCAAGGAGCAACCTGCTCTCACCACAGGCCTCTGGAACCCCAGCAGGAGGGGACCTCTTAAACACCACGGACACTTAAGGCAGCAGGGAGAGCTGCTCAGAGAAGTAGTGGGCCAGCTAGCCAACTGATGTGGATCCCAGAGGGTTTGGTGCAGGAGCATCTATAGTGGAGCATGGCCAGGGCAATCATCCCCCTAGGCTTGACTTGCTCCCATATGAAACTTTAGCTCTAGGGGAACTGCCTGACCTAATCTCTGCAGGGCTGTCTTGCACATCAGACAGGGCAAGTCTGAACTGAGCATCCCTTGGTCTGTTGGTCTTTCCTAGGGTCCCAGCCTGGCCATGCCTGCTTACAGGGCAGTCTTGGGTGCCCTGGGGGCCAACACCATAGCTTCTGGTGGAGAGCTCCAGTGAGGTGATGACTACCTTCGTGTACCAGCCCACATGCTCACTCCTCATATTGCAGTTTGCCCATGGCAACTCCCCACATACATTTTCTAGTGTGTGTCTGCATGGGCAGGTTTTGCTTTACTTGCCCTGACAACCTGAGGGAGTGCAGTCTGTCCCCCTCCTCCCACTGACTGCCATTGCAGATGGAGTCTTGGTGGGCACAGAGCCAGTTAGTCCTGCCCCTGCCAGCACTCTGGCCCTGTACTAACACTGCATAGAGAACAGCAGATTCAGATCCTCCCCCAGCCTGAGTAATCACTCCTGCTTGCAGGACATAGAGAAGGCAGCAACACCTGTGCAGGCTAGCACTCCACCCCAAGCCAACACCATTTCCGGTACTACTGTGGACACAGTGACCAGCAGGGGCCTCACTGATTACCCCAGCTGTGTTGCCTCCATCACTGTGTTTAAGGCACTCGCATCCACTAGCATTCTGCTACAGCTGCCACACTTTGGCCACCCAGCGCAGTGGACTCCAAACCTTGAAGATACAGAGAACAAAGTCAGAGTCCAATACAAGTTCTCCAGAGTGAGAGCACACAGTTCAGGAGTTGGGAGCTGAGAATTTGTCTCATAAAAATCTTCCAGAAACAAAGCTAATTGGCTGAATCCACCATATACCACAGTCAAACCCTCAAGGTAATCAAATAGAATAAAGATAAAAAAAATTCAAAGATCAACAACCTCAAACATTGAAGGTAGATAAGCCCACAAAGATGAGAAAGAATCAATGTGAAAACATTGGAAACTCAAAAAGCCAGGGTACCTTCTTTCCTCCAAATGACTGAATCACCTCTCCAGCAAGGGTTTGGAACCAGGCTGAAGCTGAGATGACAGAAATGACAGAAATATAATTCAAAATATGGGTAGAATTAAAGATCATTGAGCCACAGAGTACATGGAAACCCAATGCAAGGAAGCTAAAAATCATGATGAAACAATGTGGGAGCTAATAGATAATACAGCCAGTATAGAGAAGAACCTAACCAACATGATATAGCTGAAATACACAATAAGATAATATCATAATGCAATCACTAGTATTAACAGCAGAATAGAAAATGCAGAGGAAAGAATCTCAGAGCCTGAAAATTGGCTTTCTGAAATAAAATAGGCTGACAAGACTAGAGAAGAAAAGAATAAAAAGGAATGAATACAACCTCTATGTGTGATGACACACATGAGCTCAAAATAAAGGGATGGGGAAAAATCCACCAAGATATGGAAAGCAGAAAAAATCAGAGGTTGCAATCCTAGTGTCTGACAAGACAGCCTTTACATCAACAAAGATAAAAAAAGAAAAGCAGGGCATTACATAATAGCAAAGGGTTTGATTCGCCCAGAAAATCTAACTATCCTAAATATATATGCGCTCAACACAGGACCACCCAGATTCATAAAGCAAGTTCTTAGAAACCTTCAGAGAGACTTATACTCCCACACAAAGACAGTGGAGAATTTTACCACTCCACTGATAATATTAGAGGTCATTGACACAGAAATCAATAAAGATAATCAGGACCTGAACTCAGCACTGGATCAAATGGACCTGGTGCATATCTACAGAATTCTCCACTCCAAATCAACATTCTTCACATTACCTCATGATATTTACTGTAAACTTGTAATTGAAAGTAAAACACTACACAGCAAATGCAAAAAAGGAAAAAACTCTGAAATCATAACAAACAATCTCTTGTACCAAGTATAATCAAATTAGAAGTCAAGACATAGAAATTCACTCAAAACCATACAATCACAAAAAAATGGATAAATATGGTTTTGAGTGATTTTGGATAAATAATGAAGTTAAGGTAGAAATAAAGATTTTTGTAATGAGAACAAAGGTAGGACATACCAGATTCTCTCAGGCACAGCTAAGTTAAGGCAGTGTTACTAAGGCAGTATTACGAGGAAAAATTATTGCACTAAATGCTCACATGAAAAAGTTAGAAAGATACCAAGTTTACAGTGTAACATCACAACTAAAAAACTGGAGAACCAAGAGCAAATAAATGCCAAATCTAGCAGAAAAAAATGAAATAACAAAAATCAGATCTGAACTGAGGGAGGTGAAGATATGAAAGACAATTGCGAAGATCTAAGAACTCAAAATCGTTTTTCAAAAAAAATTAATAAAATAGATCACTAGCTAGACTAATAAAGAAGATTCAAATAAGCATAATCAGATATGACAAAGAAGGTGTTGCTACTGACCCCACAAAAATACAAACAACAATCAGAGAATAGCATAAACACTTCTATATACATAAACCAGAAAACATAGAATAAATGGATAAATTCCTAGACATATACCCCCTACCAAGATTAAATCAGGAATAAATTGAATTGCTAAACAAACCAATAACAAGCTCTGAAATTCAGGCAGTAATACATGGCCTACCAACTCTAAAAAGCCCAGGACTACCTAGATGTACAGCTGAATTCTACCAGATGTGTAAGGAAGAGCTGGTAGCATTCCTACTGAAACTAATACAAAAAATTGAGAAGGAGGAACTTCTCCCTAACTCATTCTATGAGGTCAGCATCATCTTAATACCAGAACCCTGTGGTAATACAAGAAAGAAATGTTGGCAAATCAAATCCAGCAGCACATCAAGAAGCTTATCCACCATGATCAAGTAGGCTTCATCCCTAGGATGCAAGGTTTGTTCAACATATGCAAATCAATACATGTGATTTATCACATAAAGAGAAGTAAAGACAAAAACCACATGATAATCTCAATAGATGCACAACAGGCTTTTGATAAAATTCAACAGTTCTTCATGTTAAAAACTCTCAATGAATTTGGCAATTAAGGAAAACACATCAGAATAATAAGATCTGTATATGACAAACCCACAGTCAACACAATACTGAATAAGCAAAAGATAGAAACTTTCCCCTTCAAAATTGGCACAAGAGAAAATGCCCTCTCTCTCACTTACCCTGTTTAACACAGTACTGGAAGTCCTGATCAAGGCTATCGGGAAAGACAAAGAAATAAAGGGGATCCAGTTAGGAGGAGAGGAAGTCGAACGATTCCTGTTTGCAGAAAACATGATTCTGTATCTAGAAAACCCTACATGTAATAAATTGGATAAATATCAAAAACATCATGCTTCACAAAGGAAACCAGACACAAACAATACACACATGTAGCATGTAAATATATAAAGAAATATCTGTTCTATAGAAACAAAAGGCAAACCAATGGTTCCCTGGATTCCGTCATGGAGTGTAGGATTGACATGAAGAGACTTTTTAGGATGATACAAATTATCTATATCATAAATGTATAGGTATTTATACAAGTGAATTTCTATCATTAAATTTACCTGGAAATAAAATTAAAATATTTCATGTTATTTTTTATTCCCAATTATAGGTCAATATTTCAACACAGTACATTTTAAATAGAAACAATGTTTCAAAGAATGAACATTACAAAAACTGCATTCCCACTATTTCACAGTAGCCACTTCAGCTAATAACATTTCTATTCCTGGTGGAAATGTCAATAACAAACTTTGGTTTTACTAATTGAAAAAGAGGATAACCAAATTCAAAACCAGAGAAATTCCAACCAGTTACCTAGCAGTTGCAGTTTTTCATGCGATAATTTTAGAGGATATGTGCTAAAACTTCACTATTTAATATTATTAATAAGATCTTGTCCTCAAACAAAAATGTAATCTTTAACTTTGGGAATTGTGATAAAATATAAATAAACATAGATATTTTCTTTTGTTCTTTTAGTCTAACATGCACACTAAAAAAGGGCTGAAAACTGTCCTTGGACTATTTCTGCTGTATTTCCTTTCCCAAAATCTTACTACTTACTTGTTAGTAAAAAACAAATTTCTGTAAAAGTGTTTCCAAGGCCATGAAGAGGAAACAGCAAAATAATATCCACCTAAAAACTTATTTAGTCATTTTTATTTTGAATTTTTTTTGTTTTAATTTCCCTAAAGGCGATGTTGTATCCTAATCTCCTGATTTAACAGCAAAGAATGAACAACAAACAGCAACAAACAGCCATTTGTATTATTTATAGTATTACTGTTTTTATTTTGGTAATCTAATATTAGAGGAGCCTCGACCTCTATTTTTGTCCATATTCTTTGAAAGAGAGCATTTTAGTGGCATGGAACGTGGAGAGAAAAGTCAAGGGAAGAAAAACCCATAGGGCACCATTTACACAATATTGCAACGACTGCACTGCATGGCCCTAGGGTCACTTAGAAGATTTACAAAACATATTATTAGAACCAAATGAATTGTAAAGGCATGGATTGGGACAATTTATGGGTAGAGATCTGATAGATATGCATGTGATCAGAACATGTTGATATGTACAAATACAGACATAATCAGAAACCCACGAAATCCTGATGGTAGCACCACATTCCATGCCCTAATGAAAAAAAGAGGTTAAGAATATTAAACTTAGTTAAAATCTGAACTTGCTAAATTGAAAACAAACAAACAAAAAACACACAAAAATATTTGGATGCATATTTCTTACTAAAAACTGATGTCATTTGTTTTCATCAATAGAATTGTAGACTTGTGTATGTAAAATAATTTGTTACAGAAAATTTCTTATATACCAATGTTTTAGATTCCAAAAATCTTACCCTCTACATTATTACTTAATAATGTTATCTATTAAACAACATTATAATTGTTTCATTATTTTAGTGATATAATTAGTGACATACAATTTTGTTAGCTAATTATTCCTGAATTATAACTTAATCATAGTATTCTCCCTATGAGCAAACCGCCAAACCAGAATCAATGACTTTTATGACTAATAGAAAAACACATATGCTTTATGTGGCCACTCAACACATTCTAATTTTGCACCCTAAGACCTACTTGCATACATATTTATTTAGCTTTAACCAAACTTAATGTTTTTTTTTTTTTTGCTTAACCTGGAGTGGCCTTTACCACATTTCTACTTGTTCAAATTATCTCTGTTACTGAAGATTCATGTTATTATTAATTTGTATCACAATATCTTTATCATTCTGACCACATGTGGTGCTGAAAATTATAATTCAGTTATGATTAATAATAGTTCTAAATGTTTACCTCTCCTATGAATATTTTCAAATTATTCTCCATGCCTCTTTTAATACAGAGCCCAATTCCATGAAGATTGTATTCATTTTAAGAAACAGAGAGAGATTAGTATATAGTTGCATAATTTTGTGTGTATACATGTAGATACATACATACACACATTTTATACATATATATTTATATATGTATACATTAACATGGTGGTGCTTTGAACATAATTTATGCCTAATAAACATTTGTTAACCTAAATTTATATTACTTATATTTTCTTTTCTTTAGAGTAAACTCTGGACAGTACTATGTTGGCTTGAAGAAAAGGTAAAGGAAGAACTTCATTTCTTGTTACCATAGTACTTCTGCTCATGAAAATTTGTAATTAGTGGTAATGTTTATTATAAAGTATAAATAGTTGAATATATTTATAAATAACATGATGTAAGTTATATGCAAGTATTTACTAAATAGAAAATAAGCAAATGAATAAAAAAAGAAATATGTGTGGTAAAGTCTCTACACTCATTGGCTTCTTGACAAATAAAGTAACCAATTTTTTGGCAAACTAATAATTTTAAAACTTGTATAAACAACCACTAACATTCTCAAATTCAATTTCCTAAACATTGACTGTGCGTCATTTGGTAAATTAAATCTTTGCTGCATATAGCTTTGTACTATAAAGAATACACCAAGGAAAACACATACTAAGACAAATAAACTAACATGCTGCATATCATAATTTCAAATCAAGTAAAATTTAAATGTCTAATTCACTTAAGCAGCACTGAATACAAAAAGGTGCAACACATTTTAAAGAGGCTAAGTAATCTGTACTTCTTATGTGCATGTTATATAACATCATTCTACAGGAAATAAAATTAAATGGAACATGAATTCATTAAATAATTAACTTGCTGATAATTAAGCCTAATAGTTAGAAATTTGATATTTTACAGCATTCTCTGCATATATTTATACCTTAGAAATCCCTCAAGGTAGCTCAAGAGCCAACTAAAAGCTTACAAATCACTAGGAACATTTCTTTTTATTTGCAGTAAATTTCCCCAAGGGTATAAATGCTGCTTTAAAGTTTGGGATTTTTAATCCTACATTCACCTGGGGAGATTATATATATATATATATATTATACCTCCTGAGTGATGTGATGTGTGTGTGCATACCTATTCAGGAATTTGGATTTGGCAGGAGAAACTAATATTGTAGGAGGGTATTACTTTTTCCTTTTTTTTTTTTTCTGTGACATTGTATTGTCAAGGTTTTGTTTAATCTTTTATCTTCATTTTTTTTTCTACCTTTAGCTAAAGACAATTCAATGGATGTGAAATTCAACTTAACATTTTAGGAATCAATACATTTGGAGCAAGTAAGTAATTTAGGTTATTGCCTTAGCCACCTACTTCTATGCCAAAAACAGAAAATAACTGATATGTTGTTCTACTTGAAAAGCAGTGGTGAAATTACCATTCTTATCGGCTATTAAAATTTACTTTTATCAAAATGTATGTACTTGTTTAGTGTTTACTCTTCATTGAAAGTTTAACTGAGAAGCATTTAGAGGAATATCATTTTCTATTCTAACTATATATATAAAGCAAATAAATGAATACAAACCTTAAGGAGTTATAAGACATGCTTTTAGTAATTTACTAGAGTCTTCAGGGTGGACAATAAATCCAGCAATAAATAAGAAAGTGTAAGATAATTTCTGCAAATCCTTTAAAACCCTTGAGTATAGTCACTGCAGGCTACACAATCATCTAAAATAATTCATCCAACTGCCTGCTCAAATAGAGATGTGCTTCAGCTAGAAAGTTAAAATTCCATTCATATTAAGAAAAAAAGCAGTTTGTAAACATCATATTTTTAAAAGTTCTATTAAATTTATAAATAAAAATTTGTGATATGTCAATGAATTAGAATATTTTCTCCATACAACTTGCAAGTAATATGCTAGATATACTTCTATTTATTTATATATACTATATGTATATGTTCAGCAGTTGTAAATTAATAAACGTTGCAGTACAGAACAGTGTGAAAAGTAGCCTTTACAACATATTATGGTAAAATAACTTAACAGAAATATGAAAAAATAAATTTACTTCATCTCTATGTTGTATTGTAAATAAAGACCTCCTTCATTTGGGTTGGACACCAAAATTAAAAAGGTAAAACTGTATGATTTCTAGTATAATTATAGAATATTTTTAAGATTATATGAAGTGGAATGAAGAATCTTAAACAGAACACAAATATAATAACCGTAACAGAATATATTTTATAACATAAAAATAAGGAACTCATGTTTGTCTCAAGATACCCTTATGAAAGTGAGCACACATGCCACAAAATTTCAGGAGATATTTTAATAATCATAACTGACAAAGGAATTGGAGATATATATATATATATATACACACACACACTCATCTCTCTCTATATATATACACACACATATATACACATACACATATGCATTAATTATATGTAATATAAATTAAATATAATAAAAAATACACTAAGACAAATAAACTATCTTTATTTTTATTTTTTTTTTTAAGACGGGATTTCAGCATGTTGGTCAGGCTGGTCTTGGACTCCCGACCTCAGGTGATCTGCCCGCCTTTGCCTCCAAAGTGCTTGGATTACAGGCGTGAGCCACCACGCTCAGCCAGACAAATAAATTATCATGCTGCATACCAGAATTTCAAATCAAGTAATCAAATAAAAATTAAATGTCTAATTCAATTAAGTAACACTGCATAGACAAAGGCATAACAGATTTTAAAGAGGGTAAGTAATTTTTACTTATTATGTGCATGTTCTACAACATTTTTCTACAGGAAATAAACTTAAATAGAACATATATATGTGATATATATGTATATATATCCTATATCACATATATATGTCCTATTTATAGGATACATATATATATAATTGGATACACACACACACACACACACACACATATATATATATCTGTATCTCCTATATCTAAATATATAACTAAAAAAAGAGTTAACTGTGATGTCTGGCATAAGTTATTTGTAAAAGAAGGAAGAAGGCAGTGATTAGGGAGGGGCTGTGTGGGTGCCATCTTAGATAGTTGCCATGGTCCTTTACTTGTTTGGATGAGGCTTGCGTGGACTTTTTGTGAAAATTAATTGGCCTTTGCCCTTTTGTTTTGCAGTGTTTTCTGTATGTGTGCCATATTTCACAACAAAAATTACTAAAACTTTAAGTTAACAACAACCAGCTACTCTTAAAAAATGCATTTGCCCACATAAGCGTTCTCATTAAAATTAATTCACTTAAAATTTGAAATTTTTAAATGTTAATAGTAAAGCAACATAATGACCATATAAATAAAGCAGAACTATCCTGTGGGAACATCTCTGTTCCCATGCCATCTCCCTATGACTCCCAAAATCACAAGAGATACCTCTCCTTCTTCTCTCAACGGCAATTACTGTTAATATCTTGGTAAATATTCTGCATTTATAATAATATTTTTGTCTTGTATATATTTTTGTATAAATGATTTAATACTATACATATTGTTTTGAATGTTGCTTTTTAAAAATGAGATGAATTAGATGTAGTGGCATTGGAAATGTGCTGCTAGAAACTCCTTTATGTCTACATGCTATGGGGGAGTCTAGCTGACAGGCAGCCTCTAGCTGCTGCCCCTTTAGTATCCCCTTCAGCAATCATGAGGAAGCCATATTCTTTCTGGAATACTCTCAACCAATGACAATCATAGCAGGGTTACAAGAGCTGGACCGTATCTGCCCAACATGAGTTAAATCTTAGAGGCCACATTTGCTCTAGGTCTGCCCTCAGCCTAGTTGAGATTTTTCCAAAGTTGCATTATTACTTGAGGTTCTTACTACTCAAACTTTCCCTTATTCCTTCCACAACTGTCATATCTGAATCAGAATTTGCAGACTTTTTCTGCCTACTCCTGTTCCCTACCATTTATCCTTTGTGGTCTCTTATTCAATAAAACTTTTGCATGTCTAATGCTCTCTTGGTATCTGCTTATTGAAAAACACGAACTTAATTATTTTTAAACTGAATTATAGTAATATAAATATAATGCAGTTATTTATTACTATTGGCCTATTCATTTTTATTTTAATTTTTAAAGTCATTTTTATAAACAATGATGCAAGAAAACATTTTGCCAGGTGTGGTGGCTCACATCTGTAATCCCAGGACTTTGGGAGGTCAAGGTGGGTGGATAAGAGGTCGAGAATTCAAGATCTTCCTGGCAAACATGGTGAAACCCTATCTCTACTAAAAATACAAAAATTAGCTGGGCATGGTGGTGCATACCTGTAGTCCCAGCTACTCCAGAGGCTGAGGCAGGAGAATTACTTGAACCTGGGATGCAGAAGTTGCAGTGAGCCAAGATTGCACTGCTGCACTCCAGCCTGGGTGACAGAGTGAGAATCTGTCTCAAAAAAAAAAGAAAAAAAATTTGTTCAAGCCTAGTCTGTAGACTAGTACGTGCAATTTTCCTAAATAAATATAGAGAAGTAAAATTTCAAGGTCAAGAGTACATGGCACATATTTTTAACTTTAACATATTGTTCTCCAAAAAAATATATCAATCATTGTACCACAAATTATAAATACCTATTTCTTTATATACTATATCCTCTCAATATTGAATATCTATCTGTTTATCTATCTATCTATCTATCTACCTATCTATCTATATCATCTATCTATCTATCTCTAAACAGCTGTGGTTAAGACCTTGGCCATTAATATAAACTCCAAAAAGGAAGTGTACAAAAAAGCCTACAAAAGACTTTGAAAACACCGATATTCAAAAAGATGAAGAAGTTCAAAAGAAGAAGAAAGAAAATCTGTACAATTCATTAAATGCCAAAAATAAAGAACTGAACAAGAGTAAGTGTTAAATATTCTCAAATCTATTAAAATCTCATAGTAAATTAAATAGAAGCACCATTAGAGGATGTAAATTATTATTGACCTTTGTGACAATTTCTAGTAGAGCAGCAACAGAATGCGGACTGTTTAGAACTCATGTTGTACAATCTCCCAGTTGTAGCATCCATCTCTGCCACCACAACTGTGTGCCTTTTTGAGAGGACTTGTATAGTTAACAACACAGATGGCTGGGATAATCTGGCTATATCATCATGTCTATTTTACTGTTAAATGTCTTTCATGGTGTCTTCTCTGTGGTGTTGGACAAGGTGTCATAAAAAATCTTCACACTTTTTGTTGCCAATATTAGGATGACTCATTTATCTCTTACCCTGGCCTCATTATCCTCAGTCTTTCAATCTGTACTTGTTCAGATCTCTAGCCAGCCAGATTAGCCAATTGCTACTGATCATGGATAGCTTTAATTCAGATAATTCCCTTCTCCACAGCATGTTAATGTTCATATTCATGCCCATGACTTGATAACAGGAAGAATTTCATTTCTGGAACATTTTCTCTTCTGTAAGCAATTCAAAAGAAACCCTTCATGAGACCCTAGGTGCGAGTTGACTTTAAAGAATGAGTGCCACAATGGTAGGTGACACTGGCTTCTGTGCCTCATGCTCATGTAACACAGGGATCAAGGTACACATGATTTATTGAGAGAGCATTTTTAAGGGAAATTTTTTAAGGGATCAAACAATAGTGTAGAAAAGATGAGAGAAAAAAAAACACAGGCAAGATTGGTATTCCAAAAATCCAGGCATAGGCAGAAAAGAGGATGTCATGGACATGAAAATGTTGTAGGTAATCTTTGAGATGCTGCATAAATTCCCTGATTACCAGACTGAATCCAATTGAGGCCAATTTTATAAAAAGGGCACAGCTGTGAGCTCTTAGCCACCAGTAATCATAACAATTGGAAATAGATGCAGAAGCCTGGCTAAGGAAATCTGAGCAATCTGCCATTTCTGGTAGAGCAGCATCAGCATGTAGAATGTTGAGTACCTTATTTTTATGATCTTTAGGTTGTAGTATTTGTCTTTGCCACGATAACTGTGTGCCTTTTTGAGAGCTTTGGTGTATTCAACAACATAGATGACTAGTATCATCTGGCCAAATAGTGTTTATTTCGTTAAGTGCATTGGCCGTAATGACCCCTGCACACTATGCTTTTAATATTTATAAAAGGTTAATCACCAGATCATTACTCTTCTCTGAATTCACAATTTATATATCCAGGTTCCTACTGCATATCTGTTTACATCAATGACATCTCAAACCTACTATGTTCAATATTGTGCTCTCAATTTCTCTTGATAGATGGTTTTCTGTTGTTCTTTGTTGGTAGGGAAAGACATCTGTATCTACCCAGTCATTGAAATTACAAATCTTGAAGCCAGGTTTGATACCTCCCCTCTGCCACAACATCTATATCCAAGCCACAGTTGTATTAGATGTTGTTGCATTCCTGTCCATTTAACCACGGTTCTCATCATTCTTGTTCCTGCCCTCAACTACTTATTGAAAGTGCTTGTGAATTTTCTTTGAGGTATTTCCCTAGCACACTCATCTGACATATGAGGCATGTTGGAAATAGTAGGAAATGAATAATTTAAAAGCAACATCAGTTAATAGTGGATGGAATGTGGAAGATTTATTCCTAAGCATCCTTAACTCTTGCATGGGACATTCTTGAAAAATTCTTTTCATGGTCTTCTGAAGCCCTCAGGCAAAAATGAGATCCTGATGTCCAGGTTGGGAAAGAACTGGTTCCCATTTCTTTCATATCTCACTTTCTACCTCACTGACCAGTGCTTCCTGGGATTACATCAATAAAAGTACTTGAACTTACATCTGAGACTAAGAGTCTACTTTAGAGAAAACCAAACTAATAAATTCACAAGTCTTAAAAATTGTATTCCCTCAATGCTTAAATTTTTTGTAGTTCCATTTTTTCTGCATGGCCATACCATAAACCCAGTTTACCACCACTACTCAGCTTGATTAACACTGCAATAGCTTCCAAACTATTTTTTCATCCTCCATTTTTCATCTCTTTAAGCATCTTTTTTTACTGTAAAGACTGAGATTTCCAAAATGCAATTCTTATTATATATTAAAACTATTTAATAAATTACATTGCCAACATATTTTACATAGCATTTTTATGTATTGTCATTTAGCAACTATTCTCACCTACATTCATGCACCTCTCTGAATTGCAATGAGTGAATCTAAACACTACATATTCAAGATTCATTAGCAATTGGGCATAATATATAAATTATATTCTGCCAGTGAGATGTGCTTTCATAAATCTCAAAGAAGATTATAAGGTAAAATATCTTAATACAGCCTAATGTATAATGTTGACACACAAGTATGAAGGACAGTGTTTGTGGTGGCTGGACTCAACATTTTATGTTTATACATATATTTTAGTTGAGGTGATAATATCAGTATCAGAGGCAACAGCAAACTTCTGATCTTTGGAAAGCTGTTGTCGAGGTGATCTGTATAGTCATGTAGCAATGTATCTAACCTATACTCCTGTTGTGATACCAAGAACATTGAAAGCTCCTAATTTAGAGTGTTAACTATCTTCCTGTTTGAAATATCTAGGATAGTTTTGTCTCAAACACTGAAATCTGATGATAAAAATAAGCCAGCATTTAGTTGGTTTGTATACAGCTTTTCAATTCCAGTATCAACAAATATCTTTATTTTTCGGGATTCTGGTCACCCTGAACTTACTATTTTTTGTCTTACCTTTCATGCCTTCTCTAGATACAGTGTTACTTATTTCTTGGACATCCACTTTGTCCTGAAACCTTTTTAAAAATGCCCATTCTCCTTTGTTGTCAGAGAAAAATCAGTTCTTCAGGGAAGCCTCTCTGTAGTCCTACTTCATTGAATCATTTACTCAGTTATCTCATAAAACAAAGTTTTCTTTATAGAAACATATTTTGATAATGCTTATTTTCAGTGTGATTCTTTGAATAGTATATTACTCATGAAACCAAGTAGAGGGCATCCTTGTCTTATGCCAGATTTCAAAGGGAATGCTTCCAGTTTTTGCCCATTCAGTATGATGTTGGTTGTGGGTTTGTCATAAATAGCTTTTACTATTTTGTGATACGTTCCATCGATACCTAGTTTATTGAGGGTTTTTAACATAAAGGCTATTGAATCTTGTAGAAGGCCTTCTCTGCATCTATTGAGACAATCATGTGGTTTTTGTCTTTGGTTCTGTTTATTTGATGGATTATATTTATAGATTCATATATATTGAACCAGCCATGCATTTCCGGGATGAAGCCCACTTGATCATGATAAATAAACTTTTTGTTTTCTGTTGCTTTCTGTTTACCAGTATTTTATTGTAGACTTTTGCGTAGATGTTCATCATGGATATTGGCCTGAAGTTTTCTTTTTTAGTTGCTTCTCTGCCTGGTTTTGGTATTAGGATGATGTTGGTCTCATAAAATGAGTTGGGGTGGATTCTCTCTTTTTGTATTGTTTGGAATCATTTCAGAAGGAATGGTACCAGCTCCTCTTTGTACACCTGGTAGAATTCAGCTATAAACCCATCTGGGCTTGGGCTTTTTTAGTCGGTAGGTTATTAATTGCTGCCTCAACTTAAGGATGCCCGCTATCACCATGCCTATTCAATATAGTATTGGAAGTTCTGGCCAGGGCAAATCAGGCAAGAAAAAGAAATAAAGGATATTCATTTAGGAAAAGGGGAAGTCAAATTGTCTCTATTTGCAAACAACATGATTGTATATTTAGAAGACCCCATCGTCTCAGTCCAAAATCTCCTGAAACTGATAAGCAACTTCAGCAAAGTCTCAGAATACAAAATCAATGGGCAGAAATCACAAGCATTTCTATACACCAATAACAGACTAACAGAGAGCCAAATCAAAATGAACTCCCATTCACAATTGCTACAAAGAGAATGAAACACCTAGGAATACAACTAACAAAGGATGCAAAGGACCTCTTCAAGGAGAACTACAAACCACTGCTCAATGAAATAATAGAGGACACAAACAGATGGAAAAACGTTCCATGCTCAGGGTTGGGAAGAATCAACATCGAGAAAATGGCCATACTGCCCAAAGTAACTTATAGATTCAACGCTATCCCCATCAAGCTACCAATGCCCTTCTTCACAGAACTGGGAAAAACCACATCAAAATTCATATGGAACCAAAACAGAGCCTGCATAACCAAAAGAATCCTAAGCAAAAAGAACAAAGCTGGAGGCATTTGCTGCCTGACTTCAAATTATACTACAAGGCTACAGTAATCAAAACAGCATGGTACTGGTACCAAAACAGAGACATAGACCAATGCAACAGGACAGAAGCCTCAGAAGCAACACCACACAACTACAATCATCTGATCTTTGACAAACCTGAGAAAAACAAGCAATGGGGAAAGGATTCCCTGTTTAATAAATGGTGTTGGGAAAACTGGCTAGCAGTGTGCATAAAGCAGAAACTGGACCCCTTCCTGACACCTTACATTAAAATTAACTCCAGATAGATTAAAGATCTAAACATAAGATCTAACACCATAAAAAACATAGAAGAAAACCTAGGCAAAACATTCAGGACATAGGTATAGGCAAGGACTTCATGGCTAAAACACCAAAAGCAATGGCAACAAAAGCCAAAATAGACAAATGGGATCTAGTTAAACTCCAGAGCTTCTGTACAGCAAAAGAAACAACCATTAGAATGAACTGGCAAACAAAAGAATGAGAAAAAATTTTCTGCAATCTACCCATGTTACAAAGGGCTAATATCCAGAATCTACAAAGAACTAAAACAGATTTGCAAGAAAAAACAAACAAATCCATTCAATAGTGGGTGAAGAATATGAAGAGACACTTTTCAAAAGAAGATGTATATGAGGCCAACAAACATATGAAAAGATGCTCATCATCACTGGTCATTAGAGAAATGCAAATCAAAACCATTTTTAGATACCATCTCACACCAGTTAGAATGGTGATCATTAAAAAATCTGGAGACAACAGATGCTGGAGAGGATGTGGAGAAATGGGAACACTTTTACAGTATTGGTGGGAGTGCAAATTAGTTCAACCACTGTGAAGACAGTGTGGCGATTCCTCAAGGACCTAGAAATAGAAATACCATTTGACCCAGCAATCCCATTACTGGGTATTTACCCAAAGAATTATAAATTGTTCTATTATAAAGACACATGCACATACATGTTCATCACGGCACTGTTTACAATAGCAAAGACCTGGAACCAACCCAAATGTCCATCAACAATAGACTGGATAAAGAAAATGTGGCACATATATACCATGGAATACTATGCAGCCATAAAAACTGATGAGTTCCTGTCCTTCATAGGAACATGGATGAATCTAGAAACCATCATTCTCAGCAAACTGACACGAGAACAGAAAACCAAACACCTCATGTTCTCACTTATAGGTAGGTGTTGAACAATTAGGACACGTGGACACAGGGAGGGGGAGCATCACACACTGCTGTCAGTTGGTGGGGGGGTAGGGGAGCATCGGGGGGGGGTTGGGAGGGTGAGGAGGGAAAACGTAGGGAGAAATACCAGATAGAGGTGATGGGGGGATGAAGGCAGCAAACCACCTCACCATGTATGTACCTATGCAACAATCCTGCATGATCTGCACATGTACCCCAGAACCTAAAGTACAATAATAATTAGAAAAAAGTAGTATGTTTCATAGTTAAGAGTAACTCTATCTACTCTCACAGTCCTAGTCCCTAGCACACTGCCTACTCAAGTTTAGAAATTCAATAGTTTCTGATGAAGTCTCGCTGTTGATGAGAGAGTTAGATAACAGAGAAATCATAATTAATGAAATGAGATTTATCAAGAAGAGGCTAGAAATGAGATCCATACTTGGAGTTAGCATTTTATGTTAAAGCACCTGTTCCATTAAAATAGAACATGAAAAGGACAGGTAAATACTAACTTTTTTAATTGATTGACAGAATGTCAGAAATTAAAACACTCATATTTTCTCCATGAAGTTGAAGGCGAAGAAGTCTGTTGGCATGATTGGAGTTGTAATTGGAAAGTGATTAAAATAGACAGATACATATTGGAAACAGTTAAATTCTTAAAAAAGAAAGTTGACCAGGGAAATGAAAGATCTAGGAAAATTTTAAACAGCCATTTCAGAACAGAAACAAAATATCTCTAGAAACACCATTCCACACATTCAAATGAACAAACAGTTGCCTAGTTGTAATGAATGGGAATCATTTAATTCATCCAGGATCTAAATGTTAACATATTGGTAGAATAATAATAGGTCTAGAGATACATGAACATAAAGTCAGAGTATAAAAATTTGAAGTTAAAATTTCAAAGCGTCTTAGAGTAAAAGATATTTCATCTTTTTAATAGTTTCCCTTAAGCCTCAGTTACTTTGGCATGAATTGGGTCACTTGCTTTACACTGATCCAGCTATTGTGACTGATTATTCACACTAGATGCAGGGCCACTCTTGCTTACTTGAGGAAGTGTGGTGAACCCACCACAAAAAGGAAGATATTTTCTCACAGAAATACCAGAGGTTATATTATCAGATTAGAGAGAAATGAAAGCTGGATGGTCTTTAGATATAATAAGCCATGTTTTAAATTGATTTTACCTACACACTCTCAGGGACACAGTATGGACTCTGTCCTTGAGTACGGCATGGAACAAAAAGGTAATGTGAAGTCAGAGTTGAAAATAAGCAGGAGGTGATAACTTTTTGGAATATATTAAATAAGATTAGGATTTGAGGCTGGGAGTGGTGACTCACAGCTATAATCCCACCATTTTGGGAGGCCGAGGCAGGTGGATCACTGGAGTCCAGGAGTTTGAAACCAGCCTGGCCAACCTGGTGAAACCCTGTCTCTACTAAAAATATAGAAACCAGCCAGGCATGGTGGTGCACATTTGTAATCCCAGCTACTTGGGAGGCTGAGGCAGGTGAATCACTTGAATCTGGGAGGAGGAGGTTGCCGTGAGTGGAGACCGTGCCACTGCATTTCAGCCTAGGTGCCAGAGTGTGATTATCTCTAAATAAATAATTAAAAGATTGGGATTTGATTTATTCATTAATTTTTTTACTGCTCACCTATTATGCTCCAGAAACTATATGGAATGAATTAATAAATGTGACAGATAAGTATTTTCTGGTCATGTGGAAATTAAATGTTAGTGTGAGGTTAAAAAAGTGACAAATGACATAAGAAATAAGTAAATTTTGTAGTAGTTTATAAGGGTATGATTGCTATAGGAAAAAACTGATAGTTTACAAAGTGTGTAGACTGCATATCCAGTGCCAAGTGGCACAGTACAATTTTAAGTAGGGTGCTCAGCATCTCTTTTATTGAAAAGAGACTCCTACTAATGGAATAAGGTAGGAAAGATAGCCATGTGAATGTCTGGGAAAAAACCTCATTTCACTTAGAGAAGACAGCCAATGAAAAAGCCCTGAGTTTGAATATATGCATTGTTTTCAATAAATAGTAAATGATATGGTAGTTATCACTAGAACAGAGTGGTCAAGAAATATTTGTAGATTTAAAAAAATCAGTGAGATAATGCTGCCAGGTCACTAGGACTTTATTAAGCAGAAAAGCACATTGCTTTCACTCTGAGTGAAATAAAGAGTCTTTCAAGTTTTTGAAATTAGGAGACATTTGATCTGATTGTGTTTTAAAATGTTTCTTTAGCTGATGTATTGAGAACAGATTATAGATAGAACAGAACAGTCTTACGGGTGACTTGGAATATGGTGGAATTCATTAATTTTAGGTTCAAGAAAATAGTGTCATATCACCCATACCTGTTTAAATGAGTTGAGTTTCAGAAGTTTCCAAGAGCAGCTCCTGCTGTCATCAAAAGGCAGTGCCTAAGTCCATTGACTTTCTTCAGAAAAGCCCATCTCTTTACAGGTAATAACTTGCTAACAATGACACTAGGGATACACTTGCCACTAGAAATGAATGATTTATTGCTAAAGTGTCTCATCACTAAAAAAGATTCAGTGTTTTCTTCTGATAAAATGTGCCTGGTTCCAGCTACACAGTGGGAGTCAAAAGCAGCTATCCATGAAAAGACCCAGTTGATGGAGAGATCTTATCTACCAAGCTCTTATCTACCAAGGCAAATAAACTTTCTTCATAGAAAGAAGGTCCTAGATGAGTAGATGACTCAGGGCATTTAATCCTATACCTCTTGCTACAAGTATAACAAGTCTGTGCTCTCTCACATACAATGGCATAATAAGATGAGAATGGGTTTAGAGAGACAAATATTTTGTGGCTTATCTCTTTTTTGTATTTTAACTTCAGTTTCTTTTTTTTTTAATTTATTTATTTTACTTTAGGTGCATACTATATCTGGCATTTCTCCCCATGTTATCCCTCCCCCACCGTCCCCTCCCTCCCCCACCCTCCACTGTCTCTTCCGTACCCCCTCAACTGCCCCCAGTGTGTGATGTTCCTCTCCCCTGAATCCATGTGTTCTTGTTATTCGACACCGACATATGAGTGAGAACATATGGTGTTTGGCTTTCTGTTCTTGTGTCACTTTGCTGAGAATGATGGTTTCCAGATTCATCCAAGTTCCTACAAAGGACATGAACTCATTGTTTTTTATGGCTGCGTAGTATTCCATGGTGTATATGTACCACATTTTCTTTGTCCAGTGTATCATTGATGGGCATTTGGGTTGGTTCCAGGTCTTTGCTATTGTACACAGGGCTGCAATGAACATATTTGTTCATGTGTCTTTATAGTAGAACAATTTATAGTTCTTTGGGTAAATACCCAGTAATGGCATTGCTGGGTCAATTAGCTTCCATTTCTAAAAATAAAACAATGTAAGAAAAAGAAAATTGTTCTCTGATAAAATAGATAATTAAAGCAAAGCAAATGGAAGAAAATGAAAAATATATTTAAATATACAACTTCACTTGTTACCACATCATCTTAATAAGCAAGCTATGGTAACATACTGCTTTATTTTTGTATTAAGCCATTCTTGCATTGCTATAGAGAAATACTGGAGGCTGAGCAATCTGTAAAGAAAAGAGGTTTAATTAGCTCACTGTTCTGCAGGCTGTACAAGCACGGCACTGGCATCTGCTGGGCTTCTGAGAAGGCCTCAGGGAGATTTTACTCATAGTGGAAGCTGAAATGGGATAACATACATTACAGGGGGGAAGGCTTCAGGGAGCTTTTACTCATATTGGAAGTTGAAATGGGATAACATACATTACAGGGTGAAAGCAGGAACAAGAGAGAGAGTGGGGGAGGGAGGTGCCACAGTTTACAACAATCCAGTCTTGAGGAAACTCACTCACTATGGCAAGGACAGCACCCAAATATTAAGGATCTACCAACATGACCCAATCACCTCCCACCAGACCCCAGCCCAACACTGGAGATTACATTTCAAGATGAGATTTGGGCAGCCACAAATATTCAAACTACATCAATTATGTGGCATTACTTAACATATGTGTCTATATATTTAAAATATGTTGTTATAATTCTGAGTCCTGATTTTTTTCATAGCTAATTGGTTATATATACTTTATACGTTGCTACATTATCTTTTACAATAGATTTTTAATAGCTATATGATATTCAATTAAGTAGGTATAACATAGTTGGGCTTTTATTATTACTGAAAATAAAAAGCTCTATAAATTTACAATTCAATAGCATGTTACACATTAGTAGGTTATGAATATTTTATTATGAGCACATTAAGTCCAAACACCTTCTCTTTTCTTTTCTCATTTGTATGTCTGGTTTTTAGTATAAAAATAGTTAAATCAATGTGGTAAAGAGTTGGCAAGAATTCTTTTAATTAATTCAAATTATTAAAAATCAATACCTCTCTATCTTTGACTAGTAATACTCATTGATTACTAGTTTTTTTCTAAGTAGTGAATATAATTGGCTTCCTGAAAATACAGGAATATATCTTAGATCAGTTCAACTGTAACAGTACATGTATCAAACACCTATCCATTGTGTCAGCTCCAAGGCATTTCATTCTTTGTTTTTATAAACCAGAGTGTATCATATGCAATTAGGAAGGCACAGCAAAATATAGATTTGGACTCAGGATAATTGGCAAAAATAAAAAAATGCTAAGACAGATGAATATTCATTAGCTTTGTGAAACCACTGTCAGTCAACTAGTTCATGTGAGTTTCCCATATTAACTCCAAATATTCATTGGTATATATATGTATATTAATGTGTACAGAGATGGTTTTCAAAATGGAAAAGTGAAGTAAAGAGAAGTTTTGAAAAATTTTTGTAAAAACATTAACTTAGCAATATTAAGAGAGGGACTTAATATAATTTGGTCAAAAGACCAGTTGTGGAATAGGAAGCAAAGGGATTCTAATGTAATAACTGTAATGAATTTCACATTATTTTATATTGAGTGTATACATAATACACCCATGAATAATACTTTATATTTCAAATATTATAGGAAAAGCAATTTGCTTACATTTAAACATTCCGGTGTTTATTTCAACTAATATTTACATAATTAGACTATATAACAAGTCTTCCATTGCCTTTTATCAGTATTATTACTTTATATAGCCATAGATAATATTGTATAACTTCCTAGTTACAGAGATTTTCAAATGATCTGAGCTTAGAAATTTTTAATAAGTACACATCTAGTCATCTAATGTTATTTATTGGGCTACATGCATGTATAAGGTGTTTTATTATATAATCCAACCAAATACCTATATTCAAATAGATACCTTGGAAAATCTTCACATACACAAACATGAATGACATGTAATTCTTTACTGATAGTTTAGAAGAGAGGAAAAATGAAAACCACAAATAAGTATGATAAAATATATGTTATATATAAATGTAAAGCATAGGATAGAGGTAAGGATAAGTAGATTATTAACTCAAACTTTCATGGTTTTAAGGGTGTTACAGAAAAAATAAAAGCATAATAAATGCTTCTTTACTAATGAGTAGAAATATTTTGGATTAAAAAACCAGGAAATAATCTTCAGAAATATAACATTATAATAGTTTGGTATAATATTTCACAGTGTATGTTCATGTACTTTACACTCATACGTGGCAGGGTTTTTATTTGTTGTAGTGCTTAGCTGAAAATAATGGAAACAGATATTGATTAATTAATTTAGATGGGAAGATATCTGATGTCTCGCCAAACCAATGGGAAGTCAAGAGAATCAGATTCATAAAGCAAGCCAAAAATAAGGAAGTATGAACACCAAAAAAATTAGCTAGTCACGGTATTACCTGGTGCACTACTGTAACTTGGTATTTAATTCCCCACTGCAGCTAGACTTTTGTTGTTATTGCCACCATTTCTTAACTTTCCTGTTACTTTGTTTAATTTCTTTAAGATTCGGACCATAGGTAGCAACACTTGATTAACAAACTGTTGATCATAAATATCTGTGGATATAAGAAAGAAATTTTTGACTCCTTTTGGGTGCCCAAAGTGAAATAGATAACCAACACAAAGAAAATCTCCTCTATGAAGTGAAAGAGAGTAAGGATGTGTTTCAAGTAATAAACTGATGGAATATTGGGTAGAAAGTTTTAAGCTATTACACAAAAATTAAACTTTTGCTATTTGGCAATAAGAAGTCATGACTGCATCTTAGGCAGAATAATTAATCTTATCAGAATTGCATTATTAGAATTTACTTTAGTAACAATTTGGATGAAAATACTGTAACTATGAGGGTCTATTGAAATAGAATTCAGGAGACTCATGATATTCCTGAAACAGATGATAAGCGTCTTCATTGGCATAATGTTACTGGTGCTGTGGAGAATAAAAAATAAATGGACGTAATATTTATTTTGGAAGTAGAATGTGGAGAGCTTAGTAACTTAGGGAATATGAGGGATAATGGAGAGAAATGAATCAGAGACAACTTATAGGTGCCTAATTTGGCTACCTGGATAGTTGTGATGTTATTAGATGGCAATTAATTTAGTTTTGGACTCATCATTTTGGAAATAAATTGAAAATTCAACAATTAGAAAATATTGGCCTACAGTTTGGAACCATAGTATTGATAGTCTTTAACATAGGAAGCACTAAAACTCCAAATACATGCCCAGAAAGATAAACCACTATAAAAACAAAGTTAAAAAAAGAAAGGGTAAGTGTTTTAATGGAAGCCAAGGAAATAGACTTCCAAGAATCAACAGGAAGTCAGCTGGGCTATGTGATTTTAAAATCAAAGAGAAAAGGAAGTGAAAATATGCTAAACATTTAGATGCTAGATAGTTACTGATAACCTTGACAGCACAGCTTCTTCCAGGTGGTAGAGAGAATTTCAAGGATTAAAGAGTGAATTTGTGGGGGAGGGTGGAGGGGGGGGGGAATAAAGCTAGAAAGATTTGTTTAATAATATTTTTTTCAGAATAAAGGAAAATAAATTCTGGTCAATATAGTGATGTCGCATCTCTACATAACAAGCCTAAAAGAAACAGCTGGGCCTGTTGGCTTATGCCTGTTGGTCCCGGCTACTGGGGGGTGGGGAGGAGGTTGAGGAACCTTTGAGACTGGGAGGTTGGTGGCAACTTAAAAATAGGTTGGTAAAACAAAAGTGCTACTTGAAACATAACTTACAGAGCAGTATTCTTATAACAGAGAAAACTGATTCACTATTTTAGTCCTAGTTTAGTCTAATATAATTTACTTCTTTTATTAAGTAGATAATTTAGTGTGATTTGAATTATGCACTGCCTAAGAATAGATACATTTATTGCCTACTTATTTAGTGTAAGTTAATGTTATTGACGATAGCAATTTTAAATATTTATTTTTAACCACTTAATATATAACAATAACTTAGAATACTGTATTTATGGGATAGGTTCTGAATTTTATAAATGTTTGCATAAAAAGCACACTATAAATATACCAATTCATTAGAAAGGTAATAATTTGAAATAGATTAAGACTGAAACCATCACAGGTGCCAAAAACATAAAATATCTCTTAGAATTATCATCAGTGGTAAACATTGTTTAATACGTTGAAAAATATATTTAAATTAAAAGGATAGGTAAAAAAGATAAAACTAAGAAAATATATTCAACCTCTGTAAAGGCCACTAGGAGAAAAATATATCACTTTATGTTATCATTTTTTAGTTGATTCTGGAATCCTAATCACCAAACAGAAAGAAAATTAGTAATAGAAACTCTGCAATACAAAATTTATTTGCAATGCTCTGACGAATAATTGAAATATTCATAAAATAGTAAGTCTTAATGGAGGTTCTCTCCAAGGTGTGGCAAATTGGTGTACAAGTTATGAGTTACCAGTGTGCCCAGGTAATGACTGCCTTAGCGTTTGAGACACTGACCTGCTAGACTGACTGCTTTGAGACTCCAGAAGTCTAGTTTAACCTAATGTTTCCCTAAAACGTTATACTTTAAGTGTATCATGATTTAAAAAGCTTGTGAATCGTTGTTTTAATCAATAAAGGTTTTGATAAGTACCATGAATTCAATGTATTTTTTCCCTGAAAAAGAGGAATGAAAATGAAATGTCAACTACAATGTTTTTCTTACTATGAAACTATGCATGATTATCATAGTAAATGTATACAAATAATCATAGAACAGAAAGAAAATCACCCATTACTCCTCAGTTTAAACATATGTATTATAAACATTTTGAGGCATTTTGTTCAAGGTGTGTGTGTGTGTGTGTATGTGTGTGTGTGTATGTGTATGTGTGTGTGTTTAAAAACTAAGCCTGTATATATTTGCTGAATGAATTCATGATTATTGTGAAAAGTTAAAACAAAGACACAGAGAACTTGGAATTTAAATTTTGATTCTAAAGTTTATGTTAAAATCTTCATTCTTTCCAGGAGCAACACAAACTGTATGTGTAGAAGAAAATCACTTAATTTAGGCTGACATTTAAATAATGAGATTTATATAAAGAATAAACTATTATCTCAGGTATTCTTTTTTAGCATGTTTCCTTTTAATTATATCAGAAATATAGGTTACATCATTATAGAAACATAGCCTGAAAAAATGTACTATTAGATATTATATTCAGGAATAGTTTTTGAAAATTAATTTTCATCACTGAATGTATTTATATATAACAAAAATAATAGGTGTTATTTCCATATGACTGTGGTTAGTCTAATGGCTTTATTAAAAAGACATATTTCAGGAGTTGTTTTTGTGCATAGGCATGTCATCTAGTCTCTTGGGAAAACAATCCATGTAAGCTATTAGTTCCCAGGCCCTATATGTGTATATACTTTTCATTTTTCTATCATTTAATGAATTCTCTGAAGGTGACATTTGCTGAACATCGGCTTTGATATTAACAAATTTCATGCCTCCTTAATTGTAGTAAATCTGGTTGGCATTTGGATATTTGTATAAAGAAAATAGCATTATTGTGTTTTTATAAAGGAAAATTAGGCATGTGTTTTATAAGATGATAACAGGTGGATTATTCTTTTTTAAGAACGTTTGATTTTACAATAGTTCAGGTTACAATATTACTCCAAATATATTCTGTTTCTTCTTTGTTTCTTAATTCTTTAAGTATGCAGAATTATGTTCATTGAATTCTTCCGTTCATGATACACTATGTTCATCTGTTAATATAAGCCTCTTCTTTGATTTTATGTTTTATTATTATTATTTTATTTCTCATCAATAATGTTGCCAATATGACAATATGAAGGTAAGGCCACTGGTGTATATATATATACATATATGTATATATGTATATATATATAAACCATGTATGTATACATACATACATGGTGTGTATATATTCATATATATGTGTATATGTATATGTGTATATGTATATGTATATATGTATATACATACACATATACAAATGTACGTATATGCACATGTATATATGTACATACATACATACATATTTGATTAGATACGTCTAGGCCACAACATACATACATACATTTATATATATTCATTGATTTATTTGATTAGATATTGTAGTCTAGATGTATCTAATCAAATAATATATATGTTTTGTATATATATATACACACACACACACACATATATGTGTGTGTGTGTGTGTATGTGTATGTATGTTGTGGTCTAGACATATCTAATTAAATAAATCAATAAACTCATACCACTCCAGAAGAAAGTGGCTAAATAACACCATATGATTTACTTTTTTTTTTTTTTTTTAATAAAGATGGGGTTTCACCACATGGCCAGGTTGGTCTTGAACTCCTGACCTCAGATTATCCACCCACCTTGGCCTCCCAAAGTGCTAGGATTACAGGTGTGAGCCACCGCGCCAGGCCAGCGGTAGTCATATGATTTTCTTTACGAGAAATAAATTAAGCATATATGACAAACCACTAAGGTACAGAAAATCTTTAATCAGTCTTGTGCTTTACACAAAATTTTAAAATAAGTTATAAATAGATTTAATAAAATGTTACTGAGAATTAAATATCATATTATATGAAGCCTCCTTATTTTTCATTTTACTGCCTTTTCCTTCTTAAATCCAGAATTCAAAATTGAATACATTTAGGAATAAAGACAGAAATTTTTTCCACATTACTGCACCTTTAACTGATATTCCAATATAACCACACCCACCGATACAAACATATTCATAGTTAAAAACTAGATTAAAGACTATACCAAAACTTTTAAATTTGTGTAAGTCTATTTGTGCACAAAAGCAGAGACACATATACATGTGTGTATCAAAAACCTTGCCGTGTATAGGCTGAGAGTGAGCGGGAGTGAGAGAGACATTTATATTAATATAAGCCAGACAGTGTGTGATGAGGAAAATAGAGAAATCAATGATGAATCCTAAATATTCAGCTTGATTAACTGAATAAATAATGCTTCCATGAAGGATGACAAATTTCATGTTGTACTGGAAAGTGGAATCTATTTTGGAATTAAGTTTGACTTGCATATGAAACATTAATGGGGCTAAGTAGGCAATTAGCTGAATTAATTAAAAGTTCAGTGAGAGATCTAGATTAGAGATAAATATTTGGAAATCACCTTCAGGTAAATGTATTTAAAACCATGGAAATAAATGAGTCATTTAGGGAGAAAGTTTATCTAAAGAAATAGAAGTACAACAAGTCAGTAATTTCAGAGAGTAAAAGTATAGATGCATAAATGTGTCTAATCTTATTCTCCCTGGATAGAAGGAAAACAAATATCTGATGCAGTCATTATAACTAAGTAGTCACACTGAATCTACTTGATCGAAATTTAAAGTAAATTCAATACCTTCGGTTGTGTGACTTTTTTTTTCAAGAAACCTACACTTGTTTAGATACAGAAGGATAAAGTTGATATTTGAGTTTAAACATTATTATTATTTTGTTAGATAAGTAAAATGCGATAACAGAGAAAAGACAATAATACTAAAGCTGATTATAAAGAAGTGTTTAAATTGTAATCATGTGATCTCAGATGAGCAACAACAGAAGTGAAGACAGTGTGTAGGTCTATAGGTTAGAGTCTTAATGAGGTTGAAGAATTTGTTCAGAGATATATTTGAATAAATAAGCCAAAGAAAGAGAAGTAGAGTTTAAATAGTGAGACGCTTGTTAACAGGACTAAATGTAACATAGTTGTTAGTGTAGGATATATCCATGGAATTGGGTTACAAAAGTCTAATACATGTAATTGAGGGTTATATGTTTTTTAGAAGACAGATGCCAACGGCCTACACTTCTGCTATTAAAATAATTAAGAGGCAGAAATGAAAATTAATTTTAAACAAATTTAATTCCATTCCATTCAGTTAAGTTGACCTATATCCATTTAGTAGCTGAAGCCAAAAACCCAAAATAATTGTTTAGTCCTTCCTTTCTTTGGAATATATCCCATCTTCAAATTCTTTAGGCACTACTTACTGAAAAATCTGGATTCTAATAATTTCTTGCCACTTCTACTACTACTGTTTCCACCATTGTCCTTCAGTATATAATTCTTTCAGAAGCAATCACACTTATAATTTCAAAATCCAACTTACAGCTTTTTCTTCTTAAAATCTTCCAAACATCTGTATCCCACACTGCATAGGAATTAAAGTAATTACAAAGGCCATTACCTCTTTCGCATCTCCAGTTGCTCTCTTCCTAAACACTGCCACAGAAGACTGGCTCTTGGCTACACCCAAGTATCAGCAGACACATTCTTGCCTTGTGACTTGTTAATTTGTTAATTTCTCATTCTGGTACTCTGAGCTACCTAAATCTGCTGGGACATGCTTTCATGTCATTCCAGTATTTACTCATATATCACTCTTTCAGTTAAATTCTGTCACTCAAGTTAAAATTGAAACAGGCAGTCTCTACGTCTATTTTTATTCTCTATTTTTCTTCAGAGCAATTAAACAATTAATAAATTAAATAATATTTTATTATATGCTAGTTCACATATATAATAAAGTGACTATTATATTAAAATACAAATAGAATTAATAAATAATATTTTATTATATACTAGTTTGCTTGTATGTAAGGTATTATTTATTAATTCTATTTACTATCTCTTAATCCACTATATAATCTACATTCAAGAAGGGCATCATCTTTTACCTAAAATTTTAATGTTTTCTTTACTACCTTATCAACAGAATTTAGAATGTCAGCACAAAATTGGATTTCAACATATATTTAGTATATGCATGAATGGATGGTTTTATTGAGGAATACCAAATGTATGTAAGTTTAGTATACTTTCTAATAAGAATTTATATTTATATAACATCTATTTCTATATCTTAAGCATTGAAAATCAAAACAGGCCAATACCCTAATTAATTAACAAGGGAGACATTTTTGTAGGAAAGTAATTTTTTCCCATTGGTTTTTATAAAACAGTAGATAGATGGTGACCACATGAACTACATTGGTTTTCAATTCTAAACTTAACATTTTGAAAAAAAATATTTTTATACCTTAGCTGTCTGAAAATATTCTGCTGAAATATTTGTATAACTATGCAAATATTAATATATCAAGCAGTAGAAGTCTTAAGTAAAACTAACAAATGATGCCTATTTTTATCAGTTGTGATATGGGTGTTTTAATACACCATGAAATTACTCAAAGCAAATCTGAAGCCAATTTTATTCTAACAAATGAACTTTTTTCAATTAATATATTGAGTAAATGGTGTGTGTCTCAAAAAATTCCCAAAATGCCGTGAATGAATGCACAGGCTCATGGCTTACATTCAGTTGGCGTTTCTCTTGGAAGCCACATCTTAATTTCATAATCAAGGCCTCCCACAGAAGATTCCCCCCACACTGGATACGTGCCTGATTTATCTAGATGCAAGCCAACTAATTCCTGGGACAACAGATGGGTCTATTCAATCAATATGCGTATCTGCCAAATAAGGTTAAAAAAGTCTCAAACTAAAATAAAATATTCCCCAAAATCAGTGCTTAATCAGTTGAACATACAAATACATAGAATTTGTATTCTTCTTATTCTCATCTTTCTCAATGGTAGGAAATTAGAAAAACAAAATTATCTGAGTAGGGACAAAATTCTGCAAAATCCCACTATGATGAAGAATGTTAAAAATCTACCTATTGAAAATAAATTAATCTAAGTCATCAATGCCAATGGTAATTAAATAACTGTGAAGCTAGCTAATGGTTTTTTTCTGGTTTTGTTTGTAATTTAAACTGTTATGGAAATATGAAAGCCAATAAATAGATCATAGTGGTCTTAATAGTATCTGACTCTTAATAATATTGTTGTTACGGCTTTTTTAGTTTTGGATACTCTTAACATCTTATAAAAAATCTGGAGAATGTCTTATCAAAATGCTACACTCTCTCCAATTTTCGTATTTGTTCATGAAATCTTAAGTGACTCAAGAGGTCTGTGATATTGAATCAATTGACCTTGAATCACAATCAGAAACCATTAATTATCCACTAGAAACTACAAAGTACAAAGATGAATTCTGTAGTATCTGCTTGGAGTTTAATCTTAATTTCTTGATGATCACCATAGTCAGTTTCAGTGGGGTAGTTCTCTAAATTTGCCAGGATTTTTCACATTAGCAGACTGGGTCCCTAAACAGGCAAAAACTAAAAATAGCTAAAAACAAACAAACAAACAAAAAACCTAAACATCCCTAAAAACTAATCCATGTTTATTGTTGAATCATTAGGAGTCAGGTATTAATAGCTATTATAATTTATGTCAATTATACATGGATATCCATGAACCCTTTGCTGTCTACTCCCTTTGCAAAACCAAAAATGATAATTTGTGTTAATTCCTGTGGAATAAGAATCAACGCCTCATAGCTCTATATGAAACATGGCTTCATTGCAATCCATAAACATATTAAGAGTTATCTGCTTACTACTGGGTAACTATTTCTAACATACGCAGTTATAGTTTATACGGATTGCCAAAAACAAGAATTAATAACTACTTACAGTTGTTACTATTATAAGTCATGGCAGTATTTGATGATGAAGAATACCTGTGAATATTTGTACTTTTTACTAAATATAAAATTTTACAATTTTCTGTTTGTCACTGCCTATTTTTTCGTTTGTTATTGGCCACCCTTACAAAGGTAAATTGTTGAATAACCATGACACAATAGTCTATTTTCTATTCAAAGTTCTGCTGATTCATAAATTTTACTAGAAGAAAACCTTATTGCTTTATAAAAACAGAAAATAAATTAGATACTAAGAAAATAATGCTGTTTACAATAAATTTTAAATTAAAAATTATTTAATATAAAGTGGTAGTATGATTGAACGATATGAATTCTTCAGTTACTGAGAGAAATACAGTTACATTCTTAACATGTTTCTTAATTTACGGGAACAGTGATTTACTTTAATTTGAATCTGTCTCTTCAATGTTTCTTTGTTGGTGTACCAAGAAGCACAGTGAATATAGATCCATAATAGGAAAAGCTGTTTCTAATGGAATCCAGCCTTAATGCTGGATTAAATAATTGCAAATACTTTCTAAGATAAACTACACATGCATTTATTATTATTTTTTTTAATTTCCCCACTCTCTCACTACTGCCACCAGGTATTAAATATATATTAAATATATATATAAAATCTTATCAAGACTGGTCAGCATTTTGTTCTATCATAAAAAAGCACTTTCAATAATTTTATGGATATTAATAATTGTTTTAAATCTGTTTTTTCTGATAACTAGCAATGCTTTGAAGACTTGGTCCTTGGATCTTAGGTGCTTTCTTTTAGAGTTATGGGACAACAAAAATAATAGTAACTAAAATTTGTTCAGTACTCCATGTGTGTCAGGAACTGTGCTAAATAATACTGATATATGAGAAGTCAATATTTACAGGCACCAAGTGAGTTTTCTGCCAAACTGCTACCCTTATTTTAATCAGCCAGGATTCTAGGGGAAAAATAATGCACTAAAAATCAAATAAGATATTTTTGCATTTCAAAAACAATACATTTGTTTTTTGTTATTTTACGGTTTTTTGTTTATTTTTAATCTAACATAGAAGGACACAGGATATTAAGTTTGTGCATGTTATGAAGAGCGGATGGAAAGAAAACATCTCATTTTTCCTTCAAATTAGATATATTAAAGGGATTGGGGAAGAACTAACAAACACGTTGAGTGAGTCTAAGAATAAAATTATCAGAACTGGAGGAATGATACGATAGCAATGGAGTCAGTAATCAGAGGCATACTCGACCCCAGGACCTAGGCTCTGTTTTTCTTAGACCAGAGTGGGCACATGAAGGCCATCTAGAGTCAAACAGGTGATACACCATATATAACCAGGGTGAAAACCTACAATGTATTTCTTTCCATTCAGTCTCAGATGAGAAATTCCCATTAAAATCAACTCTCATATATTCCATAGATCTTAGTCATATCTGTATTCTGAGGCGCTGTTCATTCCTGATCTATATCTGTCAGGGTTCATTGACAAATATAGAAGCTACTCAGAGTATATCAGGCAGAAACTATTTAATTTATGGCTCTGATAGTTATAAAATATTAGATGGACAGGAAGCCTTGAAATCAGGAGGATATCACACTATTGTAGCTACAGATCAGAAGTTGGGAAACTTGGACTGCTGCTACCATTATTGCTGTCTTGAAACTGTCTTCTTAACCAAATAGCTGGTGACTGAACACTGCAATGCAGATTCCGGTACCAACAGACGGTCATGTCTCTCCTATTTTTATTTTTTACTGAAGTTATTGAAAAATAACTTTTACTCCACTTCTACCTACCCAATATTGTTTGAGTATATCTCATAGGTAAAATTTTATGTGTATCAAGAATGCCAGCTAAAAAAGACTACATAGTCACAATCAATCAGAAGGAACTAATTCTGAATTAGAAGCAAAACTGTACCTTAGTCTTCTCAAAGGACTTGGACACTGACTCCATAAACCAGACTTCCTTGGTGGGCCAAGCTTTCCGTAGGCATCTAGGCCTAAGAATACTGATCCCACCTACTTCACCCTCCACCCTTAAAATTCTCAAGGGTAAATTTTGGAACAGTTTTAGACTAGATTCTATCTAGTCTAGTGATAGCAATAAGAGCCAGACAAATTCCTAGGCAGACAGGGATGGGTCCTGGTGAATCTTGACCTTCAAGCCAAGGACAGTCTGAAGCCCAACCACCAAACCCACCAGTTCTGTATAGAGTCCATGGACTGGAGTGAGAACTTCCATTCCAGTTTGGTGCAAACAGCCCCTGATTGGTCCTGGACCAAAGTCCCAGGCCCATCCTTCACTTCAGTCCCCAGTTGGTTCCTTACACTATTGTACCACTTTTTGAATGGTGCTTTTTTCCAAACCTACCCATAAATCAATCAGCATACACTTCTGCATTTTAAGTTCATAAAATTCTCAGATTCGCCCTTGCAGCCAGCAACCCACTTTTGCATCCCCTTTTGCTGCTGAGAGCTTTCTTTGTGTTGCCCAATAAAATTCTACTCTGCCTTATTCACTCTCTGGTGTCCACATAACTCATTACCCTTGGTCATGAGACAAGAACTTGGAACTTGCTGAACTGCAGGAGTGGAAGTGCTATAAAACTACCTCCTGCTCGCCAAACTATGAAAGTGAAGAAGCAGCAACACTAGCACAGCTCCATAGTTTTGAATTTTGTGCTGAGAATGTTTTGCAGGTGGCATGTGCATGCACACATGTACATGTCTGTGTAGATGTGCACCCTAAGATTATAGCAATGTAGCATAATCAGGAAAATATAGCCCTAGATTTGCTTATCATCTTGCTTCTTAACCCAACCTGATTTTCTTCCCCTGGATCTTTCCAACACTTGTCTGTGCTCTAAGGAGGGCCCCTTATAGGTTATGAGATATTTGCCTCCTTCAATACATGCCTAAAATTTCAATATTTCAAGTATTAACTATTGTGTATTTATGTATCTAACTATATAAAATAAATGAGTACAGTGAGTACAGTTCTTAATTTCCAGGTATTGTTTAGTATTTTTTGTAAGTTATATGTTCTTAATATTTAATTTTTATAGTTACATAGAGTATTTATAATAACTGCATATGTGAACAGTTAGAAGGAAATGATCTTTTTCTGTTCACCAATAACCCTACTAGGCATCTTTGCTACATATTAACCAGCAGGCATGTGTAGATATTTGAATTTTCAACCTCACTAAAAATTACTCTTTCTTGTTGACATATCAGACGTAGAAACTTTATTCCACTTTTGAATGAACTATGTGTTCAATATTGCAGGATATGAATCCATCAAGAATATATGCTATTAATACTTTATACTAATATCTTAGTTTTTAGACACTGTTTTATTGAGTTTAACAGAGGAAGTTTTATTTGAGGATCTCAAACTGCCTGAAATTCTGATGCATCATATAATAGCAGCATTTCTTCCATTCACATTTGTAAGTAGTCAGTTTCAGTTCTGCTGTCTCCACATTTTACTTTCTAATTTCCTCAAATCTAATGATAGTTCTGTACCTCTTTATCTAAAGCATCAGAAAGAGTACTTTTTCATTTCATGGTGAATCTAGAACAAAAAATCAAATTCAAACTGAGGTTCTTGAATCACCATCACAACTATAAAAAAATGGAACAAATTGAGATAAATAAGAAATGTAAAGCCCTACAGATTGTGTTATCAAAGGCACTTGAGACTTAGCTGAAGACTGAAACCTTAAAAGAAAAATGAAAACTTAAATTGTAAAATATTTTACTTTAGTTTTTAGTGGAGTTCTACTTAACGCCTGTAAAATACATGCTGTAAATATACGAATCATCATTTAAATAGAATTCATCTGCTTGAGTAATAGAGGCTGTCCATGGTTGCATTTCTTCTACTTTAAATTTTGTACTTTGAAACCTAATATACAATAATGATAGTATTTAATAATGATCAGAGTAACCATGAAACTTAATCATGATTAAGAAACAGAGAATGGGGACTTAGCCCACTGCAGCTAAGAAATAGACAGGATTTCAGGCTGTTAAAATGAGAGGTAAATGCGGATCAGAGTAGAGAGACAAATCTGGGACCTCTGGATGCAAGAACCCTGCATGTTGAGGCAGGAGTGAGCATAAGAATTGGAAGATTATCCTGGACCATAGAAAGAAACAAGTAGAGTTGTCCCAAAACACAATGTGTGGAACATTGATTCCTGTAATGATACAAGAGGAGAAAGTTACTCTAGGTCTTCTCCATGAGATGTAACCATAGAAAGGGACTGAAATGATTATTGGTCAGGGTGTTGAAAATATTGCTTAAAATAAAAATGAAAAGAAATATTTTAAAAATTTAATGTTTAGAGAGAAAAAATTCATATTTTGAAATAAAATAGTTATGGCAAAAGGCAGATTGGACACTACTGAAGAGATATCAACTAGAGTTGGGTATATATGTGAACATTGATCAAAATGCAGAGTAGAAATATGAAAACTAAACCTATAAGAAAGACTTTAAGACACCTGGAGGATAGAATGAGATACTGTCTGGATATCAGAAGGAAAAAATGGGGAAAAATGTAAGGAATAAATTATTTAAAGAGATAATTGTTGTGGATTTTTAGAATTCATAAAGCAGGAATCCAGTAATCTTGGAAGCACAGAGCATTCTGAGCAAAATCAATATAAAGAAATCCATGACCAGACACATTGAATGAAACTAAGGAACCCTGATAACAAAGAAAAAATGTTAAAGGTAACCAACGGAAAAGGAGAGGTTACATATAAAGGAAAAAAAGAGAAAGAGAATAACAGACCTTTCAACAAAAATAATGGAAACATGAAAACATTAGAGAATAATTACAAATTTTAAGAGAAGTAGTTGTCAACACATATGAACAAAACTATCCTTTAATAACAAAGTTAAATCTTAACATTTATAGATAAAAATTGAGAACATTTATACCAAAGTCTTCTGCCCTAAAGTCAAGTCTGAAAGAGGGACTTTAGAAAGAAATAAAAATATTTACAAAGTATTGCTGGGATATGATCAAAAAATACTTTTAAAAAACATATAGAAATATCCAAACATTGTATAAATAAAATAATACTAAAATAAAAATTATTATGTGATTAAAAATAGGTAATCTTGAAAGATTTGACATCAATAATGTAAGTTGTCTTCTAGGCATTGCTCCCTGAGGTGACATTTGTACTTGAGAAAGGAGGGAGTTCCTCCTGGTTTGGGTTTAAAGAGAATTGATGGTGGTCAAATTTAAGAATAATAACAGCTATCATTTACTGAAACCCTAGCATGCCAGTGATAGGTGAAGCTGTTAAGAATTTAATTATAATTCTTATGATAATAATGGTAAGTTTAAATTTACTCATCAGAAATTTAAAGCATAGTGAGCATGAGAGGGCTTCAGAGTGCTTAAAGAGATCCCTATCTGTAGACGACAGAATTATCTGACTACCAGAGTAGGACTTAATTGTAAAAGTTAAGAAATTCTGAAAGGGCTGGGTTTTTTCAGCCTAATCACATCTCTCAAGCAACATCCATAATGGATACTGGTTTAGATGATTTGTCAAGGGACTAGAAGAAGTATCATTAGAAAATGAGATATTGGGAAGTCTGAGAGAGAGAGATGTGGAGTGACTCAGAGATATACACATAAAGTGTGAGTATCTTCATATCCCACCAAGAACACCAAATCCTTCAATGGCAATATCAAACTGTGTTGATAGGATAACTCAGTGAGTAGAAGTTAGCCTAGCTGTATCTTTAGTGAACACTGTGCTTTTGTAATAGGATTATTATTACAGAAAATAAGGTTTTTTTTAAAATGATAAATGCCCTGGAGCCCAAAAATATGGGTTCTCTTTACCAAGCTGGATCTAGCTATTGTCGCTGCTGAATGTCCAACTGGTAACCAACAGAGATCAAAGAGGCCAACCAGTCACTTGATGACAAGTTGATAACATAAGACCCTTACTAACATTGAAAGAAAAATATTTTACCCTGTTCAGAATTGACACACATGTTGGGATTATGTTTGCCTTTGGGACTGTCATATCACAGCCAGTAACACTACTCAAGGGTTCAGAGAATGTCTGATCTGCTGACAGGAATCCTACATGACTTTGCTTCAGATTAAGTGTGCTGCATTGCAGAAATGGTGATTCAGCAGTGTACTCATGATCAGAGATCTACTGTTCTTAGGGCATACCAAAGAGGCTTGAACAAATAGTCTTTTAAATTACAGCTGAGTTTTCAACTTGTAGATGGCAACTCAGGATCATCGATATGAACATAATGGGGAAGAGGAGAAATGTGCTTGAGACATAAGTAACCAAATGAATGACTCTTTTTACTCTTATGTGCAATTGCATCTGAAAATGGACAAGTGCCGCAATCACAGCCTGATAAAGACATGGGATCTAGGTCTCAGAAACCTCAATAATGCAGGTCTGGTTCACCCTGCAAGGTCAACAACTAGACAAGAAGTGCTGCTATTCCAGATGGAGAAGACTCTAAAATTTGGGGTGGAGGAAAATTGTCTGTTATCCTAATTAACAGCAGCAGTGGCCTGCAGACCAATGACAGCAGTGAAATATTTATTTAATTCTGCTCTCCTAAGCGTTCCCAGCAATCTGACCAACAACAATTTTGGAAAATATACAACTAGATGGATTATGAATGGTAAGAGTTAAGTTCAGCTAAACAGATCTTAGTGGATGCACTCAGCTATTTATCTTGATTTTCTTTACTGCCAGTTGTACCTACCCACCAGGTGTTAATAGTGATACCTTCTAATGGTTCTCTGTTTTTTGTTGCATACTTCTATCAACATTGTTCTGGGTTTAAAGGGCCAGCTCTCCTGGGAGCTTATGCTACCACATCTCCAAAGGGGCAACAGGCAGACTTTGTCAGACTGATATGAAGTTACAAAATGTTAGTTTCCTTGCATTAAAAAGTGAGATCAGGCCGGGCACAGTGGCTCAAGCCTGTAATCCCAGCATTTTGGGAGGCGGAGATGGGTGGATTACCTGAGGTCAGGAGTTCAAGACCAGCCTGGTCAACATGGCGAAACCCTGTTCCCCACAGCCAAAAAAAAAAAAAATGCAAAAGTTAGTCAGGCATGGTGGCAGGTGGCTGTAGTCCCACATACTCAGGAGGCTGAGGCAGGAGAATTGTTTCAACACCGAGACACAGAGGTTGCAGTGAGCAGAGTCTGCACCATCACACTTCAGCCTGAGTGACAGAATGAGACCCCTTCTCAAAAAAAAAAAAAAAAGAAAGAAAGAAAGAAAGAAAAAAAGAAGAGTGAGATCAAGTCATGAATATAAATTCCAGAGTACTCCAGATATCTGATATTTGCTAGAATGCTGCCCTTGCTTAGTTTTTTTCTAATGTTCTATCTTGCTTCTCTCATTTACTTTTATGGCAAGTATTCATTCAAATAAAACAGAAAACAAAAACAAAACTCCGTTTATTACTGCTTCTAGAAAATTCAAATTAAGACATAATTTTCTCTAAACACTGCTACAGAATGCACATTTCAAAAACAAAGACACAAACAAGGAGACACAGAAATCAGAGAATTGATCTAAAGAGACAGATGAAAACACTCTAGTTTTTCTGTTCTCTAAGTATGTGGAGAATCAATGGAGATTTTGGAAAAAGAGTGGCAAAGGTAATTAAGGTGAGATTGAAACAGATTAAAAGTCTCTGTCATAGAAGTTTGACTTTCTATAACAAAATACCATAGATTGAATAGTTTATAAAAAACAGAAATTTATTTCTCATAGAAATAGAAGCTGAAGTCTAATATTAGAGTGACACATGATGAGATTCTGGTGAGGACTTTCTTCTGTGTTGCAGATTGTTCTATTCTCATTTCATCCTCACTAGGTGGAAAGGGAAAAAGTTAGCTCTCTGTGGTTCCAATTATGAGAGCACTAATCCCATTTGCAATGGGCAAATTATTTCCTGCTTAATAAATGGTGTTGGAAAAACTGGATAGCCATGTTGAGAAAGCAGAAACAGGACCCCTTCCTGACATCTTACACTAAAATTAACTCCAGATGGATTAAAGACTTAAACATAAGACCTAAAACCATAAAAACCCTAGAAGAAAACCTAGGCAAAACCATTCAGGACCTAGGCATAGGCAAGGACTTCATGACTAAAACACCAAGAGCATTGGCAACAAAATCCAAAATAGACAATTTGGATCTAATTAAACTCCAGAGATTCTGTACAGCAAAAGAAGCAATCATTAAAGTGAACCAGCAACCAACAGAATGGGAAAAAAAATTCCCAATCTACCCATGTGACAAAGGGCTATTATCCAGAATCTATGAAGAACTAAAACAGATTTATAATAAAAAAACAACCCCATTCAAAAGTGGGCGAAGAATATGAACACACGCTTTTCAAAAGAAGACATATATGAGGCCAAAAGACATGAAAAAATGCTCATCATCACTAGTCATTAGAGAAAAGCAAATCAAAACCACATTGAGATACCACCTCATGCCAGTTAGAATGGCAATCTTTAAAAAATCTGGGTGGATCCAAGATGGCCGATTAGGAGCAGCTGAGGATTGCAGCTCCCAGTGAAAGCGCGGAGGGTGAGTGGACGCCGCATTGCCAGACAGATTTTTATTGCCCACAGACCAGGAGATTCCCAGGGGAATGAGCCCCACGGGTCGCCAGCGCGGCTGGTTTGGCCGGCGCAGCAGTTTTTGCCGGCGCGACTGTTTTCGCCGGCGCTGCTGCTTTGGGCGGCGTCCCGGCGCAGCGGTTCCCCATACAAAATACGTGGGTCCGGGTGCCGTTTTAGCTGGCAATTGGAGCTCCGGGGAAGGCAGAGCCGCCCATTCATCTGATTAAAAAAGGGGACTGAAACAGGCAGCCAGGCCGGGGAGATTTCCCGGGCAAAAAAAAACACCACGAATCTCCGCGCCCGCGGTTTAAGCCGGCGCAGTGGGTCGCCGCACGGGAAATCACACAGATCCCAGCGCCTTTTCAACAGGCGGCTGGAACACCTGGGAGACTCTGAGGCAGGGAGCCAGGTGATCAGGCTCGGCTGGTCCCACCCCCCACAAAAAACAGCCATCGGAAACGCTCTGGATCCAGAGTTTCACAGCAAGCACAGCTGAGCCCTGGACGGCCCAGCTCTGTGGGGGGGGGGGGGGGGCGTCTGCCATTACTGAGGCAGTCTGCCGCTACAGAGGTAGTTTGCCATTGCTGAGGCAGTTCTCACTACACCGGTATAAACAGGACTGCAGGGAAGTTCATACGGCAGCTGGGTGGAGCCCACAGCAGCTCAGCAAAGCCTCTGTACACAAACAGTGACTAGGCTGCCTCATCGCTGGGCAAGGCAGCCCTGAGAAAAAGGCAGCAGCACCAGGGAAACTCATAAATAAAGCCCTAACTCCCTGGGACAGAGCACCTGGGGGAAAAAAGGGGTTTATGAGTTCTGCTGCAGCAGACTTAAACGTACCTGCCCAGCAACTCTGAATGAACAACGGAGCTCACAGCTCAGCACTTGAGCTCCTATAAAGGAAACTCTGTCTCCTCAAGCAACTCCCTGATCCCCCGTATATCCAACGAGTCACCTCACAAAGGAGTGCTCAGATGGACATCTGGCGGGTATTCTTCTGGGACAAAGATAGCAGAAGAAGAGACTGGCAGCAACCGTTACTGTTCTGCAGCTGCTGCAGGTGATCCCCCAGGCAAGCAGGGCTGGGAGTGGACCTCAGCAGCCCTACAGCAGAGGGGTCAGACTGGTAGAAGGAAAACTAAGAAACAGAAATAAATAACTTCATCATCAACAAACGGGACGTCCACTGAGAGACCCCATCTGAAAATCACCAACCACAAAGACCACACATAGATAAATCCGCAAAGATGGGAAGAAACCAGCGCAAAAAGGAGGTAAACACCCGAAATCAGAACGCCTCTCCTCCTACAAGGGATCACAACTCCTCACCAGCAAGGGAACAAGGCTGGATGGACAATGAGTGTGATGAAATGACTGAATCAAGCTTCAGAAGGTGGGTAGTAAGAAACTTCTGTGAGCTAAAAGAACATGTTCTAACCCAATGCAAACAAACTAACAACCTTGAAAAAAGATTTGACGAAATGCTAATGAGAATAACCAACTTAGAGAGGAATGTAAGTGAATTGATGGAGCTGAAAAACACAACACAAGAACTTTGCGAAGCATACACAAGTTTCAACAGCCGAATTGACCAAGCAGAAGAAAGGATATCAGAGGTCAAAGATCAACTCAATGAAATAAAACGAGAAGGAAAGAGTAGAGAAAAAAAGGTAAAAAGGAATGAACAAAGCCTCCAAGAAATATGGGACTATGTGAAAAGACCTAATCTACGTTTGATAGGTGTACCTGAATGTGAAGGAGAGAATGAATCTAAGCTGGAAAATACTCTTCAGGATATTATCCAGGAGAACTTCCCCAACATAGGAAGGCAGGCCAATATTCAAGTCCAGGAAATACAGAGAACACCACAAAGATATTCCTCAAGAAGAGCAACCCCAAGGCACATAATCGTCAGATTCACCAGGGTTGAAATGAAGGAGAAAATGCTAAGGGCAGCCAGAGAGAAAGGTCGGGTTACCCACAAAGGGAAGCCCATCAGACTCACAGCAGATCTCTCACCAGAAACCCTACAAGCCAGAAGAGAGTGGGGGCCAATATTCAACATCCTTAAAGAAAAGAACTTCCAACCCAGAATTTCATATCCAGCCAAACTGAGCTTCATAAGTGAAGGAAAATAAAATCCTTTGCAAACAAGCAAGTACTCAGAGATTTCATCACCACCAGGCCTGCTTTACAAGAGCTCCTGAAAGAGGCACTAAACATAGAAAGGAACAACCAGTACCAGCCACTCCAAAAACATACCAAACAGTAAAGACCATCAACACAATGAAGAAACTGCATCAACTAACGGGCAAAACAGCCACCTAGCATCAAAATGGCAGGATCAAATTCACACATAACAATATTAACCCTAAATGTAAATGGGCTAAATGCCCCAATTAAAAGACATAGACTGGCAAACTGGATAAAAAGCCAAAACCCGTCTGTGTGCTGTATCCAGGAAACCCATCTCACATGCAGAGATACACAAAGGCTCAAAATAAAGGGATGGAGGAAGATTTATCAAGCAAATGGAGAGCAAAAAAAAGCAGGAGTTGCAATTCTCATCTCTGATAAAATAGACTTTAAACCAACAAAGATCAAAAGAGACAAAGAAGGACATTACATAATGGTAAAGGATCAATGCAACAAGAAGAGCTAACGATCCTAAATATATACGCACCCAATACAGGAGCACCCAGATACATAAGGCAAGTTCTCAATGACTTACAAAGAGACTTAGATTCCCACACAATAATAGTGGGAGACTTGAACACCCCGTTGTCAATGTTAGACAGATCAACAAGACAGAAAATTAACAAGGATATCCAGGACTTGAACTCACACCTGGATCAAGCAAACCTAATAGACATTTACAGAACTCTCCACCCCAAATCCACAGAATATACATTCTTCTCAGCACCACATCGCACCTACTCTAAAATTGACCACATAATTGGAAGTAAATCACTCCTCAGCAAATGCAAAAGAACATAAATCATAACAAACAGTCTCTCAGACCACAGTGCAATCAAGTTAGAACTCAGAATTCAGAAACTGACTCAGAACCACACAGCTTCATGGAAACTGAACAACTGGCTCTTGAATGTTGACTGGATAAACAATGAAATGAAGGCAGAAATAAAGATGTTCTTTGAAACCAATGAGAACGAAGACACAACATACCAGAATCTCTGGGACACATTTAAAGCAGTCTCTAGAGGAAAGTATATAGCAATAAATGCCCACATGAGAAGCAAGGAGAGATCTAAAATTGACACCCTATCATCAAAATTGAAAGAGCTAGAGGAGCAAGATCAAAAAAACTCAAAACCTAGCAGAAGACAAGAAATAACTAAGATCAGAGCAGAACTGAAGGAGATAGAGACACGAAAAACTCTTCAAAAAATCAACAAATCCAGGAGCTGGTTTTTTGAAAAGGTCAACAAAATAGACAGACCACTAGCCAGATTAATAAAAAAGAAAAGAGAAAATAATCAAATAAATGCAATAAAAAACGATAAAGGGGATATCACCACAGATTCCACAGAAATTCAAACCATCATCAGAGATTATTACAAACAACTCTATGCACATAAACTAGTAAACCTGGAAGAAATGGATACATTCCTGGACACATGCATCCTCCCAAGCCTAAACCAGGAAGAAGTCGAAACCCTGAATAGACCAATAACAAGGTCTGAAGTTGAGGCAGCAATTAAGAGCCTACCACCCAAAAAAAGCCCAGGTCCAGATGGGTTCACAGCCGAATTCTACCAGACATACAAAGAGGAGCTGGTACCATTCCTTCTGAAACTATTCCAAACAATCCAAAGAGAGGGAATCCTTCCTAAATCATTTTATGAGACCAACATCATCCTGATACCAAAACCTGGCAGAGACTCAGCAAGAAAAGAAAACTTCAGGCCAATATCCACGATGAACATAGATGCAAAAATCTTCAATAAAATACTGGCAAACCGATTGCAACAGCACATCAAAAAGCTTATCCACCATGATCAAGTAGGCTTCATCCCGGGGATGCAAGGCTGGTTCAACATACGCAAATCTATAAACAGAATCCACCACAAAAACAGAACCAAAGACAAAAACCACATGATTATCTCAATTGATGCAGAGAAGGCCTTTGACAAAATTCAACAGCCCTTTATGCTAAAAACTCTCAATAAACTAGGTATTGATGGAACGTATCTCAAAACGATAAAAGCTATTTACGACAAACCAACAGCCAATATCATACTGAATGGGCAAAAACTAGAAGCATTCCCTTTGAAATCTGGCACTAGACAAGGATGTCCTCTCTCACCACTCTTATTCAATATAGTACTGGAAGTTCTAGCCAGAGCAATCAGGCAAGAAAAAGAAATAAAGGGTATTCAAATAGGAAAGGAGGAAGTCAAATTGTCTTTATTTGCAGACAATATGATTGTATATCTAGAAGACCCCATCGTCTCAGCCCAAAATCTCCTGAAACTGATAAGCAACTTCAGCAAAGTCTCAGGATATAAAATCAATGTGCAAAAATCACAAGCATTCCTATACACCAATAACAGACTTAAAGACAGCCAAATCAAGAACCAACTGCCATTCACAATTGCTACAAAGAGAATAAAATATCTAGGAATACAACTAACAAAGAACGTAAAGGACCTCTTCAAGGAGAACTACAAACCACTGCTCAATGAAATAAGAGAGGACACAAACAGATGGAGAAATATTCCATGTTCATGGCTAGGAAGAATCAATAATGTCAAAATGGCCATACTGCCCAAAGTAATTTACAGATTCAACGCTATCCCTATCAAGCTACTAATGACCTTCTTTGAAGAACTGGAAAAAACCACCTTAAACTTCATATGGAACCAAAAGAGAGCCTGCATAGCCAAGTCAATTCTAAGCAAAAAGAACAAAGCTGGAGGCATCACACTCCTGGACTTCAAATTATACTACAAAGTTACAGTAATCAAAACAGCATGGTACTGGTACCAAAACAGAGATATAGACCAATGGAACAGGACAGAGACCTCCGACGCAACACAACACATCTACAACCACCTGATCTTTGACAAACCTGACAAAAACAAACAATGTGGAAGCGAGTCCCTGTTTAATAAATGGTGTTGGGAAAACTGGCTAGTCATGTGCAGAAAGCAGAAGCTGGACCCCTTCCTGACACCTTACACTAAAATTAACTCCAGATGGATTAAAGACTTAAACATAAGACCTAACACCATAAAAACCCTAGAAGAAAATCTAGGCAAAACCATTCAGGACATAGGTGTAGGCAAGGACTTCATGACCAAAACACCAAAAGCAGTGGCAACAAAAGCCAAAATAGACAAATGGGACCTAATCAAACTCCATAGCTTCTGCACAGCAAAAGAAACAGTCATTAGAGTGAATCGGCAACCAACAGAATGGGAAAAAATTTTTGCAGTCTACCCATCTGACAAAGGGCTGATAACCAGAATCTACAAAGAACTGAAACACATTTACAAGAAAAAAACAAACAAGCCCATTCAAAAGTGGGCGAAGGATATGAACAGACACTTTACAAAAGAAGACATACATGAAGCCAACAAACATATGAAAAAATGCTCATCATCACTGGTCATTAGAGAAATGCAAATCAAAACTGCATTGAGATACCATCTCACGCCAGTTAGAATGGCGATCATTAAAAAATCTGGAGACAACAGATGCTGGAGAGGATGTGGAGAAATAGGAAAGCTTTTACGCTGTTGGTGGGAGTGTAAATTAGTTCAACCATTGTGGAAGATGGTGTGGCGATTCCTCAAGGACCTAGAAATAGAAATTCTATTTGATCCAGCAATCCCATTACTGGGTATATATCCAAACGACTATAAATCGTTCTACTATAAGGACACATGCACACGGATGTTCATTGCAGCACAGTTTACAATAGCAAAGACCTGGAACCAACCCAAATGCCCATCGATGATAGACTGGACAGGGAAAATGTGGCACATATACACCATGGAATATTATGCAGCCATCAAAAACGATGAGTTTGTGTCCTTTGTAGGGACATGGATGAACCTGGAAACCATCATTCTCAGCAAACTGACCCAAGAACAGAAAATCAAACACCGCATGTTCTCACTCATAGGCGGGTGTTGAACAATGGGAACACATGGACACAGGGAGGGGGAGTATCACACACTGGGGTCTGTCGGGGGGGGAAAAAGGGGAGGGATAGTGGGGGGTGGGGAGTTGGGGGAGGGATAGCATGGGGAGAAATGCCAGATATAGGTGATGGGGAGGAAGGCAGCAAATCACACTGCCATGTGTGTACCTATGCAACAATCTTCCATGTTCTTCACATGTACCCCCAAACCTAAAATGCTATAAAAAAAAAAAATCTGGAGAAAACAGATGCTGGAGAGGATGTGGAGAAATAAGAAAGCTTTTACACTGTTTTTAGGAATGTAAATTAGTTCAACCATTGTGGAAGACAGTGTGAGGATTCCTCAAGGACCTAGAAATAGAAACTCCATTTGACCCAGCAATCTCATTACTGGGTATATACCCAAAGGATTATAAATCATTCTATTTTAAAGACACATGCACACATATGTTCACTGTGGCACTGTTTACAATAGCAAACATCTGGAACCAACCCAAATGTCCATCGATGATAGATTGGACAAGAAAAATGTGGCACATAAACCCCATGGACTACTATGCAGCCATAAAAAATGATGAATTCATGTCCTTTGTAGGTACATGGATGAATCTGGAAACTAACTCATTCTCATCAAACTGAAACAAGAACAGAAAATCAAACACCACATGTTCTGACTCATAGGTGGGTGTTGAACAATGATAACACATGGACACAGGGAGGGGAGCATCACACACTGGGATCTGTTGGGGGGACTCAAGGAGAGACAGCAGGGGGCAGGGATGATGTGGAGGGATAATGTAGGGAGAAATGACAGATATAAGTGATGGGGGGGATGGAGGCAACAAACCACATTGCCATGTATGTACCTATGCAACAATCCTGCATGATCTACACATGTACCCCAGAACCTAAAGTACAATTTTAAAAATTGGAAAAAAAACCTTAAAGCAAATTACTGTTCAGCCTAGCAACCCCACTATTTGGTATATACCTGAAGAAGTATAAATCATTATACTGCAGAGACACATGCATGGGTATGTTGATCACAGCACTATTCAGAATAGCAAAGACATGGAATCAACCTAAATGCTCAAGAACAGTAGACTAGATAATAAAATAAGGTACATATGCATCATAGACTGCTAGGCAGTCATAAAAAGAAAGATCACGTCCATCACAGCAACATGGATAAAGTTGGAGGATATTATCCTAAGCAAACTAACACTGTAGCAGAAAACCAAATACCACATATTCTTACTTATAAGTCAAAGCTAAATATTGAGTAAGCATGAACACAAAGAAAAGAACAATAGATGCCAGGGCCTAGTCAATGGTGGAAGGGGGTAGAAAAATGAGAATATGAAAACTACCTATCAGATATTATGCTAATTACGTGGGTGATGAAATATTCTGTACACTAAACCCTAAAACATAAAATTTACCCATATAAGAAACGTGCACATGTACTACTAAGCTCAGAATAAAAGCTAACAAAATAAAATAAAATAAAACAAAGTAATATAATTTACATTTGTTTGTGTTTGTGTGTGTGTGTTTTGTGTGTGTGTGTGTGAGTTTCCAGAGAATGTGAAGAGCATGAACTCAGATCCCAAATCCAAGTGAAATACAGCTCATGCTACAAAGTCACAGGGACGTATTTTTTCTCCATTTTATTCAGATCAAATTTGAGCCAAACAGATATTCTTATTTTCTACTCTGTTGGCAGTATTTTTATTACAGTTTTGTTATTCAGTTTGTTCAATCTCTCTTAGTATTACGCCCAATCTGTGGCTGTCATATGAAATATGGTCATCTCAACCAATTCAACATTTGGCAAAAGCTTTGTTTATAGATTCCTGTGTGGTTATTTGGATAAAACTTTTAATATAGACCAGAACCAACATTCTCCTTATATATTTTCACTTGCTTTTTTGCTCTCTGACAGTTTCCTTTAATTCTTGCAAAATTAGCTATGTGTTTATTCATTATCGAAATATATTCAACAAGAATTTTAATGGGTTTTGTAAGAGAAGAATTTCAATTTATTTATTCCATTAAAATACCAAAAATTTAGCTATCAATCAATATACATTTTGTTAAAGTTTTATAAGAGATAGAGAGAATTTATATTAATTCCTTGTCTTTAACATTGTCCTTCCCTTTTGTCATATAGTTCCCTTTTAACTGACATGCCTCAGTCTGAACTCCCTTTTGTCAGTTTCTATTTATCATCTGACTGACCTTTCTGCAGAATTTTCAGACTCAGCATTTTCTTATGCAGGAAAATCTCTCTCTTTCTCAAGTTTGTATGACTTCTTCAAATTTATGCTCCATTTCTCACTTACAAAGATAATGATGTATCGGATATGGGAAACATTAAAGAAAGCAAATGTATCCAGAAAACAAAGAAACAACAAAAGTATTGAAAATAAATTTAAAAGTTTTAAATACTGAATCATATAAAGTTCACAGCTATAAAACTCTAAAATTTTCACTATTGATATTTCTTCATAATCTCTAGAATCAACTTGTGATATTTTTAAAGTCACCTTAAATATTCCTAAGAATTACACTAAATAAAAAATTACTTAAACTGTTGTCTTGGCAACATTTAGATTTGTCTTTTATTTACATGTTTTGTTTTTTTTTTTTGTCAGTGAGTAATAATTGTAACTTTCTGTGTAGCATTGGACATATTATTTGATTTTTAGTTTTTATTTTTTATTTGTTTGTTTTTGTAATTGTTTCTTTCACTATCTGCTACATGCCAAAGACCTGTTTCTTCTTTTATTTCTAAAGATCCAGTCTCAATCCTCTTTCAGATATTTTTTCCATTAACTTCATTCCATTTTAATGGCTTACTATCAACTGGTATATCCCTGATATCTATCAATAAACCAAGTTTCAGTCTACTATGATTTCATTTGTTATGAATTGTCTGACCACTCATAAATTATGTTTTCTAGATTGTCACTCTCTTTTATGTCTCTTTATTCTGTTCATAAAACTTATCAGAATGAAATAGTACCTGTCCCATAGTAGATGCTAAGTAAATACGTTTAATAAAATAAAGACACAGAGCAGTATCTTCCAAACTTTCATGACATGTTTGAAATAGGACTATTGATTTTTGTAAAATCTCTTCCTCCAAAATGCTTTTGAAACTATCACCTGAGTAGTTTTGTGGGTAGCATATGACACTGATGGATTTTTAAAACCAGGGAGAATAGCATTCTCCAGTGACTACCTAACTGTGGATAATAAATCCTTACATAGACTTCATTTTTATTGTCAAAGCCTGGAAGATTAACTGCAGTTAAGAAGTAGAGAGAATAAAACTAATCAAAAGAGGAAGAGCTACTACTTGTTTTATAGCCTTTTGGACTTTACAGAGGATATAAAAAATTGAGTAAGGTAAATCTAAGAACAGAGTTAAAAGTCAGAAGTGTCATTGATTGATTTCTGAAGACCAGGCACATCAGTTCAAAGAACCAGACTAAGTCAAAGTTGTCTTTCTATAGCCCATAAAGTTACTTGTATATTGTTAATTGGAATTAATTAACACAGTTGCATGAATATTATTAGAAGAACATTATTTGTTTTCTTTCAGCCTTCATAAATTTCTTAGGGACTAATACTGTAAACATAAGCAATGGGATATTTTGTGTTATCTAAATATGTACCGAAACAACCACAAAGCTACATTCTCTCATTTCTTATATAACGTATAACAAGTAAATATAACCATTGATTTCAATATTTATTTTTGAACTATAATTAAATAAAAATGTGTCTGAGTCTGATTCTTTAGGATTAAATTTCCTTCCACAATATATTTGAAAATCTGTCACCTTTGCAGGATTATTTTACAAATGTATTTATAAAATCAGAATTTGGAGGTAAAAATCAAATTGCTTCTGTTTATTTAATTCATACGATTCCCAACTCATGAGGGATGCAAAAAAATGTGAAATGTGAAAGTTTTATATATATATATATATGTATATATATAATTTATTTATTTATTTATTTAGAGAGAAACAAGAGGAGAGAGAACGAAACAGCTAAGTCTCATGCTGAGGGACAGAATCCAGAAAGATGGAACCCAGGAGAGGAAAGCAGCTTCCACATTGAGTGGAAAGGAATAGAGAGAGATGGAGCTTAGGAGAGGAAGACAGGCTTCCAGAAGAGAGTGTGGAAGGGGACCCCAGAGGGGAAATCCAGGAGTGAGAAAGATGACTTCCATGAGAGTGTTCGTGGAAGTGGACCCAAACATGGAGTCTGAAATGTGAAAGTTTTAATTCAATACTTTAATATAGCAAATATGGACCATTTTGTGTAAATTACTTTGTTTTTCAAATGTGATTTTCTGTTTTTATATTACTTATGCAGAAAACAAAACCAAAGCCAGACAGAGATACATGTAGAACACTGCTATATAGGTAATAAGGTCACCACAAATGGCAGACCTCACATTACAAGTCTGGTATTTTTATTTTCCTACCTTTTTACATTCTATCTTCCTTTATTTCACCATTTCATGTTAATTGGAATAGATAACGAAGTAAGATCTGGTATGGGTAGAAATAAATGTTTAGAAATTGGTTCCTTTGTTTTAGAGGCATGTATATAAATCACAGTAAAGAGAAGAAAAATGTCATAAAATTAAAAATATATATTTTTAAATCATGCAAACAAAAACAAGTGCCTAGATTATTGTTAGAAAATCCTTTAGTGAAAAGAATATGAGCTCTATTCTTGCTTCTGGAAGACTATCTGCAAGAAGTCTTGAGAAAAGGTATAAATGTATAAAAGGTATAAAGGTATAAAAGAGTGGCTTTGGCCAGGTATGGTGGCTCACGCCTGTAATCCCAGGACTTTGGAAGGCAGAGGCAGGTGGATTACCAGAGGTCAGGAGTTCAAGACCAGCCTGGCCAACGTGGTGAAACCCCATCTCTACTAAGAATACAAAAATTAGCTGGGCATAGTGGTGTACACCTGTAATCCCAGCACTCAGGATGCTTAGGCAAGAGAATCGCTTGAACTCAGGAGGTGGAGTTTGCAGTGAGCCAAAATCATGCCACTGCACTCCAGCCAGGGTGACAGAGCCAGGCTCTGTCTCAAAAAAACAAACAGCAACAAAAAAGTGGCTTTTTACAAAAGAAACTTGTCCCCCAGGAGACATTCGGTGATGTCTACAGGCATGTTTGTTTGTCACAACTGAGGTAGGTGTTCTTAAAATTTTTAGCATGTTAGAAGCCTAAAGTTAAGCATTGTGCAATGCACAGGATAGCCTCCTACAACAAAGAATTTTCTAGCTGTAATGATAAATAGTATCAACATTGAGAAAACCTATTCTAGAAAACTTAACTAAAACTGTATTCCACAAATATTAAAGTTTCTTCATGAATTTCACCACTATGGAAGCATTCTCATAGTTGCGATTTGGGAATTTGAAGAAAAGTAAATAGATGTAATGTTAATGTGTAATTTAGAGCTCAATAAATAAAACTAAAATTATAATATCTTGTTTCTGGTACTTAATAGTTCCACTAATCATTTTCTTTAACACTCACAATGTAATTCACTATTCTTAAAACATAAATTCAGTTCACACTTAGATCATATAGTATACATATTAAATATGCAGACGGTCCCTTGCTTATCTCATCAGGATGCCTCTGATTCTCTACTGGAAACTCCTTTATATTTTCTTCTCCATGATTCCTGCCTTTGATCTCCTTGTTTGCTCATTATCCTCAACACTGGAGTCTGCAGTTGTTTGAGTATAAGCTTCCTTATTGGCCAAACAACTTCCTCAGACTGCTTTCTGCTGATGTATGGTGGACAAGTGTTGCTTTACGGACTGGACAAAAGGCTTTCAAAGAATGAGTTAGTGTTTTCTTTGATAATAACATTGTCTGAATAAAACAGTAAGCTTCAAGTCTATTTTCTTAATACAATTCCAAGTGGAACTAAATATACCCACAGACCCCTTCATGAGTATAATTGTCTGCTGACTCTTCTTTATTTACTGCTGTGATTGACCCATCAATTTATCCTTGATTTAAATTGTGGCAACCCTAAGGCTATCAAAATTGTAGGATTGAATGTTAAAGCATTAATCTCAAATCAAAATTTTACTATTGGACTGGACCCCACTGTCTAATCAAGACTATTTAATAGAAAGTTATTTAAGAAGATACTTAGTAAAAATATTTTCTCATCTTAATTTGGAAACTGACTCCATTGACTGCCTCACTCTTTTAATTTAGATTTCAGACCTAGCAAAAATGTTTTCAGTTGGGAGAACTCTATTTTTCAATTATTTCCTGTATGTTTGTTTATTCTTCCCTAATTGATCTATTTCAGTAGGTACTTGCTAAAAATGAAAACACCAGAACACACATATGCATACTAATAATATGAATCTTTCTACCATTTGCCTTGGAATTATAAACTTGATAGACATATATGTCTTTCAAGTTGTCATAGAGTATTACTAAATGATTTGCTGTAGAATAAAAGGGGAACACCTGGTTTCCATCCTGGAATGTTTGTTTTTTGGTAGCTTAACCTGAATGCAAAATCATCCCATTTTGTTTAGTTTTCTTTATGACAATACTCTAATTCTGGGCATCGATTAATATACTTCTTAAGACATATATTACACTTATTTATTAATGAGATACTAAATCAAGTGGTTCAAATAAAAACATAGCTTATTTATCTCTTACCTAACAGTCCAGTAAGAGTACAATGTCAAAGGCAGAGAGCTTGCTCCAGTCTACAAAGTCAAATGGGTTTAGGTTCCCTTCTTAGTAGCTTCCATCTTGTTCCTCTGTCATTCTCTAGGCTTTAGCTGTCATCTACACTGTTACACCTGCCCGTATCACATGACAAGGTACAAAATTAGAAAATGGAACTCAAGCAATGTTTTAAACATAAAGCAAAAATTCACAGTTTGTATATGTCTCTTCTATACATATCTGATTGTGCAAATCCTAGTCACATAGACACAGCTAACTGTGCAGGAAGTGAAAAAGGATTCAAGAAAGACCATACCACTAGCTAAATCTTAAAGATGCTATTACATAGAGAAAAGTCGAGGACATGAATATTGGTGGACAAGTAGCAGTCTGTGCTAAAATTCTAAAGAACTTTAAAGTTGAGGAAAGGCCATTGAGAGGTTTGATGTATAATCACTGGTTTGTAGCCAGATCCATTGCATATGGTGATGTGACAAAAGCAAGTTGCCAACTGATGCTAATATGATGCATCTTAGTAAAATGAGCAAATAAAATAATTTTGTTCCATGGAAATATACACATCACATTCAATAATATTGGCAAAGGAGATACACAGTGAGGTAAGGAGGTGGAGGATGGAAAGCCATGATTAGCTTGGCTTTTATACATTTTTGCCACATTGTTTCATTAAATAGAATAATACTTTGTAATAGTTTTAATGCCAAAAATAGCAAACCAAAGAGGTTCCTAGAGAATCTTACTAGAAACTATTGTGAATTAGAAAAATTTTGTCATTAGACTTTATTATTCCAACAATTGACCATGTTTTTCTTCTTTTATCAAGTAATTTATCAGTACCTATTATATGGAAGAGACTAAAGAAAAGGATAAGGATGTGACCATAAATAATTTAGAAATTTTTCTTGACTTTATGAAACCTACAATTCAGTGGCATGTTCAAGAAATAACAAAGAATTTAAGTGTAGGGTAATCTATTCCATTCTCTGGTAAGTCATACACTGCAGCATAAGCTATGAGAGCTCTTGAAAGAGTCACCTAACAGATTTGAGGGACAGAAAGTGTACCCCAGTGATGTAGCACTAAGGTGAAAGCCAAAAAATCTATAAGAATTATCCAAGGGGAGCCGGCACAGTGGCTCATGTTTGTACTCCCAGCACCTTGGGAGGCCATGGCAGGTGGATTACCTGAGGTCAGGAGTTTAAGACCAGCCTGGCCAACATGATGAAACCCTGTCTTTACTAAAAATATAAAAATTAGCCTGGCGTGGTGGCACACGCCCGTAATCCCAGCTACTCTGGAGACTGAGGCATGAGAATCACTTTAACCCGGGAGGCTGAGGTACAGTGAGCTAAGATTGAGCCAGCCTGGGCAACAAGAGTGAGCCTTAGTCTCAAAGAAAAAAAAGAACTATATATATGAACACTGATGGACAAGCAACAAAAATAAAGTTTTGCAATTTCTTGAGAACTAGGGCATTTGAAGGTGGATTTCAAGGCCCTGAAATGTTCAAGATTGTAAATTGAAGTGTATAACTTCAGTAAGTGTCTTCTGCCCACTTGTTGTCTGAGATCTTTGAAAGACCTAAAAAGATCTCTTATTCCACTATAATAGGGGTTATACTGGTGGACTATAATATGTTTTTCATTGTTTACAAAGAGGAACAGCTTATCTTTTACTTATACCCCAAGAGTTTGGAGACCTGAGAGGCCTCTAGAGCTAAGAGCTTTAGTAAATAAGTTGAACTATGTCATTTTTTCCCTTTTTCATTTCTTAATTGGTAACTAAATGGAAAAGTTCCATCTATTTCAACCACAGCAGATTGTTTACACAGTGAGACTGCTGCTGTCCTACAATATAGATACTACAGGAAGATGTAACACAATTGCAGATAAGCAAAAGAAATTACAATCTGTTTTAGGACACTCAACAGCTGTAAAAAAATAAAAAGAATATTTCGTTGTTAAAATGGATAGCACCTTGCGACATTTGAAAATAGCGATTTTCTTGAAATACAATTTTTGAAACAAGAAATAATAGTGTGATCTGTAGAGAAGATTCATTTCAAGCACAGCCTTCCCAAGCTCATATTTTTAAAATAAGCATTTTAAAATATTAGCAGAACTGTGTAAAACATGTATAAACACTGATAACCAAGTGATTATATGGGATAATTTAGCATAATACAGACCATCATAAAACTCTGAAAACATCAAACTAAATGAGGATAAACTGTTTAAATTGAAAAAGAAAGAATGCTTTTTACCTCATTTCTCTTTAATATTAGTTTAGAGGCTTTAGTTATTGTGATAACAAATTAAAGTAAAATAATATAAAATCGGTATGATTAAATTAAAATACATTTATTTATGTGTGACATTTGTTACACACGAAACTCAATAGATACTATAAAAATATCCATTATATCATATTATAAATAATAATTATATACACACATTTGTCTATTGTAGCACCTACAGTCTTCTAAAATACTGAAAATAATTTAAAAGAAAGTTAAAGATAAAAACCAACACTGGAAAACAGAAATGGAGAGAGGAAATTAGCAGATAAATGATTTCAACACATTTGGAAGGTTCAAAGCTAATTGTAGAGTTATAACCATTGCCATAAAGTAGTCTCTGCAGAAAAAGACCAAATAGAATATCAGTAGTAAGACATAGATGATACAAGTTTTAGGAGGTGATATTTTAGAAAATATTAGGGGTCTGTGTCAGAACAAAAGGTCAGAATACGATGCAAGGGACAAAATGAAAAAAATAGGCTGACAATTCGTATAGCAAAAAGATGCATATATGTCGTATATGTACAAGATGATTTTCCCAAAAGCATAAAACAATGAAGAAGAAAACTAGCTTAAAATGCTCAGTAAGAATCAAAGCTAATTCTCCGGAGAAATTAAATTTGAGACTGTTGAGAAAACCACCTTCCCTCCCTAAAAGGAAACAAAATAAAAACAATAATTTGTCATTCCCCAGGCAGGAGATAAAAATTTTTCTAGAGAAACTGCAGTGGTCCCAAATTTTCTGTTTAGAGGGTTACCTAATGACCACCTTAAATAATGTCTTTTCAGTGACAGTAACTGAATTCTAGATGTTTTTAAAAGTACTTTGTGTATTCTTAAAATAAATTTTTGTTTGCATTTCAAATGTATGCAGAAAGCCTTGTCTTAAATGTAAGGGAACCCCTGCTATGGTTTGAATGCTCATCCCCTCTTAAACTCATGTTGAAATTAAATTGTCATTGTAACAGTATTAACAGCTGGATCCTTTATGAGGTGATTAAGTAAGTCAGGAGAGTTCTTCGCTTGTGGCTGAATTAATGTCATTATCATGAGAGTTGGCTAGTTACTCCCGAAATGGGTTTCTGAGAAAAAGAAAAGTTTGGCCCCTTTTTCTCTGTCTTGTGTACTCACTTCTGCATTCTACCCTCCTGCCATGGAATGACCCTTATCAGATGCAGGTGCCATGCTCTTGCCAATTACATTTCTGTTCTGTATAAACTACCTAGTTTCACTTTTTCTGTCATGGAAGCACAAAATAAAGTAGGCAAGACAATGGGTACTGATAGTTGGGTTGTTGCTATAACAAACACCTGAAAATGTGGTATTCTCTTAAAGCAGCAGAGTAAGACAACAACAAAATGTCAAAACAAACTAAAAAGATTAATGCAAAAATAGAAAAATTTTAGAAAATATTGTCACAGGGGCGTTTGGCTAAATATTATGCAAAAAAGAATGAATACTCTTTGACTTTCAGAAGTAATATTTGTTGGAATATATTTTAATGTACTTTCTAAAGCATTGAGAGTTATCCAACTTTAGCTGGCATCACTCTTGTACTTGAACTTTTTTATATGCTCTGAAGCTATGTCCAAAGTGACTGGAGTCAAACCAGCTACAAAATAAAAAATGTTAAACAATAACAACACAGATTATATTGATACTACTTAAAACTCTGTGTGATGGCGTAGGATATTATCAGCACAATGTTTTACGTGTATTATACAAAAGAGAAAACATTATACCCCTTTAACAAAATGCAGTTGTTTCAGTTCTGAATCACTAACAATAAACTTTTAGTGAATTTTCTTTGCTTACATTACCAGAACAGACCAATTACAATTTTGTTTAGGTTTTTCAGAGTCTAATACATGAATCAGTAGTCATGCAAAATTAGGTATACAATGAGATGTAAATATTAGGGATTGTAAATGAAAACCATCCTTTAAACCAAAACAAAAGCATAATTTAATTAACACTCGGTTAACATGCTTTAGTGGACAGATCTGTGTTAGCTAATTCTAGTCATTTACTTTTAGATTAAAATTCAGAAAGAGCCAATTTAATTTATACTAGACAATTTTATGTTTAAGAAGTCATTAACATTAAATAATTTTTGAAGACATTGAATTGGTAAGATTTTTCTGTGTCAAGCTTTTTTTCAAGAATACCTTAGTATTTTCTGTTACTTAATATCAACATAAATGCATTACAGCCTTAGCTTTTTATTTTGCATTGCAGGAGATTATGCATATTTGAGAACTGTATGCTCAAAATATAATTATTTAATGTAGCAAGTTATAGAAGTAAAATAAAAGATCACATGATTTAAACAGAAAGAATTCAAAGTATGAATTATTATCAAAAATGTTTAAAACTCCAAAGTTCTTTGGACTTGTTTATACCTTTACACTTGGCAAAAAAAAAAAAAAAGTAGTAAGCTCTATCTAATTTTTAAATAGTAATAGGCTTTTTAACTCATTATTTTTTTTAAATATACTTTTATGTTTACTAAATAAATGACCACCTTTGGAGAATAAAAAAATAACTAAATATAGATGCTCTTCAAATTATGATGGGGTCACATTCCATTAAACATCCAAGCTGAATATATCATAAGTCAAGAGTGTTTTTTAAACATACTACATTTTAAACTATGATAGTTTTATCTAGCCGTAACCCTATTGTAAGTCAGGGAGTGTGCTGAATGCATATTGCTTTTGCTTCATCATAAAAATTTAAAAAACCTGTTAAGTGAAACCATCATAAATCAGGGATTATCTGTATGTGGTAGCTATACTCAAAGGAAGAAGGGAAGGTGTGAGGATGTATCGCAAAAATAGTCAAATTAGTGTTGTAAAATAAAACCTGCTTAAACCATTGTTTGGTAATAGATATATTTACATGGTTATACTACTCTGCAATAATTATTTGGAAAGGGATAAAATGTACTTTTAAAAACTTTCCATATTTTAAATCCAGACAAGTGAGACAAAAAACATTAGCCACCTAACTTATTTTTTCTTAGCCAATCAGATACTTGGAAATAAGCATTATTTTATATTTATAAATATAATGTGTGGAGATCTATCTGTCTATCTATCTATTACATAATGTGTGGACTAGACACTCAGGATTCAAATTGCTAATTTTAATAAACACACAGACATAGACAAACACACACATACATGGCACAGAACTTGAGGTCAAACATTAGATATAATGACCTACATTTGGATGAACATACAATCTGTCATCTTCTTTCAGCTCTTTGATTCTGTACATGTTGGTCCTTCGATGAAATGTCCATTTTCCTTTATCCACACTGACCTTTTACATATTCTCCAATAGCTCTTTGGATATCACTCACCTCCACTGTGAATCCTCCATGCTTCCCCTGAGTATAGAGATGCCATCAGATCTCTATAACCACAATCTCCTCCTAGATTGTAAGATTCCTGGTGGCAGAAGATAAGTTTTATTTCATCTTTTTAAAAGGTAGCAACTGCCAGTGCTTAGCATGAGAAATGGCATGTAAATATTCATTTTTCCTTTTAAATTTAATCATGCCTGCAATTCGTATGTGAGAAAATAGCACATATCACCTTAAATGATTGCTTATTTCTTTATGAGCTATTTAAATCTTTATATGCTATGTCAGAGAGTGATAAGTACTAATGGAGAGAAGAAATACATTTAGGCGAGTGAAGTGGAGAATGATGAGAGGCCATTTTCTAGAGTATAATCAAGAGAGACTTAACTGAGAGATTCAGCTGATAAAATATTTGAACAGATACTTGAAGGAAGTTAGGAGAAGAGCTATTTTAGCATCTCTGAAAAGAGCATTCCATGGAAAGGAACCAATAAATATAAAGCCAGAGGCAGACACAAATACAGAACTAGCCCATTCAAAGAAGAACCAGGAGGCCAGTGCCTGAGGGATGGTTGAGGACATGACCCCAGGGCCCAGGGATGGTTGAGGACATGAAGAAGGAAAGATGATTAGGTCAGAAACATAGTAGAGGATGCCATTTTTGGTGGCCTTATAGGCCATAATAAAGAATTTATTTTTATTATAGTAAATATGAGAACACTCTACAAGTTTTGAGGAGTAACAGGAATCTGATATGCATTGAAAGGAACAATATGGTTACTTTGTGAAAATAAAAATATAAGGGTAGACAGTTAGCGATAAGTTAGGAGACAGTTGAATAATTTTGTTAAGAGATTATGATGACTTGGACCAGTATGAGAGAAGAAGGGAGATTAGAAGTGGCAAGATACCAAATATATTTCAATGGCGGTGACAATAGGATTTAGGATCTACATTAATTTTCTAAGGTTGATGTACCACATACTGGGTGAAGTAAACAAAATAAATTATTCTCTCACAGTTCTGGAGGCTAGAAGTCCAAAATCAAGATGCTCCCCCTCCCTGTGTCCATGTGTTCTCATTGTTCAACAAAGGAGTGGTACCAGCTCCTCTTTGTATGTCCGGTGGTATTTGGCTGTGAACCCATCTGGGGCTGGGCTTTTTTTGGTGGGTAGGCTATTAATTGCTGCCTCAACTTCAGCCCTTGTTTTTGGTTTATTCAGGGTTTTTGACTTCTTCCTGGTTTAGGCTTGGGAGGATGCAATCTGAAGGCTTGAGAATAGGATCTGTTCCAGGTCTCTCTCTTTGGCTTATAGATGACCATCGTCTTGTGTCTGTTCACATTGTCTTCATATAGCATTCATGTGTCTGTCTTTAAATATTCTCTTTTTATAGGGACTCCAATCATATTGAGTTAAGACCTAATCTAATAATCTCATTTTAAGTGATTATCTCTACAAATACTCTGTCTTTAACAAAGTCACATTCTGAGATTCTGGAATTATGATTTCAACATGTGAATTTTGAGAATATTCAATTTAACCCATAGCATGGTACATGAGAAAAGGGGGAGTCTAACCTTTGCAAACAAGAAATAGAGTTTCTCGTTATCTTGGATAATCTATGTATCCATTCAATATTCAACAAATAATTAAAATTTGATCTGATTTTTGAACACCATTCTAAGGACATTGAACAAGATACTGGAACCCTTGAACCACATATATTCAACATTCTAATGGAACATTCCTTAGGCATACAATTTTTCACTCCTGAAAGACTTTCAATTCCTCTTAGTACTTCAGTTAAAATACTTTCTAAATTCTTAAAGAGAACTAACAGGTAAGATCAGCATTCCCTTCTTGGATGGTAACAACAGATTTTACTTGTGAGTCTGACAGGTAACATGTTTCTTTGAAACCTTGTTTCCTCTTCTATAAAATGGGGAAGATATATTGACCTCATAAGATTGTATAATTAAATAAAATATCATATGCCAAAGATAATCCAGGGTATACAGTTACCATTCAAAAATTGTAAAAATGCAGAAATCTTGATGCTGGACATCATCATGGACATATGGTCTTTATACAATGTATCAGTCTAATGATGAGCACATTCCCAATTGATCTGAGATTGAGTAATGTCCGTATTCATGAAGAAAATATTTAATAGAGCAAAGCAGAAGGTCACCTCTCATCTTGAAGATGCTCATAGCTGATTAAAAGGGTCAAAGAAAAAATATTTTTTGTACTCTTAAAGCCTAACACAAAAACAGAATACACTTTCATTATTATACACAAAATTACTTGCAGGAGGGGGTGTTGATTTCTCATTCATGTCCATATCTCTTCTCTGGGCCTAGCTGAGAACTAATGTAAAGCAAGTGCTCAAAATTCCTTGGGAATTAAGCATTCAGAACATTGACAGTACAGTAAAATATGAAAAGCAGGATCTAATTGGATGGCACATTTATTTTTCACTGGCAAATAATCTTATAGAAATTAAGAAACAGTAGAAAAGGCTTTGCTAGAATCAGAATAGAAGTCTTGTGAGATGCATGGGGTACAGACATAGTCCCTTATTCATGTAGCAAATACTAAGTGATGGATGACAGGGCACCCAACTTGGGATGTAAAGGTAAGTAATATCAGATTCTTATACTTAATTGTCTCACATATTCTGGTTGCAGAGACAGTGTACAGTAATAATAAATAGCACTTATGATCCCTCAATATGTGCCAGGCATTGTTATAAGTTATTTTCGTGGATTAATTATTTTAATCCTCACATTAAGGCTATGAGAATGGAGGCACTAAGAACTTAGGAGATGTGCCAATGTCATGTAGCTAGTAAATGGCAGAGACTGAGATTTGAACCCCAAGCAGTCAAGCTCTGAACACTATACTTTTAACCACCATGCCTTTTTATAAAGCTAGTTCTCATGCAGTTTAGTAAGTAAAAATGATAAATTCATAAATATGCATATATATTTAATAAAAGAGAAAGAAGTGATGATAATGCCTTATGCTAGGTAGGATAGCAGTTATTTTTTAAAGTTAACAAATAATAAGGAGAATGTGGAGAAAATAAAATATTTTTGCACTATTGGCAGAAATAAAAATTGGTACAGCCATTGTAGAAAACAGTATGAGGATTCCTCAAAAAAATAAAAATTAGATTACCACATGATCCAGCAACCTCAGCTCTGGATATATAACCAAATTTAATGTCACAAAGTATGTCATTGAATAGTGTGATATGTGGCCATCAAAGAAGCCGAATCAGTAAATATTTCAGTAACATATATCTCTGAATATGAATATTTTTACGAATATATTGACCAGTTTATTTTCCTATTAACATATGCACAATATTAATAATTTAAAAATGTGTGTGTGTGTGTATATATATATATATATATATATATTTCCTAAAGTATAAAATAGAATGTTTAAGCAATGACAAAGTTATACATTATAGTTTAGCTGTGAGCTCTTTTTGTCACTCTTAGTCACATATAAACTAACAGTATGTCTTATATTTAATGATGTCTTAAATTTAATAAAACTAGGTAAATTATATGTCAGAGGATGTTAAGTGCTATGAGCAAAATAAAATTAAGCAAAGTAGTTATAGAAAAGCTGAGAATGGGGATTACTATTTTATACAAGTCATGTAAAAACACCTCTGCTGGTATGTTCTTTGAGCTGTGGCTTGAAGTTATAGGAAAGAATTATTTTAGGTAGATAGATCAACAATATTTGCGGCAGGAATGTGAATGGCCTGGTGGATGCAAGAAATAAACCTTTACAGAGAGTAATTACAGGGGAATGTTGTAACAGATGAAGTGTAACAATTAGTGGTTATACATACATATTTACATACACACACATATATACACATACACACACATATATATACACACATACAGATATGTAAGTTCTCTTTTCTCAAATACCAAATAGAATGTTTAAGTGATGACATAGTTTATATACAAATTAGAACTGAAAGATTTTGCAGACAAATGAATGTAGAATATATAAGAAATAGAGGAAATTATTATGACCCTAAGGTTTTGGCCTAAGAATTAAACCAGGATTATATATATAAAATGTGTGGATTAAGGCACTCAAGATTCAAATCTTGTTGATTGTAATAAACACACTGACATAGACAAACAGATACATACATGGCACAGAACTTGAGGTCAAATATTAGATGTAATGACCTACATTTAGATGAACTTACGATTGTCAAGTTATTAACTTAGGTGAGAGTGTCTCATTCAGGCACTTTAAAATCACTGCTTCTCAGAATCTCACAGTTTTCTGGAATGATAACTGCACCAGATGGTCTTACAACTTGGCTGCACAGTGAGATGATGTATTCAAAAGACAGGTTGGCATAATGTGTGAGAACAGAATGCAAGACAAAGAGAAATGCTGGCCTCTTACACACAATCAAGTTCTCTGGGGGAAAAGAAATGCACAGAATAATAAGCTTTTATCTCTGTGTATGACATATTTTCCTTTCCAGTTGCTCAATCTGAGTAAAATCAGCCAAATTTCTAGACATAAATGAATCACTTACTCTTTTCACATGACAGAAAGCTATTTACCAGGATACCTTGGATTGGGATTCCATTTTAAAGATGAACTGATTGACATGCGACTCTACTGATAGAGCTTAGAACTAAGCTTATATGTGACAGTTTCCCTTCAGTATGCTAAAAATGATTTAATAAAATTGAAATCAAAAATTACCAGGACGTTCCATTAGAATTATATATATATATATATGTGTGTGTGTGTGTGTGTGTGTGTGCGTGCGTGTGTGTGTATATATATGCAATAAATTTTATATACATATAGGGAAGGAATTTAAACAATTGTAAGTATGCATGTAATTACATTAGAAAATATAAGTGTGGCATTATCATTACTTTTAAGTTAATTAGATGGTTTTTGTTTCTTCCTAGAATTTTTGGTTTTACATCTAGAGACTATTATCAGAACACCCATTTAGGTTACTAAAGCCAGTGCCTGGCACAGTAACTGTGGCAAACAAGGCTTAAATTTCTGAAGCTGAGCTTATTGAGTGGAATTCACTATAGCTCTCAAATTACTGAATGGCCACTAGCTTTTTATGCTAATAATTAATAATACATTAGATAACATCTTATTTAATATTATATACACATATGTGTTAAATCTTGGCATAAATATAATATACAATTTTAATAGGAGATTTTAAAAAAATTCAATAGCTTTTATTGTATATATTTGAGGTATACAACATAATGTTTTGATATACGTATAATAGTAAAGTGATTACATAAAACAAAATTATGTTATCCATCACTTCACATACTTACCTTTTTAAAAATTTTATGTTAAGATAACCAAAAATCTCCACTTTCAGCAAATTTTCATAATATAATATAATATTATTAACTATAGTCCTTATGCTCTACATCTTTAGACTTATCCTAATAGAACTGCAGTTTTGTATGCTATGACTTACATCTCCCCGTTTCTTCCCCATCCCTCTCCTGATGACCACCTTTCTACTTCCTTTTCATGTATTGAACTTTGTTCAGATTTTACATATTATGCAAATGTGCACTATTCTTCTTTCTGTGTGTGGTTTATTTCACTTAACATAATGTCTTCTGGATTCATGCCTGCCATCAAAGATTGTGTGTGTATGTATACATACATAACTAAAGTCTAAAGTTCATTCATCCATTTATCCATCATGGACACTTAGGTTTTTTGTTGTTGTTGTTTTTTTTTTTTTTTTTGAGACAGAACCTCTCTCTGTCACCCTAGCTGGAATGCAGTAGCGCAATCTCGGCTCTCTGAAACCTCAGCCTCCTGGGTTCAAGCCATTCTCCTGCCTCAGCCTCCCTAGTAGTTGGGAACACAGGCACACACCACTACCTCCAGCTGATTTTTGTAGTATTAGTAGAGATGAGGTTTTGTCATGTTGGCTAGGCTGGTTTTGAACCCCTGACCTCAGGTTATCCACCCTCCTTGGATTCCAAAAGTACTGGGAATACATAAGTGAGCCACTGCACTTGTTTATTATGATAATGCTATAATGAACACTGGACTATAGATATATTTGAGGTGCTGATTCAATTCTTTTTGGTATATACCCAGAAAAGAGATGGCTGAATCATATGTAGTGTTATTTTGATTTTCTGAGAAATCTCTATACTGTTTTCCATAATGGCTATACCAATTTAGATTTCCACAGTATACAAGAGTTCCCTTTTCTCCACAACCTAAACAACCCTTGTTACCTTTTGTCTTTTGTCAATAGCCATCCTAATAGGTGAGAGATGACATCTCCTTGTGTTCTGGATTTTCATTTCCCTGATGACTAGTGATGTTGATAATCCTTCTATAAACCTATTGGCCATTTTTATATCTTTCTTGAAGAAATGTTTATTCAGGCCCTTTGCCTACTTTTTAATTAGGTTATTTGGTTTTTTGTTTTGTTTTGATTTGCTTTTTAGTTGTATGAGTTCCTCATATATACAGAAATTAACTCTTCATGAAACATACAGTATGAAAATATTTTTCCATTCTATTATCTTTTCACTTTTGTTGATTATTTTTTTCTTGAAGTAAAATATTTATCCATTTGCAGATGACATGATCCTATATGTAGTAAACACTTAAGACTCAATGAATAAATTGTTAGAACTAATGAATGAAATTAGTAAAGTTACACTATAAAAGATTAACATAAATAATCAATTATATTTCTTAACACCAAAACAATTTATGTGAAAAAGAAATCAAGAATAAAACCCATTTATGATAGCATAAAAAAGAATAAAATATTTGCGAATAAATTTAATCAAGGAGATAAAAGATTTATACACTGAATACTGTAAGATATCAATAAAAGAAATTGGAAAAATCACAAATAAGTAAGACAATATCCCGTGTTTGTGAATGAAGTGAATCAATATCATTAAAATGTTTAGGCTGGGCACAGTGGCTCATGACCTTGTAATCCTAGCACTTTGGGGGGCCTAGGTGGGCAGATCACGATGTCAAGAGATCCAGATCATCCTGGCCAATGTGGTGAAACCCCATATCTATTAAAAATACAAAAATTAGCTGGATTTGGTGGCATGTGCCTGCAGTCCCAGCTACTCAGGAGGCAGAAGCAAGAGAATTGCTTGAACCTGTGGAGTGGAGGTTGCAGTGAGCCGAGACCCTGCCACTGTACTCCAGCCTGTCGACAGAGTGAGACTCTGACTCAAAATAAAATAAAGTAAAAATAATAAATAAATAAAAAGTTTGTACCACCCAAAGTTATATATACATTCAACAAAATCCCTATCAAAATTACAATTGCATTTTTCACAAAAATAAAAAAAAACCCAAAATTTGTATGAAACTACAAAAGATCCCAATAGCTAAAGCAATCTTAAAAAAAAAAAAAAATGGAAAAGGAAAAGAACAAAGCTGGAGGCATCATTCTTTCTGATAGCAAATGATCTTACATAGTTATGGTAATCATAACAATATGGTCTTCACATAAAAACAGCCACATAGACCACTGGAGTATAATAGAAAACCAAGAAATAAGCCTATCCATATGCAGTCCACTAATATTTGAGCAAGGCACCAAGAAAACACAATGGAAAAAAGTTAATATTTTCAATAAATCATTTTTCAAAGTCTGGATATTCATTTGCAAAAGACTAAAGTCAGATTCCTATCTTATACCATCAGCAAAAATCAATTCAAAATGGAAACAAAATGTAAGCATAAGATCTGAATCTGTAAAATTTCTAGCAGAAAAAATTGGCAGAAAACTACTTGAAATTGCCCTTAGCATTGATATATTGGATATTACATTCAAAGCACAGAAACAAAAGCAAAAATAAATAAATGAAACACCATTAAATGAGAAAACATCTAATATTTACCTGCAGTTTTGCCTTAGATATATGTTTTTCTCAATAAAACTCAAATAAGCCTAAATTTCATTTTGAGTTGAGTGCACACATGTTTTTAAAAAATTTTATAAGTAAACTAACAATCAAAGATAAGTTTTTTACTCCTTCATGTAAGAGACTTGTTTCTCTATGAGGATGACATGTTCTCTTTAAAAATTTTTAAATGAATGCACATTTCTACAAAAGAAAAATGGAAATGACTTTTATTTCTGAAAGATTAAATAGACATTCCTTTTTCTATTCCTGTCACTAAAGACGACCCAAAACCCTGGACCTTACACAGAAAACAGACACAGTATTTTGAAAGGTAAAAAGAAAGATGAAAGCAAACCATGGACACCAGACTTCAAGACTTGAGGAGCACCGTGATTGTGAATTTCCTGGAATTTCTTTTTGACTTATATATCAGAGACTGGTTGCTAAAAAAGTCAACAACATAAGTGAAGTGACAGACATATTGGTCCAGAGAACAGAAAAGAAAACTCATAAATAGATCCACATGAAAACGCCTAATTTATATTTGACAAATATTGAAAAGCAACTCAATGAGAAAAAATCACACACTTTAAAAAAAGAAATTAGATATTAATGTGTTAAAAATTTCACTTCTATCTAAATCTTGTTTCTTAAAAGCTTATCCATCACAATTAAGTAGGCTTGATCCCTGGGATGCAAGGCTGGTTCAATATATGCAAATCTGTAAATGTAATACAGCACATAAACAGAACCAAAGACAAAAAACACATGATTATCTCAATAGATACAGAGAAGGCCTTAGGCAAAATTCAATAGCCTTTTATGCTAAAAATTCTCAATAAACTAGGAATCAATGGAACATATCTCAAAATCATAAGAGCTATTTATGACAAACCCACAGCCAATATTATACTGAATGGACAAAAACTGGAAACATTCCCTTTGAAAATGGGCACAAGACAAGGATGCCCTCTCTTATCACTCCTATTCAACATGGTATTGGAAGTTCTGGCCAGGGCAATCATGCAAGAAAAAGAAATAAAGCCTATTCAATTAGGAAAAGAGGAAGTCAAATTCTCTCTATTTGCAGCTGACATGATTGTATATTTAGAAGACCTCATTGTCTCAGGCCAAAATCTCCTTAGATGATAAGCAACTTCAGCAAAGTCTCAGGATACAAAATCAATCTGCAAAAATCACAAGCATTCCTATACCCCAATAACAGATAGAGAGCCAAATCGTGAGTGAACTCCCATTCACAATTGCTACAAAGAAAATAAAATACCTGGGACTACAACTGACAAGGAATGTGAAGGACCTCTTCAAGGAGAACTACAAATCACTGCTCAAGGAAATAAGAGAGGACACAAACAGATGAAAAAACATCTGTTTTTTCATCTCATGGTTAGGAAGAATCAATATCATAAAAATTGCCATACTGCCCAAAGCAATTTATAGATTCAATGATGTCCCCCGTCAGGCTACTGTTGACTTTCTTCACAGAATTAGAAAAAAACCACCTTAAACTTCAGATGTAACCAAAAAAGAGCCCGCATAGCCAAGACAATCCTAAGCAAAAAATAAATAAATAAATAAAATAAAGCTGGAGGCATCACGATACCTGACTTCAAACTATACTACAAGCCTACAGTAATCAAAACAGCATGGTACTTGTACCAAAACAGAGATATAGACCAATGGAAAAGAACAGAGGCGTCGGAAGTAATGCCACACATTTACAACCATCTGATCTTTGACAAACCTGAAAAAAACAAGCAATGGGGGAAATGATTCCCTGTTTAATAAATGGTGTTGGGAAAACTGACTAACCTTATGCAGAAAGCTGAAACTGGATCCCTTCCTTGCACCATATACAAAAATTAACTCCAGAAGGATTAAAGATTTAAACATAAGACCTAACACCATAAAAAATGTAGAAGAAAACCTAGGCAATACCACTCAGGATATAGGCATAGGCAAGGACTTCATGACTAAAACATTAAAATCAATGGCAACAAAAGCCAAAATAGACAAATAGGATCTAATTAAACTTAAGTGCTTCTGCACAGCAAAAGAAACTATCATTTGAGTGAACTGGCAACCAACAGAATGGTAATAAATTTTTGCAATCTACCATCTGACAAAGGACTAATATCCAGTATCTACAAAGAACTTAAAAATTTACAAGAAAAAAAAACCATTAAAAAGTGGGCAAAGGATATAAACAGACACTTTTCAAAAGAAGACATTTATGCACCCATCAAACATGTGAAAAAAAGCTCATCATCACTGGTCATTAGAGAAATGCAAATCTAAACCATGTTGGGATTCCATCTCATGCCAGTTAGAATGACAATCATTAAAAAATCTGGAGACAACAGATGTTGGAGAGGATGTGGAGAAATAGGAATGCTTTTACAGTGTTGGTGGGAGTGTAAATTAGTTCTACCATTGTGGAAGACAGTATGGTGATTTCTTAAGGATCTAGCAATAAAAATATCCTTTGACCTAGCAATCCCATTACTGTATATATACCCAAAGGATTATAAATCATTTTATTATAAAGACACATGCACACTTATGTTTATTGTGGCACTGTTTACAATAGCAAAGATTTGAACAAACCCAAATGTCTATCAAAGATAGACTGGATAAAGAAAATGTGGCACATATATACCATAGAATACTATGCAGTCATAAAAAGGGATGAGTTTGTGTCTTTTCCAGGGACATGGATGAGGTTGTAAACCATCATTCTCAGCAAACTGACACAGAAACAGAAACCCACACACCACATGTTCTCACTCATAAGTGGGTGTTGAACATGAGAACACATGGACACAGGGAGGGGAACATCACACACTGGGGTCTGTCAGGGTAATAGGGGTGGCTAGGGGAGGGATGGTGGCGGGGAGGGGATTGCAGAGGGATAACATTAGGAGAAATATCTAATGTAGATGATGGTGTGGGGAAGGATGCAGCAAACCACCATGTCACTTGAATAGCTATGTAACAAACTTGCATGTTCTGCACATATACCCCAGAACTTAAACTATAATAAAAAGAATTAACTCAAAAGTTATGATGAGACTTTAATTTAGAAGGTAGAACTATAAAACCTTCAAGAAAAAAAGGGAAAATTTTTGGGATATAGGGAAGGAAAATAGCACTTAAATTTCATAACAAAGCACAATTCATAAAAAGGGAAAATTGATAAGTGATCTTTATTAAAGTATAACACTTGTTCTGTAATAGACCCTTTATGAGGTAGAAAGTAAAAGCTACAGGGTGGGAGAAAATGTTAACAAATCACATATTTGACAAGGTTTTAGAATCTAGAACATAAAACAAACTCTCAAAACTCAGCAGGAAAGACAAATATACCAACAAATCTCATTAGAAAATGAATAAAAGACATGAAGAGACACTTCTTTGAAGAGGACATAAAGATGGTAAATGAATAACATATGAAAAGATCTTGAACTCCATTAAACATTAAAGAAATGCAAATTAAAACAATGATGATACATCCCAGCACACTTATTCAAATATAAAATTGTAAATGACATCAAATACTGGCAAGAAATTTAAGAACCTGTATTACTTTTAAATTGCTGTGGAATTTAAAATGGTAAAACCACTCTAGAAAACAATTTGAATTGTCTTACAAACTAAACATGCAAATATTGTTTATCCATAATTCACATTCTAATGACACATCAATATATACTAGAATTTGCCTCTAAGAAATAAAAATGCATGCTCCCAAAAACACCTGTGCATGAATATGTAGCATCTGTATTCATCATGGCCTAAAACTAGAATCTAGATATCTATCAAAAGGTAAAAGATGGTTAAAACTGGTGCATATAATAGTGCACAGCAATACAAACATACTGACAGGCAATTATGTAGAGGGATCTCCAAACATTATGTTAAGTGAGAAAAATCCCACCCCGAAAAGGTTGAATATTATATGATTCCATTTATTTATCATTGTTGAAGTGATTTATTTTGGAAAATGTTGGTTCCGAGTTCAATTTTTGTTTAAATTGAAAGTATTGATTAAAGCAGCGGAAACGTTCCAGCGTTTAAAGTTTCTAGTGTCAATTATAGAGTCACCATTATAACTGAATCAAAATATGATTTAGGCAAGTATTTTTTAGATATCAATTCAGATATTAATAATAAATATCAGCTAAAGTTTTCATGCAATTAAAATGATCACAACTTAGGAAATATTTTATTATGTATCGTATATATGACAATACCTTTTAAAAAAAATTCAATGTATTCTGTAAATGGACTATTTGAAACTCTTATTGGTACTATTTTTAAACTTATGCTTGAAAACCAAACCTGGATTTTCTTTTCATGAATCTTTAAGTGCAAAGCACATAATGTGGAAAACATATTCATTTTGTAAGCATGTTTGCAAAAATAAATTTATCTTGGTCAAATTTCTATTTTATTTTGGAAACTAAAAAGCAGGAATAAAATACTACATATAAAAATGATATTGCTTTAATTTATTATGAAAACTTGGAAGGTATTGTTCATTTTTACTGTTCCCCAAAATATGCCTTATTAAAATTACAAAAAATGCATTCATGCTATATAAGTGTGTTGCCTGTGCATTTGTGTATATGGCCGTTTGTGGGCATTATAAGTGAATGAGTTGTGCATGTGTGCAAGTGTGTGTATGTGAGTAGGAAAGATAAAGAATATGAAGATGCACAAAGATTTCTCTTACCTCTCTTCATTTTGACTGGGATTAAGGATAATATCTATTTCAGTTGCACAACTCATCATCACGGTAGGGGATTGTGCTTCTAATTTCAAGAATAAAGGAAATATGATGAGAAATTACGTATGAAAATATGGTTTTTCAGACTTACCTTTTGAAATAAAGATTTTTTTTTCACTTAAAATTATCTCCCCCTGTGGCTAAAGCAGTAAAACAGGAGGGAATGTTGTCTCTATCTCCTTGAGAGGAGATGTTTTTGCCATTTAGAAAAAGACAAAATCAAAAATGTGTAAGCATTATAGGTCTTCTTCTGGCCTTAGCATAAGTTGGCTTCCAGTGGTTCACCTCAGTTCTGCAGAAGAGAAAACCAGAAAAGGTTATAGGGCTATACTGGATTGTTGATGGTCAGGATAGCCTTTATTTCACACACTATCCTGAAAATAAGAAATAACCCTAGGAATTTACTTATCTAGAGTCTTTTGTTAGTGGGCAACTGGGTGAGAATAGCTACAAATAAGCAGTATCTGAACAATTTCTAAAAGCAGAAAAGAAGAAGATATTATTTTCTGGTGGCAGGCAGACTTGTAGGTATAGGGTACACATGCATTTTGTAATGGATTGGGAGAGCTCTTGTGTCTCACCCTTTTTGAACATGGAAGCAGCTGATATTTCTATAAACTAACCCTAAAGTTAGTAGAAGAAAATAAATAACTACAATCATAGCAATACTGAATGAAATTGAGACATGAAAATCTATACAAAGAATCAACAAAACCAAAAGTTGTTTTTTTAAGATAAACATTAGCAATAGAAAGCTGGTCGGATTAACCAAAAAAAAAGGGGGAGAGAGAGATCCAAAAAAACACAATCAGAAATGGCAAAGGTGACATTACGACTAATCCCACAGAGTTACAAGAGATCCTCATAGACTATTATGATCACCTGTATGCACATGAACTAGAAAATCTAGAGGAAATGGACAAATTCCTAGAAACACACAACTTCCCAAGATTGAATCAGTAAGAAATTGAAACCCTGAACAGATAGTGTTGAGTTCTGAAACTGAATCAGGAATAAAAAGCCTACCAACCACAAGAAAAAAAAAAAAAAAAAAAAGCCCTGGAACAGATGAATTCACAGCCAGATTCTACCAGATGCACAAAACAGAGCTAATATCAATTCTACTGAAAGCATTTCAAAAAAAATAGAGAGGGAGAGACTCCTCTCTAACCCATTCTTCAAAGCCAGTATCACCCTGATACCAAAGTCAAAGACACAACAACAGAAAAAGGAAAACTACAGTCCAATAATCCTGATAAACATAGGTACAAAATCCTCAGCAAAACACTGCAAATAGAATCCAGCAACATATCACAAAGTTAATTCCACGATGAAGTAGGCTTTATTCCTGGGTTGCAAGTTTTGCTCAACATACAAAAATCAGTAATTGTAATTTACCACATAAAAATAATTAAAAGCAAAAAAAAAAAAAAAAAAAAAAAAAAAGATTATCTCAATAGATGCAAGAAAAGCTTTCAATAATATCTAACATGATTTCTGACAGAAGAAAAACAACCTCAATAAACTAGATATTGAAGGAATAAACCTCAACATAATAAAAGTATTATAAATTTAAAGTATTGGTAGCGCTTGGGGGTAACTTTTATTCCCTGAATAAACCTCAACATAATAAAAGTATTATAAATTTAAAGTATTGGTAGCGCTTGGGGGTAACTTTTATTCCCTTTTATTAAATATTAAATTTACAATAAAATTTATGTGTTTTATACTTCTCAATGTATTACACTGATGAAGGTGTAGTACAGACTGGTTGTAATAGTAATGTGTGCTATAAAATCTTAAAATTTCCAGAAGAAATTAGCATTGTATCTTTATTATTTTAGGATAGAAAAAGATTTCTTCAATAGATGGCATAAAATGGTTGGTGATTATTAAAATAAGCAAATTCTGTTAATCAAAATTCACCACTAAGAGAAAAATATCAATTTGCTGAGTGATTATGATGTATTTATAACAATAACTAATGAAGTATTGAAAATATATTCATTTCAATATTATTATTAAAATGAGTAAATTCTATTAATCAAAATTTACCAGTAAGAGAAAAATATCAATTTGCCGAGTGATTGTGATATATTTATAATAATAACTAATGAAGTATTTAAAATATATATTCTATATATCAATAAGAAATGGAAAGAGTCACAATTTTAAAATATGCAAAAAAACAGGAAAATTACAAAAAAAATGATATTTAAAGATAAAAAAGCATTTAACTTTTCCATTTAAATCTAAATTGTAACTAAATTACATTGGCACAACTAGCCTGAAACAGAAGTTACTAAAATAACCTGATCACTCTGATTATACCTGAAGATTTTGTCCTATGTATAATTCAGTGATTTTACATCTTGGTATATATCCAACAGAAGTGTTTGGGTGTATTTATTAAAAGAGGTGAAAGCATATTAATGCATTATTTACAAAAGTCAAAGATCTTAAAACAAGGTAAAGAACTATAAATAGTAGATGGGTAAATAATTTGTATATTCATGAGATACAAATGCTACATAACAATGACAATGAACTTGGGATTGTTTTATGCAACAAAGTGGAAAATTCTTCCGTATATAATATTGAGTGAAAATGCTAAAGAAAATAGTACCTACTACCTGATTCTATTATCATGTTTAAAACTCAGCAAAAATAATCTGTGATATCTGAAGTCTGAGAAGCATTTACTTTTGCAAAGAAGAAAAGGATTTGGAGGATCAGAGTACTGTGATATTGTGTAGATCTTGGTAATGATGATATTAGTTATGTATACATATGTTTACTAAACATTTAATTTAATACCATAAATATATTAATCTTTATTTATAAACATATCTGTTTTCCTTCTATAATTTTTCTAGAAATGATAGACCTTTTTGAACAACTTAATATTTCATGTTACTATAATAAAATAAATATAATGAATTTAAAAGTCTAAAAATATCTCCTTCTGCATAATATTTATGCATTTTCAACACACATTCACAGCAAATCTGTTTCTCCAATTTTACATTTTATGCTGGAAATGCAAAGTTGTCATATCCTAAGTTAAATTTTCTTCAATAATATGATCATCAGAGATTCATTCTTAACATTAAAATATGACTAATATTGGTTAGTCTCTAAGTCAAATATTTTCCACCTCAGTGTTATTCAGAATTAAGTAGTCTCAATTGACCAGACTGTGAGCTCACTTGAGTTCATAAACAGTGGTGACCAAAAGGAATGAACTTTCAGCCAGCACAGAGAGAATATAATCTATATGATCTGTGAGTAAACTTGCTAAAAAATATGTCTAGGTCTCAGTCTGTAACATTATGTATTTATCAGAAGAAAGATAGCTGTGAACCCTTTAAACAAATCTTTAGCATTTACTTACTGACTGGTACATGTCATTGAATAAACTTAGAATTTAAGGTCATGAGCACAGCTTATTGGAGAACAGAAATCAGAAATATAGTAATTTTCAACCTGAATGTTCAAAACCAGGAAGCCCTTAAAACCTAAACAGTGTCTTCCGAAAACCATGTTCCTTATACATACTGGAATGTTATTTTTTAAAACAAAATAGTTTAATATGAGACAATGGGGCTATTACGAAGCACTATGTAAAGTACTAAGTTTCTTTGGAAAGAAATGCTGTTCGTGCCTGTATCTCATTTTGTTCCCCCCCCCAAAAATGAGTAAAATATGATGGGGAAGACCATTGCTTTATTTTTGTTGTTGTTGTTGTTTTAGTTACTTTGACATTTCCAAACTTTATGATAAGATAGTAACCTAGGTTGAGACATTATGTCATTTTCTCATATGGCTATATATATTTTAATGCTAAAATATTTAGAGTATAGAACTGTTTGAAAATTTACATCATAACAAATATTGTATCAAAATCTCTCTTCAAATTATTATATATTATCTTTGCTAGATTTAAAATTAGACTTTTAGGCTAAACTAAAAGCCCCACAAAATTAGTTATTTAATTTCAATATGTACATTATGTACATTTTCAAATGTTTAAGAATCCTCCTTATAGTCTTTTTCAAAGGTTATATATTCTAGAATTACTTTCAAACATTTTTATTATCTCTAAGTAACAAGTCATATTGGATCATAGGACATAGATCTAATATATCAAATCCTATGTCTTTATATATTTTTTTGTTAATGCTACTTTAACAAAATGGCTCTCACATCTAGACATGTAAGTAATTACTGATTTCATTGGAGCATGGTAAAAAATAACAATTCATTGACCTCTAACAAGCCCTTCATTTTTAAATCTCAGTGTATGGGGATGTAGGGATTTTAAATGGCATTTCAAAACATTTTATAACAGTTTTTTCTGAGACTATCTTTTAAAATATATTTTATGTAGCAAACAGTCATAGAAAATAAAGATTAAGACAGGGTAGAAGGCAGATTAGTTTTCTAACTAGGATGATAAAGTTAATGTCTCCCTGAGGGACAAAGTTTTGGCAGGTATTTTAGCGGATTCTTTATAAGATTAGGGTTGCCTAAGCTTGAAGTTCCTCATCTGTGACCCAAACTGTGTGTACAAATCCCCATGGACCAATTGGTATCTTCTACATGGAAGTTAGGGGATACGGGGGAACAACACAATTCTTTAACTCATGCAACTGCTGTATAATATGTAATAGAATCCTTAGTCTTTGACAGAAGTGTTCTGTATATTCTTCCAGTATCTATAAAGCAGGAGTAGGCTACCTTGCACATAGAATAAAATTACATATTCTTCAAAGTTCTTGATACAGTTGTGTTGTATTTTATGTGGCAATAATATTCACCCTATCTATGAGGTTATTTTGTGATTTGATATTATGGTGAAATTAAAACTTTGTACTTTATAAAATATATTTCCTCATTTATTTCTTCACAAAATATTATAAAATATAAATGATGAAATTTATTAAAATAATAAAATATGTTTATAACTTACAGTAAAGTTGAGAATACTATATTTTTAATTTCTAGTTATTAACAAAAGGAATGCCCCCCACTTTGGTATCAGATTAAAGTCATTTTTCTACCATCTTCTCTTTTACAAAGTTATTGAAACTGCCTTTTGAGAGATCCACATGTAACTTAGGTCAAGGCAATAGTCTTATATAACATTCTAAATTTTGTTGCTTCTGCTGCTCAAATTTATCTAACTTTTTATTGTCACTTAGTCACAAAATTCAAACTAAAAGGATATTATAATTTTCAGCCACATACTAAAATGTAGAATATTTTAAAACATCATTTAAAACAGAAAACAATATGTTCTAAAATTGATAATGTTTCTCTGTTTCACAGGATTTGCTCTTTTGGAATATACATGATTTCTACCTCTTCTATAGAAACATAGTGTTTATCATATCCACAATTCTAGGAAAGATATTTAAATTGGTAATTGTGTCTATCTCTTTTTGTCCTGCACCATAATCATATTATACATACTGGAGCACAATTTCATTGTTTACAATATTTTTATAAGAAGGCATCAAATATCTTCTTCATAATATAAAATAGAGACATCACCAAAACTCTCTTCTCTGAATGACATTATTTAAAATGTCATTTTTGACAAACCATTTTACATATGAATAAAATACTTGTATATGAATGTTGGATATAATGCCTGAGCACTACCGTTACGTGAAATTCATACAGTTATGAACTATCTGAGGTTTACAATTTATGTAAAAATGTAAGCAATTAAATGTGAACCACTAACCTGATGCTTGATAAATACGTCAGTTTGACTTGCTAAAAGGTATAAACCTGGAGAGCAGTAGGAAAACAAGAACATAGGGGTTATTTAATTTAAATGCAATAAAGTCTTCTTTTCAATCTGCATTTATTCATAATAAGTTTTTTATGAGAGCAATAATAAACATTAACAAAGCATTGTTCTATTATTTTTTTGTTGTTCTTTTGTGTTAACATCATGGAGACAGAGTGAAATAATTAGATGGTTTACTTACAAAATTGTCTAGAAAAAGCCTATTTTGTTTAGACTTTTTTTCTTTTTTTAGTAATTTATTTGTTTATTTATTTTGGGATGGAGCGTGACTCTGCTTCCAGGGTGGAGTGCAATGGCATGATTTTGGCTCACAGCACTCTCCACCTCCTGGGTTCAAGCAATTCTCATGCTTCAGCTTCCTGAGTAGCTGAGATTACAGGCACATACCACCATACTCAGCTAATTTTTGTATTTTTAGTAGAGATGGGGTTTCACCATGTTGGCCAGACTGGTCTCGAACTCTTGACCTCAAGTGAGGCCTGCCTTGGCCTCCCAACTTGCTGGGATTATAGGCATGAGCCACCACAGGCAGACTTTTTTGTCTTTAATAAAATATGGCAGAATGCTGGCACTGACACATGAGTCTTAGCACCTTAGTCACAGAAAGATTATCTTCGTTTTAAAAGAGTATCCTTTTGTAATTGTGCATTTCGCTGCTGATTTTATATATCTGATGGAGATATGAGCTAGCCAGGGAAGCATAATTTCTCTCATTTGGAACTTAAATAATTTTTACAGTATGTATTTCATTTATACAATTAAAGAACATTTTGTTTGTCTATCATTTACTGTGATGTTTAAGACTGTATACGTCCCACATTTTTCTCATTACCTTTTTTTGGCACTTTAAATTGACTATTTGAAACTAAATTAAGGGGATACTTACATTTTATAATATCTGTGAAAGGGCAAAACATTGCTGTGTGATATTTAGATGTAAAATAATAATGAAAATAGGCACTGTGACTATTTTTGGAAATTATAAACTGCTTTCGTGAAGAGCAAAATACTTAACTATTACATCTCTTAAGTATTTAAGAAAATTTAGAATTTCTTTATATCTCAACATTTTATTTAATTTGGGGGAACATTGGTTAGTTAAAATTGAGTAAATAAAAAATTTTAAAAACTAACACATTTTAATCTTTTATAATTTATAAATATTCCAAAACAACTTGTCATGTAAGTAAATAAAATTAATTTAAAACAGCAGATATTTGACCTAAAGAAAAGCTACATTCACAGTACTATATTGACATAGATAGAAATATATAGATATTTAAATATATAATGTGTTTGTGTGTGTGTGTGTGTGTGTGTGTGTGTGTGTATTACACACTATGTTCAATGGTGTGTTGTAAGGTGCTGAAAATTTGATAGAGATTCTAGTTCTTCAAACTGTTATTCCTTCAGGGATTTTAAAAATTTAATTTAATTTTATCTTATTTTAGTTTAAATTCTGGGAAACATGTGCAGAATGTGCATGTTTGTTACACAGGTATATATGTGCCGTGGTGGTTTGCTGCACCCATTAACCCCTCATTGAGATTTTAAGCCCCACATGCATTAGTTGTTTGTCTTAATGCTCTCCCTCCCCCTTGTCCCCACCCCTACTGACAGGTCCCAGTATGTGCTGTTTACCTCCCTGTGTCAAAGTGTTCTCATTGTTCAACTCCCACTTATGAGTGAGAACATGCGGTGTTTGGTTTTCAGTTACTGTGTTCGTTTCCTAAGAAACAGCTTCATCCATGTCCCTGAAAAGGACATGAACTTATTCTTTTTTATGGCTGCCACTATTCTGTGGTGTATATGTGCCACATTTTCTTTTTCTAGCCTATCATGACGGGCGTTTAGGTTGGTTCCAAGTATTTTTGCTATTGTAAATAGTGCTGTAATAAACATAAATCTACATTTGTCTTTACAGTAGAATGATTTATACTTCTTTGTGCATATACTCAGTAATGGTATTGCTAGGTCAAATGTTATTTCTGGTTCTACATCCTTGTGGAATCGTCACACTGTCTTCCATAATGGTTGCACTAATTTACATTCCGATCAACAGTGTAAAAGCGTTCCTATTTCTCCACATCCTCACCAGCATCTATTTTTTTCCTGACTTTCAATGATCGCGATTGTAACCGGCCTGAGATGGTATCTCATTGTAGTTTTGATATGCATTTTACTATTGACCAGTGATTATTAGCTTTCTTTCATATGTCTGTTGGTCACATAAATGTCTTTTTTTGAGAAGTGTCTGCTCATATCCTTTGCCCACTTTTTGATTGAGTTATGGGTTTTTTTCTCGTAAATTTGTTTCAGTTCTTTGTAGATTCTGGACATTAGCCCTTTGGTAGATGAAAGATTGCAAAATTATTTTTCCCATTCTGTTGGTTGCCTATTCACTCAGATGATAGTTTCTTTTGCTGTGCAGAAGCTCTTTAGTTTAATTATACCCAATTTGTCAATTTTGGCTCTTGTTGAAAATACTTTTGGTATTTTAGTCATGAAGCCTTTTCCTATGCCTATGTTCTGAATGGCCTTGCCTAGGTTTTCTTTTAGGGTTTTTATGATTTTAGGTTTTATGTTTAAGTCTTAAATCTATCTTGAGTTAATTTTTGCATAAGGTGTAAGGAAGGGGTCCAGTTTCAGTTTTCTCAATATGACTAACCAGTTTTTCCAGGACCACTTATTGAATAGGGAATCCTTTCCCCATTGCTTGTTTTTGTCAGGTTTGTCAAAGATCAGATGGTTATAGATGTATGATATTATTTCTGAAACCTCTGTTCTGTTCCATTGGTCTATATATCTGTTTTGGTACCAGTACCATGCTGTTTTGATTACTGCAGCCTTGTAGCATAGCTTGAAGTCAGGTATCATGATGCCTCCAGCTTATTCCTTCAGTTTGTATGTTGTCAGTGATATCATTACAGACCCTAGGATGGATGATAAATGTATGCAGAAAATTTATACAATTTACATGTTTACTATTAACTTCCACAAAAATATAAAAATTCAATAATTAATTTTTATAAATTTATGCACATTGGCCTATTTTTCTCAATATTGGGAATATGGTTTATTTAAAATTTTACAAAGAATTTCCAACAGTAAACTAAGTTTATTATATGCATTTTCAAATATATGAAGCAAGAATATTCCAACTCAAAAGAAATTGTCAGCAGCATTTATTTACTGTCTATTTCCTGCCCAAGTTCAATATTCATTTTCAACACCAACTGGAGGCCAGATAGTTTCAAGCATGTCAGTCTGATATGAGTAGAAGCAAGGTAAAGCTGTTTTTATCCCCAGTTCCTGGTAATGGCAACTGTATCAAATACATCTTCCAATACCACCTGTGAAGAAATGGAGTTTGTTGTCTGTAACCACATATTTAAACTCATTTTATTTAATCAGGGGGTTACAGAAAGAAAGAGATTATTTGCCTCTGGCAGTATTAAAATATAACTGTGTTAAAATGAATACCCTGCTTCCTACATTTGTGCATAATACTGGATACAGTTATGGAAAATGGTGGTGGTATCAAGCAGAGGCCTAGAAAGCCCATCCAAGATTATTTTTAAGCAACTATTAATGAATCCTCTTCATTTAAAAGTAACATATTCAAATCAAATGTTCTACCACACAACATGATAAAATAGGTGTAAAGTAAGACTTTCATTGGCAAATAGAACAAGTAGTCACTCCTGGCATGTTGAATATGAAAGAAAGCAAATGTGGCTACAACAGGAGTTAGGGAGAGAAAGCATGGAGAAGAGGAAGAGAAGAATACTTGGTAATCAGCTCATCCTGCAAAAAAAATTTACAAGGTATTTGTGGTTATCATAACAAAAAAGGAGACCACTGAATAATTTAGTGACATGATTAGATTAATTTTTGAAAATATAGATTTGGCTTCCAATATTGGAAGCGCCTGGAATAAGGTCAAAGTCCTGGGAAAGCCTATTTCAAAAATCTCTCTCTATCATATACTGCATAAATGTGTGTGGGGTGTTATAATATGAAAGGACAGGTAGGCAAATGAATGCATTATATTGATAAAAGTGAGCTTATTATTCTAGTTGGACAGCGTGAAATATAAGGAATTGTCTAATTAAATGCAGTTCATCCATGTTATTATATGAACTGGAAGTGTAGATAAGAAAGAAATCATGTTGGCCTTTAGATGACTGCTAGAATGTCAGAAAGTTGTCTTCTAGGAGATAAAAAATTACTGATTCATTTTATGTGTGAACATAAAATGCTAGATTTTATGTTTTTAAAAGATTAATAGTTTGAAGCAACATTTGAAGCAGAGAAACCAGTTTAGAGGCAACTGACATGGTTTGAGTGAGAGAAGATACAGGCTAACATGAGTATGGAGGTATTTTAAGGTATGCCTAATTGAAACTGAGAAACAAAGTAATGCAATTTTTCCATCAACTCACTAGAGAATGTTTTGGCTACAGAAAAGTTTTATATATTTGTAATATTGCAAATGCATAGCATCTTATGATACAGTTATAAGTTTTTAAGTACACATCACTTCAAAACACAGATTTTAAGATTGATATGCAATTACAACACAAAAATAAAGCATATTTTTTCAAATAACAAATATGTTGCAAAACGTATGCTTTAGATGTGTGAAGTACATTTTTCAATGCATAATCTACAGAATTAATAATCTACAGAATAAATACAAGATTGATATGAAGCTCACTTATTTTTCTCCAGAACAGGGATAAACTGCACTTGCCCTTTTATTGATGCAGACACTGATAAAGGCAAATCATATTAACAGGGCTAGTGATTTGGAGTGTGTGAAACTAACAGATGCAGAATGTACTGAGCAATTCTCCATATGATGATTAAAAATTCAGTAAAATAATGTGCCTGACACATTTAATGGAAGGAAGCATTTAAGATAAACAGATTTATATGCATATCTGTAATACTTTTCTTCTCTTAAAGGAAAACTGGAACAATAGAATCTTCACATTATAGTAAATATGATTCAATGAAAGTTCACCCTATGATTGTAAATCAGACTTTTGACCTACATGCCAATTTGCATAGACTTTTGGAAAGTCTGTGGTACTTAAATAGGCAAAATATAATTAGAATGTTGAAAAATATCCAATTTAATTAGTCAAAAATTTTGGAACTGCTAATTTCAATTTGGTTTTTCAATATAATTTTATCTGATATGAATAGTTGTGGGAATCATACTTTAGCAGGAACATAAAATAAAGTTTAAAGTTTATCTAAACTGATGAAAATGCAGAATGTGGTCATATAATAAAGCTGAGAGAAACTTCACTGTATTTTAGCAAAGAAGGGATTTTGTGGTTGTTTTCAAATATACAAATATTTTCAACTTGGCTCAGATATTCAATTTGCTCTCTAATAACTTAAAGTACTAGTATTAACGAATGGAAAGTTTCAGGATGGTTTTAGTTAAAAATAAGCAAAAAGTTTCAAAGTCTCTGTGATATCCAAGTATGGAGATATTATCAGCAAAAGACTGAATTTCAACCACTTAATGATTATGATTATTAAAAGAATCAATCTACTGTTTTTAATCACTTCAGTAAAATAAGTGGGAGCCCATGTGCCTGAAAACATAGGCTTGAATTTTTACTTACCTCTTGATGACACAGTTGTAAAAAATATGGGATATTATATTTTATCAGATAAAAGCCTGAGTTCTAGAAATTTCCTTACTTTCAGGAATATTTATCTTGCTTCAGGTGCCTGGAACTCTATTTATATTTGGGAATAGAACTACTAACTTCCCAGATTTGATGCAATGTATTTCAAATAAAGAATATAGAAATAATTCTGGTTACAGAATTTTGACAATGAATGCAACATTTATAAAAAGTATTAGGCAGTGTATTCTCAAATATGGTTAATCTTATTAGGACTCTAAAAATCAAATATGTTTTCCTCCTCTTAAGCATTTTGTTTGTTTGTTTGTTTGTTTAGAGAACTGCAGCTCTTTTGTGAATGGGATGAGAGCAGGACTGAGCTAAAACCCCTCAATTATACTTCTCTTTATTTCATTTATATTGAACAGAGATTTTTAACATTAACTCTAATCATGAACATTTTTTAATTTCTTTTTTCATTTTTAAGTAATACTATTTTTCTTTTCCAGAAAGAAAACAAAACAAATATGTATACATAGACACACAAACAGACATATATATGTATATATTCTTTCTGCAATTTGATATACTGCAATTAGTAAAATAAACTTTTTTTGTTAACAGTATTCAATGTTACTGTTACAGGCTGTGTGCCTAACAAACAATTATGGAATATATGAATATTGTACACTGCTCACTGTCTCATGGTAGTTATTGTGAAAATTGTTCAATTTAATTTACATTTATATGTGGTGGTTAAAAAAAACCTACTGGAATCAATGAAATTCAGTCAAAAAATTATTAAATTCATAAAACATTTAGAAGATATGAAGATTAATAAAAATAAAATTCTATGATGTTAGATATTACCAGAAATGACTGTTTGAAGATCATCAAGTCTTTTCAAATTATATTTATTTGACTCTAATTATTATAAATGATAATATAAAATAAATTATAACATAAAACCAAACTACGGTTTGGTTTCAGCTTTATAAACATAAACATTTGATTTTATTTTTATAAAAATTATCTCATTTAAAAGTTCATCTAAAAAATGTATTTATGTATGCATATGTGCATATAGTATTTGAACTGCCAAAATGTGGGTACAACTTATACATTTAGCAGCTACATGGTTTGATAAACCCCATTTTGGGTTAAAGAATCACTGACATCACTTTGTGAAGGAAAATATTTCACTAATGAAAGTTATTAACTACTGTAAATCTTTGGAAGGACCTTTTGAGTCTCTTCACTATTAGTGGAAGAATAGTGAGAAAATACATACACATGAAATGCTTAAAGCAGAGCATGTCATGAAGTAGCTATCTAAAAAATAAAGTCAATGTTTTTAAATGCTTGCCTCTTACGTAATTTTCAAAACATCATTTTTCCTTGATTAAAAATATATTTTTAAACAGATCTTACGTTTTAGAGAAGTTTTAAGTTCATACCAAACTTGAATAGAAGAAAGTAGGGAATTCTCACATACCCTCTTCCTCCACACATGCATTCCCTTCTAATATCTTGCACCAAAATGGCATTTGTTGCAGTCAATGAGCCTGCATTGACATGTCATTATCATTCAAATTACACAGTACACTAGGGTTCACTTTTGGTGGACAATATGTTATGGGTTTTAACAAAAACAGAAGGGAATATATTTACCATTATACTTTCATATGGAATAGATTCACTGCCCTAAAAGTTCCTTGAGACCTGCTTATTCATCCTTTCTTCACTTCAATCCCTGGAAATCACTGATCTTTTTTATTTTCTCCATGGTTTTACCTTATGCAGAGTATCATACAGTTGTAATCATATATTATGTAGACTTTCAAGATTGGCTTTTCTTCACTTAGTAATATGCACTTAAGTTTCTTCTATGTCTCCTCATTAATTTATAGCTAATATATTGTTATTTCTGAACAATACTCTATTACAGGATTATACACCAATTTAAACATTCACCTACTAAAAGACATTTTGATTACTTCCAAGTTTGGGCAATTATGAATAAAGCTGCTATAAACATCTTTGTGCAGGTTTGTTGCGGCCATAAGTTTAAATACTTTTGGGTAACTCTTAAGTTTCACAATTGCTGGATCATATGATAAGCATATGTGTAGATTGATAAGAAACTGCCCATCTTTCTTTCAAGCTGGCTATATATTTGTACTCTCACCAGCAATGAATGAGAGTTATTTTTACTCCATATCTTTGCTCGCATTTTTCCTTGCTATTGTCACAGATTTTGGCAATTATAATGTATGGTGGTATCTTATAATGGTTATTTTCATTTCCCTGATAATATGATGTGGGACACCTTTTCATATGCTTATTTGGAATTTAAATAATTTCTATGGTGAGGTATCAGTTAAGGTCATAGGCCTACTTTTTAAAGTCTCACTTCTTAAGTTTTCCTATTATTGAGATGTAAGAAATCTTTGCGTATTTAAAATAATAGACTTTTATCAGATGTGTGTTTTGCAAATATTCTCTCAGTCTAGCTTGTCTTCTCATACTGTTGATAGATTTAAGTCTAAATTTCTTTTTAAAATTGGGGAATTAATGTGATTTAGTGATAATGTGTTACCCAGTGTTCTGATTAATGCTTTCGTTTTTGTATTTTTTCCTAGAAAATGTTGAGGAAGACTAACAATAGATAACAAACAAAGGGTCAAGATGTCTGTGTACTATACAGTTCAAGGGACAATATTTATATAAACTCTTATGTTAGAAGCCTATGGTATACAGAAAAGGTCCCTGAACATCACAGTTTCACATCAATCAATCCTCTACCTGTTTCATGAATTCTGCTATAAAATATTATGCCTAAATAATGTGAGAGATTAAGTTTTCAATATAATAGCAATTGTAATATCCATGTGAACATATTTGATCTTAAATTTTAAAATGGATTAGGAAATTAAAATCTTCCAAAATACTGAGGTAAATTCTATAATAAAATGAAAAACAGAAAAATACAGGAAAAAATCTCTAGAATACTGAGAGTAAATAAATATCCTGGGAGAAGTATGCAAAGATGAATTAAATAATGTACATATCACAAAGTACAACATTGATGTGCAAAACATATTGATATATGAGGCCTGGAAGATGATTGTGAGCTTAAAACTTTGAAAACAATTATTTAGAATTTATAGCCCAGTCTTTAATAGTGATAGTGTCAAAATAAAACCTTAAAGTATCTTTTATGCTTGCTGTATATGATAAAAAATACCAATTTTGAAATAAATTTATGACTGTGCAGCATTTCTGATATAGCTTCCCATTTAATGTTTCGTTGGATGCAATGTTATTTTGAAAACTCTCTACTAAAGGCCCATAAATTCATAAAAATGTCAAATAATGTTTCTCTGAACAAACATTTCTAAGAAGAAAATTTATATTTTGGATACAGTCTTTTCCTTTGCAAAGTTATATTGTTATTTTGCTTAAATAATGTAAATCATTTTAATTCTCTTGAGTATCCGTTGCCTTCCAATTCTCATTTTGCTTTTACTTGTGTTTATTTCTGAAATATATTATTATAAAATCAAGTTTATTGCTTGAGTTTATAATAATCTAAACATTAAAGCTTGAGATTGTTCTAATACAATGTATTGTTATGAGTAAATAACAAAGTAAAAATATTTTTAAATAAATTAAGCTTTTATTTAATAACTGTAAACCAAAAAGAAAGTGAATTATTTAAATATACATTTTCTTTTCTCAGAATCAGATCTACTTGTCAGAATGTTGTGAGTACAATTTAGTTAACAAGGCAATATTGAAATGCTTTTCTTTTTTTAACAATATAAATTTTCTCTAATTCCAAGTGAAACATTTCATCAAACTGGCTGATGATTTCTGGTAGAAAGTCTAAGAACAGGAGTTAAGTTTCCTAAAACAATGTGCCTTTTAAAAGTTTTATGTCCTTAAGCTATTCTTCACAATATATTGAAGAATGCAAATGCTATGATATCATCTAGATCTATTGAAATTATTTTTTATGTTGGACTGTGTTATCAAATTTTGAGTAGAATATAGCTATTATGTGGTACATTTTTTTTTTTTTTTTGACAGAGTTTCCCTCTTGTTGCCCAGGCTAGAGTGCAGTGGCACAATCTCGGCTCACTGCAACCTCTGCCTTCCAAGTTCAAGTGATTCTCCTGCCTAAGTCTCCCAAATAGCTGGGATTACAGGCATCCACAACCACATCCAACTAATTTTTTTGTGTAATAGAGAAAGGGTTCACTAGGTTGGCAGACTGGTCTCGAACTCATGACCTCAGGTGATCAGACTTCCAAAGTGCTGGGATTACAGGTGTGAGCCACCATGCCCAGCCAGAGGTACATTTTTAATTTGCTTTGTTACATACTTCTTTCTAAGTAAAATTTATGCCTATATACTTAGAACACGGGCAGTCAACTGGCATACATATATATTAAAAAGTTAAACCTTACTGACAAAACAGTTGTACTTCTTTAAATACGAAAGATAAAACTATTTTATCAATCACTTTATGATCATAAGGTTTTAATGTTAATAATAAGGTAAAGGCTTTGCACAAGGCTTCCTACTATTCAATATATTTATTTTATTTTCACCTAATAGGTGAAAAGAAGAAAAGTGACTGCAATGGATGCATAGTAGAGTAAGATGCAAGGAAACGGGGATTTCTTGTATAATGATATGGCTATTTTTTCTTCAGTTCATTTGATTCTGAAGTAATAAGCTTTCCTTTATTGGTAATTTTTACATCTGTCTAAATATTGTGTCATTGTTCGTTTCTTCTGCCTTTTGCTTGGTGGAACATTGTTAGATATTGGACAAAATAGCTTAGCAGTTTAGACTAAAATATGGACTCTAGATCCAGTGTCCCTCTATGAGTTGTCACTGTGCAGTTTTGGACAATGAAACACTTTGTGCCTTAGTATCATCATAATAATACATTCTTCATAAGACCATTTTGTAAAGATTAAATGTCCCCATCCCAGTCAGAGTGTTATATTTTTTGCTTGTAATCATCATCACGCCATCATCACATCATCATCATCATCAGCATCACATTAATTTCATGTACCCTAAAATAGTGAAAAAAATATGTGACAACAATTACATATACTGGGACTTAACCTGAGCAATGGTACTGTGCCATGATTAGATACATATACTTAATAGAAGTTATACAATCTTTCAGAAATTTTGTGAGTAAATTTTATATGCCATAATGTCATACACATTCAGTGAACAGTTTGATAAAGTTTGATAATGCATAAAGTTTTGAAAATACCAACACAGTCAACTTGCAGAAACTCCCATTATGTTGAAATGTTCCTTTATTTCTTTGTGTCATTCTTCAAGCAGCCCAAGCAACAATTGTCAAGAAAGAATCTCATATGATTAGATTATAGCATGTGTAGTATTGTGTCTTATTTTTTCTAGTATAATAATTTAGAGATTCATATTTCTGTTCAATAGTATATTCATTATGAGTATGAAAAAGTTGCCAATTATATGCATAAACTAGTTTCTGTTTATCATTCTTCGGTTGTTCAACATTAGCTTTTCCAGTTTGGAGCTATTCTTTTCCTAGTATCTGTTAGGACATGTATTCATTTACCTTGAGTGGATATAAAGAAGTAAAATGGCCAGACTATTCTAGAGAGGCCTAGAGCAAGAAGCTGGAAATCTAAGCCAAAATCCTCTGAAGAGCAATATAAATTGTGTCTTATCTCTTACTGCTGGATGCTTAAAGATAAATATTGATCAATAACATGGGTTTTGAAATAAGTTTGGATTGCAATGTCTTCTCTGGTCTGTTTCTCCCATTTATTTAGAGAAAAGGGATTTTAGACAATGTAGGTCTTCTTACTGACTTTGTAATATTATCTGCAGTTTAATAATAAAATTATTGATTATCAAAGCCAAACCAGTGGTTTTAAAGTTATGATTAGAACCTGAGGAAAACTGTCAAGTTATGTTTACCCTTCTAAAAATTTGACAAATTGTTTTCCACTGTGTCTCCAATATTTTGCATTTATCCAGCAATGAATAATTGTGTTTAATTGATTAAATCCTCACCAATCCTTTGAAATAGCAGTTCTACTTCAATCCTGATATATGTGTTTCAATATCTCATTGTGGCTAATACATTAATTGCCATTTTCTATTGACCAGTCAGATGCAAATTTCAAGTCCTTCTTTTCCTTTAGATATTCTCTTTAGTGACGTATTTGTTCAAATATTTCACATTTTTGTTTGCAGTTTATGCTCTCTATTCCATCATTTTATGCTTACAACAATAAAAATATTCTCAGTTTGATAGCTTACAAAAGGTCTTAAATACTGAATATTACATATAAAAGTTGCAAAGTCCCAAACAACTTTATCTTTTCTTAAAAGAGTTTATTCTTTTTCTTCATTAACTGAAGTGGGAGAATGATTATCTAACCCAATAATGAAGTAAGCAGAGTTGAAGCTAGGTGACATATTTGATAAAACTTAATCTTTATCTTTAGCTCTGTCCTAGAGCACATTATTATCGTGATAGTATTGTAAGCATTATGTGTCCACTGGCACACACCAATGTCTCCTTGACAGCCCTTAAACTCAAAATTTCTCTCTTCAGCAGTAAGAGATAAGACATATTTTATATTGCTCTCCAGAAGATTTTGGCTTAGATTTCCAGCTTCTTGCTCTAGGCCTATCTAGAATCTGGTAAAGATCAATTGCTGCTTCAAAATTCTTGTCATTAATATTCTTAGCCCCTGTAGTCTTTGTTGCTTCAATAGCTCTCTGATGCTATTTGCTCTAATAATGTCAAATTATGTGTCACTTATCTATTATTTTGTTTTCTCAGTGACAGATACTATAGCGTGTAAGCTACTATCTTCTATAAAAATCAAATTATCTCATCAGGTAACATCCAATAGTGGTTGATCGAGTTCATCTGATAAGATCTCTTATATTATTATTATTATTGTTTTTATCTTTTTTGACATATGTTTTCTTCTGTCTTCATGGTGAGTTTCAAGAAGAAGAATAAATAAACTCAAAGGCTCAGAACATCATCTGTAACAATCTTCTTTAATGTTCAAAATTTAATTAAGAAAGTGTGATTAATGAACAAGTTCATATAACAGTAATGCTTTTGTTTACAACCTTAATCTTACTTGAGTGTTGAAAATACCTAACGTAACTCACTAATTTAGCAGGAAATATTACATTAATCAATTTTATAATAATGGATGCTTAAAGATAAATATTGATCAATAACATGGGTTTTGAAATAAGTTTGGATTGCAATGTCTTCTGTGTTCTGTTTCTGCCATTTATTTATAGCTAAGAGAGAAGCCACTTTAACCAATATAGGTCTTCTTATTGACTTTGTAATATTATCTGAAGTTTAGTATTAAAATTATTGATTAGTAAACGCAAACCAATGGTTTTAGAGTTATGATTAGAACCTCAGGAAAACTGTCAAGCCAATGAAACTTTCTTAATATACGAAATTTCTATCTTTTGAGCATGACCAATGTTCTATAGCATATTGCCCAACTTTTAAATGAATTCCCTTTAGTGTTGGCTTTAATTCTGAATGCTTATGTATTTTTTTAAATAACTTATTCTTAACATCAAAATGTGTATGTTCCATGATTTATTATTTTATTGACCCATATTTTGCAAAATGACTGTTCTGTAATCTAAGAATGAATACATTTTTATTTCACTTTTCCTGGATAACATCTACTACTGTTATCTCAAATATCCCTCTTAGGGAACACAGTCGTGCCATCTAGTAATTACTCTTTTAAAATTTTCTTTAGTCTCAAATAGGCTCATGGTCAATGACAAAGGTTAATTGTTTTAAGCCTCTAAATTTGAAAGATTTTGTTATGCAAAAAAGCTTAATAGATCAATTCAATAAATGCATACTGAATGAATGTATAAAGTTGTAAATCTATTATACTTCAGCAAATTTAAATAAATTTTACCAGTATATTTACAGGAAATCTCTGTGTTTTCAAAGTAAAATTAAAATAACAATAGATAATTTAAAATTAATGTCAAAATTTATCTTATTTTATATTTCTAATTAATTTTATAAATTACATAAAATAAATGTAAAATATCTGCAATCTTTTAATAGCTATTACAATATGTAAAAATACAACATGTAAGTTTAGCTAGAGAAATGGATAATGTCTAGACATGTATCTGGGACTGAGTTTTAAGTTATTTCACATTCATGAAAATTTAGTCAGACGTCTTCATGTTTATCATTTCATAAAGAGAAAAGTGAGTGACTTACTACAAGTCATCAAAAATGTTGCCCAAATCAACTAAATACATAATGTCAATTAGGCAACAGAAGACTATTTTAAAAGTGAGTAATTAAATGAGTATTTACTTACCAAAGGATAATTTATAATATGAAATAAAGGGAGCACAAATAATAAATAGTGCAAATAACAAATAATAAATAAATAACTTTAATCTGGTAGTAACTAAGCTGTCTCTATTCTTTAGCCTAATTGAACAAAGGAAGGGAGAAGTTCCCAGAATCTGCATGTAGGGAATGTCAAGTAGATATTCAGGATACTTTGGAGGAGAGGTAATTCTCTCAAGGGACAGAGTTCAACTCAAGTATTCAAAGGGAAGTAAGAAGAAGGTTAAATGTAATGTCACTCTTTTCACACCATTACAAAACACAACCTACTGCCAAACTGGTTAGTTGGCCAGAGTGTGAGAACCTGTTGATTTAATCCATGGAAATCAGTTTCCCAGTATGTGTGGAACAGTATGGAGTATAGATCTGAGGAAGCAAACATAATATATCAGGCAAAAAATAAAAATAGTTCAAATCATTGCAAAATGAAAGATGGCATATCAACATTTTGATTATCAATTTTCTTACAATATGTGTGAAGTAGAAAAGTTCTGCTTCAAAGTTTCCTTCTTATTAAAGAAAACCCCTCTTGCTTTTTGTTAATAATTCTTTGTTAAGCCCTATTGTATGTAGCTGTTAGACATGCTTATAGGCACATAGTACATTCTATGTCCTTGTACTTTAACCAAGATCATCTGTGTTGCACATGTTCACAGGCATGTTCCAGCTCGCAGTCTATGCCCCTTCCTTATTTGAACTTCCTTTTTGTTCTCCATTGCTTTTACCTGTTTGGAAAAGTTTTAAGTTGCTAGCAAATTGGGTTTTAATTTAAATTGTGAGGTCTGACTCCGAACAACAGAGGTCAGACAGAGCAGTAAGGACAATTGCAAATGCTTAAGGGATAAATATGTCTGCTTTTCCTTTGTTCATTGTACTCTCGTGTCAAGATGGCTAGTGAGGGTATTTTTTCTGCAGGGAGTAAAAATTGCTTTGCTGAAAGATTCATTGTCTCAGAGCTGAGTTTTTTTTGTGGCACCAAGAATCTGTTTCCAACAAATTGTCATATACCACATAAAATGTTTATCACCAAAACAGAAAGAAAGTAAACTCTTCTAATAAATAATGAGAAACATGTGATGGCAGCAGCATGGCTGACTAAAGAGGTCTAGCACTTGTCCCCCTCTTAAAAGGACCAAGACAATGAACAAACAACTAAAATTCAACTGGAATGTGTGAGGCACAGCACTAGAGTAAAGCAGCAAAGTGACAAGGTTCTTATAGAGCATAAAGACCCAGGATAACAAAGTAGAGATGAGAGTTAGGCACCCAGTCTCTCCCAGTGAAATTACCTCAGAAACAGGATAAACTTCCTATTATACATAGAATATAAGCAGAAGACTCCACCAGTTAAAGCTGCAAATGAAGACACCTGCACTCCTTACTACAGGAAAGTACCACAGTATTCACAGAGTCCTGGCCTAGTTTAGGAAACTGTCTGGAATTCACATGGCTGCATTGCCACATGATTAGCAGTGAAAGTTTTGCAGTATTCACCCCCTTCATGACTCAAGATACTGAAACATGATATAACCTTAAAACAAGAGCCACTGTTGGAGTATGCTTTGCTTTGGGGAACAGTAGCTACACTGCATTTTACCTTTGGGACTCTCATTATTCCACTAAGCTATACAAGTGGCTGCAAAGCCACAACCCTTGCTGCTCAAAGCCTCAGCCCTGGACCCTGAGTTATAACTCCAGCCTTATATATCAGAGAAGCAAACTATGGACCAGCTAAACCAACGTGTACTGACAAGAGAAGCTCTGAGCAAACCTGCGTTCGAGCCAGGCGAGCAGCTGCATACTACTGCCACTGCTGAGAAACGACCCAGCAAACCAACTCCTGGTGGTCACTCCTTCAGACCAATCAAGCACCTGTGCTCCTGTGCCTCTACTATGACAGTCTGATGGATTTGCTCTGAAGAGAAATGCCTGTAATCCAGCCAAGCAGCAGAGGGCTTATATCTGGGCTGAGAATCAGCTCAGTGAATCTGCCTTCATTAAACATTTCCAGTGATGTCTCAAGTAGCTGCTAGTCCAGCCTCCAGCCTGAGAAACAACCCAGCAGACCCACCTGTTGGATATGCTGTAAAGCTAACCAAGAAGTTGCATCTGTCCCTTGACTGAAAAACAGAACAGAAGACCCAAGCTGGTGGACTTCCTCCAATAAAGGTGAGTATCTATGACCCTTTTCTTCAGTTAGAGAAAGAGTAAAAGGCTCTAACACTGGCAAGCCAGCCCCCAAGCCAGTTTATCCATTCTTCATGTGCATTCACCCAGAGAAGAAACAGCTCATTTACCCTAACCCATTGAGCTAGTTGTCAATGGGTTGACAATCAGCTAATTCAACATGTTCATGGATTCACCCCTGGCTTGAGAAGCAGATCTGTCAACCCACCCCCAGCAAAGCCATACCACTGCTGCCACAAAATGCCATAGTGTAGGCCACTGAGGCACTCATAAACATTACCTATATAGGGTACAGTTAAAGAAACTGCATGGAAACTGCACTAATGTATCTACGCATAATCAAAGGCAATGCACCCCACTCAACAGACACCCTAATGCCCATCTACAGGCATAAGTGAAAGCTATAGGTATAAGCTGCTTTCCGATGAAAGCTACTATCTAACTTTGAAATAGGTTACTGTCCCACCAGGTGTGCAGATATCAACATACGGACACAAGAAAAAGAAAGGAAACATGATACCTCCTAAGGAACAAAATAATTATCTGCTAACAGACGACCAAAAAAATATATATATATATACATATATATATATATATATATATATACACACACAAAATGCCAGAAAATAAGTTTAGAATAATGATTTTAGGAAATACAGACAGGCAATTCAAGTAAATCAACAAAATAATTCATTATCTGAATGAAAAATTTAACAAAGAGATACCTTCTCAAAACATAAACACACACACACAGAGAAAGAGAGAGAGAGAGAGAGAGAGAGAGAGAAATCTCAGAGTTTAGGAATTCAATGAATGAAATTTAAAAATGTATATAATTAATAGTTTCAACAACTACCTAGACAAAGCAGAAGAAAGAATTTTTGAATCTGAACACAGGTCTTTTGAAATAATGCAGTCAGATCAAAAAAGCAAAACCAAAACAAAAAGAATAAAAAAGAATGAAGAAAGACTACAGGACTTACGGGACACTACTCAGTGAATAATGTTTGTATTTTGAGAAGAGTTTCAGAAGGAGAAGAGAAAGAAAATTTTGTAGATTATCTATTTAATATAATATTAGCTATGTTCAAAAGTCTTAGAGAGATATGGATATCCAGATCCAAGAAATTCAAAGAACCCTAAATAGAATGAACTCGAAAATGTCCTGTCTAAGGCCATTGCAGTAAAATTGCTAAATGTCAAAGACAAAGAGAAAATTCTGAAGAAAACAAAACGAAAGAGTCAAATCGCATGTAAGGAAATCCTTATTAGACTGAAAGCAGATTGCTCAGAAGAAACCTTACAACTCAGGAGAGAATGGGAAAAAGTATTCCAGTACTGAACATAGAAAAACAAAACAAAACAAACCAAAAACTTCTGCCAACATAGTATGCACGGAAAAACCACACGGAAATGAATGAATAAAACAAATTATTTCCCAGAAAAACAAAAACTAAAATAATTAATTATGAGTAGAAGAAATACCTAAGGGAGTCATACACCTGGAAGGAATAGATGATCACCACCACCATGAAAACATGAGAAATTACAAAAATTCACTGGTAGAGCAGTTAGAAAGAGAAAGGAATCAAACTTTAACACTACAGAAAACCACAAAACAGCTAAAAGAAACAAGGTAAGAAGAAAAGATCAATGGATATATAAGCAGCCAAAAAACAATCAAGCATTAGGAGTAAGTCCTTATCTACAAATATAACCTTAAATGTAAATGAATAAAATTCCCAATTAAAAAACATAGATTGATCAAATTGATAAAAATGCAGGACTCAACTTTATTTTGTTAATGAGAAACTCACTTCACATGGAAAGACACACATTGAAAGTGAAGGGATGAAAATAAATATTCAATGCAAATGGAAAACAAAAATGAATAGGAATAACTACACTTACGTGAGATAAAAACAGACTATATGATGATCTCAATATATTTGGAAGCAACACTTAACAAAATTCAACGTCACTTCATAATAAACAGTTTCAACAAACTCGGCATAGCAGAAGCATACCACAGCACTATAATGGCCATATTTGATAAACTCACAGCTAACATCATACTGAACAGGAAAGAGCTGAAAGTTTTACTGTATGAACTGAAACAGGACAATAATACTCACTTTCATCACTTGTATTCAACATAATACTTGAAGTTCTAGCTAGAACAATTAGACAAGAGGAAAAAAAGAACATTCAAATAGAAAATAAGGTGGTCTATTTGTCCCTGTTTGCAGCCAACATGGTCACATATATGTAGAAAAAACTAAAGACTTCACCAAAAAACACTTAGAACTGAAAAATTCAATAAAGTTGCAGAAAACAAAACAAAGGTTAAAAAATTGGTAACATTTTTATACATTATCAATAAACTAGCTGAAACTACTTCTAAACATTGAACACTGTTGGTGGTAATATCAATTAGTGCAATCATTATGGAGAAAAGTATGAAGCTTCCTCCAAAAACTCCAAAAAATCCTACCATATAATCTACAAATTCTACTACTGGGTATAAATTCAGAAAACAAAATGGAAATCAGTATACTGAAAAAACACCTGCGCTGCTGGGCATAATGCAGCAATATTGAAAACAGCGAAGATCAGACTAAGTGTCCAACAGCTAAATGTATAAATAAAATATAGCATACATAAAAACTGGAATACTATTTATCCATAAAAGAAAATTGAAATCCTGTCATTTACGGCAACATGGACAAGCCTAGAAGACATTATGTTAAGCAAAATTAGTCAGAATAAACACAAATAAATACCATATATTCTCACTCATATGGAAGGTGAAAAAGTTGACCTCATAAAAGTAGAGAGTGAAATACTAATTACCGGAGGTTGGGAAGGGTAGTAATAAGAAGGCTTAGGGAAAGGTTAGTTAAATAATAAAATATTACAAGAGGAATCCATATTAGACAGGAATAATCACTTTTGGCATTCTACAGTAATATAGGTTGACTATAGTTCACATTAATTTATTATATTTTTTTCAAATAGTTAGAACAGAAGGTTTTAAATGTTCCCAAGATGAAGAAATAATAAATGCTTGGATTGATAAATATGGTAATTACTTATATTTGACTACTTCACATTGTATGTATGGAAATATTACTGTCTGCCTCACAAATCTTTATAATTTTTCTATGCCAATTAAAATAATAAAATATTTTCCAAAAGATCTGCAAGACTGTATAAATCCCAAAGAAAGGGATAGAAAATGAGAAGAGGGCTAAGTATGATGTCTTGGAAGTTGAATGAAGAAGGCATTTCAAGAAGGAGGAAAAATATTAGCTTTTAATATTGAAGTTTAATATGTTCTTAATGATAAAAATGAATTTAATTAAACATTAGCCATCAGTAATTTGAAGAATATAAGCTTTTCATTTAAAATTAATCTGGAGTGGGTAATTAGATTTATCCCCACAAAATGTTTGATTTGATTACATCACCCATTCTTAGCTTCACACATTTCTTTACAAAAGTTGATAGCTATCAAAGGCTCTTGACATGCTGAGAAGATCTAGACTTTATTTTAGTGGCAATGTTTCTAAATTTCATGTTCAACGGCTTTCTCCACTTCTTATTTCCTTTTTTAAGAAGATAAACATACTTTTCCTGTTGAAGTAATATGAATAAATCTTAAGGTGTCATGGAACATTGTCTTAATCAAAGCAATAAAAAGTTGAAAGTAATATTTATGTAAAATCCTTCACTGTCCCAATGACTAAAAAAATACAAATCACTTCAAATGTATCATGTGTTTAAATACTCTTTCCTCTGCTAATTTATAAAAACCAAATTTTGTATAAAGTCTCATTTCTTAACCTCTTCCCTTTTAAAGACTATCCTTCAATTTTCTTGAAGAACTCATCCAATTTAAAAGTTTACATTTTCCCTTTTCATATATCAAAACATATGGCTTTTTGCTTCCTCTGGAGAAATTCTTCCTGGGAATCCTATCTCTGCTCCAAAACTGAGAAAAAGTGAATGTATTTTGCATGTGGGGTTGAAATAAATCTTGGAAGCCCGAGGAAGGAATGCAGTAGACAGAAGAATGCATCTTTAAAATGTTTATGTCCTAGTCCCTGGAAGCTGTAAAAATGTTAACTTATTTAGCAAAGGAGACTTTGCACATATGATCAAGTTAAAGATTATAAAATATAAAATTCTTTCCATTATTTGGATGATCCAATGTAATCACATGCATTCTCATAAGAGGGAGCCTGAAGTAGCAGAATCAAAAAAGGAGATATGGTAACAGAAGCAGAGATCAGAGACTAAAATTTGAAGATTTTATGTGCTGGTTTTGAAAATGTAAGAGGCCATAGGCTAAGAAATACAGGTTGCCTTTAAAAATTGAAAAAGGCAAAGAAATTGATTCTCTCTGCAACCTAGTATCTTCAGAAGGACTATAACCCTGACAACAAATTGACTTCAGGATTTGACCTCCAGAACTATAATATAATAATACATTTGTATTGTCATAGCCATTATGTTTGTGGTAATTTGTTATAACAACATTATTAAACTATTACAGTGATATACAAAATGTGTTTATAATCATATAATAATACATTTCTTACTAAATAATTAAGTAAATCACTATTTAATTTGCTACTGCAACATAGGCACACACTAACATCTTTCAAAGCAAATTAACTCTTTATGCTTTAATTTATATAGTTGTATATTAGTAAAAATTATTTTAAACCAATTTGCTTCAGTCTAATACACAATGGGAGATAAGCTTTTAACTGAACATTGACTCTAGTAAAGCAGAAAAGTCTTACGTTAAACACCATGTTAACTTCCTTGGTTCATATGATGAAAATGCATTTTAGGAGTCACTTGATTATGATTATATTTCTGTGCCTTTAAAACTCTGTAGCACATATTGGTCAAATTTAATTTACTTGCATTAGGCTATAATGGTTATATTACCAATGTGACATTTTAATTGCATATTTTTAAATATCAGATTTAGTATAAAACAAAAATTATATTTTAAATAAAGCAAAGTAAACATTTAGAAACAAAGAAAACCAAAGGTCAAGATATATTTTAAAAGTTTTAAATAATTTTTAAAGTAAAATACCAACATTCACATTAGTTAACAAATTGGCCAGAGTGTTTTAATAGCATTATCTGATGTTGAAAATGTTTGAGGAACATAGTTGTGTTCCTTTACTTATATTTCTGTATAAAATAGTTGATAACGTTTTTCTACAAAACAATTTAAATATATTTATAAAGACCTCTTAGTTTTATTTTTAGTTTTAGTAAGTTATCTTAGCTGAATTACTTAAAATATGCAAAAAAAAAATTGATGTATTTTTTCTTCAGCATACTAATTGTAATTGTATTAAGTCAGTAATGAGAAAATAATGAAAATAGTATTATTTAGATTGGACATTAAATATTCATACCATGAGATACTTTTTGCTTTTAAAAACTAAGTTCTTTTAAAATCAATAATGATAGGGAAATAATATGTCACATACATTTATAAAGTTTTAAATAAGACTAATATGAAATATACTTCAAAATATTTAACATTTAAGAGCAATTAACATTAAACTACTATTAACATCTAACTCATAATATTAAATTAATATTAATTATAACTAACATTTAATATGAAGGGACTTCAAAAAGTCCATGGAAAATGAAATTAAATGATAAAAATAAAAATGTAAAATGTATTTCTCAACATATGTAAGTTTAAGACAATTTCCTGCTATGATGAAACCAGCCATTTAGTCTATCCCTAAATAATTGAGGTCTAGGAACTTAAATATGTAAATGCAATCTATTTTTTACCTTATTAATTAAAGAAAAAGTATTGCCTTTTACTGATTTGTTTTAGATTATGAAACCAAAAGTAGTTAGGAGGAGTCAAATTAGGACTGAGGTGTATGCATAATGTTTTTTCACCAAAATTCTCATAAAATTGCTCTAATTTGAAGAGAGAGATGAGGAGCACAGCTGTGGTAGAAAAAAATGCTATTGAAGCTTTCCTGGGCATTTTTCTGTCAAAGCTTTGACTAACATGTCAAAACACTCTCATCATAAGTAGCTATTACTGTTCTTTGGCCCTACAAAAAGTCAGCAAGCAAAGAGCCTTAAATATTCAAAAAATTTGTTGTTATGATCATGCCTCTTGTCCCCTTTTGTTTTAACTGGATCACATTCGCCTTGTTGGTAGCCATTGCTTTCATTGCGCTTTGTCTTCACTATCATATTGGTAGAGCTATGTTCCACCTTCCGTTAAAATTATTCAGATAAATACTTCATTATCTTAACCACACTTGTTTAAAATTTCCATTGAAAACTCTTATCTGTGTCTTATCTGTAAACAACTGTTTTGGCACCCTTCAGCAGGAAGGTTTGGTCAACTTTAATTCTTCAGTCAAAATTGTGTAAGCTGGACAAATTGAGATGTTTATAGTGTTTGGCTATTGTTTCTGCTATTTATCAGTCTTCTTCAATTAGGGCGCAAACGAGATATATTTATTTCCTTGAAAATTGATGTAGATGATCTGCACTTGTGGGCTTCATCTTCAGTATCATCTTGTCCCTTCTTCAAATTAGTTATCCATTTGTAACTAATAACTTCTTTGAGGGCTTTTGCTAAAACACTTTTTATAAAACATCAGTGATTTTACCATTATTCTACCGAAGTTTCACTATACACTTCACATTTGTTCTTGCTTTAATTTTAGCAGAATTCATGTTGATCTGACAGGAGTTCTTTTCAAGCTTCTGTCTTATCATTCTTGTGCCTCAAGCTAGATTCAGTTCAGACGTGTTTTAATAAATTAGTATGAGTTTGGTACAAGATAATTTTGAAATCCAGTCATAGTTTTTTTTCACAATAAGAATCTTCTATGAACTTTGTGAATTTTCTTTGTATTATAAATTATTATTTAATTTATATAGATAAAATTAATGTAATAACTATACTGAACTAGAACTGTAGTCTTAGACTTCAGGCCAATGTAATAATCACTTTCTAATAGTCACCAAATGACCTTCTTGGGAACTCTATGTTAGTTCAGTTTTAGTCAGTGTCAATATACTCTCTCTTCTGTTGACACATGAGACTTATACAGGTTACAAAAAGGTAGCCATTTGTAGGACCATCCAAAAAAAATGAACTAAAATGAGACTTATTATTCTTACTTATTCAAGTCTTTAATTTCCACAGATCAAGGGATTTTTTCCCACAGAAAGTTCTGATATAGTTTGGATGTTTGTCCCTATCAAATCTCATGTTAAAATATAATCCTCAATGTTGAAAGTGAAGCCCGGTGGAAGGTGATTAGATCAGAGGGGCAGATCCATTAGTAATGGCTTAGCACCACTTATCCTTGATGATAAGTGAGTTCTAACTAAATTAGTTCACAATAAATCTGTTTGTTTAAATAAGTCTGAGATGTCTCCCTTCTCTCTCTTGTTCTCTCACTCACCATCTGAAGTACTTGTTCCTGCTTCACCTTCTGTCATGAGTAAAAGCTCCCTGAGGTCTCACCAGAAGCTGAGCAGATGCTGGCACTATGCTTCCTATACAGCCTGCAGAACCATAAGCCACTTAAACTTCTTTTCTTATAAATTGCCCAGCCACAGGTATTTCTTTATTGTAATGCAAAAATAGACTAAGATAGGCTACTTACTTTTTGATTGCATCATCCAACCTATATGTGACCACTCAGAAAATCAGATACATTCTTTCTCTATGTGGCATTTTATATATGTGAAAGAGTACATCCATGACAAACAAAGTATAGCCAAGATTTCTGTTTCTCTCATATTATATATTTAGCAAGTGATATGTGTATACATGTTTGAATTTATTAACATCTATCTGCCCTTAAAAAGGTTTAAAGATTCTCAATAGCTAGCATAACTCTTCTCACACAGTGATCACTGAATGCACAATTTAGACATTCTTCTGAGTTTCAGATAGGGATTTTAAATTTAATATTTTTAGTATTGAATCTTCTTAGCCACAGTCTTGTACAGATCCAGAATTGTTTTTCTATGTTGAAAGCTCTATTCTCCAAATTGATACAGATTTAAAAACAGAAGTCATTCTATTCTGCTTTTCCCTTACTTCCATATCCAACTAATCTTTGAGTTTTATCAATTTAATATTATGTAATCCATCCCTTTACTCCTACTACCAGTATATTAAAATTTCATAACATTACTTAAACCCTACTGGAAGTCTTTTAATTGATATCAGTGTCCAGACTTGTCTTCCTCAAGCCATTCTCAATACTGCTAATATGTAATATTTATAAAAATTTAAGCATTTATTTTAGTAATCTGTTTTATTAGTCATTTTTCTCACTTGTACAAAGACACCAAAATACTACCCGAGAGTGGGGATGTTTAACTGACACAGTTCCACGGGGCTGGGAAGGCCTCAAGAAACTTGCAATCATGGTAGAAGGTGAAGGGGGAAACAAATCCCTTTTTCACATGGCAGCAGAGACAGACATGCAAGCAGGGGAAATGCCAGACAATCAACAGTCATCAGATTTTGTGAGAACTCACTCACTATCACAAGAACTGCATGGGGAAAACCACCCACATGATATAATCACCTCTCTCCCTTGACTGTGGGGATTACAGGTCCCTCCCTTGACACTTGGGGATTGCAATTTCAGATGAGATTTGAGTGAGGACACAGAGTCAAACTATATCATCTGTGCTATCATCAGCATGTAAACTACTTCTCTTCATGGAATATGTAAGGCTTTTAAAAATTGTTTATCAGGTTCACCCTTTGTCCCTATTGTTTTATCCTAAGTTTATCAGTCCTGAAAAAATACTTGTAATTTCTTAAGTGAGCTATGCTGTCTTGTTCCCAGCTTTTTTTAAATGTTGTTACTGTAACAGCAGTTCATTCTTCTGACAATTATTAGGAAACTATTAGGTGTCTTGTATTTTGGTAGGCAATGAGAAGACTAACTTTTATCTATGTCAATAAAATTCTTTTATTCTTTCAAAATTTAGTCTAATTATTAACTCTGCCAGAAAAATAATTTCTTCCACTAGCGTGCTTACCAATGTGTTTGTTTGTTTTGTTTCTCTGAACTGCCACATATCCTGGGACTATCTGTATACAACAGTTATCATACTATTTTGTAATTTTTGTTTTTTATTCTCATTTAATTTGAATAAATTATTACCATTAAATATATTTCTCCACCCAGGTCTAATTCTTGAGTTTATTAAATACAATGAATCTTGAGATTCATTCAGACAATTAATCAATTAATACATCAAAGCATTAAAAACAAATAATGTAAATGCAGTGTTTTAGAGTGCATATTAATTACTTTCATATGATCTTTTACATTTTTAAAAATTTGATCTTTACTTTTTTTGAATTAAGTCACTACATAATACTCATATACTCAGTCCTTTCATCTAGTTACTCCCCAAGATTGAGGATGCACCTTGATCATTTGTTTAAAATTAAGATCTCAACTTTGCTTGCATGTTCATTTACGTTCCCATATATAGTACATTTAATTATTTTTGGCATGTTGATAACATGGTCATAACTTTGTCCATGGAATGTCTCTATTATTAATTCAAAGCCATAATAAAATATTATAAATTAATTTTAGATAAGTAATTTTAAAACCTTAATGATGCCATTTTTGGAAATGTCACTTATATATAATGCATGGTTTAATAGCTCTGTAGTGGACAAGGATATGGGAAAAAAATCTGTCTAGGGCTGTGCTGTTATCTGTATTATATTAGAAAAAGATCCTTTCCTGACTAATAACTTAAAAATCACATTTTAGTAGCAGTACAGGCCAATCTAATGTACTTTCAAATTATCCCTTCATGGCCACAAAATTCAGGAAAATAGCATATTTTAAAACTTGGCTCATGATGGCAGCTCTTCACTAAAAGCTAATTATTCTGGAATATTCTGGTACTAAAATGAATCATAACTGCTCCTCAACCACTGGAGTCTCATGAAATACTTTCAAGGCAGAAATGCAGTTTAGTTAAAATAACAGAAGGAATAAATGTTCCCCTTGAACCCAATTTAACAAATATTGCGGTTGCCATCATGCTTATGATGCTGCTTTGCTCTGCAAAGTTTCTCTTAAAATTTGCAGAGTGTTTAGAATCAAACATGGTTGGTTTTATTAAGCTAGAAATGCAGAATTAAAGATTTGAAATGAATTTATACCAAAGCATTGGTTTTAAATGATGCTTTAGAAATACTATCACAAATTATCAGGTCAATAATATACCCTTACTCTTTTTTATTTTTATTTTTATCTTTTGTACTGCTTCAGAGTCATACTGAAGTGTCCATGTTGATTACACCACTGTTTAATTATAGTTAGACTGCATTGCCTCCTAGAAGCTTTACAAATAATGTTGATTTTTTTCAGAATTATTAACAATTACATTTTTGATTTTAACATATTCAAATATATTTAAGAGCAAATAATGTTCCAAGTGTTGATTCTTTCTTTTTCTAAAACTTGTCATTTTTTGTGACTTATTTTTTTAGAGAAATTATGTGTTGGGAAGATATACTGATTTATATTAACATCCTCTTATTGTTCTGGTGTTCTATTTGCATTATTCCATTCTATCCTTAAAATCAGTAAGGTACATAGGTTGTAAGTTTGTGTGTAGAACACGAGATTTAAAATCTTGACAATGGTACACTATGATAGAAGAAATTAAAAGTAAAGATTCAAATCCAACTTTGAGTACTTAATCATCTCAATGAATGCATGGTAGAACATTTAGAATTGTTATTAGTGAAATTATTTTGAAAGCTTCCTTCTTAGAAATAAAAAGCAAAAGTCATGTTCCCTAGACTGAATTTGACATTCATATTCTTTTTTTTTCAGTAGTTTCAATTAGATGCCTTAATTTAAATCAGAAGATGTCTTATTACGTTTTACCTTTCAAGCTTCTCTTGAAAAAGTAATGTACTGGCAATATAAGGCAAAAACAGAATCATTACCTCTGATTATATATGTGATCTGCAATTTCCCCATTCCAGCATGCACTTGTATACCTTACTTATTTCCTTCCATGTTTCTGGTAAGTATGTCCTGGTATTAACATCCATCACTTCTTCCAGAAATCATTTGCCTTACCTCCACCAGATGGCAGATTATGTTTACTTCCCTATGTAGAAAAAGGGAGAGAAATTTGATAAAGTTTATGACTTTAAAATTTAAATACAAAACTGAATAATCCAATTGGCAGCATTTGGGTATTATTCCCATATTCCATGATGTGGTATATAGTGTTGGAAGACAATCAATTCTAATTTTGTTTTCACTGTGGTCATCATAATCTCAAACTGTCTGGGACAACCAGACAGAAATTTAAAAAAAAAGAAGAAGAAAAATAATAAAAGCATGAAAAAGACTGCAGAGAAGGAAAGAGAGAGAAAGAGAGACAGACAGAGAAAGAAGATAGCATGCAAAGCCTTTCATATTTATAGTTTTTTCAATGGCTACAATACTTCTTTTTCTGGTGCTTGATGATTTGTGACAATGAACTACAAGTTAGAGTATTTTTTTTTTTGTTTATTAACACATAAAAATATTGACAGTCATAGGAAAATACAAGGTTGGGATATGTAGTGATTGGTGGTGCAAAGTTGAAGAGTGTTTAAACTATAATGACCTAACCATTGTATCAGTAATGTAAGTTCAGTTAATCAATTATATTTTATACACTAATACTATATTCAGTAATTGAAATGAGGTAGAGAATCATTGTTAACTATGAAGTAAAAGTCCGATGACTAAATAATACTTTAATAAGCATAATGATTAATCCTGATTACTATTTGCAAGGAATTTTTCTTAGTATGTCCTATATTTTCATTAATTGACTCCTTATACAATTCTGCATGATTAATTATATTATTTTCTCTATTTTCAAGTTGAGAAAAATAAAATACAAAGATGTCAATTAGAAACAAGGGTTAAGTCCACAGGTTTCTAAGAAAGCAGCAGAGCTCACTTAATACTTTGTAGTATTAAGTAATTAAAAGATCCTGATTCTAATTACTATTCTGCTATGTATCATGAATGACTTCATCTTTAAGATAAACTATATTTCTTAATAGATAGAAATAAAGACTGAAATTAGTATCCAGCAAAATCCTCACGTTGATAATCTCCGGTTTGTGGAAGTATAAATTACTTTGTGTGTGTGTGTGCGTGTTTGTGTGTATATGTGTCTGTGTCTGTTTGAGATATTTAAAATTTATAGAACAAATTGTTATTTGGGGAGTTAAAATATGGAAGCATAAGTTTTCAAAACATGTTTACTGAAAATGTTATTACAGTTATCGACAGTTTATTATATCATGATATCTGTTAAATATAGACATGACTGAAAGAAATTATCAAATCTTTAAAACAGTCTTGTAGTATTCTATTTGGAAAGGAGGTAAGATTTTTGTTAATATTTACATGCTCCATAAATGTTTATTCAATATGCAAATTAGTAAACAATAATCAAATAATTAAAGGCACTTTAGTGCTTCATCATTATTTATAAACACTAAAGTGAAAAGAAACAGAAAGAAAGCTGACATCACTAACAATTTAATTAATAATATAATATGTAGAACATATAATTTGTATTTCCTATAATTTTAGATATTTTTTAAAAACATAACTGTAATTTTCATGACTGATAACATCAGGTATTGAGATAAACAAAAATAGCCTCTGCTCTTATTTATTTATCTGAAAACTAGTATGTTTGATATAGCTTTCATGTAGTCCTTCCTGTAATCTCTTGTCAGATTTTAATTTCCAGTGCACAGATGGGGTCTGGGTGGGGATTATTGGATCATGGGGGAAGAATTCTCATGAATGGTTTAGTATCATACCCTTGGTTCTGTTCTCTGATTGTCAGTTCTCTGGTCATTTTAAAGTGTGTGGACCCTCACCTGTCACGCTCTTGCTTCTGCTTTGGCCATGTGGAATGTCGGCTCTCCCTTTAGTCTTCTGCCATGATTTAAGTTTCCCAAGGCTTCTCCAAAAGCTGAGGAGAACCAGCATTATGCTCCCTGTCCAGCTTGCAGAACTGTGAGCCAATTAAACCTCCTTTGTTTTTAAATTACCCAGTCTCAGGTATGCCTTCATAGCAATGCAAGAACAGCCTAACACAGAAAATTCGTATCATGGAGTGGGTCATCACTAAAAGGATACTGAAAATGTAGAAGAAGCTTTGAAATTCAGTAACAGGAAGAGGTTGGAAGAATGTGAAGGCCCCAGAATAAGGCAAGAAGATGAGGTAAAGTTTGAAACTTCGTAGAGACTGATGAAATGATTGTGATCAAAATGGTGATAATGGTATGAACAGTAAAATCTAGTCTGATGAAGTCTCAGGTGGAAATTAGGAATTTATTGGGAACTGGAACAAATGTCACATGTATAATGCCTTAATCAAGAGCTTGACTGGACCTTGTCCATGCCTTGGGGCTATGTGGAAATTTGCACTTCAGAGTGATCATTTAGGGTATCTGGCAGAAGAAATGTCTAAGCCACAATACGTTCAAGAGGTAGCCTGGCTGCTCCTAACAAACTACACATATAAAGGAGAAAATAAATTACTTAAAGCTGGAACTTATATATAAAAGGGAAGCAGAATACAAAAGTTTGGAAAATTTGCAGGGTAGTCATGTGGTTAAATTAAAAAAAAATTTCAAGAGGACTGCTGAACAGCAACATGCGACAGAAATTTGCATCGCAGTAAGAAGACAAGGGCTGATTAGCTGAGGCAATAGGACAACTGTCTTAAAGGTTGTTTTCAGAGATTTAAGAGGCAGCTCCTTTCATCACAGGCCCTGAAGCCTATGAGAACACCAGGATCTCCTGGGCTAGGTCCAAGGTCCTGCTGCCCTGTGCAGTCTGGGGTCTTGTCTCCCTGCATCCTTACCTTCCAGCTTCAGCTATGGCTCAAAGCGCCCAGCCACATCTTGAGCTGTGGCTCCACAGGGTGCAAGCCATAAGCCTTGGCAGCTTCTACAAGATGTGGTGTTAAGTCTGCATGTGCACAGAGTGCAAAAGTGAATGATGCCTGGGAAGTTCTGCATAGATTTGAGAGGATGCATCAAAAAGCTTGGGTGTCCAGGCAGAAACCTGTTTCAGGGGTGGAGTCCTCCCAGAAAACCTCTACTAGGGCAGTGTATAAGGAAAACATAGGGTTAGAGCCCCCACACAGAGTCTCCACTGAGGAACTGCCTAGTGGAGCTGTGAGGAGAGAGCTACCATCCTCCAGAACCATGAATGGTAGATAGATACACCAACAGCTTGCATTCTTAGTGTGGAAAAGCCATAGGCACTCAACAACATTTAAGAGCAGCTTCCAGGGCTGAATCCTTCAAAGCCACAGGGCTTCCCCTTTGCTTTTTTTTATGATTGTAGTTTTCTGAGGCTTTTTAACTAGCCAAGCTGTTGATAGCATCCTGCTTCCTATATAGCTTGCACAATGATGAGCCAACTAAGCTTCTTTTCTTTATAAATTACCCAATATCAGGTACTTCTTTATAGCAATGCAAGAATGCCCTAACACATGTTGAAAAGAATATTTAACTAATAGTCTAAGGTTAACATTGATAATCATTTGCTTTGAAAATTTGCACCAATACTTCTGAATCTCAGTTTAATTATCTTAATTGTATTGCATTAAATGTGATACTCTTGAAAATCAAAGCCCTCTTTAAGCTCTAGATTACAATTAAAGTATAAAATTGTGTTACTACTAGAATAAAATTGTGTCCATAAAAAATTAAATTGACTAGCTTAGATTTACCTTTCTTGCTCTTAAAGAGATATGGAGATTAAGCATTACTCTATCTGATATTGTTCTAGGCTAATTAAATTTACTATTTTTCAAAGAGCAGTTACTGTTCAACTGCTATTTTGGCTAAGTTTAATTTTTGCATTAAAAATATATGCATATAAAGGAAGAGACTAATTTTCTTCCTCCTACCTTGCTTGATCTACCGTTTGCATAATTGATCCTCTTGTATCCCTATATTTAACAAAGAAAATATATCCTTCAGAGTTCTACAACTTTTAAATGTTTATGAATACCCTCTATTGTCCTGATTATACTTGATTATTCCAATGAGGCACATAATAGATTGTGAAAATGTCTGCTAATCAACTGAAGTAATAATTTAAATAAAATGCCATTTTTACACTAAAATATTGTTTAAATAAAATTGTGTTAAAATACACAGATTTACTCTGGAATAAAGGCTTGTGAAATAGAAACATGTTGTTCAGTCAGTTGTCTTTTCATTTAAAAATAACTGAGCTCTTTACATTTTATTTTTTTCTGTTAATTATACATGTAAGATGTAGATCATGCTTAAATGACAGTAATAATTCTTAATAATATTTTGAAACATAATTCATGCTACTAATCCTAGCTTTGTGCTATTTAAAACATTTAACTTACTTTTCTTCTTGGGAGTACTTCTGCCAGGCTGAGTTCATTTATCTAAATTAAATTTAATACACTTGTAATATTCTCACCTTTAAAATTCATATTAGTATATTATACTCAAATTTCTTTTACTTGGAGGAATCACAGATTTAATCTTGTAAATTTAAACTTGAAATTGATATCAGGGTGCTGAGTCATATTTGAGACAGCCCATTGGAGAAATGTAATATATAATTTATAACTATTAATGTATCAGAAACATTGTGGTACAGTGAACAAACTACAAAATTGGTGAAATGTAAAAGATGATCTATGTCTTTAGTCTTTCAGTACATAGTAAGCAACAGAAATGAATTTTCTCAAATGTTTCAGGTTCTTTTTGTTTCAGTGATGTGTAGAACATTTTGTGAGATAGAGAGCTGGGTTACATTTACTATTGAAGAGTAAACGTCTTCAGCTTTATGATTTAATTCACCACAAGTCATTAAACAGATTCTAAATTATCAATGATTGCTTGAATTACTATAAAAGGCGTATCTATCAAGACTTCTTATTTAAACATAAAATTTATTTTAAAAAATTACCAAGAACTATAATAGGATTTATTTACTTGATATTTTAACATTAGAAACTTCATTGTAGTAAAACATTAAAAGGTTTCATTACTAAATAGTTTTCCCGAATGTATTTATTGCATCATAAAAGAAAAGCCAACATGTTTGTATGCCACTTAATGTAAAAGACAGAGACATCTGAAGAACTGGAAGTGCCTTCCTTTAAAAATAAAAGCTAAATTTTATTAACTGATTATATATCTTGGAGCTCTTTGAAGTTGTTCACCTCAATTATAAAGTCATATGATTCTCACAACTTTATGGAATAGTTACTTATATTATGTTTATTTTATAAAAAATACAATTGAGATGAGAAGTGAGGGAATGTGTTCTCTTTCCAGGTCCATGTGGGGGCATAGCTTTAAGGGAAAAAATTTCCCAGCGCCATGCCCACTTCACATCTCTCTCCATCCCCCACTTCACATCTCTCTCCATCCCATACAGGAGATTCAATGGTTTATGTTTGAATTTCCAGGGCACGGGAATAAGCTAAAAGTCAGTCACTCCAGTGGAAGTTCTAAGGAACTCCTTTCATTGGCCCAGGGTCTTGGAGAAGGTGGGGGTTTCTCCCAGGATAAAAGTCTGTGCTCCTTCACCTGCGCCGGATTTCCAACTTTCTGGAATCCCCTCCTATACGGTGGGAGCTCCCTCTGGGATTTCCCCCTGGAATCCCCTTCCACACTCTTTGTGGAAGCCTTTCTCTTCTTCTCCTTTCCTTCTCTTTCTCTACCTGAATAGAATCACCTTTCTGCAACACTGTTTTGGGTCTGAAATTTTACTTTGCAAGCATACGGTGCAGCTGAAGTGGCCCCACCACTTATTCTTTAAGAGGTTGGAGGCCAAGAACCCACAAAATCCAAGAAGAAACCCGGTTACAGAAGCACTCGGTAAAATGCACAGCTGGTAATTATCAGGGCAATGATACACACCAAAGTATTATAATTCCAGAATCTTTGGCTTTAGGTACAATGCTTTCTTGTAAAATTCCTTTAAATTATTGAAAATACTCCGAATAATGGATAGGAATGATGTAGAAAATCCCACTCCCAAATACAAATCTCTGTAATCCTCCAACGCTGATGAAAAAATGAAAGAAAAAATGCTTAAAGCATGGGGGAAAAAAAAAAAAAAACACTTAAAGCAGAAAACAAAAGTTGTTAGGGCAATGGTGGACCTAAAAATGATATTTCAGACCCAGACTCACTGGGGCAAGGGACACTTTCACAGTTACTGACACTAAGATGGAATTCTGAATAAACCAACTGATGCAAACCAGTCACGAAAGCCCACTGTATTAGCTTCCTAGGGATGACATAAAAAGTACCACAAAGAGCTTAGCTTAAAATGGTAGAAAGTAACCCTGTCACAGTTATGGATATTAGAAGTTCAAAATCAAGTTGATGTTATGCCAATCCTCTTTCTGAAGGCTCTAAATGTTTGTTTTGTGCCTCTTCCTAGCTTATGGTAGTTGCTGGTAGTCCTTAGTGTTCCTTGGCATGTAGCCACATAACTCCAATCTTTGCATCCATGGACACATGGCATTCTCTGTATATGTTGTTTCGCTATATTTCTTTCTAATAAGGACAACAGTCGTTGGATTTAGGGGCTTACGCTAATCTAGTATGACCTCATTTTAGGATCCTATTTTCCAACTAGGTCACAATCACAGGTGCTAGAAATAAGAATTTAAGCGTATCTTCTTCGCAAATACAATTCAACATACAACACCTACCACTTCTCTACGATGAACAGTCTATATATGGAGAAAAATGGGTTTTGTATTAATAAGGAGCAAATGAAAACATATCACTGAAAATACTGAATATTTACAAGACCTATAGCAATAGTAAATATAAGACAAATATTATGGTTAAATATGTTATTTGAAGAGTATAATTAAAACTATAACAATATCAAAAATATTAATTAATAATGTGTAAAATATCTTAATGACAATCATACATAAACTAATCAAACTTACTGCTTCATAGGCAGGTTTTTCTAGAGAATAAATCACTCAATTTGGATAGTACTATAAATTCTTAATCAGCAATTGAAAGTAATTATTAACAGTGCTTGGAATATTTGTAACTTCAGCTAGGAAACACTAAAATATTAACAAAGCTTGGGATATTAGCAAATTTATCTGGTAAATTCATTCTTATGTTAAACAAAGAATTATTTAATGTTTCATTCACTCTCTTTTAAATATCCCCATCCCCTCCTTATAACAGACAACAATCTTCTCTCATGAATCGTCATTATAGACTCTTCTTCAAATATCCCGTAATCCTTGGTTGCCTATTCATACTTAAGATTAAAGCACCTAGAAGCTGATTATAAAGTCTAGGTTCTGAGAGGCACTTGATTGTATGTTAGGCTTTACTGTGATTTGACAGGGTCTAGTCATTTCATTGGAGAAATTCTTAATATTTGTATTTACGGGTTTTTATTTTGAGTCCGTTAGTTACTTTAGAAAAGAAACTTTCAAACTCCGTGCTGAGGAAGATGAGGAAGCAGCAGCCATAAACATTCTAGGAAGCATTCTCAGTGTTAAATGTAGTTGGAGGGCTTATTGTTAGAAATACATATTTACCCATGTTATCCCTCCCCAACTCCCCGCCCCGTGCTGTCCGTCCCCTAGTTCCCCCTGACGCTCAGTTTGTGACGCTCCCCCTCCCTGTGTCCATGTGTTCTCATTGTTCAACACCTACCTATGAGTGAGAACATGTGGTGTTTGATTTTCTGTTCTTGTGTCAGTTTGCTGAGAATGGTGGTTTCCAGGTTCATCCATGGGGAGAAATGCCAGATATAGGTGATGGGGAGGAAGGTAGCAAACCACATTGCCATGTATGTACCTATGCGACAATCCTGCATGTTCTTCACATGGCCCAAAACCTAAAACGCAATAAAATATATATGTATATATATATGAATCCATAATTACTTAATTCCTCAGTTTTCAACATGGCACCCTAACCATCAGCTAGGCAGATATTGCCTGAATCTAAGAGCTCTCTTATGCACACTTCCAGACAACATATTTACTATATTTTTTCAGGAGGAGGAATGGGTGTCAACTCCAGTTTTTGTAATGGATCTAGATTTCTAAAGATTTTTAACAAATCCACACCCAAACTCTCATGTTCAGAAAAACCCAGCATTTTTAGTCCTCAGCTCTCTGGTACAGATTGACTTGCTTCTTGGCTTCTACAGCTGCAGATTGTAAGCTTTCAACTTATTCTTGCCTGCTATTTTGTACTTTTATACATCATTCGGAGATCTTTCTTTCTGATATATTTCCTTTTCTAATTTCTTTGTGTTTGCATATTCATGATTTTTTTCTCTGCCAAGCAGTTTCTTTATTGTTCAGAATAAACTATGTGTGAACATAAATATTCATTAAAGTATTGTAACTGATTTTTGTGGATAATGAAGCAAACAATAAAGCAAAATACAAAATAGTGTTCTCTGACAATCCAAATTTAGTTTAAATTAATTATAAAACCACCAATAATATAAATGGGTAGATTAGGCTTTGGAAAGCAATAATAAGGAAGATTTTTTTTCTTTATCTCTAATACATAGAAGATGACTAGGGAACCATTCAAATTCCAATTTTTTTTAATTGTTTAATTTTATGAGACTTAGTTTTTAAATTGTTAACTTTGTGTAGCAAGAGGAATGTACCATTTAATTATCCAACAGTTTCAAATGGCACTGTGAAGAGAGATTTGGTCATGAAGTAAATTTGGTATTTAGCATGTAAGGAATGCAAAATATAAAGACAAATTACAATGATTTAGAATAACAAATATGTTTTATAGTTAAAATAATATTGGTATAGAAACTTAGGGACAAATAATGCATAGGTCTAGAACTGTTCACAGTTATAGCACATCATTTATAATACTGATGTTATTACTATTCTAATAAATTTATGCATCAAATTTTAAATTTAAATGCATCAAATTAAGAAAATTAATCTAACATGTTACAAAACAGGTGGTAGATTATTTTCACAATTGCTAGAAAACTGCTTAAAGCAATACTCAAATTGATTCATTGGGTGTAAGGTAATTTATTACATTTAAGGGGAAAGCCTTTATGCCTCAATTCTTTTAGTATGGGCTTATCATACTTAATGAAATTCATTGAACCCATAAATGTGTAGTCTAAATAGACATATTATACTTTTAGATAATAAAAAAAACACTATAGGCATTATATTTTAAGGTAGTCATCATGAATGAGTTTTGAATAATAATAAATTATTTTTAAATGGAAGTTTTTAATTTTGATGCCTGCTGTTCAATTTCGTGGAGAATTCCCTGTACACCTTAACTCAGTTAAACCTGAGTGTAACTGACATTTAGACCCAGATACAGCATTCTGTTCTTACTCAATGTGAGAATTCTCCTTCATCTGTATATGTGAAACTGCATATACTCTCTTACCTGTGAAACTACACATAGGCTCTGATCTCCAGTAAACCTCAAGTCCCACATGACCTGATTTAAGCCCTTCACCCCCTCAGGTAGCAAAGCAGCTCATTCTTGAAGTACTTCCTTAGCCAAAGTGTTTTGTAAAGAAAAGTCTGGACACACGATGCAGTCTCTTACTAAATTATTTCTGGAACATGGGGCTGTGACTTGGATTGAGCATTAGATTACCATCATACTTAGATCAGGCTCCTCAGTGAAGTTAGAACATGCTAGAAGTTTCTTGCATCTTCTTTAATTCTTTATTCTATGGAGTACAGAAATAGGTCATTTTTCTCTATTCCTTGGGCTAACATCTAAATTTAAACAGACCCTAAAAAATCTCTTTTTAAACTTCTTTAATTTGCTCTAAAACAGTAAGAGAAAGAATTCAGTGCAGAGAAGTCTGATAATAACATTTATAGGTCCTGTACTCATAGTTAAGAAATCTCATGGCAAGCCTGTGATTTTGTTCAGGATACTGGACATGATTATTATACATAATTTTCCAGTTGTTGTTAGTCTAAAGATTATTCTTGCCTGTATTCTTTCAGATGATATTTACTGTACAATGATAGAACATTTTCATCTTTACTTGCATTTTTTAAGTCAATATTTGTTTTCTGTTTGCTTTCAGATGAGAAAATTAACAACATACTTGAACAGTCATGTCACAGGGATGAACATTTATGCTTCTCTCAGTGTCTATATAAAGACTATCTTTCATTTGAGGGATGCACTATTCTTCCCAAAATGTGGGTGATTAAATGCTTTGTTTATCTTCTAAGGAAGTTTTCGTAGAAGAATCTCTTTAGCTTCTTAAGGGACTTACTGAACAGTCACTGTATCTCCAAACATAAATGGAAAAATTGTTAATCTCTCATCCATCATTTGCTGCATGACATCTGCAAAGCAGGCAGCTCTTAACTGTTTGTTTATGGGTCACTAAGAACTTTTAAATCAGCCACCAAGAAATAATTTAGGACATTTTGAAAATTATAATGGAGAGTTATCAATTGGTAATCATTTCTCTGAAATAGCCTTTTCAAAGCTGAGGCTCTGGAAAGCCAGAACGGTACTCATAATGTCCTCTTCTTTGGCATCATTAAGTTTTCTCTTATTATTCACCACTCTAGGGCTTTCTGGTGATCATACCTTCTTTCCTTTGTACATAAAAGATCTTAAAATGCTTCAGTATTACCCCCTCAAAACCAAAGCAATATAACAGATTCTAGCATACTACAGAGTAATTTGGGGTGCTATAGTTAGGACGAATCTACTCTTTAGACATGTCCATACATTTACTAGAAACTTTGGCCAATATTATTGTGGAAAATAATTTAAATTTGTCACAGCATTATGCTCTTCAAACCTTACTTGTAAATGGTAGTATACGTCACTTTTTCTGCGCATTTACTAACCTCATATGATATAGAAGACATTGACCTTTTCATTCAACTCTACCCTGATGCAACAGCTTGAATCCTACCACACTAATGCAAATTCCTGATGAAATAATACCTGGTACTGTCAGTTGGCTATTAGTGAAGTCATTTGTCACAAATTGATATTTTATTTTTTATTTATTTACTTTAATTAACTAAATATTTTTTTAAAATTTATTTCTGAGACAGAGTCTCACTCTGTTGCCCAGGATGGAGTGCAATGGCACAATTTTGGCTCACGGCAACCTCCATCTCCTGGGTTCAAGTGATTCTCTGGCCTCAGCCTCCCAAGTAGCTGAGATTACAGGTGTGCACCACCACACCTGGCTAATGTTTGTAGTTTTAGTAGAGATAGGGTTTTATTATGTTGGCCAGGCTGGTCTTGAACTCCTAATCTCAGGTGATTTGCTGGCTTCGGCCTCCCAAAGTGCTGGGATTATGGGAATGAACCACTATGCCCAGTCACAAATTGATATTTTAAAAACATTTCCCTTTTCCATTTTGATTCTCTTTGTAGATTATTTATGCCTCAAACAAAGCAGGAAAAATATCAAACTGGACATATTATACAAAATTCCAATAGATTCAATAATTTAATGGCTTTGCAGATATTAAATGAACACAAATGGTCCTACTAATAGCTCTTACTGGAACATGTCAAGTCTTCAAAGGATCATAAGGTCAACATCTATAGTGAGTGTAAGTATGTGTTTAGTATGGCACATGATTTTAGAGTTATAGAAGCAGAGAAAGTTTTTAACTACTAATGAAAGTCTCATATTCCCCCAGTAATAGAATTTAGAAATAGAAATTACATCATATCTTTATCCTTACTGTTAGAATAATTGTGATTAAAATAAGTGTACATAGAGAGAAACAAGCCTTGAAAACCAGCAGAAACGTTTTTAGCTGACTATTATGCTAATAAGCTGCAGCAAAAAGAATCCTTAAATGCCCCATAAAAAATTTCAAACTCATTTGCCTATTGATTTTGTCCATGTTTTAATCGACTTCAAGTAACAATCCTCAGAGATGGAATAAGTGCACTGGCAAAATTCAGAATGTTGTAAAAAATATGATCATCACTGTGATGCTTAATATTGTCAACTTGATTGGATTGAAGGATGTAAAATGTTGATCCTGGGTGTGTCTGTGAGATTGTTGCCAGAGATTAACATTTGAGTCAGTGGGCCAGGAAAGGCAGACCCACCCTTAATCTGTGTGGGCACCATCTAATCACCTGCCAGTGTGGCTAGGATATATAGCAGGCAGAAAAATATGAAAAGGCTAGACTGTCTTAGTCTCTCAGTCTACATCTTTCTCTTGTGCTGGGTGCTTCCTGTCCTTGAATATCAGATCTCAAGGGCTTCAGCTTTAGGACTTGGATTGGCATCCTTGCTCTTCAGCTTGCAGATGGCCAATTGTGGAACCTTGTGATTGTGTGAGACAAATACTTAAACTCCCAAATACGTATATATGTATATGTATGTGTGTGTGTGTATGTGTGTGTGTATGTGTGTGTGTGTTTGTGTGTGTGTGTGTGTATATATATATATATATATATATATACATACACATACTATTAGTTCTGTCCCTCTAGAGAACCCTAATACAATCTCTTAAGATACCAAAACCACCAAAATCTGATTATCTCTGATGACAGCAAGTCACCTGAACAAGATTCTGGCAAAAATATTACATGCCATCATAGCAAAGATTACTTACATCAAGTGAATATTCAAGGATGTTTTTAATACATTCCCTACAGATCAAAAACATGATGGTCAAAGAAACCTTTAAAGGTGGACCAGAGGCAGGAACCTGAGCTTCAAAAGCCTTTTGAGATTTTGCATGTGCATACCATTCAATTGCTTCCATCCCAGAGATTAAAATAAGTTCTGGTGATGGTAGACTATTTATCTAGAGAAGACAATTATATTTAAATTCACGGACTAAGTTAGTGCTCTTAACCCTCATGACTGCTAATCCATTAGATTTTCTGTTTATGAGCTTGTCACAGAGAGACTCACAAGATTAGGAGCCAGTACTCCAATCCTGAATCTAACTTCTTCCAAAAAGATATGGATAGATATTGCAGAAGATAGAGGACTTATGCTGTATACTCAAGTTGTAATCAGTAGGTTAAAGTTGAAATTTAAAACAACAACAACAAAAGTTTCTTGAATACCTTCAACATCCATTTACAGACAGTTAGCCTGGAAACCTCATTTAGTAGAAACATCACCAGAAAAAAAAATCTGTCATAGATAGAAGAGATTATACCAGCCACTGAAATTATTCTGTATGATACTATAATGGTGGCTACATGAAATTTTACATTTGTGAAAACTCATAGAATATACAATACCTCAAGTGAAGCTTAATGTAAATGAAGACCTTTGTTTAATAATGATGTGTCAATGTAGGTTAATTAATTGTAATAAATGTACCGCTATGATGTGGGATACCAATGTACATGTATAATGGAGAAAGCTGTGTGTGTGGTGGGGCAGGGTGTGTGTGGAAACTTTACTTCTTGCTCAATTTGACTGTGAATGCAAAACTACTCTAAAAATTAAACTTCATTAATAAAACAGACAAATAAATGAAAAAATATAAGCCTGGTTGATCTTAAGCCTCTTAGACCAACCACATCTTGTTTATATGTAATCTCAGAATTATCTCCATCTTTCTGCTTCTACATGGATCTAAGTAAACTGTATAGAAAATGAATAAAGCCATAAAAATCAAGTCACTGTAAAACATCTCTTAACCTTCTATCAATTACTGCATCCACTGCCACCAAAGCTCCAAAGCTGTCATTCAGGTAAGATACTGTGTGTTTTAGCTGAGGAGGAAGCATCTCAGTACTTCCTAAACTTTGTGGTTACTACATGTCAATTAGAAGTCAGAATTGTAAAACAATTTGGACAAATATTTCTGGCATTTTAGAAAAGTGCATTGATGGTAGATTTGCAATAATCATTTATTTTAATTGTTTTTAGAAAACAGGTAAATTAGAATTATTTTCATAAACTTGTTGGTGAATAATCCAGACTATTTTTTTAAGTAGGCTATTATTATGGTTTGAATTATGTGCTCTTCAGAAAGATATGTTGGATTCTTAATACTTATCATCACAGAATATGACCATAATTGGAAATATGGGTCTTTACAAAAGTGACTGAGAATGAAGACATTAGAGTGTGCTCTAGTCTAATATGACTGATGTCTATAAAAAAGGGGAGGGGAAAATTCGGACACTGATACAGACGTGTGTAAGAGAAAGACAATGTTAATAGACATAGGGCGAAGACTGCCATCTACAAGCCAAAGGGGCATGCATTCACAGATCCTGCCCTAACAGTCCTCAGAAGGAGCCAACCATGGGCATGCTTTGAGTTTCCACTCTTAGCCTCCAAAATTTTGAGACAATACATTTTTATTGTTCAAGCCACTCAGTCTTTGGCACTTTGTTATGGGAGTGTTAACCAACTAACATAGCCATAGGTTGTTTTATCATTGTGCAGATGTTGCCTACATTGATCATAGCATAAGAATTAAACACTTTTATTAAGGATTTAGCAAACCAAATGCTACACAGACCTGTATATAAAACATCTGACTTTTTTAAGTAGATGTTTAAAAAAGTCACACACACACACACACACACACACACACACACACACACACACAATGTATCTTCTTTTTGTTTCGGAGCTATCACTCATCTATGGTTCTTCCATTACCTCATTGGCTGTTTATTTCTTGTCTGAATGTGTTTTTTTTCTTCTTCTCTCATCAACCACTGAGTATTCTGGAGTTCTGTTGATATATTTTCTTTCTCTGCTTCATAGTTAGAAAGTTTTATTCTTTCATGAAGATATATATATAGATAGATCTCACTATATATATGAAGACATATATATAGATACATTCATTTTTCCCCTAGTGAATTCAATGTGATTTTCTCCTTCATGTCTCTGTAAGGGGCAACTCTTAACATTCCAATTACTTATTTAAAAATCTTTCGGTTATCCTTAACATTCTTTTTTTCTCTCTCTCTCCCCTCTTTTTCTGACCTCACATCCATTCTGTCAAAATGTTCTTCGGGTTAAAACTTCAAACTTCTTACTTCCGCTTACCACCTTCTCTTTTTTAATGCTGATCCACATCATTGTCAGGTTGTGCCAAAATGATTGCAGTGACTTACCATCCGGTTATTCTACGTCTATGATTATTCCTCAGGCATCTTTTCTGTCAGATAACCATAAGAACTATTATGAAATTTATGACATGTGACATTTCTGTTTACAACATATAATACCTTTTTATTATCAGTATATTAAAAAAAGTCGTAGGTATTACTAAGCACCTAGAATGTTCCATATTATCTTAAACTGCTGTAAATTGCTGTTACAATTTTTTACGACTTGCTTTTACATCTTCCTGGAACGTATTTCACCAGATGTTTATAAGATCTACTTTGTTAGATCTTTCAGATTTCTAATTAAATTCACCTATGAGTGAGATTTTACCTAATTACCCTCTATAAAATAGACACCTTCACCCAACAAAAACAAACATTTATTTTCCCATATTTTACTTGTTCTCCAGGGTATACTGCCCATTTACATGTTCCTTTTTATTTTCATCACTGATATGTAGACATCATGAAATGGATGTTTGTTTTGTTTTGTTTTTCTTTGATGTAACCCCAGTAATTTGAGGGTTGCAGTCCTGCTAAATCCACAGTAAACATGTGATGACTCAATAAATAAATCATACCATCTTATGAATTTAAGCTGATGTTGGGAGATTAGAACTTAGGAGATCTTGCAGAAAAATAATCCCCTTTTATTGTAAGCATTTAAAAGTATCACAAAGCATCAACATTTGTGTTATTTCTATGTTCCAAGATCTATAATTGTTAAAACTGTTTAGTGTAATTTGCACAAATGAGGCTTTCTCAATATTCTAATACAATGATACTTTCTTCTTTTAAAATAACTAATTTGATATCCATTTTGGATTAAAATGTTGTAAGAGCCGTACACATGTTCTAGCTCAGTCAGAAAAAAAATATTGTCTAAAACAGAAAGTAAACTAATTTAAAACCAAGGTTTTAAGACAGAAGCCTACATAAAATGAAATACACGACATGTGAAAATCAAGTTTTACATAAATTTGAAAGCATATAATACTTGCTAGATTAAAATATTCAAAAATAAAGAGAAACATTTAAAATTTTTGCATTTGTGGAATTTGTTGAAAATCCTAATGCCAGAGATGTGTAGAAACATTTAGGCGGGCAAGGAAAAAATAGGGAGTTTTTTGTTCTGACACTCTTTGGATTGTACTGAATAGCTTTAATAACTTTGCCTTGCTCTTGGGCATTATATATGAGTAAGTTGGCTAGAAGTAGAATGTCAATTTATGCTAAAGTGATGGAGTTAATTATATGAAAATAATTTTACCTATGCTATATTCAGAAACAGTATTTTTAGTTAAATTCTAATAATAATATATTTAAAATTATAAAAATGCAATAAGTAATTATGTCGTTTAGTGCATGCACATCTGTTCAGTGCTTTGCTTATGTGGTGTCTTAGTGGGAAGCACACAATTATTATTTCTACTCTTTTTAAGTGAGGAAATTGACAATCAGAGAATTCACACAAATATAAACTGTGAGAGCACGGATGCCCTCAATAAATTTATGTGACTTCTGGGTTCCACTTTTTTTTCCAATATTCTTTTGTTGTGTATTATCATAGTAATTCCCAATGAATCATGCAAGTCTCTGTCTACACATTTTAAAATGTGATATAACTGCTTCCCTGTGAAGAGGCATATTCTCCTACATCCTTCAGAATCCAGGCTGGCTTTCTGGCTTGCTTTGACCAAGAGAAGATGATTTGGAAGTAAAAGTTTTGGAGTCTATAACTTAGTAGGTATTCCAGCATTAGCATTTTTCAATTCTAAAACTTTTGCATTACACTGATGCAATTAAAAAGAGAACTAGTCTAAACCACTAAAGGAGAACCAAAGCGCCCCACATGAAAATAAGCACCACTGCCAGACGTGCCTGTGAGAATCTTTTAGAAACGACATTCAGAGTTAAGCTGTCAATTGATTGCTGAAAGATCACCAAAGTGAAATACAAATACACCATCACAAAATGAAATAAATCATGGTTGTTTTATGGATTTAGGTTGTGAGATGGTTTGTTCATACCAACAGGTAACTGAAATATCTGCATTGGTAAATGAAGTATAATTAAGATGGAGAAAATCATAATTATTACCAAATCACTAGATAAGTCTTATGTACCTATCTTAGGTATTTAAATTCTTCACAATATCAATACATATAACATATTTTCAATGGTTTCCCTCTTTTTTACCATAATAATAAAATTAATTTTCATAATTCTTATAGTACTCCAAGTCTTAGCCACTCATGTGACTCAATAATACTTCTGATAGAGGCAGAAGGCAGAGAAACTCTAGGTAGACAGGGGTGAGTCCCTGGCAAAACCCCACCTTCAAGCCAAAAGCCTCAAACCCGTGGCCCAAAGTGAGTACTTCTATCCCTGTTTGCCTGTTCTCTCCCGATTGGTTCTTTCTGATTAATATATTTTTACCAATCAAATGTTGGCTTTTCCAAATCTACCTGTGGCTTGTCCCAGCTCCCCCCACCCCAGTCCTGTGCCTATCAAGACCCCAGACTCTGCTGGTAGAAGTGAAGAAGCAGCTGAATGTCTGGGAGAGGCAACTTGACTTTAGAAGAGAGAGGCAGAGAGGCAACCAGACTCCAGGGGAGAATGGCCTACCTTTCCTGTTCCCTTTCCTGTTCCACTCTTCACTGAGAGCTGCTTTCATGACTCAGTTGTGTTCTCCAAATTCACTGTCTTTCAATTTGTCCATGTGACCTTATTCTTCTTGGGCACTGGACAGGAGTTCAGGACCCACCAAGTGTTGGTACCCAAAAAGACTCTCACACTGGCCCTTTGTTCTCGCTGGCAGAGGACAACCACACCACATAATGAGACAAAGGGCTCACTGAGCTGACAACACACCTCTGTCCACAGTGTGGACAGTGGAGCTAAGAGAGCATTGTGACATACCCTCTGGGGGGATTGGGGTTGCAGACATCCTCAACTGGAAGCTGCTACAGCCCCTGCATGGAGTTTACTCCTGCTGTCATGAAAGCAGCTGGCCAGTTTCTTCACTTGTTTGCTCAAATGCTCCCTCCCATGAGGTGTAGAGCATAGTGAGCTGAGTATAGGATGTACCCCTGTTGCGAGTTCAGCAAATGGGTCAAGGAAAAATCCTCTATCATTTCTACATTAAGTATCTGTTTAATCATTATATCCTCATATTTCCTATAATTTCTTTGCATTCATTTCAAACTCGATTTTCTAAATTTCGGTCTACACTCAATTTTCTAACTCATTTTATTTTCAGCTCTACCCAGAATGGGTTAAACTTTATTGCAATTAGAAGTTATAATTTTCAAGTGCTTTAATAAAAGTTTATAAGATAACATAAATAATTCTATTCATCAAAGTGAGTTGGGCTAGACTAACAACATATTCTGCCTCAATCCAACCATCCCTGGCATAGTAAATAATTGCAATGTAGTTCACTACCATTAACAAGACCGATAGAAACACGATAATCTTTAATACTTGGCTTCTACAGTTACCATGGAAATCTCCATCACAACCATGTGCAAGAAAAGTTTCTTAAAAGGTTTAGATAAGAAATAATGCAGGTTGTTTCTGCCTATTTTTGTTGGTAAGAAGTAACTGCCAATTTCAAAGATATATCTTATTCTGATATGCTACAAAATTTGATTTGGCTGTGACCAGAGAGACATGGGCACCAAGTTTTGGTAAACAGCTAAAAGAATCTGCTACTATTATTTTAAGTAATGCTAAATTTATATTAAGCACAAATAAAAGTGCTTGATTTCTACTTTCCAGATGACAGTAATATAAAAAATATTGAAGTTTTTTTTTTGTCATTGTTATTCAGCTAGTTATTTCACAATATATACCTTCTAATCTTTTTCTTGAATTTCCATTTCACAATATATAGAAAGCAATTCCTTTTTGAATTTCTGCATTAAAAACTTCTTCAAGTCAATTACTATAATAATTTTGAAAGCGTTTTTTCAAAGCCAAAAGGAACCTAAAGAGATGTGACAGATAAATGTAATGTCATATCCTCAATTGGATCTGTACCAAACACTATGCCATTAAGTAAAAAATAAAAATATCTTTAAAAAGTATAAATTTTACTTAATAATAATGTATCAATATCTGTTCATTAATTGTGAGATGTTGCCATGCAGAAGTAATACACTAACAACAGAGGAAATTGGGTATTAGTTTTATAAGATCATTTGTACTTTATTTAAAATTTTTCAGTAAATCTGAAACTATTCTGAAATGAAAATATTGACCAAAAAAAAAGAATGCCTGTATGATCCTTTATAAAAAAATATTACATAAAATATACTAATACTGTTAATTACCTTGCAATGTATTCTAAACATATATTCAGTACTTTTGTAAATATAAGAGAAAGCTGTTTAGCAAATACTTTCATTCCATAAAGATTATTAATGTAGGGAATTTATGTATTACAATTCCAGAAAATTGTCAAAGACAATTATTTAATTTGTATTTTTTATTTAATAGATTTAAATGTGTAACTTGAAGTTCTGTTTTCTCTAGATCCTTTAATGGGAACTATTTCTGCATTGTGAATTTTATAGAATATCTGTTTTTCCCTTTAAAAATTTTACTGTAAAATGTACAATGACTAACTGAAAGTATTAGAACAGAACTTTATTTTTTGACTAATGGCTTGGAGCGACTCAGGAGGCTAAGGCAGGAAAATGGCTTGAATGTGGGAGGTCGAGGCTGCAGTGAGCCATGTTTGCACCAATGCGCTCTAGCCTGGGTGACAGAATAAAACCCTGTCTAAAATAAATCCATTTTTCCCTGAATTGTTATGAAGTTTGCAATTTTCAGCAACAAATATTGTACTTTTAATTTGGTTTTTAAAACTCTGCAATTTATAGAATTTAAATTAATCAATGATCTCAAATAAATTCTATCCTACATTTAAATACTGACATTCTAAAATAGGAAGTTGCCTGCCAGACAAGATGTCAGAGCCTCAGCAATGGAAAGCTACTTGCTTGTGGTAGTAAGAATTTACCCACTGCTGTACAGTTCTACAAAGGTATGTTTTATTTAGATAGAAAGAACAGTGCTGAAGTGTGCAGTGGGGCACTTCAGCAAGAGAGTACTGTGTGCAAAAGGATGGATTTTTCCTTAGGGATATTTATGGACATTAAAGTGGGAGCTTAAGGGTAATTTGGACTATATTAGTCAAGTAGATCATGATAAACGATTACATTTGTAGACATTTTGGTGTCTTGATGTCAGCAAAGTTTGCATGATGAGTTTTGACATGCATACATTCCAGACATGTATAGAAACTACAGTTACTTATTAGTATCTCTTATTTAATGTTTGGGAAAAAGGCCTGGTACTAGATGCTGGATTTAGATAATAGGGAATTCTAATTGCTATAGGAAAGGCAACCAGATCCAGACTTCAAGAGAAGATTTTTGGATTTTGCACAAGAAAGAATTCAGGGTGAATCCACCGTGCAAAGTAGTGAAAAGAACAGCTACTCCAAAGACAGAGTAGGGCATTCCTGAGAGTAAGGAGAGGAACACATCCACCCTAGGTACAATACTCGTATATATGGGGAATTGTGCTTTGTTACAAGGTTTTGTGATAAAGGATTGATTTTAATTACTGTATTTTGTAAGAATCAATATTATTATCTTTAAATCAATCTTAGGAATGCCTTTGTTCTCCAGATATCAGGATATCTGGACATTCCCAAGTCTGGGTCTGTTTAGTAAACATTGTTGATTTGTTCCCTTAATGGTAAACAGCTAGAGGCTAAGAATGCCTGACTTTCTGGGAATGCAGCCCAGCAAGTTCCAGCCTCATTTTCCTAGACTTCACTCAAGAAGAGGTCAGTCTGGTTTTAATAGCTCTGACATATCTACTTCCAAATTCCTCAATAAGGAGTTTGCCTCTGGATGGTCTGCTTGATGGCCACCAGGTGATCTTTGCTCTCCTCTTTGATTAAAAGAGGAAATGTCAGAAATATACTGAGTGGCATGAATTATTTAAATGATCATTAAAAACACTCTAGTAACAGAAAAAATCTAGAAGAGTTAATAAATTTTCTTGCTCAGAACCCATTTATCCAGTAACCAGCAAATTATTTTAACTGTCTTTCTTAATAAGGGAAAGTCTATTATAAAATTGAAAACAGTATCTAAATGTCAAGTTCTCTCACACAGGTTTTTCTTAATCTCTTACTGTGACAACCTCCTACATTGCTGAATTGTCTTCAGAAATGAAAGTAAGAAAAGCTTTATCAAAGTACTTCACAATAATTAGAATTTGCTTTCATTTCAGTAGAATAGAAAGCTTACCATACCATTCCCAGATACTGTTTTTCGTAATATCTTTATTTTTAATTTTGTAGGAACAACTTTGTGTCCATCTATCATATTTGCCAATAAGAAAAAAAAGATTACTTTTATGTCCCATGAAAGATATTTCTTGCACCTAATTATTTAAAAAATTTTTTGCAAAGATAGTCTTTTTTTAAATATAGAATCAGGGTGTAAATTTATATCTTGTATAAGTTAATATATTATAATTCATTTTTCTTTGGATGTTCATAAAGTAATATTTTGTTAATTATAAAATCACTATGATCTTACAGCACAAATATATTTCTATTTTGGTTAACTGCTTTTTATTATTTTAGACTTTAATGATTTGTAAGTTTTACCACTGTGGATTTGATACCTAAAATTATGCATGCCACATAGTAGATGCTCAATAAATACTTGCTGTATTTATTTAGTATGTAGAAAAATAAAATGTTTTATTCATTTTTCCTTTTTTGATTCTAACCTCCAAGGTAATTTGGGTAAGGGGGGTGGTGGTGGGGTGGCTAGATGAGAGAAGAAATTGCAAGTAGGAGGTGGCATTCTTGAATAGCAGTCTAATTGGTATTCAAATGTTATGCTTAGCCAACTGTAGGGCTTTTGCTTTGAAGAAAGAGTAGGTTGAAATAAAATGCTCTGGTTAATAAAAAGAGGTTCTTATCCTTTTAGGAGAAAGAGAAGAGGAAATAAAAAGGAACACATTGCTGGCAAAACCTGAAGCTTTGAACAAGAGATTGGAAAAAGCTTCTGTGTTGTCTGTGATGTAACTTTTTTCCCCATCTCTCTTATAATCTTTATTAGAGGATCTGACAATGCCTCAAAAACTGACTCTGGCTTAAAAGTGAATATAGAGTAAGAATATTAGATGCCAAGAAGAAAAACAAGTGTTAATTATATTTGTTTTCATAATTTAATAACTAATAGATTGTTAATAAGATTGAACATCATTTAAAAATATGAGTTTAAATAATATAAAATTATATTAAATAATATGTAATTGCAGTAAACCAATAATAATGATATGGGCTGTAATTAAGAAAAGTGCACAGCAGTAACCAAAGAATTATCGTTTCAGATTAATTCGTTCTCTTTTCATTCCATGTTGACATCATAGAGACTGTCAACTACAAAGATTCTAATGATTTTGCTTATAAGCCCTAAGGATATAAGCCCATAAAGATATATTAACAGATGATAAAAAATCATGATGCCTCACAAATAATAAACAAGTAATATCCATTCTGTTTATGCCAGATACCATAGGAATATAAGGGCATTATTGCAAACTTTATGACCAAAGAAAGGCAGCTCTATCTTATACTTCACATAATTTTATAATACGTACTCAAAATTATCACTTCATATAGTTCATATACTACGAATATCCTAATACATTTACAACTAAATTTTAAAGCTTGAATACTATTGGAAGGGTCTTTCCAGAAGTGTTATAGATTTTTGTTGAAGCATGTATGCATTTATATTTAGTTTAAAACTATATATGATAGTTTAAATCTTATGTTTAAAGATCAAAGTTTTAATTTATTTCAAATTTACTACATTTACATATTCACTACCATTCATCATTTTAATGTGATCAGATTATACTTTGTAAGATTCGCATAACTTCAAATTTATGTCTTAAGACACAGAATGTAGTGAATCTTCCATTTTACCTTGAGATTGTATAGTCTGTCTTTGTTGAATGGAGTAGTCTAGAAATGTCAACTAAACCCAATGGCTAAACAGTAGTGTTTAGGTCAGCTATATTGTTACTAATATTCTGCTTGCTTGATCCATTAGTTATTGAAAAAGTCTGTTGAAGTTTTCAACTCCATTTGAGTAGAGAATTGAACTATTTCAACCCTTTAAAATTGGCTAACCTGTGCTCTCTAACACAGTGTATTATTAGTTGTGTTAAATGCTTCAGGCACACTTAAAATAGTGTGTATTCTCTCATTGCATGTAGTGTTTTATATGTCAATTAGGTTAAACTGGTTAATGATATACTATAGATCTATATTCTTGTTTATATTTTTGGTTGCCTTTCCTACGATATTTTAAAATAAGTGTATTCATATTCTCTTCTATAATTATAGAAATACCTATATTACTTGGTAATTCTGTCATTTTCTCTGTATATTTAAAGCTATGTTATTATGTGTACACAGTTTAGAATTATTATACCTTTCTAGGAAATAATATATTTTATATTCATTAGGCTGCTGGCAAGATAGCTAAATAGAAACATCTCACAACTGCAGCTCCCCAGCAAGACCAACACAAAAGTTGGGTGATTTCTGCATTTCCAACTGAGTTATCCTGTTCATGTCATTGGAACTGATTAGGCAGTGGGTGTAGCCCAATGAGGGCAAGGAAAAACAGGGTGGGGCATCATCTCACCTGGGAAGTGCAAGGTGTGGGGAATCCTCCCTTTCCCAGCCAAGGGCAGCTGTGAAGGACTATGCTATCTTGCCCAGATACTATACTTTTCCCATAGTTTTTGCAATCTGCAGACCCGGAGATTCCCTCATGTGTCTATACCACCCTGGCGCTGGGTTTCAAGCACATACCACATTTTTCTTTATTTTGTAAAAAGGAAACTTTATCAGTTAGAATCTTTTGAGATAAAATATTTACATCAATGTGTTTAATTTTAAAAAGTATGTAGGGACCATTCAAAATGCCATGTGTAGTGTTTAGGAGTGCCAGCAGTGTGGATGATAAAATACCCAAAGAACTATGATATGGCTATCCAAAGGGGAAACTGTCAGAAAATTTTAACAGGATGGGTAAAGTGTAGTTCTAAGGAGGGTTTACCAATGGTAGTGAAGATATGTGGTATAATAAGAAAACCACATTTCAGTGACTTGACAGGGGACAGTTAGGAAAATAAATAGTTTATTTTTTCTTTTGGAATCCTCCAATTTCTTCCTAGTCTCTCCCATTGGCACAACCCAGCTAGAAGATAGAAAGTAAGGAAACTTGTTGATTCAGTCCGTTGATATAGTGAGGAACATGGATAATGTATTTAGACAGTAAAAAAAAAAATCTAGTCCAATTTTGAATCACACCATTTTCTCTTATGTTGTGCTATAGTTGCTGAGCATCTAAAAGACGATGTGAATTTGAGTCATCTGTGTGTAGTAGTTAGAAAGTTAGGTGTTACAGAAATAAATGACGATTCTTCTGGGATACACTGAAGAGTTGCTCCTTTTACATGGTGGAGGGGCTGGTGTAAATAATTCAATGTCTTTTGAATGCTCTATTCCAGATAATGAAGTGAGCAGAACATGTAGTGGTGTTTTGTTACAACTAAACAGGAATGGGGTGGTTTGAAATAATAATATAACAGATTTTACTTCAAATACTGGAACGTCTTTTGTAGTTCCTTACTCTTCATGGAACTTGTCCTTCCAAACTGAAGATTTCATCACACAGTCATTCTTTTTCTCACATGAAGAGATAGGAGAATTTCCCATTTTAAGGCAGGAGACAATCTATAATAGAATATTAGTATGAATTTGTCTAAATAGTTTTAAGGAAACATCACTATATGAAATCAACATATCAAGCAGTAATCTTCCAAATCAAATTGGCAAAGCACTTACAAAGGTAGATACAAAAGCTAATATACACATGTCAGATAAAAATTAATGTATTGTTTTTATGCATATAGACATTATACTGAATATGTATAATGGTGGCATGATGTCGGGCTTCATTTGGCTAATTATTAACATATCTTCTACTGATAGTCTAATTCTTGGTATTCTTGCAAAAATACATCTTTCTGCTCTATATGTCTTGGTAGGTTTTGCAGTAGTAATAAAGGCACGTAACTTCTACAAATATAATAGTTTAAACACAGTACCCAGGGTTTATCAAGGATTGACTGTCAAAAATATCTTTGTCATAGAAATTTTTCTATAAATTGATATTAAATGGCTATAGAACATATGTTCTTCAAGGTTGCCAAGAATGTTAAATGACCACTATTTCCCTGTTGGTTTTGTCAAATTTGAAAATACATAACAATAGCAAGATGAAAAGAAAAACATGATCTTTTGACGTGGTGGAAAGTTTTAAAGTGAAAAAGCAAAGCACTCAAAATAATTCCTCTTTCTTTTAGTTCAAAGGAAAAAAAGGAACAAACAAAGAAAATCATTATTTCTGTGTATCAGCAAAATGTATAAAAATAATTTTTAAGTTTAGACAATTGCAGTAACACTAGAATAGCCTGAAAAAATGTCACTTAATTTCAAATAACATTCTCTTGTTGCATTTTAATTATATGTTTCTTATATTCACTTCTGGCAGTTCAGGGTTTAGATGATATCGCACTGTGATGACATAGAATCTATCCAAATTAATATAATGACCTATTATTTCCTGCATAGGTAATAGGAAAGATAATTTGAGCCTCATGTGTGAAATAAAGTTTGGGAACAATTAACCAAGTTCACAGGAGGAAAAAATAGATCAATAATAAGCTTTTTACCTTAACTCTGTATTCAAATATTATATGGATATGCTTTGGGTTTTGTTTTGATAGCTGAACTTTGAGCGAATCAAGGTAGCACAAGCAGGGATGAATAATTACTCTCAAAGCTGCACTGTTAGATTTATGTCTGAAGTATTGCCAAAAAAAAGAGGAAATCTCTCCCACAACTATGGTACACTATACTCTGCAATTTTTAATATTAGCATTTCTGGGTCAGAAACTTGAATTTGCTACATGCACTAATACCACCCCCACCCCCCACCCCCTGGCACCATTGCCTGTTGTTTGCCAGGTATTGCTTATTTATATTTTCTTCACAGCTACTTTTATGAATCCAGGACATCAGGCAAACTCTGGTCAGGACTTCTTCCATTGACGTATCCTTGGCCATATGCTTTTTCGCCAGCTACAAGAAAGGTGGGGGAAATAAATATGTCGAAGAGAGGCAGAATTTTCACAGACAAATGGGGGAAACTTCTTCAGAGGGCTCAAATACTGGAGGAAGAAAATGATATATTTTCTTTCTTGGTGTTTTGTTGATATTGTTGTTTTGTAGTGTTGGTAGCAGTGGTGATGGTGAGATATATATACATATACATATATATATATATATATACACACATATATATATATCTGGTTTTGGTTGTACTTATTATATTTTCAATAAGCTGAGGCTGGATATAGTTTTAAGTTGCAATATGAGGAATTTAGACATTATTAGGAAAATATAAAGTTATTAACATAGTTGTTGAAAAACTATCCTACCTAGCTATATGGCAATAGCTTCCATTCTGATTTTGCTAGAAATGAAGTCTTTTGAACACAATATGTGTGCTGTGTTTGTCCAGATTGTACCTCTTATTCAACACAAAGTGTAATTCTAACTCTAGTTATTAACTTACAAATATAATATTTTTCGCCAAACCTCTCCCAATATTTTGTATATGATTATTAATTTTGTGGCAAGCCATATAGTCTATTCCTTGGAAAACTGAAAAACACATATAATTCTATGCTTTCACAATCCTTAAAATTATACAGCTTACCATAGATTGTAGATCCTGTAATAAAAAAGAACAATAATATGCTCATGGGCTATGTTTTTATTCCCTTCAGCTGTTTCAAAATAAGAGCTCAATAAACATCTGTTGAATACAATTTGTCATTTCAGAAAAGACTTAAACAAATATTTAGAATAGTTATGAAATGGCAACATTACAGAGTAAATTTCTATTACCATATTTTTTATTTAGATTAGAAGAGGTTTTTGCTATTTAACAGGAATGCAATTTCTAAAGTAGTATCAAGAGTATGAAAATAATTATTATCTGCTGTTTCAGATTCCATACATGATTTCAGATGGAATTAAATAAAACATGTTTAATATATGTAAATGGAAAATAAAAATAGATTATGTTTGTCTCATTCAATTTTAAATAGCAACGTTTTGTAGCTGAAAATCTGGACATTAGTTTTTCAGCTTATAGGTCTGTCGTGAGTTTCAAATTAGATAATGCCTTTCCAAATGCATTGAAACCCTAAAACATTAAAATAAATATTTAGAGTTACTGTCTTCAAAGATTAAAGTAAATGAAGAAGAGCAAGAAAACTATATCTAATTAAGAAAAGATTTATGCCAACTTTAGAACAAATAAGTGTCCCCATCTACTTGTTGCATTTTGTCTTCACATTTTGCTAATTATTTTATAAAATAAATATTGTTAACAGTGTAGGTTCTCTAGCTATTCTTAAGCAAATATTACCAACTCAAGTTGATAAAAAGAGATCACAAAATTTACTAAAGTAAAACAAAACGAAGAATTACATTTAACCTGCAACCTATAGGTTTTATATGAAATCTAACTATTTTATGTTAACCTTAATGTACATCATAACACAGCAGTATTACAAATGAAGTTCCATAAACCCTGAAATATGTGGTGGGCCTGAACATTCTTAACACAGAGTTAATTTTGAGAAACATATTATATTAAATATCCTGTCATCTTTGAATACCCCAGTGTCAGCCAGGAGAAAGCATTGCCTATCAGCCACTTAATTATCTACAGTGTATACGCAAATACCAAGAGTTTGATGAGGTCTTTACATTTGGACTTTAAGTACCCCATTAGTAATCATAAATTCACTACTAATGTTTCTGTGGCACTTAGGCAACAGTGAAAATTTAAGCAATAATGACTTCAAAGGTGGAAGAATCACCCAATAACTCTGTACCTTTGAGGTCATTTTTACAATTTGAACACGAATTATATGAGTGTACTTCATTGCCTTCAGCATTTAGAAAGCATTGCTAATGAATAGGGAGGTTATTTAGGAAATAGAGTGCAAAAGGTGGATATAGATAGAACACTGAAGCTTGACAGAATTGATTCCAAATATAAAAAGAAACGTATTTATTGCTTTTAAATGACCTCAAATGCAAATCCCACAGATGAAACAGACTTTCAGATAATCCTGGTAATGCACCAAAATTATTCAATCAGCATGATCAACTTCAGCTATTTGCTTTTCATGAATCTTCCATGACTCAATGTGGGCCCATAAGTAATGATGTATAAAAGTCTATTTGCTTTATACAGCCATTGTTTTTGAAAACGCAGTCATATAAGACAAATTTTACCCTTCTTAGAATGGCTTAAAAGCAATTTTCCTCTAGCTGACTAAATCATACCTAATTTCATTGTGTTAAACAATGTTAGAAACAGCCTAGTAAAGCAGGTTCGGCCTCACATATAAAATATCAGAATAATATAAATGATAAAAGAAATATTAATTTTCAAATATCTAGTGTTTTAAAGCCCTGGAAACCATTATGTAGAATTAAATGTACTAAATTTAAATAATACATTTTGAAAATTTCTGAACTATTTATTTTAGTAGTCATCTGATGACATGATACAGACTATCCTTTTGATAAGATTCATCTTTATAGTTTGCCTCATTATCTATGCTGGTATAATATAAAAAAATTTTAAATCAGCAAATAAACAGTGTCTAGGGACTAATTATTTTCAAATATTGTAATCATATTTGATTCTTCAAAAATATCAAAAAATAGCTGTAAAATCAAAATGATTCATTTTTTACACTATATCTAATATTATTTTTACTCATCAGGGCAACACAATGTAAATCAATTTACTATAATAAACTTAGATTTATATCAAATTTAATATTATTGAATACTTTTTAATATGATTAAAAAGATACATAAGCAAATCTGCTAACAAAGATTACCTAAAGCTAATGATACTCTGAAAATATGTAATATAATCATTTTTAAAGTGTGTTTTATATACAGGTATCTTTACAAAGTGGAATATGCATTTAAAGTGTAAATATGCTAAATTTTATTACCTACTATAATTACTACTAAATATGTTTTTCAAAATGAAAGTATTAAACATACAGAAATGCCACAAAAATTATATAATAAACTTTTTTTATTGAGAAGTCCTTGTTGACACAATGCTTCATTATTACAAAATGCTACAGTATATTTTACCTACAAGCAAGGTTCATATTTCGGTACTATAACCAGAAAAATTGGAAAATTAACACTAATACATTAATACCATGTAATCCTCAGCATCCACACTGGTTTTAACAATTAGCTCAGTAACCTCCTTTATAGAAAGATAATTTAATCCAGAGTTGCTCATATTATTTGTCATTCATCTATTTAGTCTCCTTCAATCTGGAATATTTTCTTAGTTTTTTTTTTTTTTCTTGAAATGTTTGTTCTTAACACCTTAAATGATTACAGGCCAGTTATTTTGTAATTTGCCCTTCCATTTGGTTACATCTTATATTTTCATATATTAAATTTAGGTGATATAGTTTTAGCTAGGATATCAAAGAAGAACCTTCTGCTTTTTTACTGAATTCAATAAATTATTACCCAGTGTTGAATTGTCCTACCATTTGTGACACTAACTTGGATCATGTGAAAAAGGTGCTATTTATCTACTGCCTTGGTATTCTTACTTTTCTCTTGTTATTAATAATATTTCAAGGGACCGTAGGTTGACATTCCACAACTATTCTTCCTCATATAAATATTATGTACTATTGTTAGCAATTATTGATATTTCTTGCCTCAATTAACTATAACTATGAGGGTTGCAAAATATTGATTTATATAATTTTTTTATAACTTCAAAATTACTAATTGGCATTATTACATAAACTACACCTCCCTAGTGTTCCAATTTACTCATGTATTCATTCAGCTTATTTATAGCAGTAAAAACATATTCAATAGAATTATAATCTTTTTTTATTATATTCTACATTGATTCTCACATGGGAGTCCTTTTCTTGTCCTTTTGACATATCCCAATTATTTGTTGAGCAGTGTATTACTTCTGTCACAAAAATATATTTTCCCCAACCTTGAAATCAGCCATTTCTCCAAGAAGTCCTTGGGGTCCTATAAGTAGCAAAGTTAGTATCACAGGTGGTGGGGTAAATCTACATTAGCTATTACCTTATCGAAGGAGCAGATAATCATTCTGTGCTATTTTTGCCCATAATATTTAAAGTGAATCAAACACAGACATTTGGAAACTACTTAGTGATGATGGGCTGCTTCTTCTGATGACAGATAACTTTTCACATGGTAGAAAAAGTAGGGCAACTCTCTGGGACTCCTTTAAAAGAGCACTAATTCTATTCATGAGGGATCCACACTCATGCCTAGTCACCTCCCAAAGGCCGCATCTCCTAATATTATCACATAAGGGACTATGATTCACCATGTGAATTTTAGAAAAACATGAACCTTCATACCATAGCACTCTCTATACAGTTGTACTCTTCATATTCCTTGTGCTTTGAAATCCTTGACCAGGCTTCTCTACATGGGCAACTGGCACTGCTTCTCACTTCCCACATGAACATCTTCCTCACCAAGCTTGCGCACTGACAGTCCATACCAAGAGCCATGGATGTTCTTGTCACTCCACTTAGACTCTGATACCTACTCAGGTCCTTGCTGCTAGTCCAGAGCCCTGCTTTACTCAGCCTCACTTGGTAACTTTTGAACTTAATGTTTTATGAAAGAAGAAAGAGCAAAGAAGGAATGCAACGGAGGTTCTTTTTTTGTATATTGAATTTATACATGAAACAAGCACAGAGTTGGTTTTCATTATTGTAGTGCTTATGTTCTATGATGTTGCCTCAAACACTGCATTAGTGCATTTTGAGTAATTGTTTCTATAATAAATATATGTGTGTGTTTCACATATATTATAATCTAACACAAATTAAGACTTATCCTGTATAGTCTATCTTCTTTATTTCACAAAAGAAAAAATGAGGCTTAAGAGTGTTAAGTGACTTGCCTGAATCTGCCCCACTAACAAGTGGCAGAATTGAGAGTCACACCCATTCAAAAGGCCTCAGATCCAAAGCTTTTTGCATTACATTTCACGACACTTATCATAAACATCCTTTGGAGAAAGTACAGTATTGATTGGGATTTAAAAATAACTTTTAGCAAATAGGTAAATTTGTTAATGTGAAATCTGCAAATAATGAGACTCAACCACACATTTGTATGTGTGTATGTATCTAAACATCTGTATGTCTGTCTATATATATGTCTATGTTTACACCTATGTTTATGTCTGTATTATATCTATATCTGTTTCTATGTTGTGTACATAAATGTGTTGGAAGAAAATTTATTTTAGATATTTTGTTTCCTGCATGATTCATGGCTTCCAGGAAACAGGCATATTTAAACAGCAAAGATGCCTTGGAAGTTAGTGAAAGCACTCTCCTAAAGACACAGACTCCAGAAACATCCTATGATTTATGAAGATAAAGTTTCCTCCATCTTACCTTGGAGATGGTTGCTTTAATTCCAAGCTAATTAATAATCTATTTCTCTGACAGGGAGTGTGAAAAGATAACCCAACAGCTCTTAAGAATTTAGAATCCCTTAAGTTTGGGGTTCCTTTTCAGTGATGAATAGCCACTACATATACAAGTAAACATCTGACCCTCATCTGTCAACCCATGGAGATTGGCACATGGGGAACAGGCAATGATTGGATCCAGTTTCAGATTTTATCGTTAGTAATAAACCATCTTTGTCTCTGACATGAGTTCTTATGTCTTTGTAAGTATACGCATATGACACTGAGGGAATCTAACTTGTTAGCTTTTAAGTAAGGTAAAAATTTCAAACAGACTTTTCATAGTTTTGGACTTAACATCAATCTACTTCAAGCTGTATAATCAATTAAAAAAAAGAAACAACATAATATTTTAAGGAAGTATTTCTAAAAAATAAAGATGAAATAAAATGCCCCGATTAATTTTTTACCCTAGCTCAGTCAACAGAAATTAAAAATAAATGGGGACACAAAAGTAAGCTCAGGGCTTTAAAAAAATTAATCAGGACCCTTTTTCCCCCTCAGTTTCACCTACAAATAATGTCTAATACAGCAACTCCCTCCCCCACTCCCCAATGACAATAATACATGTCCACATTGAATCGGCCCCTAAGTTCTGCTGATTTTAAATCTTCTATTATTTAAGATAAAATAATTTATATAATATAAGAAAACAAAAATTTTCCCAATGGAAACACCTTACTTGTCCATTGACTTTCCTACATGTGCTGATTCAGAACTTCAGGTTCCTTGCAACTTTTTTTTTTCCCCTGCAAATGTGTCAGCTCTTTAAGTGTCCCATATCCATCCAGCAGTCAGCAACAGCATCAAAAGAACATTCATTTACATTGTGCTATGCCAAAGTCCTACTGGGATCCAAGGGAGTTCAAGAAATGTAGTCCCTGGCTAACCATTCTGACTAAAGAAAAGTCTACATTATAAAAAGGAGAGGCAAATGCATCTTTGCTGGAAATGTAACCACCCTGGTCACATATTAATACATGTCTATTCTCTGCATCTTCCTTTTGAGCAACCATAAGTAGACCCTTATCATAGTTTCTAGGTACTCGTACCCAAATGATTTCTATGCCTAAATCCATTCTTCCCTCTTCCAGCAGAGTAAACTTTCTAATATTCAAATTAATCATATAATTCAATTTAATATGCATTCAATATCTCTATCACTTATAGAATAAACATGAATTTCTAAGCATTTTATATGAGGAGCTCTAGTAACTGGCTTCTGCATATGTTTTCCTTCTCCACTTTGGATGCTTGAAGGCTCACATTTTACCATCCAGTAATGTGAGCTTGTAATTCCTCACATATCACCTGCTCTTCCCATTAATTATCACAAAAGATCTAGCCAGAAATTATTCTATATATAACTGCCCACTATTCATATTTGTTGGTTTACACAAAGTGATAAAATGTATTATACAAAAATATTTAGGTATATTAGACTATTAAATGTTTAGCATCCAAATAATGTATTAATTAAAACACTAATAGGCTATCATATGAAACACTGTTTCATGTATTATATTGTCTGTCTCTAATATCAATAAATTGAGTATTACAAGATTTAAAATAAGTATATCTTGCTATATAAGATGAGGGAAATGATTTTCAAGCTATTTGAACCAATTTCTGTGTTCCAACAGCAACCTATAGATAACAATATCTCTTAATATGCCAAATCACTTTTTACTCTCTTTACAACCTATTGATCTGCAACAGCCTGAATATAGAATACTCTTTTAACTCTTTATTTTCCATATTAGAAAAAGACTATATCTCACAGGTAATATACTTTTGTTAAGCTCTTCAAAATGTGATGTTTCAAGTAAAATATTATGTTTAAAATTTGACTGGGAAAGGTAATACATTTTGGATCTTTCATGGAGTGAGACATTTTTGAGACATGAATAAAATAATTACATAAAGCATTCTGCTCTTCAGGAAGGTGGGAGTGGTGAAATAATAATAATAAAAGTAATTATAATTACCACTTGATATTCCTATGTGTTCTTAAAATTTATAGCACTCTACCTCTGTGATCTCCATTTATGAAAATTATAATTTTGCCCTCATGTGAAAAATCATTCTACTTAATTTTTTTTTCTGATTAAGAGATTCAGAAAAGAGATCCAGAGGCAAATTTAGAATTGCATTTTTGCACTGCCTTTTAAAACCTCATTATTTTACCCGATACTTTAAAACTGATCCATTGTTTCTTTTATAAAGACCTCTTACTTTCTACATTTTAATCAAACTTTATTTCTAAGATACTTGTCATTGTTAATGGACTTTTGAAATCCTCAGGGTTTTTGTTGTTTTTACTTATGTAAAATTGTGGAGAAAAACTTACTTTACTCTGACTGATCTGTGAAGCTTGTCATTTGAGACAGTTCTTTATTTTCTGAAGGTTTTTAAAGTGAATTAACACATTGATGCCACTACTAAATGCAATAATAGTTCTTTAAAGGTGAATATCTAATATTGTATAACTTAAATACTGAAGTAATACATATGTATAACCTTGATATTTCCTTCAGATGTTTTGAATTCAAAGCTTCAAAACTGAATTATATCTTAATTGATAAGCTGCTAAATAAGAAATCCATATTTAGCTGCAATCATATAGGCTAGTAGAATTATGTATGCTGTGCACATATTCAATAAATAATTCTGTATTTATTGATTTAAAAAATAAAGTAACTCAGTGACAGTAAATAATAAAGGCTGAGCATGCATACAATTATTTAGTCATCCATTAGTCAACTAAGTTCTGATTTCTCACCCTATATATGGCCCTTTGTTAGAAGTGGGGACAGTGCTTGGCAGTTAAACATGTTTTTCCTTCCTTTGTGCATGAGAAGGGAAATGAGAAATACATAGCATGAGTGCTCACTTGAAGAAAAACAAATAATGCCAGCAAATATCAAAGGAGCAATCAATGAAGCTTGACTAACTGGAAAAATACAAATTCTAAAATTCTATTATATGTGTCTGTATATTTAGCTATATCTATGTCTATTTATATCATCTACATCTACATCTATCTATATATTCTGCTGGTTATTGATTAATTTTGAAAATTTAAAGATCTAGAGAATCAAGAGATTACTATAATTCCCAAACAAAATAAATACATATATTTCCAAAGAGCATGAGATCTATATGTGAATATGTTATTTCACAAAGAAGCAAGACAATGACATTTCAGGCAATGAGTTGATCTTTAGATATATATCTAATTATTGTCACAGCATACAATTTGCTCTTAATAAAATAAATAGGTTTACTTCTCTTACAGATAAATTAAAGAAAGAAATTGTACTATGGTTTAAATGTGTCTTATTGGAAGCAGCCTTCACCAGACAATCAAATCTGCAGCACCTTGTCTTGCTTTTCCCACCTTGAGAACTGTGAGAAATATATTTCTATTGTTTATCAATTACCCACACTCAGGTATTCAGTCATAGCAGAACAAACAGGCTAAGACACCTGGCATCAAGTTAAATAATGTCTAAATCTCCCAAAATATTTTTAGTTATAATAAGTCACAAGGTTTTTCATAAATTCTTTCATTAAAACACTCTTATTGTAATGCAAAATATCATTTATCTGCAACAGTTGTTTCAATAATAATGTAGACTTTTCACTGTAGTCATATCCTACTACCAAAGATACCTTGAGGTAATACCTAACACTTACTCCAGGTGGTACATTTCACAGAAGTACTATTGTCCTCCCTTATTCATGGTTTTACTTTCCAAGATTTGTTACTCATGGTCTACTGCAGTTCAAAAATACTAAGTGGAAATTTCCAGAAACAAAGAATTTGTAAGTTTTAAATTGTACACTGTTCAGAGTAGTGAGATGAAATCTTACACCATCCCTTCCCTCCAATCCAGAACACAAGAAAGTGAATCAACCTTTTGTCCAGTGTGTCTATGCTATATATGTCATCAGCACATTAATCAGTAGCTTTTTTAGTTATCAGATCAACTGTAGTGGTATCCTGGGAATTGTGTTCAAAGTCAGCAGTAGCCTAATGTTATGTCACAATGCCTACATTATTCACTTTACTTGGTTTAATCATGTAGGCATTCCATCATCATACATCATCACAAGAATAAGAGTATTGTACAATAAAATATTTAGAGAGAGAGGTCACATTCATGTAACTATTGTTGCTACAGTTTTCTATTATCGGTTATTGTTGTTAATCTCTTACTGTGCCTAATTTATAAATTAAATTTTATCATATATATGTATCTATACAAAACAACATAGAGTATATAAAGTTCAGTACTGTATGTCGTTTCAAGCATCCACTGGGGTTATTGGAACTTATTCCCTGAAGATAAGAGGTAAGTATGTCAACTCTCATCTACTTTTCATTAACAGTCTGAGACTGACAACATAAAAACAGATAGAGGGAGCTGCTTATATTCATATTGGATAAACATCTTTATTGAGCAGAAGATTGAATAATTCATACTGACTTAAAATATCTTTATAAAATGCACAGTGAGAAATGTAATATCTCATTTACTGAGGTCTATGAGAAAAATACACTTCTCCAGCCAATCACTGCTGGGACTATGGAGCCAGTAGCAGCTCTGCACCTCCCTGGGACAAAGCTCCCAGTGTGATGGCAACTTGCCATCTTTGGTGCCTCACAGCCTTCACACTTGCTATCTCTAGGCTCTGGAGAGTCCGTAGGACCAGGGACTGGTCTAGACCCCTAGCACAGAACATTCACCTAATGGAAAAGTGGCCAAACTGTTTTCCAAACAGGTACTGGTCCTCGCTTTTCCTCAATGGGCAGAAATGCCTGGCCTGACACTCCAGCAAAACCACCTGGAGTGTCTTCTCCTGACCACTTTAATCAGAGGCAGCACAACAGTTAAAGCAAAACCCACATAGACAGCTGAGAAAGAACCAATGTAAGGAGTCCAGCAACTCAAATGGGCACTGTCTTATGTCCTCCAAATGACTATACTAGTTCCACAACGTGGGTTTTAACCAGGCTTCATTAGCTGAAATGACAAAATCAGAATTCAGAATATGGATAAGAGCAGAGATCATCAAGATTCAGAAGAATAGGAAAACCCAATCCAAGGAAACTAAGAATCACAATAAAATGATACAGAAGCTGATGGACTAAATAGTGAGTATAACAAAAATAACCTAACTGATGTGATAGAGCTGAAAAACATATTACAATAATTTCATAATAAATCACAAATACTAACAGTAGAGTAGACCAAAGTGAGGAAAGAATCTCAGAACTTGAAGACTGGTTCTCTGAAACAAGAGAGTCAGATAAAAATAAAGAAAAATGAATATAAAGGAATGAACAAAATCTCTGAGACATATGGCATTATGTAAGGAGGCCAAATCTATAAATAATTAGCATCCCTGTAAAAGAGGGGGAAGAAAGCAAATAACTTAGAAAAAATTTCATAATGTTGGTAGAGAGGACAACACTCAAAATCAGGAAACACAGAATACTCCTGCAAGATTCTTCACAAGAAGATCATCCCCAAGACACATAAGTATCAGATTTTCCAAGGTTAAAGTAAAAAAAAAAAAATGCTAAAGTCAACTAAAGAGAAAGGCTGGACACATACAAAGGGAACCCCATTAGGCTAACAGTGGAACTCTCAATAGAAATCTTACAAGCCAGACAAGATTGAGGGCCTATATTCAACATATCAAAAAGAAAAATCTTCAATCAACGATTTTATATATAGTGAAACTAAGCTTACTCAACAAAGAAATAAGTTTATTTTCAGATAAGCAAGTACCAAAGGAGTTTTTTTGTTTTGTTTTGTTTTGTTTTGTTTACCACTAGACCCACTTTACAAGAGATTTTGAAAGGAGCACTATGAAAAGGAAAGACTATCACACACCATTACAAAACACACTTAAGTACACAGAGCAGTGACACTATAAAGCAACCACACAAACAAGCCAGCGTAATAACCATTACAACACAGTGACAGGATCAAATCCACTCATATTAACACTAACCTTCAATGTAAACGGGCTAAATGCCCCATTTAAAAGGCAGAGAGTGGCAAGCTAGATTAAAAAGCAAGACCAAATTGTATGCTGTTTTCAAAAGACCCATCTGACCTGTAGTGACATCCATAGCTTCAAAACAAAGGATAGAGGAAAATTTACCAAGCAAACAGAAATAAGAAAAAAGCAGGAGTTGCAGTACTAATTTCAGAAAAAAAAGACTTCAAACAAAGATCAAAAAAGATAAAGAAGAGCATTACATAGTATTAAATTGTTCAATTCAATAAGAAGTTATAACTATTGGGTATATATATATATAATATATATATATACCCAACACAGGAGCACTCGGATTCATAGAGAAAGTTTTTAGAGACCTACAAAAAGACTTAGACTCTGACAAAATAATAGTGGGAGTTTTCAACACACCACTGATCATGTTAGACAGATCACTGAGGCAGAAAATTAACAAAGCTATTCAGGACCTGAACTCAACATTGGACCAAATGGATTTGATAGATTTCTGCAGAACTCTCTACCCCAAACAAGAGAATATATATTATTTTAATCTCCATATGGCACATACTCTAAAATCAACCACACAATCAGACATAAAACAATCTTCAGAAAAAAATAAATAAATAAATGAAATCATACCAAATACTCTTGGAGTACAGTGGAATAAAAATAGAAATTAGGATTTAAAAAAATCACTCAAAATCATACAATTGACCAGTCATGGTGATTTATGCCTGCTATCCCAGCACTTTGGGAGGCCTAGGTGGACAGTTCACCTAAGGGCAGGAGTTCGAGAGCACCTTGGACCACATGGTGAAACCCCATGTCTACTAAAAATACAAAAATTAGCCAGGTGTGGTGGTGGGTGCCGGTAATCCCAGATACTTGGGAGGCTGAGGCTGGAGAATTGTTTCAACCTGGGAGACGGAGTTTGCAGTGAGCCAAGATCATGCCAATGCACTCCAGCAGGGGGGAGCAAAAGTGGAACTTGGTCTCAAAAAAAAAAAAAAAATGCAATTACATGCAAATTGAACAACTTTCTGTTGAATGACTTTTGGATAAATCATGAAATTAAGGAAGAAATCAAGAAGTTATTTTAGGCTAATTAGAGCAAAGATACAACTTACCAGACTCTCTGAAACACAGCTAAGGCAGTGAGCGTTAAGAAGGAAATTCATAGCACTAAAAGCCCACATCAAAAATTTAGGAAGATCTCAAGTAAACAGTGTAACATCACAACTAAAATAACTAGAGAAGCAAGAGCAAATCTAGCAGATGACAAAAAATAACCAAAATCAGAGCTAACCTGAAGGAGATAGAGATCCAAGAAACCATTCAAAAGATCAACAAATTCAAGTTGTTTTTTGAAAAAAAAAGAAAAATAGATAGGCCACTAGCTAGATTAATAAGGAAGAAAATAGAAAAAGTCCAAGTAAACACAATAAGAAAAAAGAAAGAGGATGTTACCTCTGACTCCACAGAAATGAAAACAACCATCAGAGACTACTGCAAACACTTCTATGCATATAAACTAGAAAACCTAGAATAGAAGGTTAAATTTCTGGACCCATACATCTTCCTAAGACTGAACCAGGAAGAAATTCATTTGCTTATTCATTAGAAAGCTCCAAAATTGAATTAATAATAAATAGCCTACCAATCAAAAACTAACAAACAAACCAAAAAAAACAGGACCAGATGGATTCACAGGCAAATTCTACCACAGGTACAAAGAAAAGCTATCCTTAATGAACACTGATGTAAAAATCCTCAACAAAATACTGGCAAAGCAAAGGCAACAGTATATCAGAAAGCTAATCCGTCACTAACAAGTAGATTTTTTCCCCTGGTATGCAAGATTGGTTCAACATATGGAAATCAACAAATGTGATTCATCACGTACACATGATTAAAGACAAAAAAACACATGATTATCTCAATTGATGCAGAAAAGGCTTTTGATAAAATTCAATATGGATTCATGTTTAAAACGCTTAATAAAATAGACATTGAAGGAACATACTTCAAAACAGTAAGAGCCATCTATGACAAACCTGCAGCCAACATCATACTGAATGAGCAAAAGCTGGAAGCATTTCCCTTGAAAACCAGCACAAGGCAAGGATGCCCTTTCTCACCACTACTATTCAGCATAGTATTGGAAGTCCTGACCAGAGATATTAGGCAAGAGAAAGAAATAAAGAGCATCTGAATAGGAAGTAAGGAAGTCAAATGCCCCTATTTGAGGAAAAATTTTATCCTCAAATAGGATATCTAGAAAATTTCATAGTCTCAGCCCATAAGCTCCTTCAGCTGATAAACAACTTCAGCAAAGTATTAGGATGCAAAATTAGTGTACAAAAGTTACTAGCATTTTTATATACTGACAACGGCAAAGCAGAGAGTCAAATCAGAAATGCACTCCCAATCATGATTGCCAAAAATAGAATAAAATATCTAGGAATACAGGTAACCAGGGAGGTGAATGATCTCTACAATAAGAGTTATAAAACACTGCTTAAATAAATCAAAGGAAGATACAAACAAATGGAAAAACATTCCATGCTCATCGATCAGAAAAAGCAATAGTATTAAAATAGCCATATTGCCCAAAATGATTTATAGATTAAATGCTGTGCCCATCAAACTACCAATTACATTATTCACAGAGCTATAAAAAAACCTCTTATAATTAATATAGAATCAAAAATAGAGGCTGAATAGCCCAGGCAATTCTAAGCAAAAAGAACAAAGTTGGAGGCATCATTCTACCTGACTTTAAACTATAATACAAAGCTACAGTAACCAAAACAGCATGGTACTGGTACAAAAACAGATACATAGACCAATGGAACATAATAGCCCAGAAATATGGCTTCATACCTACAACCATATGATCGTGGTTGACAAAAACAAGCAATGGGGAAAGGACTCCCTACTAAATACATGGTGCTGAGACAACTGGCTAGCCACATGCAGAAGACTGAAAACAGACTTCTTTCTTAAATCATATAGAAAAATCAACTCAAGATGGATTATCTATTTCCTTTACCAGGTCCTTGAGCTTCTTCACTGTAATCATGAAAGAAGTGGGAGTGCACTGTGGTTTCAAGCTTAAACGTGCATCCAAGCTCTTTCATTTTCTGTCTACCGGCAGCACTTCTTTTGACATCGAAGTGTCAAAAGTTCTCTGCGCTGCATATTCTTCATCTTTATAATTAAAATGATATCCCATAAAAAACAATTTTTCTGAAACAATGTAAAATAAAGCCTATTTATAGAATCTCAACCTATTAATATTTTATGCCAAGTAAGAAACATTTGCATTTGTATCATCTTCATAAATCTTATACAAGCCTTACTTCTTCCTTGTTTATCTCATACATAGGAGGAATTTGTTTCCTTCTCTAAAGGCATATATATTTTTTTGTTTTTTTTCTTATTACTGTTTTGTGTGGGTAGTTGGATGTATAAAGAGAGATTGAAAACTATAATGTAAACTCCCATTAGATGTTTTACCTTAATATATGATAAAATAATACCTCTTTATGGACAGTGACATATAAATAATTTGTCTGACTCTATTATTAAAAAGTCTACAGCATGGAAGAGCTCTTTGCTTCTAAACATTATCAAAACTGAATTTTATGTTCTCTACAGAAGGTAAAATGATATAGTGTGGAACTTCCACAAATTATTTAATGTTTGGTTGAAAAATTACATATATAGATATATTTTAAAAGTATGTATAAATAAATGAATGAATATGTATAATAAATGAATGAATATGTATAATAAATGAATGAATGCAGTAGTATACCAGAGCTAATTTGCATGAGCTCACAGGAGCCTACTACTAAATGCTTAGAAATTCTTTATGCTGGTTGTTAAATAGAGAGTTTTCACATGTGGAATTATATGTTACAATTAAATTATATTAAAAGAAAGATAACAAATACTCAAAACTTACCACTTTCTAATTACTTCACTAAATTTAACTGTTGTCCATGGCTTTGAGGTTATATATGTCTATTATATCTGCATAGTAGAAATGCTACAGAATCATGTGTGTATTTCTTTCTAACTCTGTTCTATTATATGTAATTTTTACCTTAAAATGAATGATGATGAAAGTATTTATACAATGGACAGTGAAACATTTCAATTTTTGATTTATTGGGTTTTTTGGATTGTCTAGATAAAGGATTGGCAAATTTTTTCTGCTGCAAATACTCAAAACTGCTAGCTTCATGTCCTGATATTTTAGTTGCTAATCTTGCAGTTATATTGGAAAATGAGAATGGTCTTCAGTATTGATTTGCAGTGCATTTTAAATAACAATTGTAATACCTGGTTAAACTGAACTAAGAAGCTTTTAAATTTTTATGTTGTTTAACAGTTTAAAAAACATAACACTATTTCACCTTTGAAGATATGATGGAAAATTGCTGAAAACCATATTACCCAGCAAACATAAGTTGGATGGCATATCAGTCTTCAATCACCTGTAATATAAGTCATCAAATATTCTCAAAAATATAATTGTTATGTGATATCCTTCCCTATATTTCAGTTTTGATACAAGTGCTTAAATTTTCATTTTTTTAAATAAGTAAATAGAACAGAATTTGTTCAGAAGCAATTGCAATCATTAGACACTGATAATTTCTTATTAGAACCATGAATCATAGATTTTATACATAAATCTATTAATTGTTTAACCTTCTAAAGTAGATCATTCTCTTATTTTTAAGATTTTTTAAACAAAGAAAAAAATTACTCTTTAGGTAATACAACTTTCTCAAATATACCTGCAGTTGTCAAATATATTTATGAAGAACATTTGATTTTATTGTCTTTAATAATCTAAGGGCAGTGTTTTTGTAGAAAAATAACAAGCCACAATTAATCGATACACTCAGAATTCAAAAATTCTTTTTTAAATTGGCAAGAGATTTTGGAAAAAATAAATTAGCTAATTCCAAATGAATAAATTCTAGCTTTTATGAGATTAAAAATTGAAAGAAAATTTATGTCACATTAAAAGATAAGTTTTGGTTGACTTAATGATAGATACAGTAGATATGAATTTTATGCGTCCAGTGTGAACACATCATATTATAGATTAAATTTTATCAATACTCACTTGAAAAACCTCGAATGGCTTCTGATTTTATTTAGAGCCAGATTAAATCAATGATATTTAGGGTATGTTTTAAAGCCTTACAGACCCTTCGTGTGGTTACTTCTTCTAAGATAAAAATAAATAAATTTAAGCTTTTTTTTAAAAAAGGTCATTGATTATTGAGCTGAATAGTTAAAATAATTCCAGCTCCATTACAAAATAGAGTTTGGATATGGCAATGGTATGTTCCCTGGCTTTATATTTGCTTTTTGAATAAGTCTGATAGTAACTTTTATTAGCCAATAACCCAACCATAATTATGAAGAGAATGAGAAAGATTAACCATGAGAGAGAAAGAGAATGATTAAAACATTATTATCACTACAGGCAAGAGATGTTTTATAATAAAGCAACTCACAAAATAAATACACTTTTAGTGACTGCAGAGTAAGGTCAGTTTGTCTAATATGAGAATGATAGCTGCTATGGTTAAGAAAATGTATTTTCTCCGCAATGAAAACCTATGATTACCTGCTTACACAAAATCTAGAAGAATGAATGTTGGAGATGAAAAATGTCACAGCAAATTAAGATCCATATCTAGTTTTGTATCCTCCTATGTAAATATGTTAAAGTGGGAAAAGTCACAAGAATATGCATGGCCTGAAAAATTATAATTTCCAACATGAATAATTTATATTTTTCTGGACATACTTGATTCCATCATTTTGTTGGTAAATTTTATTATTATCTTGTTAGAATAAATATAGTATTTGACTAGTGGAATAATAATCAGTGAAATATTTATAATGGCTTTGACATTGTAGAAAGTAATCTGCAGTTGGCTGAGTAAACTTGCTAATCTTGGTCACTCGTCTGCCTTTTTGTTTGTTGATTTGTTGTTATTTGTTTTGTTTTGTTTCTTTGTTTTTTTTTTAATAGGAAACTTAAAAAGACTGATATTTTATATGGACAAAAGACACACACACATACACAAACAGAGAAACGCTTAAAGAAAAAATATTATAAATCACATGCCAATGTAATCACACATGTGCCAAATAATAGCATTTTACATAACACCCAAAGTTCCATGTTTGCCTTCACTAATCAGAACCCTGTCTCCATCTGCGAAGCAACCATTATCTTTAGCTTTGTGATTATCATTTTTTTCTTTATGACCTTTGCTCTTATATAGACATTTATAAAAAAGTAAAGCATCTTTATTTCTGTTTGTGTTTAATTCTATAAATCAATGTATTAGCTCAGTGTTTCTTTGGGTGTTGCGTCTTTGCTTACTATTAGGTTTTCATGTTTCACTCTTCTTGCTGCCATATGTATAGTTCATTTAAATTATTGTGTGGTTTACATGTTAATATACCACAATTATTTGTCCATCCGCTTTGGCTGACAGATACTTGGACTCCATGCAGTCTTTAAAAATAATGCAAACCGCTACTATGAGCATTTTTGTACATGTCAGATGTGAATAGGTACAAGCATTTCTCTAGGGTACTTAAGCAGGAGTAAAATTGGTCGGTCAGAATTATATATCTTATCTTATTTCCTAATTAACGCCTATAAGTCCAAGTATCAATATACGAGAGTTCCTTGCCTCAGACATAAGTTGTAATGGCACATCATAATTTAACCTGTGTTTCCTTGATATATATTTTAAAATCGATAAATTTATCTAAAAATTAATACCTTAAACTATGGTCAAGTAATTTAATCAATGAGAATATGGTAAAAAGCAAAATATGTCCTACATCTACCCTAGAACAAGATTTATCATAGGAAATTAGGGATAATAAAACTGTCAGTAAGTCAAGGGGAGCTTAAATCACAGAAAGATGTCAGAAATTGGTGATTCACAGGAGATCACCTGGAAGCCATGGTGAACTTCAGCAATCTTATTAGAAGCTGCCACCACAGAGACTTTTCAGTGACTTTCTTGGAAACTTCAGTAAATCTCAGCAATTGAATTGTGCATTGTTACCAATTTTAGCAGTCTGTTGTGACAATGCTGTTGATTGAAAACACTAAAAATTCAAAAATCTTTCCTCTGCTCAGGTTTGCCTGTAACTTCCTTCACAGAAGAATGTTTCTTCTTCACTTATTTTTTTCAGTCTTATTGAGAGATCTTCTTGGAATAGTTTTAATGCAAACCACATGAAGAAATGTATTCTAAGCAAGTTTCCAGTTTCCCACTTATAATGGATACAACTGTAAAGCAGTGACGCTATCCAATTTTCTAGTCAATGTGGAGTCTTACACAGTCTTCACCCTATGTTTAAACCTCTGAGCAAGGACAATAATAAAACAACCAATGCTTTCCATGAATATAGTAAAAGTATCTCTTGTACAATAGGAAACATACTCATGCCTTTTTCTGAAAGACAGAATATACATCTCACAAGTTACTGTGTTCATTGCTATACTATTATGAAGGAATATAAGTTTGAACAGCTGATTAAGACAGTAACTGCCAGATCTTTACAATATAGAAGCACATTTCTCCTTTTGTGATTAGGTAATTTATCTTTGGAGAGATGCTTTTAGACACCATTAATATCTTAATTCCCCACAAGTGTCATTCAATAATTTTTAGCTGGTATTGATATTCCTCACATGAACCATTTATTGCAGAGCAGGTTTCAAACAGTGATTTTCCAGTTACGTTATTATTGTCTCATTAATTACCTAGTGTTATCCTGTAAAGAAGAGTTTTTATTACTTTTCTTTTCACTTTTCTAATTTCACTTGAGGATTTTTTTTAATTCATTGTTTTATTGTCAATTATGATCACCATTTTTGTTGATTACAGTAAGGTCAAAATTGACCTCTGAAAGCCGATTTATTCATAATACTTTTTATCATTTTGAAATGAGGCTAGTAGCCCCAAGTTACTTCTAAAAACAGTATTTCCCACCCAGTGTTTCCCCCTCTATCAGAACTTGAAAATAAATTATTTTTCTTCAAAAAAGACTTGCAACCAATTAGTGGGCATGAAAAAGAGTAATTTAAATCCAAGTTCTTATTACTCAGTGAGCAATTTGTAATTAGAATGAGATTAGTTATATATGCTCTTTCTATGAAGTAACAAACACATGCACACATACATAACATTTTATACTACTATTTATGCTTCAAGCTTAATATTATAATTTTTCTTGACCTCTTTTATTTAATAATTATATCTCTTACAGTGAGAATCATACTTATTAAAATATCAATATATTTGCTCATGTTTTTTCATATATTTTACAAACCAACTTTAAATTGCATCATCAATATTACTTGTAACAAAAATTATGAGTAGCATTCAATATTTTTATTATTTTAATGTGTCATATAGGTGGGTTATTTTGTGTTTTTTGTGTTCGATTTTACAGATTTTTTATTTGCTTTAATTATATTGTTTTATATGTAAACATGTACTTATTCAAAAATATGAAATATGGAAAAACGCATTCCCAGAGAATTTTACTACCTTCCATATATTCTCTAAACTATTTTCATTGGTGCCTCTATTCCCATTGCAATTTACTTTTGCAAATAAAAGTATGTGTATACATGTTAGTCTGTATTTACACACATACCTATACATTAAAAAGAAAACAATCTGATTATGTTATTTTCTTATTAACATAATAATGAGAAAACCATCTTATTAAGATATCACAACCATGATTGTGATGTTATTAATATTCCTTGAATGGAATGAATGAGTAAATAACAAATGTGATAAACATGTATATGTGTGTGTATGTATACAAAAATTATATACATGCATATACATTTATTACATTTATTAGATTATAAATGTAAGGACGGACATGTATTCTCAAGGCTTATTAACAGAGTCCTTGGTCTATTTCTCTAACATTTTTCTATTTTTTATTTAAATGCTCAGTGTTAATCTTTAATAAATGTTTACTTACAATATTGATTCACTGGACAATAGAAGAACATTTCAGAGTTGTTTTATTTGGACTCTATACATGAGAAATCATCTGAGCTTTGAGATTCTAGAAATTCTAATCATAAAATAAAGGAAGATTGGTAATTTAAATGTTTATTACCTTCATTCTAGGTTAACAATTTTGAAATGCACTTTAAATAAAAGAACCACAATTTTTATTTAGAAATTCCTAGGAATCTGGAAGGCTAAAGGTCTTCCATACATGAATGATTCTAACCAATTCTGGATAATCAATCTAATATTGCTTCCAAGGACATTCAATTGCATTATGATTCATGAAGAAGCTACAAAGAGAAATCGCTTTCACAGAATTTAACTTATATAAATAGTAAAGCATGGCAGGTCAGGATGTAAAATGTCATGTCAATGTAATATCTATGATTTAATCTTCTGTACAAAAGAAAATGCCACTGAGTTTCCACCTAACATTTATTTTGAAAAAAAAATTATTTAGTACATTCAGAGCACTGGTATGTTTAATATTTTAAAAGCTGTTGCATACATGCTTTTTTATTAAGGTGAGGTAACTAATAAACATTTTTTATTTAGAAAAATGACATAATATTAAAAACACTTATCTATAAGTTTAGTTAACCTTATACCCATGCAATTTCAAGTAGAGTGAGAAAGTGTGTGTGTGTGTGTGTGTGTGTGTGTGTATTAAAAGTTTTCAGATGCAGTGATCTTGCTTATATCATCAACAGACATCTCAAGATTCTTTATAAACATGATAGAAGTCTAATATCAGATTCAGGAAAGAAAATGCATATATACAAGCTCAGGCTTTGTAAGAGATAATATCCAACATTTCGAAGTTAAGTATATTAAAATTATTATACTCCTTTTTGTTAGATGTAGTCTCATAATGGTTAAACTTTTTAAATATGCCAGGAAGTACTAGTTGGTTTGGTGTAGGAAAATTAAGTAGAATAACAAGGATGATATGAAAGTTTTTCAACAAAAATATACTAAATTTTTATAGAATAAACTGATTAAGACAAACTGTATATAATGTTTTGTTAAGAATTTAGGCAAATATCATTTCATGTAACAGTACAAAAATGTTTTATATTACCTGTAAAATGTAAATATGATTTCTCAGTTGCATAAGTACAATTTATTTTTGTTTGTTAGTTTTCTAGATGATGTTTAGGACAAGCACTGTAGGACTTGTCTTCTTCTTCTGAGTCTCAATAAAGTGACTCTTATTTAGTTGGAACTTATAGCTAGATCTTTGAAAGCCAACAATTTGTAGCCAATAACAAGTATCCTATAAAGATTACATGTAAGGAACTGGAAAATCTACAGTGAAGAAGATTAAAAGTTTATTTCAAATGCAGCAGTCTATCACACAAAACTCAAATAGACCCTGAAATCAGAATTGAGTAAAGAGAGACAGAAAATCTGCTTTGACTCAAAGAATAAAACTCGCAAAGTTTTGTGCTGGCATGTGAATTACTTTTAAAAGGTATTGCCACACATACACACATGCACACATATATACATACACTCATTAGTTATACCATGTGTGTATATACATTATATACACATAATAGTATATGTTCATATCACCTACTTTTATGAGAGAGAGTAATCAGGTCTAATCAAGCATCAAATTTAAGAAACTATCTGTATACCCCCATATGCTTCCATCATCCCCCAAATAAAACTGTAACTTATTGACTACCTGCAAAGTTAAGTTGGTAAAATTGTCACTGTACCATCTAAGATTTAATTTATACATTGATTATTGGATAAAATGACTAATGCTTCTTCTATGTTGTCCTTTAACCATTAGTCAAGCCAGCTTTATTAGATGTGGGGTAAATCTTTATGATTTCAGGGTTGAAATATGAGAAGTAGAATGGCAATCAAGGCAGCAAAAACAGGTATGCTGAAATATTATTGAGAAAACTAGATATGACATAAGAAAGAGTCAATAAAGGGAACAGAAATCAGTATTGTGTTGTATTATTAAATGGAGTGAAAGCCATAGTGAGATAGTCACCAAACTGAGGGACAATTGGTGTAGTTATTTCCACAAAGTTTGTAGGAAAATTGGCTTTCTACAATGGTACAGGTAGGTATCAGTAGAGAAAATCTAACATTGGGATATGTAAAGGAACCTATTCTAATTTTCTTTTATTTTTCAGTCAATATTTTGGATATTTAGGATCTTAATATAATTACTTCTTTATATTGAATATAATAAAACTTGTCCACATGCATATTTATACCTATATAATACAGACAGAGGGGTATGCACATACACACATGCACAGTTATAAAATCACTATTGTGTCTCACATCCACATGGTATTTTCTTTCTTTCTCATTTACCATAATAGAATTTTGTGAATTGTTTAGCAGAAATATTATCATGGGTGAAATTTCATAATGCAATTTTCATCCTAAAATCTCTATATGAGGATATACTGTAAGTAAGTGGTTGGAATGTATAGCTAGATCTTTGAAAGCCAAACATTTAGTAGGAACTGATCTTTGAACACCAATTATTCATACCCAGTAACAAATATCCTGTCAAGATCATGTATACATGTGTACATGCTTTAAATACACAGTACTAATAGTGTGGCAATGTAGAGAACTGCATAGGATGTTTACTGAGTCTATTTAAAATACGGAGGAAAATCCATTAATACTATCATTTTATAAGTTAAATATAAAGATGCATATAAGATACCTTTGTCAATGTTGGTAGCATCTAACATCAAAATTCTCACTCTGTTTTTCAACATTTATTCTCCTTCATTCCTAAAAATAACTTTAAACTCCTGTGACCCACAACATTCTGCCATCTTTCGGTAATTAGCAGAACTTCAGAATATAGGTAAGAAGAAAAGGAAAGAGTGAATTGTTTACTCAAAAAGAGACTGAAACCTGTTTGTAGAATATTTCATTTGTGGTATTTTTTATACTTTTATTTCCCACAAAAGGCAATGAGATTTGGTGGATAGATCACTGCATTTAAAATCAAAGAACCTGAGTTGAATGACTCCAATACAAACTAGGTATATAATACCAAGCATCAATTTACAATAATAACTGAGTTTTGACTCACTGTGAAAGGTATTAGGAATACCATTTAAAGCCAGGCTAATAGTGCCAACAGTAACTTTAGCTTTATTTTAACCATCTTTAAAATACTCTGTTTTTCTGTCCCCAATATACTACAAGTATTATCTAAAATTTTTGCTTTAAAACACAATTACAAATATTTAATCTCTCTCAAAGTTTGAATAAATAGAAAAATAAAATATATTAAATACCAAGTAAAGTTTTAAGGTAAAATTCATTCATATTTTGGAAATATAAACTCATCCTGCTCTGCCTTCAAAATTGTTTGTGGTATATCATTGGCTAATGTGTGCTTTGACTAACACTTTTTGATCCACCCACAGTTAACACTTCACTCTCTTTTTATGGCCAATTACTTCATCTACTCTCTTTAAAATAACATGGTAAGTTACAGTAATGGCCTCAAACACTATTATATCATTTGTTTAAATGACCCTAGACAGACAATTAATACAGTTCTCCACAGGTCAAAATCTACAGCTCATAATGAAGTGTAGAAATCTATAACTCCACCCAAGGGCACCTCTCAGGAGCTCAACTCTGTTCACTCGGGCAGCTAAAAAGATCTCATAATCTTTTATTGTACTACTTTTAATATCTGCACTGAAGCACAAAAGACTTCTTGCTTCCATGCATTTGATTCTTATATTGTCAAACCATATATTGCTTCACTATAATTTATGCCTTGGAACATATATCCATGTCACTTATATATACTACAGTGAATGTATTGATTAATACTGTTTTAATGCATTTCTTTATAGACTTTTTTAAAGTATTAATATATTCTGTGATTTTAACTTAAATGATATAAAAATAAAGAATAATTTACTTAAAAACCGAAAAGGCTCATAAACAAAATATTATCTAATTTAAATTTAGTAAATTCATCTTACAAAAATATCTTCAGCTTAGTACTAAATACTCAGGATAAAATATTAATAAAATGCATTTACTTTTTATCACAGTTTCTGATGAAATGTTGAATAAGAGTTTTAAAGAATAAAATTGATATAAATAGTTATTTCTTAATTATTCACCACCATGCATTAGAGAAATATATCCACATCTTTTGTCTTGTAATTTTCACTACAGAAGAATTTTATCCTGATCCATTTATGTTGGGATGTATTTAATAGTCTGTTTATACAGTATAATAAATAACCATAATTTGTGAATAGCTAAATTCCTTCTTGCAAGCAAATCATTCAGTGACCACTGAGAAGACTCAAGGCAGAAAATGAGAGATATGTACAATACATTGTAAGAGAGTTGAGGTGCTGTCAGCTTAAAAGTGTATCCAGCCAGTTGTCACAGCTCTGGCTACAGCTAAAAAAATAAAATAAAATAAAAATGACCCCATAGGTTGTAAAGAGGTGTCTGAAACAACCCTATAAACAAAAGTAAGCTTGTAATTTGCACTAAACACAATTAACTCACACAGCCTCCAACGCTGTTGTTTTGTAAGAAAACGCCACACTTATAGGAAAAGTAAAAGTTTTGGCTACATTCCCCACAAGAGGAATTTGTCTCAAGGCTATCACTGATAATTTATATTCTCCCTTCTCCCATATTCATTTTAGATTCCCCCCCCTTTTTTCTTTTTTTGTGGCTAGGTGAGTAGATTTTTTTTTGTCTTGAAACAATAGGACCTTGAGTCATTTTACTCTTGTAAGGTCAAAGTACTCTTGTAAGGTCAGAGTTTCATAGAATTGGCCATTCACAGTTACTACTGGACATGAAAGCACCAAGAGACATCTTATGCAATCCCTTGTCTTTCACTTATGTGTTCCCTTTTCCATTCAGTAACAGCAAACCAGTCTTTTATTCTGTAGGAAGATCAGTGCCCCCTACTAACATGGAAAATTCTTTCTTAGTATGATTCATTAGGGTAAGAAGATACCTCAAATCCTCAGATCAGATCAAATATTTGCTATGCCACTTGATAAGCATACTACTGTCTCCTCCTGCATTGAGATTCAAGGCTTTGAGTCTTGAACATAAGGTTGAGGGTATGGGAAAGACAATCTTCACAGATGAATTGTTGCCAAGTGATGGTGATACTAAAGTGAATGAAAAGGTGTGATGTTATTATTGGTGAAAAAGTGTGATGTTATCTTTTGGCCTTGGTTTCCAGACTCACTTATTCTAATTATTCCTCATCTCAAATCAGCAATTGGTTCACTGCATTTCCCACTCCTTGATTGACAGTATCTCAGTCTCACATTACCTTGTTCCTCAGTTAGCAATTTACCTGAGATTGCACTAGGCAAACCTCAGATATGTTTCCAATTTGCATATCGCTTGTATGTATCTTCCACTGTAAAGTGGACCCTTTGTGTTGATGAAGAATCCCCTTTCAATAAGGAATAATTAGTTTATGTGGTTCTAGACTCCTTATGACAATATTATTCATTATGGTTACTTCTAATTACTTGATAGCTGCTGGAAATTGAGCCTGAAATCACACCTAGGAGCTGTTGTAGAGCTTTTCTATGCTCTGAGTGCCCCTCAGAACTCGCCACATTCTGGGCCCTCTGACTAATAGAGGAATGCCAAGTTTACAAGAGTGGTATATTCTATCTTCAGTACACTGAAAAGTGCATTGAATACTGTGTCTAATTTTAACTTGGAGGGTTGGAAATTGCAACGATTCGTTCTTAGTTTTAGAGAATATATCTACCATGCTCTCAGTCAATGGAGTACTAAGTAGTTTATAGCATAACCAAAATTTCTGTGGGGTTCATTTCACACTTTAAGCATGCACACGTCTTACTAGGGTATCCAGGACACCTGCTACATTCTTCTCATGAGGTTCCTTAGCATAATGTGATTAATATAAATGAACCATCTTGATATCTATGAAATAGCAACAATATCCAGATCCTTTAGGCCAATAATTTAACCAAAAAAAAAGAGTAATTAAAAGCTTTGGGGAAATATAGTAAATATATTTTGCTGTTTTTAGTTCATACAATATTCTGATTGTCTTCAATGACAGATATGGGGAAAAATGCATTTCTGTAAGGTATAGCCACATAACAAATCCCATAAGCTCTTTTAATAAGGTCTATGAAGATATTACATCTTACATAATGGCTGGCATTGGAAATGATTAATTTAATAGTAGTATTCCATCATCCCCCCAAGACCCATCTGCTTGTTTTGAAAATCATGTGGTGAATATCATGGAGAGCACTAACGCATAATGTTTTCGACACTAGTGCTAATCTCTGCAGGTACATTTGGGTACAAAATTAATATTATTTTCTACCTTAAATAGTGTGTATGGGTTTGGGTGGGAGTTTTATACTTGGTTTTTCCTACCATATATACCATTTAGTGATAGCAGATAACTCTATCATTTCTAATTATGCATTATAAGACAATGAAGTAAACAGAGAGTGGGTCACAGACCACTGTAACCACTTGAGATGGATGTGGACCATAATTCCATATATTACTTGAACTCCATAAATTCATATCTAGATGGAGCAGCATTATGGTATTTCGTGGCCCCCCCGGTACCATTTTGACCTCAAAACCTATGTCATATTAACAGCTTAAAAGGTAAAATTATTCATGTGCTTCTACTCTTTTGGTTAATAGCAATAGATCCCTTTAGAAAAGTATTGGAAAAATCCCTGTCTTAAATATTTAGTATAGCATTTCAGGGATTTTACTCAAAGAATATATTTTCTTTATTTGGCTTACATTTGAAAGCTAGTTAGGGAATGTGATTGTAGCAGCTGATACCAGCTCTCTGTTTTTCAATTCTCCATAAATTAGTGGAGAACTAGTAGAAGTGTCCTGCTCCTAGGAAGATCATGGTCTTTTAGCATTGCTACTGATCCCTGCAGGTCAAGGCACTCAGGATGCCACTCCAGCCTTGTTGTCCATTAAGGTTATTACATCCTTCTTCTTTTGTCAGTTAATTGAAACCCTAAGCTTTCTTGAATTTCAGAATCCTTACTAATTCCAATGAAATTAGAGAGAATATTTCCAAGGTAACATCTCCTACTGTTAACTTTGCTTTACAAAGGCAACCAGCCCTGAGCTCTTCAAACTTGCTGGTGCTCCTCATCTGTGCATTCTTTTCACAAAAGTAATGCTTATTCTTATTTGTTACTTTAGTTTCATTGAAGGGTATCTTCTGGATCCTCCTGAGAAACATAATCAGGTGGTAAATTTTGTGGTCTCCCTTATAAGTGTGTCTCAGAACTATCTGATCCCTACCTCATTGACAATAACAATTCTTATCTCCAAACTTCATGTAGTTTTGGCTAGAGCATTTTAAAGAGGCTAGAGGACCTTTCTCAAAATGTTATGTATAAAATATGAGTAAACACTCTCATCTTAATAAACTACCCCCTATCAAGTTCTATAGTTTGCTGTCCCTGGATCAACCCATTCAAAATCCATTTCAACATAATGTGAGGCATGTACTGGCTTTGACTGGAAATTCTTCAGGGTTTTCACTTGAAGGGTAGCTGATTTCCTCTTCCCCTTCTGAGGGTAAATAAGTTGTTTCTGCTTTTTTAAACAGCTGCACCAAATTTGTGTCCTCAAGATTCTCAGGTTATTCCACTTAATTATCCCTGGAGATTCTGAAGTCCTAAGTTTCCAGCCTTTCCCCGTATCCAGGAGTTTGTCGAGCAGAGCTCCTGAGACATTCCATATTCTATCCCATTTGTATCTTTAGCATTACATCTTGGCATGAATTCCAGGAGAGTCTTCCTTCTGCTTACAGTAGGTTGGGTCTTTTTAAATAATCCCACTGAGATATTTTTACTTTGACAATATGCTTTGAGTTTGTACTGACTAATTTGAGACAATAATTTTTTTTCTGGGGTCCTAAAGGCATTGCCACAAGCCAATAATCTTTACAATTTCTGTAACAGACATTGATTACCCCACAAAATTCTCATTCCATACTTGCCATAAGCTAAGACTTCACCAGGCACCTGCAACTCAAACTAGTTCCATTTGTGAGAATTCTAGTAATTGTGATTCTACTGCATACTCAAGTTCTCATCATGACTCAAAATGCCAAAAATTGGAAGAAGGTCTTTATTATTCACTTCAGAGTGACTCTATCCCTTTGTGCAACTGGAGTTGAATTTCCCTGAGGCCACTATAACAAGCCTTGTAGAGTGAGTTTTAGAATTATCTGAGGCACAAAAGAAGAATGCACTAATTGACAAGCTTCTATTTCCCTTTCTCTGACTAATCTGTGCACAACTGGTTGTCTCAGCATCTTCACTAAAATATGGGCCCAGGGGATATGAGACAAAGTATTGTGTATATAGCATTCTCTATAGCAAGTGTTAAACTTTAGTTATTATTAAAAATATTCATAGTATTATAATAATGATACTTAAATACAAAATAACAAATGAACAACATGATCTTTCCTAGCCATGGTGAAAGGCATAGAAACTCAACAAAGAAGATAAATATTGAGGTTTATCTTTTTATTCTGTAATAAATGCACTTTTTAATTTGGCAACCAAATCATTATGAAGATGTAGTATGGAAAAACTCACATTCAACTAATTTTTTCCCCCACAATTTGTTCTTAAGTGCCTTCTTTACTTAGTACAATATACCACAAAGGCGATTTACATTTTACAACTATCCTATTGAACTAATGTGAAAATTCTTATTTTCCAATGTATGTCTCTTTTAACCTTTTTCCTGTAATAGTGCTGAAATAATAGTTTCTTAAAGTTTCCCTTTTCTTCTTTGTCAGTGTCCATAGATGTAATTTTTGACTAGTAAATCCTAACCTTGACTATCTTGAGTAATGATTTTTATGACATTAGAGATTAAATCATCTTTTTTGATAAATCAAAGCCAATCACAACCTCTTTGCTCTTTATAACATATACAGTGTACACATATATAAGTTATTATACTCTTTATATTTTAGAAAATCATATTTATATATCCATATTCACTGTTAAGGACATAATTCTGTTAAATTTATCTTATTGTATTATATTTGGTATATTAATGTGTTCTCACACTGCTAAAAGACATACCTGAGACTGGGTAATTTATAAAAGAAAGAGGTTTAATTGACTTCTTTCCATTATAAATAAAGTTCAACATGACTGAGTAAGCCTCAGGAAACTTACAATCATGGTGGAAGGGGAAGCAAACACATCCTTCTTTACATTGAGGCAGCAAGGAGAAGTGCTGAGCAAAGGGGAAAAGGTCCTTATAAAACCATCATTCTATGAGAACTCACTACCACAAGAACAGCAGCACGGGGATAACTGCCCCATGATTAAATTACTTCCTGCTGGGACCCTCCCATGACACATAGGGATTATGGGAACTACAATTCAAGATGGGATTTGGGTGGGGACACAGCCAAACTATATACTAGGCAAGTTCTATTTACGTTAAGTCCTGCTGTATGTGACTCTACCAAATATTCCCTACACTTTATTTTTCTTTATGGAAATGTATTAGATATCCACAATCTATTTCAGGAAAATAGACTACCTAAATTTAAATATACCCCTGGATTAGATGCCTGTATTTTTCTTGGACTTAAATTGCTAAGTTTTCAAGTGCTTAGTTCTCCATAAATTTTAAAATTGATAGGCCATATTGATGCACACTACCATGCCCTCAACCCAATTCAGACCAAGTCCATCAATAGGTATACTTTACTTTAATTGTTAATTAAGCATGAACCAATGTGAACAAATTACACACAAACTTGTCCACATAATTCTACAGTAGTTCTACAAAAAAATGAGAAGAGGGAAAAATATATTATTTAATGTGGGCCTAATATATGTAGGTATTTCAATTTACTTTATATAAAACCCTGTATCTTATTGTCACAATAATCACTTGATATTACAGGTGCTTTTCTTATAGTCATGAAGGAAATATGTTGTTAACAATATAAGTAGCTTTCTCAGGAGCGTACATTTAATGATTGGCAAATCTCAAATTTAAAATTTAAAATTAAATTTTCTTTAGTTCAAAGATGCTGCTTTTCCCAAGACACTAATTTACATAGACACACAATTGACCATCTAGTGGTACATCTAGCTATCACACCTTCTATTGAAAAAATATGTATATTTCATAATATTCAACTAAATATATAGCTAATAAAACTAGTACTCATCAGATTTAGCATCCATATGCTATGAAAGATTTTTTGTTAGTATTTTTCTAGAAGTATTTGAAACTCACATAAAAATATAGCCATTCTTTAAAAAGTGAAATCCCTGTAATTGTTTTTCATTGAAGGGGAGAATAAAATATGCTTAGAGACAGGCACATGAACACTTAAACCCGTAAGCATATATATTTACAGAATATTCTTGTTATGTATGATAGAATAATATTTTGTGTTGAAAATTAAAGTTCTCATCTTTTTCTTCTCTCTCCCTTTTCATGTGCTATTTTCATTTCATTTTCTAACTCTCTTGTACCACGGCAAAAATGTAAGAAAATATTTCGCATGTGGAAGCCAAATCTTTAGGTTTATGGCTCAGTGATTTTGAGGTAAACAATTCTAAACCCTGAAGTAAGCAACACCATAAATTTGAAAGCCTGAATGAAGAAAGAATGCGATTTTTCAGCCTTATGGAATAGTAAGTATTCACTGGTTTGGAAAGAAGAGGAAAAATGATTCTTGAGAAAAGTTTATAAATATTTTCTTATGGTAAAGCTGAAGATATACCTCCTGATGCATTTAGGGACTTCAGGGCAAGAAATGCCTTGCAGCTGAGGATGGTGCACAGCAACCCTGAGCAAGGATTGGTTGTTCCCTCCTATTACAGTGAAACAGTCATGATGGAAATCCCAATACAGGAGCAGAAAAGTAAAATGGCTATGCTTTGACTGGTTAAAATTAGATTAGCCACTAGTGATGTCTAACTCCAAATAATGGTAGTTTCATCAAAATGAAAGATTACTCCTCTCTCATCTAAACAGCAGCCAAAATATATTTGCCCAGGGCGTTGTGATTCTCTGACGTATGGTGTCAGAATTTTAGGCTCCCTTTGTCTTGTTGCTCTGCTCTACAAAGCCATGGCCCTGGGGTCATCAGATAGTCTAAAGCATCTGCTTTACAATTATAGAAAACTATAAAAGCCAGGAGAAGTGGGTATTTTCTATAAAAATGTCTTATCTAATTCTAGACACATCAGAGTTTCTAACATCCACTTGGCAAAATTAAATCATCTGACTATAAAAGAGACACAGACGCAAAAATCTCATCTGTTTTGTATAGTTATGTTTCAAGGTTACATTATTATACAAGTATGACAGGGATATTGTAACACAACTTGTGGTTTCCACCACCAGAAAGAATCCTCAGTGATGTATTTGTTCATCACCCAGAGAATTTGTGATTTAAATTTTTTAAAAATTGTATTGTTAACAACAAAAGTCATATTTCATGCATAACAACATTTTATAACCAGGTATTAGTACCCACAACACATTTGGACTAAATTACATTAGTAGAAAATTACATTATTAAAGTAATTTGGTGTCGCATCTCCATCAAGAAAAGATGAGAAACCACACTTTTTAAGTTTTGTTTATTGCTATTTATGTCTCATGGCCATCTGGATATTCCTTTGAGACAACTCATTTTAAACATCCTATAATTACATTTTAATTGGCAATTTCTTAGAATAATTAAGAAAAAATGTCCTTAATAAAACCCACATGTTTTTAACATGTGTACAGTTTAGAGGGTAACAAACACCTTTTTAAGAATCACAGGTTTTTGTAGCAATAAAATTATATATTTTGGATAGTGGAAAATGGTTTAGGTATTTAAGATTTGGATATTAAAGTGGATTTTTAAAATGTTAAGCACAATTAAATTTGCATCCAATCACCATCTACTTTTGAAGTGAAATTTATAAATGTGTGTACATTGCAGTTAAAGTTAACGGATTAAAATAGGCAGATTAAATTAATTTATAATTGCTTATTAAGAAATCATGATGTAACTGATTTAAATTTATACAATTACACATTGCAAAATAAACATCCTAGCATTTCTTCCTAAAGAAATTCTCTCATCTATTATTTTTTTTTTTTGCTCCAGTTAATCACATCAGCTCCCACTTGCCTATTATAGTTGAAAAAATTTGTTTAGAACTTGTAGTGATAATTTTTCAAGAGTCTCAAATGCTAACTTAGACTAGGTAGTTCATTGTCCCAGATTTAAACATAAGAAAAAATAGGTATGAATATTTTGATCAGTCTGGTAATAATTCAATCACAATATGTCCCAAGTTGTAAAAATCCCAGAAAACTGCTATTTTCTTAGAAAAATTATTAATATAACTCAACTCTTTTAAAGATAAATACCGGAGCATGGAGTTGAAACTAGCCAGTCAGCATTAGTTTTTGACACCTCTATTTTTCAATATAGAAAAATAAACCTCTATTTTTATTTTACTTACTCAAGAAAATTATAACATTTGCATATCTGAGTGTTATTATAGACTGCCTTTTTAAAAAAATTCAAAATAGTATAATGCAATATGTAACACAAATGCTCTCTGTCCTTTGAAATTTCTAAGAATTTGTTCTATACTACTTCTTTATGGCCTGGAAGTTGTACCCAGATAGCAGTTGCTCTGGAAATAAGATGAGAATTATAGCCCATTACTTGTGATTTTCTTAGTCCTCTTTATCTAGTGATATCTGCTCCTCTTTAATGATTTAGTTTCTCTGATAACTTTAAGTCCTGCACATAACAACACATATCATAATTATGTTGACTGAAATAAGCACTTAATACATAAAATTTTTTTTCGATGGTATACACACACACACACACACACACACACACACACACACACACAAACCCAAACACATACAAATGAAAACATATCAAAAGTATTTTCTTTAGTCACACATAATTGAAGATTTGGGAAAGATTGGAGCATTTCTAAATGAGAAAAATGTTATAAAAGAATTAAATATGTCATTGTAATTAATAAAAAGTCCTTTTATAATTAGTATTAGCATTCTCCCAATTCCCCCAGTTTCTTTTTGCTGTTTGCTTTGAAGGCCTATGTTCATTAAAAAGAATAAATTAAACAAAAACCTTGAAAGACAAACAAGTATCCCAAACGCACACACACAAGAATTCAACTTTATTATGAGGGACAATTTCGTTCACTAAAATCCTTGCGATGAAACTCGAATATAGACTTTTATTGACTTTCAAAAAAATTAATACATTTTGCAAATGAATTGCAAAATAATTTTGAACCTACTTTTATTAAAAATTACTGTACCATCAGGAAGCACTGGTGGTTCCTTGGTAGAATTGTCACCTCCCAAAAATATTGTATCATTTGCAAGAATATCAGTAAGGGATAGAATACAGAATAAAAGCATATTCTACCACTAATATAATATTTCTGATTGAAACATAAGAAGAGGCTGTCTTAAATTTTACATAAAAATTGTTTATTAAAGTTATATTTCATTAGTCATTTTGTACTTAAAACTTTCAGTATAAAAGGATGTGTGTAATTAAAATATGTATATAAGAATATTAAAATGTCATATTTCAGCTCCAAATCATAACTTTTTAAATTGATTTCAGATTTTCACATTTACTTAAGAATTGTTTCTAACCTTTCTTGTTTCCTAATATCCTATTTAAATATAACATTTACATCCAAATAAGTAATACATACATATATATATCTTTACACACACACAAACACATAAATATATAACTATTCTTTATATACACTTCTAGGGACTAAAATCATTTACACAACATTATAAATATTTTTATAAAGCATTAGATTTTTTGTGAATGCAGTTTAAATAGAAGAGATTTGAGATGAAAATCTGCAACAATCTTTCTAATGTATACTTATGAAGACAGAAAAATTAAAAATCATCACCTTTCTAACTTATGGAATTGTAATTTAGATTTATGGAATCATAATTACATAAACCAAAATGTTTTAAATATTGCTGGTCAAAAATTCTTATTTTCTATTTTTTGTCAGAAATGAAAAGAAAAAAGGCATAAGATTCAGATTGTATTAATACTAAAAATACTAAAAATGAGTCAAGATCTATGGTGCAACATCTTGGCTTCAACTCAATTCAACACAATTGTTTAATTGTCTATTTGGATATTATTGTATCTTTGAGTATGTCATAGATAAGGAATAAATGAATCATACTGACGAAGATCTGCAGTTAAACACTCATATATGAACATTAATATCTCCAATATTTTCCATGATCCTCATTTCTTAAACATGTATTTTAATTCTAAAATTGTTACTGATTACTAACAAATTTGATTTTCCAGATGGCATTATAGATACCATGAATGTGAACAAAATCACACTAATTTCCCACCCTCAAAAAATGACTTGCAGTAGGCATGGCATTATCATTATTCAAGGAAATGTCAATTAATATTTAAAAAATGAAAGATAGCTTTAAGGAAGCAAAAGTTTTATTACATTTGTAAGCTCCTTATATATATAGGACAATTATCATTCCAAGTGACCAAGGCCCAACTCCAACTACATTAAGCAACACAGGGATTTATTTTCTTCAAAACCTGAGAAGTAGTCTTCGGATACTGCTTTATTCCGTCTCAAATGATGTGATAAAGATGAAGTCTGGAGCTCTACAACTCAGATTGGCTCTCATCCTCTTTATATGGGCTTCACATGATGTCAAGTTCCTAAGGTGATTATATCCATTCTCACATGTTTCAGGCTTAAATTTGACTGGCAAGAGTTTTTTTCTCCCCCCCAAAGTTTGAACAAGAGCCCTGAGCAAATGCACATCAGTAAGAAAACATCAGGCCTATACTATCTGTGATAAAATTAATATCTGGCAGTGGATTTTTAGAGCCTATAAGAGATGCTTAGACTATAATTTAAAATTCAAGATTTTGAATTATAGTCTAAGCATCTAGAATTTTATTCTGTAGGTAAAAATAGCTATTTTAAGTGTGAGGGTGTGGGTATATGTGTAAGAGAGAGAAAGAGAAAGAATATATTAGTGTTATATTAATATACTAGCATTTCAAAGTATGATTAGTAAGTAAACATAATATTTTATGTTTGTTGTATTTATTGGATTACTATAAAATAATCATGATTTACCTGCATATTTATGGAATGAATTAGAATATGTTTTGTGTCACACATTAAATACTCCAACATTTAACTTTATTTCATTTTATTAAATATGTTTCATAACATAATAAATGAAATGCAAGTATAGGATTTAGAAATCACAGACAGTTACATATCCTTGTTTACATTCCCAAAGGCAGCCTTTAAAAATAATTTCTCTTTTGTTTCCACTAATGTTTTAATTCCACTACTTCAAATAATACATTTTTGTTCTATTTATTAATTTATCCATAAAAATAAAAAAACAAAAATTAAGATTCATATTATTAAAGACGTGTCATTATTTTTTTTGCTACAGTACTGAAGAGAGTGTTTTGAATAATCTTTCTTCCCTAGGACCCCAAAGATAAAATTCTTTTGATGGATTGTTCCCAGGCTATTTCTGAATCCATTCTTGTAGGATCAATGAAATATGGGTTACACAATTTCTCAGATCTTCCTGTAAAGACACTTGTTTCAGCAATTAGTTCAATCAATCTGCTGTCTTTCTTAATTGTCTTCTATATTTTACCCCCTTAACACTTATGTAAGAATTTCATTGTTTTTGTTTTCATTCCTTCCTTACTTGAGTTTCTTTGCAAACTTGACTCTTTAATATTGTTTTTGAAATAATCCCATTGAGCTTTTGTTGTTTCTTTTGCTTTCTCCTCTGAAAATTTACCTGTTCATTGTAAATTTTCTGCTATAGCCTTGGAAATCTACTCCCTTTTTCTGCTCTAACCTTTCTATTCACTCTGAGACACACTTAAAAAAAAATCCACTTACCTATGTTCACAAAACTTGCATTTTTACACTTTCCTAGTTTTTATATGAGTTTTATTGGTCCTTGAGAGGTCTTTATGCTCCTCATATATGACTCTGAATTTCCTCAACACAGAAAGTCATTTCTCCACTCCAAGTAGACAGATTTCTTTTTAACTTATTTTAGGTTTGGGGTTAAATGTGAAGTTTTGTTATATAGGTAAAAGCGTGTCAGAGAGGTTTGTTGTACGGAATATTTCATCACCCAGGTATTAAGCCCAGTACCCAGTAGTTATCTTTGTGCTCATCTCCCCTCCTCCCACCCTTCAGCCTTAAGTAGACCTCAGTGCCTGATTTTCTTCTTTGTGTTCGTGAATTCTCATCATTTAGCTCCCGCTTATAAATGAGAACATGGGTTTCTGGCTTTCTGTTTCTGCATTAGATTGCTAAGGATAACAGCTGCCAGCTCCATCCACATTCCTGCAAAATACATGATCTCATTCTTTTTTATGGCATACCACATTTTCTTTATTCAATCTGTCATTGATGGACATTTAGATTGATTTCACGATTTTACTATTGTGAACTGTGCTGCAATGAATATGTGTGCTTATGGTAGAATGATTTATATTCCTCTGAGTATATATCCAGTAATGGGATTGCTGGGTGGAAAGATAGTTCTGCTTTTAACTCTTTGAGAGATTACCACACTACTTTCCCCAATGGAATAATGAAATTACATTTTACTTTTTAATAATAGCAATGTGATGAGTGTGAGATGGTATCTCATTGTGATTTTGATTTGCGTTTTTCTAATGATTAATTATATTCAGATTTTTTTCATATGTGTGTTGGTCACATGTATGTCTTTTGAAAGGTGTTCAGGTCCGTTGCTCACTTTTTAATGGGGTTGTTTTATTTCTCATATATTTGTTTAAGTTCCTTACAACTTTTGTTGCAATTGCTTTTGGTGTCTTTATCATGGAATCTTTGCCTGTTCATATGTCCAGGATAGTAGTGGTTAGGTTGTCTTCCAGAGTTTCTATAGGAAATAATCCTTTTCTCTACTCTAAATAAAAATTGCCTTAGTTTCTTTAGTTTGAAGTCCCAGCCAATTCTGTCTTAACTACTAAACTCCATTCTTTAGCAACTCAATCCAGCCTTAGCCTCATGATTTAAAATACTAGTCTCACATAACTGAAAGCCCCCTGGTTAGCATTACTCACACCAGTTGAACCTACAGCTATACCTGAGGACAATGTCCATGGCAAACTGCATGGATCAAAAGTTTCTCTTTTCTAAAATGTCACTTTTTCTTTCTAACTTTCAAGTCATTTCTTCACATACTAAGTATGCGTTGTGTCTCTGTGTGATGTGTGTGGATTGGATGGAAAAAACATATTGCCAGTTAATCATCCACTGCACCTACATATTTGCAGACAAATTTTTGATAGACTTGGAACCAGATAGATATTAAATATCATTTGTTTGTTAAAGCTGTGTTTAAAATAAAAACTCAGATCAAAATCTAAAACAGGAATCACTTCTCCTTCCTCTGTGAGTGAAACCTAAATTCATGGTTGCAGAAAGAACAATTGGAGAAGAGTAGTCCTTTACTACAACACAGAAAGATAAGTTTTATCCCAGCAAGCACATGGCATCATAAAAGAAAGCAAAGAAGTTGGGGGGGGAAATAGGGAGGGACAGCAGGGGGTGGGGAGTTGAGGAGAGATAGCATGGGGAGAAATGCCAGATATAGGTGATGGGGAGGAAGGCAGCAAATCACACTGCCATGTGTGTACCTATGCAACAATCTTGCATGTTCTTCACATGTACCCCAAAACCTAAAATACAATAAAAAATTAATTAATTAATTAATTTAAAAAAAAGAAAGCAAAGAAAAAATTTGGCCTACATGTGATCAAGGAATTCGCAATGAAAGCAACATAAACCATTTATTTTTATTTTAGCCAAATAACCGCATTCATTATTTAATGGGATACAGAAACTTTTCACCACCTAGAAGGAAGAATGATGTGGTCCAAGGAAAGATGGCCCAAGAAAGATGATGAGAAGTATGCATCACATTCTACAGAATGTGATCCCATATGTTGAGAATGATCAGTTATGTTGAACACCTTTTATTTATCTATGCAATTAAAAGGTTATGCAAATATTTCTCAAAGACCTAAGGATAGTTTTTCCATAATAGGGCATTTATATAGATATACATATAAAATAGATTACAAAGTTATAATATATATATATAACTTTATAATCTATTTAATTCTTAATAAATTACTTTAGAAATCTGGAATACATGTATACTCTGTCCACTGCCCAAAAAGCATTGAAGATAACTTTTTGGAGATGTACTATTTAAAATTTGATATGCCCATATAACTTTACCTTATAACTTCCCATTTTCTGACATTGGCCTTGATTACTTTGGAAGTTAATTATTATTTTTAATTTTTTTTAAATTCATGTTCTCCTAGTCATTTCTTTCCACCTATCATTCTTTCTATTGCCTTCATGTTTCTCATAAACACTCCTTACTGTCTAAAGATACACATTATCATTTATTTCTATTATATTTAAATGGCTCTCTGAAAGCAGACTTCTGACTTCAATAAATTGTGCCTTATGTTTCCATGGTAATCTACTCAAAACATCACTGTCATCTTGTCATTCTGCTTCACTGATGCTGTCAATATATTTCAATTGCTTATGAGATAAAGTTTATACTCCTCAATTTGGCATTCAAAGAACCTATTATATGATGCAAACTATTTTTAAAGTCTGGCCTTCCAACTTCATCTCATACTGTATTGCTTATCCAAATGACAAAGTCATTATTACTCAAATACAATCTGTACTTTCCAGCCATTTTATATTTACTTTTGACAATTTTATATTGTGTGGAATATCTTGGCTTTCAAAACTATACCTTTAAAGTCTTCCTAGATTGAAATAAATCTACCTTTATTTCTGTCTTGCTCGTAAAGTATTTTTTCCCAAACTTCCTCAGACTCTCAGTGGAACCCAAGTTTCTCAATGGTTTAGTAAAGACCTTCTAGCCATTATCTAATTGACTGGTAGATTTTTTTTTCATAAATGATTCAATATATTCAAAGCTCAGTGTATTTTTTTCTCTTCTTATGACAAAGTCTACATAATTTTTCAACCAGCCAATTCCATTTATCCTAGATATTCAGATAAATCACATTTTTCTGTGCCTTCTCTGCTGGTAGGTGGGGCCATGTGACTAAATTCTGAGCAATGGAAAGAAGCAGAAATAAAAATAAATTAGTTCCAAGCAAGGCCAAATCTTTTAAAAATGCAACTTGCGATGGGGGATCCTTCAGGCTGTCTTTTCCCATGCTCTGCCTCCTCAAAAAGAAGACAAGGTTTTGGAAGAACTTAAGAGTCCAATTCCAGACAGTCTCCTAATGACTGTGTGAAACTGTGTCTTCTAGTTTACACAGGATGCCTGCTGTCCTATGATGTAAAATGTAATTCTTGTGTTAAGCCAGTGATATTTTTTTGGTTGCACACTAGTTAAGTTATTCCAAAATATAAATCAAAGCACATAATTTCCCTCTGTATTTACTTCTACTGTAATAGTCCAAGTCAACATTCTATCTTACCTCAACTAGTACAAGAACTTCCTAATACCTCTCTTTGCTTCTACTCTACACTTACTATGTAAAATCATTTCTCATTAGCAGCCAGAAATGCTTCGAAAATGTAAATTTGACGATATTGTATCACTACTTAAAACTATACAATGATTTCTCGTTTCACTGTGACTAAAATTTAAATTTCTAATCTAGCTAAAAACAAACAAACAAACAACAAAAAAAACCTAATTAAACCATAATTCTTCTGGCAAATTTCTCTGGGAAATGAAGTTCCTATACCAAGCTCTCAGGATTCCAGGATTTCATCCCATACAGTTTAAGGGAGAATATAAAATGAAGTAATGATACAAGTTAATTGAAATATATGTGTATATACACATACACACCCACACACACACACACACACACACACACACACACACACACACATATTGTGGAGTATAGTATAGTAAAGCCCAAATTACAATTACTTTAATATATAACACAATGTTTAATAAGTAACCAGTACATGCATAAAGAATGAATATTGGACAAATACATGACCTATAGCTGTATTTATTTTGTCAAAAATATCCATTGATTGTCTATAAGTACTAGGCCTTTGTATTTATGAGTTCTTTTGAGAATTTTATTTTGGTGACTGTACACTTACCTCTTCCTACAAGTATGTATTGTGCATACACTAAATTATGATCTCTCAATGATGTGTTTCTCAGTTTCGATTTGCAATTGTCCTATATGAACATGAATCATTAATTTCAAAATAAACTGAAAAAGTTTAATATAAATATGAGAGATATATGTAATAAGCTAGAACAGATGAATAACAGTAAGTTAGCTAGATAGAATATGATTTATCATTCAGCATCCCAGGAATCAAAAAATATGCTTTCATGCTGCTGTTATATATATTTAAAATATGTCACTAAATGTAGATAAGTAGAGTGAAGAAAGGTTTTCATGAAAATATAAAAATACAGTAAATTTGGGGCTGGCAGAAATCAGTTTGTTGGAATTCATTTCAGGTCAGCTATGATTTTTACTAAAATACTGTTATAAGTTTTTGAAGTGGCATCAACACAAGGAGTAATATTTTATATTTAATTTTACTTTTTAAAAAATTGTTATGAGTATATATTAGGTGTATATATTTATGAGGTACATAAGATATTTCGATACAAGCATACAATAGACAATAATTCCTTCAGGGTGAATGAGGTTTTCATCACCTCAAGCACTTATGATTTCCTTCTGCTATAAATGTTCCAATTATACTCTTTTAGTTATTTTGAAATGTACAGTCAATTATTGTTGACTGTAGTCACCTGATTATGCTATCAAATACTAGACTAATTTATTCTATTTAATTGTATTTTTGTACCTACCACCCATCCCCCACGCCCCTCCCAAACTACCCTTCCCATCCTTTGGCAATCATCATTCTTCAGTCTGTTTCCATGAGTTCAATTGTTTTAATTTTTATCTCCCACAAATAAGTGAGAACATGCAATGTTTGTCTTTCTGGGCCTGGCTTATTTAACTAAATAGAATATCCTCCCATTTCATCCATATTGTTGTAAATGATAGGACCTCATTCTTTTCTGTGGCTGAATAGTACTCCGTTGTAAATATCCACATTTTTATTATTCATTTATCTGTTGATAGGCAGTTAGGTTTCTTCCAAATCTTTACTATTCTGAATAGTGCTGCAATAAACATTGGAGTGCAGATATCTCTTTGATATACTGATTTTCTTTCTTTTATGTATATAAGTAGAAGTGGATTTGTTGGATCATATGGTAGCTGTATTCTGAGTTTTTTGAGGAACCTCAAATTGTTCTCCATAGTGGTCATACTAATTCGCATTTCCACCAACAGTATATGCGGGATCTCTTTTCTCCACATCCTCACCAGCAATTGTTACTGCCTGTCTTTTTGATAAAACCCATTTTAACTAGGGTGAGATAATATCTCATTTTAATTTTGATTTGCATTTCTCTGATAATCAGTTATGTTAAATACCTTCTTATTTATCTGTTTACCATTTCTATGTCCTCTTTTGAGAAGTGTCTCTTCAGTGCCAATTTTTGAATCAGATTTTTAGATTTTTTAATAGAGTTGTTTGGTCATATATATATGGTCTCTTTGTATATTCTGGTTATTAATGCCTTGTAAGATGGATAGTCTGTAAATATTTTCTCACATTCCATGGGTTGTCTCTTCACTTTGTGATTATTTCTTTTCATGTACTGAAGCTTTTTAACATGATGTGATTCTATGTGTCCATTTTTGCTTTGGTTGCCTATGCTGGTGGGGCATTACTCAAAAAAATCTTTGCCCAGAATAAAGACTTAGAGGGTTTCCCCAGGGTTTTGTTATAATACTTTCATAGTTTGAGGTCTTAGATTTAAGTTTTTAATGGACTTTGTTTTGATTTTTGCATATAATGAGAGATAGGAGTGTAGTTTCATTCTTTTGCATATGGATGTCCAGTTTTCCCAGCACCATTCATTGAAGAGATTGTCCTTTCCCCAATGTATGTTCTTGGAACCATTATTGTAAATGAGTTTATTGTAGATGTATGGATTTATTACTTGTTTCTCTATTCTGTTCCCTTGGTCTATGGGTCTGTTTTTCTACCAGTACCATAATGTTTTATTTACTATAGATCTGTAGTATAACTTGAAGTCTGGTAATGTGATTCCTCTTTTTTTTTCCTCTCCCCTCTCAGAATAGCTCGTGGTTCCATATAAATTTCAGGATTATATATTAGTGTGTTTTCACACTACTGATAAAGACATACCCAAGACTGGGAAGAAAAAGAGGTTTAATTAGACTTATAGTTCCACATAGCTGGGAAGGCCTCAGAATCATGGCAGGAGGTGAAAGGCACTTCTTACATGGTGGTGGCAAGAGAAAATGAGGAAGATGCAAAAGTGAAAACCCCTGATAAAACCATCAGGTCTCATAAGATTTATTCACTACCACAAGAACAGTATGAGGGAAACTGCTCCCATAATTTAAATTATTTCCCACAGGGTCTCTCCCACAACACTTGCTAAATATAGGTGCACAATTCAACATGAGATTTGGGTGGGGACACAGAGCCAAACCATATCATCCACCCTTGGGCCCTCTAAATTTCATGTCCTCATTTTTCAAAACCAATTATACCTTCCCAACAGTCCCCCAAAGTCTTAACTCATTTCAGCATTAACCCAAAAGTCCACAGTCCAAAGTCTCATCTGAGACAAAGCAAGTCCCTTCTGCCTGTGAGCCTGTAAAATCAAAAGCAACGCACTTACTTCCTAATACAAGGCGGGTAGAGGTATTGGGCAAATACAATCATTACAAATGGGAGAAATTGGCCAAAACAAAGAGGTTATAGGACCCATAAAAATCCAAAATCCAGAAGGGTAGTCAAATTCTAAAGCTCCAAAATGATCTTTGCTCCATGTTTCACATCTAGGTCATGCTGATGAAAGAAGTAGTTTCCCATAGCCTTGGGCAGCTCTGCCCCTCTGGCTTTGCAGGGTATAGCCCCACTCCTGGCTGCTTTCACAGGCTGACATTGAATTGACTGTGTGTGGCTCTTCCAAGTGCACAGTTCGAGCTGCCAGTGGGTCTACTATTCTGGGATCTTGGAGACAGTGGTTCTCTTCTCACAGCTCCATTAGGCAGAGCCCCAGTAAGAACTCTCTATGGGATCTCTGACCCCACATTTCCCTTCCACACTGCCCTAGCAGAGGTTCTCCATGAGGGTCCTGCCCCTGAAGCAAACTTTTGGCTGCATCCAGGCGTTTCCATACAGCTTCTGAAATCTAGGTGGAGATTCCCAAACCTCAATTAGTGACTTCTGTGCACCCGCAGCCTAAACATCACGTGGCAGCTGCCAAGGTTTGGGGTTTGCACCCTCTAAACCATGTACCAAACTGTACCTTGGCCCCTTTTAGTAATTTCTGGAGAGGCTACAACACTGGGTAGCAAGTCCCTAGGCTGCACACAGGATGAATACCCTGGGCTCGGCCCACGAAACCATTTTTTCTCCTAGGCATTTGGGTTGTGAGGGGAGGAACTGCCATGAAGGCCTACGACATGCCTGAGAGACATTTTCCCCAATGTCTTTGGGATTAACATATGGCTCCTTGTTACTTGTGCAAATTTCTGCTGCCAGCTTGAATTTCTCCTTAAAAAACTGGTTTTTCCTTTCTACTGCATTGTCAAGCTGCAAATTTTCTGAACTTTTATGCTCTGTTTCACTATTATAGTGGAATGCGTTTAACAGCACCTGCATCACGTTTTGAATGCTTTACTGCTTAGAAATTTCTTCTGCCAGATACCCTAAATCATCTCTCTCAAGTTCAAAGTTCCACAGATCTCTAGGGAAGAGGCAAAATGCTGCCAATCTCGTTGCTAACACATAACAAGAGTAACCTTTGCTCTAGTTCCCAACAAGTTTCTCATCTCCATCTGAGACCACCTCAGTCTGGACTTTATTTTTGATATCACTCTTAGCATTTCTGTCAAAGCCATTAAACAAATCTCTAGGAAGTTTCAAGCATTCCTACATTTTCCTATCTTATTCTGAGCCCTCAAAACTGTTCCAACCTCTGCCTATTACCCAGTTCCAAAGTCGTTTCCACATTATTGGGTATCTTTTCAACAACACACCACTCCTAGTGCTAATTTACTGGATTAGTACATTTTCATGCTGCTGATAAAGACATATCTGAGACTGGGAAGAGAAAGAGATTTAATTGGATTTACAGTTTCACACAGTCTGGGAGGCCTCAGAATCATGGCATGAGGAGAAAGGAAATTCTTACATGGCAATGGCAAGAAAAATAAGGAAGATGTAATAATGGAAACCTATAGTTGCTTATGGTAGTGTGTAATAATCTTTTTAATTTCTGAAGTATTGATTGTAATATCTCCTTTTTCAACTGGTTTTATCTATTTGGGTCTTCTTTTATTCTTATATAGTCTGGCTAAAGATTTGTTGATTTCATTTATCTTTCAAAGAACTAACTTTGTTTCCTTGATCTTTTGTATTTTTTTGTTTCAATTTCATTTATTTCCGCTCTAATCTTTATTATTTATTTTCTTCTACAAATTTTGGGTTCGGTTTGCTCTTTCCCATCCTTTAAAAAGTATTCTTAGATTATTTCTTTGCAGTTTTTCTACCTTTCTATCTCACTGTGTTGTATGAACCTCAAGTCTCCTGCTCTGAACCCACCATAGCACCAAGATTGGCCCAAGAAGTTCAGACTTGTGGCCTAGACCACCTCTCAAGTTTATTTAGAACCCCAGAGCCCTTTAGCCTGCTGTTATGCAGCTAGCCAACTCAAGTTACGATCATTGAGCTAGACAATTTCCCTCTGGCTATGGCTAGTCTTAAATTTCCCTCTTTGGGTGCCAGCTGAGCTCTGCCCCATGTTACCTTCCTTGTGACAGGACAGCACTGAGTTCTAATGCAAAGTGTCATAGTCACTGTGCTTTCTCTTCCTCAAGCATACAGATTCTCTCTCCACTCCATGCTGACGATGCTAGGAGAGAGGAGAAGGGTTGCATTGGCAATTCAGGATTGTCTTTGCTATCTTCTTCAGTATTTCTTTCCTTAATATTATGTTAAAGTCAAATACTGTGATTGCTTACCTGATTTTTGATTCTTATGAAACTTTTTTTTTGGTATGTGTTGTTGTTCAATCTGGTATTCTTGAGGGGAGGTGGTCACTGAAAGGTTCTATTTAGCCATCTGGCTCCACCTCATCAGGATTGATATTTTAAATAAAAGCAATGTTTCTTCCAAAGTTAGTGCCTCTAATATGTTTTATATTGTTTATTTTTCCCCTCCCAGAAAATTGAAAATCTTAACAGTCTTAATGTACAATATTTGATTTGATGAACATTAACTGAGCTATGTATTAAGTATCATGCAAACTAATATAAAATAACAACTCTCTACTTTTAAAGAGTTATGATATTGATGATGAGGTAAAATATTGATTCATTAGTATGTGTCAAGTAGGCTTTAAGGATATTTGCAGATTATCCTATTTCAACCTTATCATAGCCCCAAGTTGCAATTATTATTTATATTATCATTTCTTATATTGGGAATCTGTAGTACCACAGGAGGAAGGCACTAAAAGGATATAAGGAAGTCTAGTAAATTTTATAATAATGTGAGGTGAGGATCGTTCATAAAATTCTCCGCAGAAAGTATTGCTTGAATAGTCACAAAGGAATTGGGATCAACATTTCTTGTCTGCAAAGCAATGGAATTTTTGTCATTTATTATTTTATGTAGGCTTTACAGGCTAAAATTAAATAAGGGACTACTAAGGGAAAATAATGGGATCAGTGGGATTAAATGAGGTTTATTGAACTTTTCTAGGGAATAGACAATACGTGTTTACTCTTTCCCAGGGATGTATGTAAGTAGAAGATGTAATGTTATAACACTTCACTGAAATCATAGGATTTCTCACATTAGAGTGGTGAATGTGTGAGAAAATATTCACAGAATATTAAATCATCACATTTTATAGATTATATAAACAGTACGTTTTCTCACTCACTGTTATTTGGTGGATGCTCAATGTTCCTATGTTTGAACTGCCATGATATCAAGCAATAAATGTTTTTTTTTAAATATATATATATACTTTAAGTTCTGGGATACATGTGCAGAATGTGCAGGTTTGTTACGTAGGTATACACATGCAATGGTGGTTTGCTGCATCCATCACCCTGTCATCTACATTAGGTATTTCTCCTACTGTTATCCCTCCCAATGCCCCCACCCCCTGCTATCCCTCCCCTAGCCCCCCACCCGCTGACAGGCCCCGGTGTATGATGTTCCCCTCCCTGTGTCCACGTGTTTTCATTGTTCATCACTCACTTATGAGTTAGAACATGTGGTGTTTGGTTTCTGTTCTTGTCAGTTTGCTGAGAATGATGGTTTACAGCTTTATCCATGTCCCTGCAAAGGACATGAACTCATCCTTTATTATGGCTGCATAGTGTATGGTCTGTATGTGCCACATTTTCTTTAACCTGTCTGTCATTGATGGACATTTGAGTTGGTTCCAAGTCTTTGCTATTGTGAACAGTGCCACAATCAACAAACGTGTGCATGTGTCTTTATAATAAAATTATTTATAATCCTTTGGATATATACCCAGTAATGGGATTGCTGGGTCAAATGGTATTTCTATTTCTTGATCCTTGAGGAATCAACACACTGTCTTTCACAATGGTTGGACTAATTTACACTCCTACCAACAGTGTAAAAGTGTTCCTATTTCTCCACATCCTCTCCAGTATCTGTTGTCTCTTGATTTTTTGATGATCACCATTCTAACTGGCATGAGATGGTATCTCAATGTGGTTTTGATTTGCATGAGCAATAAATGTTCTGCGTTTTAGATGACAGGAGACAGAATAAATGTAGGCGGGGAAAGCAGAGTTAGGATGAAGAGTCAGTTTAGAGAGAGAACTAGTCAAGACCTCACTTCAGTTTGTATGTAATCTATTTAAAAAATACTCTTTTAAGCCAAAGTGGAGTACTCTATCTATTACTCGTATTCCGTCCTCTATCCCCCTCCTCATGCTCTTTCTTCCTGTAATATATACTCTTAGTGTCAAACCTATATGTTTCCAGCATACCCCGTTTCAATACTTACCCATTATGTCCCACCGTTAACCTCTGCTATTCTCCTTCATGCGTGCATTCTGTTAGCCACAAGGGGTGGTCCAAAATGTCAGAGAGTTAATATCCCTTTAGATAGCCCACAACCAATTGGTAGATGGAAATTGATGAATAAGTAATTCAACTTTCTCATTCTCAAACTCAAGTCTAAGTCATGTTATATACTGTTCCCAGAAATTCCCAGTGATATTGATGTATAGTTGCTCACACAGGTAACCTACCTTGTATATCTAGGCCTTAGGGAAAGGACTAGACATCATCTTGATAACCTGGAATATAATTCAGTTGTAGTTTCTAGATGGGACTCTGAGACTGAGGGAAATGAGGAGAGACAGTACATATGAATATTTGAGTGACCAAGGAAATAGGCAATGATATTTGAAACTCATTATCAGTTCTTCTGCTATTTCCTCTGCATTAGAAGACTATAATGTTAGTTGAACTCACCCCTTCATAAAGTAAAACTAAATTTTTCAGGGTCCTTGTGAGTTACAGATTGATTAATTAGAAGGCAATTGAGTCTCTAAACCTGAAGAGCCTCATACCAGCCTGGAAAGCACACCTGTGTTCATACAACAGAAATATAAACCATTATTTTCTTAATCAACTGCTGTTAATCAACTGCTGTCTGGGCCTATTTTGTTGTTGCTTTTATGCATATATATTAATTTGATCTTAAATAACATTCTAAGTAATTTTAAAAAGAGTTTAAAATAATAGTAAAGTATACATATACTATACATATGCATGTATACATATACTATGTATGCTTTATAAGCATATATTATGGATAATTTAAATTAAGAAAAAAAAGAAAAATTAAATATCAGAATAACATCAATCCAGAGATATTCTTTAAAAAAATTAAAACTATTTGTGATAGAAATTAGACTCTATATTTTCTGACAGTCATCTCCAAAATTAGAATTTTACATTTTTATTGAAATCTATCTTCTCAATTTGACAAAGTTGAGTGCTCACCTAACATTAAGGAATACTGAAAACAAGTTTGTAAAACTAAAAAGAAAATATCTGGCCAATAAAATCATTCCTAATGCACAGAGTGCAAAGACAAACTCATTTATTTAAAAAAAGTAATACTCTTCTCTGCACTTAGCTCAGAAAAAAATTTTCCCTTGATGATGATAAAGATGAGCTTTTGTACATAAACAATGTCTTAAAACATGAACAGAAAATCAAACACCGCATATTCTCACTCATAGGCGGGTGTTGAACAATGAGAACACATGGACACAGGGAGGGGAGCATCACACACTGGGGTCTGTCGGGGGGGAAAAGGAGAGGGACAGTGGGGGGTGGGGGAGTTGGGGAGGGATGGCATGGGGAGGGATGCCAAATATAGGTGATGGGGAGGAAGGCAGCAAATCACACTGCCATGTGTGTACCTATGCAACAATCTTGCATGTTCTTCACATGTACCCCAAAACCTAAAATGCAATAAAAAATATATATATATTAAAAAAATTCAACTATCAAAAAAAATATATATATAACATTCTAATGTGCTAATTACTTTAATAGGAGATTTTCTTATATAAGTAGTTCTAGGTATAGGTTTGTGTAATCAAGTCTAATCAAATTTAAATGATAGTAATTCTAGGGGATATAAGTCATCTGACACAGGTTTGCATATATTTTCACTTTGCAGTATATTTTTTCTACTCTATTCAGGAAGTCAAAATTCTTAGTAACTAAATTTAGTGTTAGTTAACTAATTTGGATATTAGTTAGTATAGTTAATGTTAGTTTAGTATTGTGTTATTTTAAAAAATCAAATGACTACAAAAATTATTAAAAAGAAAATAGACAAGATAATTGTCATTCCTTGTTATATTAAATGTAATTTTAATTTCCAAGCATGTTATAGCAAAGACATAACGCTGGATGATATGAGATTATAATCAAATCTTGTCTTTTTTTGGAAAATAGAATTAGAAGTAAAAGATATATACTGAATGCAAAGGAATTGAGAGAATTTCCACTTTATTAATACAAAAAAGAAAGTTTTATCTAAAGAAAGATTGGCGGCACGAGCATATACTTGTTGGCAAAGGGGTGATACCACTGTAATATATTGTACATTTTTTTCCCATTTGAATTTGGAGCACTCTGCTCTCCAGATAATTACTATTTCACTGTTAGACATCCTTAAATTAGAATGTTTTGTTATTTTTTTCTATTTGCATCTTCCGTTATTAATTATCTTTTAAGCATTCTTTTCTGAGTAACAACACATAGCTGAAACTACAATAAAATAATTTCTTTTAGAGCTAATAAAAGAAAAATAGCACATACAGTGAATTTCTCATAGTGCCTTTCTCAAACCACTTATTTAGAAAATCTGGTTGTGTCCTTATTAGCATAAACCTTCATGATGGCAAGAACTTTGTCTTGTTCACTGCTATCCCCACAACTAAAATAGTGCATGACATTTTAACTAGCTCACACTTGAGAACTACTGATCTAAAATATTCAAAAGTTGAAAACAGGAAAAGGTAAACACTGATAAAAAAATGAGTTTATATGTTGATGTTTTATTACCTTCTAACTCCTTTACTTTGCATCTTCCTATTTAAATATTGGAAGAGCTGCTGTTAGGGTATACACAAGTTAACGAGGCTACTTCCAGTTCACTGTAACCTTTTACCAGATGACCTGTTTCCAAATGCCTGTGGAGTAAGGAAAATTAAAAACACATACACACACATACATGAGCATTAAATATTAAAATGAAGTAAACTATTTTAGAGATTTACTAATACAGTATAAAAAGAGGGTAAAAAAAGCATAGAGCATTATAGTATACTAATATGCTTTTATTTGGAATCTTGTTTAAATGATAGTTTAGTTGTGCTATTAAAGAGAAGTATAAGATCTTATTAAAGGTTGTTTTTATTTGTTTTTAACAGAGAAAGACAGAAAGCTGCTGGATAACTGTTGCTCCCAATCTTAATGGTTCTGTTTAAAAAGAGAAAGAAAGAGACCAGAAGTAGACAAAATGACTATTGTGCCCTCAGAGGTCATAAAGACCTTGAAAACGCCTAATAATGTTAAAGTAAGAATTATTATTTCCTCTCTTGTTTTAATCATGGATTTAGCTTCTCTCTATACAGATGGCCTTTTAGCTAAATGCTAGTGGATCTCTCCTTGACCTGTTCCTAGGCTGAGAAGTATTCTATATGCAGAGGAAACAAAGCTTAGCCTCATTTGCTTATGGATACTTTGGAATAGATGAGGCAGAAGTCTTGGAAACAGCAGATGGCATAAGCAGGCATTGTGCCAGCTCATAATTATGACCTGGTAGGCCCAGGGAAGCAGTCATGTCCATCTCAGAACTGGAACTAAATGGATCTACGTTTTTGCTCTATGACTCTATTCTTTCCCATTTATGTAGCTTCTGATATGGTCATGAGGACAACAAAGAAGAGGGACGTCTGCTTGTGTGTGTGTGTGTGTGTGCATGTGTGTGTGTTTAATCTTCAATAGATTGACTAGAAACCAAAGTAAAAACAAATTAGAGTCTGATCATTTATAGTAACAATGTTCATTTTGTACCTATAGATTTTGAATCTCCTGTGTTTGCTAATATCTTCTTATTCAGACACAAGCTGCCCTTGTGTTTATTGACAAACAGCTATGTGGCTAATTTATAAAGTAGAAACTCATAATAGTTATCATTTTCATAGTTTTTTTCACATATGAAGTTTAATAACAAGCAGCTCTGAGAAAGCACAGATGGCCTGTGATAGGACTCAGGGTGAGCAATGGAATCTCCATTCAGAGAGTAACATGGTTGCTGCTGACAATCTGTAAATAGGTGTTAAGGTAATGAAAAGACAACATTTCCACTTACACTTTTATTGGAATCTAGCCTTACGGCCATATCATCACAAGAATTTCACAGCATAAAGGTAAGATAAACAGCAGCATTAAGGTGCTGTGACTATGATGAGGTAACTTAGTTTTCCCCTAATTTTCTAAGCAACAAAGAAACATTTTTTAGAGATTACAAGGAAGATTGGTTGCAAGGCATTTCCTTCCCATAATTTATTTATTTGGATTCTGTTATTATGCATTAACGACATGATTGTGGTAGAATACTGTAGGATTTGCTAATTATGTTGTGCTTCTTGATATCCATCTACTTTCTCACACTGAATCTGAGCTTGTACAGCGAGACAGCAGCACACATGATACAAGTGGAGGTTTGAATACTGTTTGCATAAAAAGGCTTGCTTTCCTGGGTGCTCTTGGAAGCACTTCAACTATCACTATGTGATGAAGGCTGGTAAGTATGCTGATGGATGAGGGACCATGTGGAGGAAGACCCAATCATCCTGGCTGTGGAAAACAAGGTCATCACAAGTCAGCCTAGACCAGGCAACCCACGATTGGAAAGCATGAGTAAGTCCAGCCAGATAAGAACTACACAGATGACCTGCAGACTCACGAGATGATAAATGATTACAGTTTTATGCCACTGAACTATGGAGTGTTTTGCTATATGTCATTAGAAAACTAATATACTTCTGAAGAAAAAATAAAGCGTGTACACCAAGTGTTTCCATCTCAGGATCACTTTGAAAAATCATTTGGAAGTTCCCTAGCACACAGCTTCTCAAACTTCATTGTATTTATGAATCATGGCAAAAAGATTCTGAATCACTGCATATGAAAAGGGGACTGAAATTATACATTTCTAACACACTCCCACATGCTGTCTATAGTTAAATGCTAGCATAGCTACCTTCGCATTGTAGTGTTACGGAAATAGAAAACCAGAAGTTCTGCCAAATATCCACCGGTGTTTTCTTCAGTCTCTTAAAATGTGAAGGTGTGCTTTTTTCTCATTCTCACATAAAGAACACCCACTGTTGTAGAAAGAAATGATCTAAAAATCTAGTGAGGTTTAACAACATGAATCTGATGTATACATCACTGAAATCTGACAAAAATGAAAAATTAATTGCCATTTATTTGAATAAAGAATTAAGATGGAAGTAGAAATACACTTAATTGATTTAACTAAGCATAGTAGTCATTAAAATTGTAAGAAGCAAATATTATTTATATTAACTAATGAGCTTGGTATTAAATGTGCCAATGATTTCTGAATTTATATATGCAAAATGAAATGAAGCATTAATATATATTAAATGATTTTTCCTAGATTTTAAGTCATCATTTTATATTGCTCACATGTGATGTATTATGAAGCAATGTTCATACCAATTTAGAGGCTTGGATAATGAAGTGAAATTTAATTGTTAAAATACATACAACAGAGCTCTAATTACAGTCTGCACAACACTGAAGCAATGTTAATGAGATGAAAGGTCTAGTGGAATTCTCAGAGAACACAGAAAAAGCAAAGACAGGTAAATTAAGAAAGAAGTGATACAGGGTTGTAGATCTAGAATTAACAAACTTTCCTTCCTTCCTTCCTCGTCTCCCTTCCTTCCTCGTCTCCCTTCCTTCCTTCCCTCCTTTCTTCCTTCCCTTCCCTCCCTTCCTTCCCTCCCTCCCTCCCTCTTTCCCTCTCTCCTTCTCCCTCTCTCTCTCTCTCCTTCTCTCTTTTTCTGTTTCTTTTCTTGGAGGGAGTCTTGCTCTGTCGCCTACCTTGGAATGCAGTGGTGGGATCTCGGATCACTGCAACCTCCACCAACCAGGTTAAGGCAATTCTCCTGCCTCAGCCTCCCTAGTAGCTGGGATTACAGGCATGCAACACCACACCCAGTTAAATTTTGTATTTTTAGTAGAGACGGGGTTTCACCGTGTTGGCCAGGATGGTCTGGTGAAGGGATAATTTTTTCCTGAATTTTTAGCTAATTCATTGGATAAGGCAGTAAGACCTTGTAATGCTTTTGTTATGGTTCCATCACGAGCAGTATTATTAGGGGTAAAAGTACACTACTTGTTTCCAATCATGACACAAACTCCACCTTTCTCTGCTAGTAACATGTGTAATGCTATTCTGTTTTCCCAGGCCATTTGACTGGTGGGTCCTAATTGTTCAGCTATACATTTAATGGCATCTCTAGTATAATTAACAAATCATTTCCTGTTTTAATAGATGTAATTTATCCAATCTACATTTTTATTTATATTTGACCACAAGAACAATACAAACGCTAATCCTGCAGCTATCTGATTTCAGGCCTTAAATTCGTCTGGCATGCCTCTTGCAACTCCAATGGCATCTATATAAACATAAGGGTCCAAGGACCCAGAAGGAACATCTCTTGGTTTATGATGCTTTGTTTTTATGTTTTCTGGTTGATGAAATACCAGAGTGAAAGGGATAGCCAACTGAATTAGAGCACAAGTGCCACTTCAGTTAATTGGCAGTGTCCAGTAATGGTCCACCACAATACCAGCACACATCCGCTTGGGGGCGGATCAGGGCAAACTGATTGGTCAGCACTCAGAATGGCTTAAGCTCATTGCATCCCTTTTGGTTTTCAAGAAACGCTAAGTTTTCTCCTTATTGTGAGAGACAGAAGGTAAAATTGGCATCTGGAGACGGAAGCTGGATGGCCCTGGGGGACTGACCAGCAGGGTGCTGGACTTCGGGGGAATAGCAAAGAGAACTCAACACAATTCATTAACCCAGGCTGTGGGGTGTTGGAAGAGAGGTACCATACAGTTCATGCCTGGTTGGCTGGAGGACCATCTGAGTGGAAAGGGCACAATTTGGGCTTCTGGTTGCTGTGTGCACAAGACTAACAATTGCTTTTGTTTAGAGTGTAGATGGCATATTTAATCCATTCCAGCCAGGCTTTTGCATCTTTGTACCCCATTTCTAGAGCTACAGTCTGCTTTAAATATTTTACTTCCACATCCGTTACCTTACTTGGGTTGATCTGGAGATGGGAGGAGAACACTGGGCCCAATATGTTTGGGAGAGAATTGAGACTCGTACATTCCCCTGACTCTAGGTCTGGGTTTCTTTATTGTTTCTAGCTGATGGCCTAGTCAACCTCAAAGAGAAGATTACTATGGGATCCTGTCCTGTAATATCTGCTTCTAACCCATACCATTTGAATATGAAGGGTTCTTGGGCCATTTTTGGGGGATTATCTATAACTAGCAATAAGGGGTTACACTGCAATGGCTTACAATTTGGTGGGGTGGGACCACAAATAAGTTGGAGCTGTTCGATCCTCATAATTTATTTGAAGAAGGGGGCCTGGCTGTCCACCCTCCATATTGGGTGGTCTATCAAACATTCATCCAGTCACCTCAGGGACTTTTTAAGGCTACATACTTATGCTTGGTTAATTCGCTACAATATGGACATAGATACTTATCTACATTTAATAGCTCCTTTTGAGCTCATTTGTCTCCACATGAGACAACTGAACAAGCATCGAACTGATGGGTTAAGAGATGGTTTGTTTGAGTCACATTGATGACGAGGTGACATTCTGTTGGAAAGAAAATGGAAAATAAATAAGTTACCATTAAGCCCCTTTTAGAATTAGAATTAATTTGGTGCAGGTGAGCCCTAGGGCAACGCGCCATTTGCGTATGTTGAACCAGCCTTGCATATTTGGGATACAAAAGCTTAAACCAAGAATAGTATTCTGGAGGTGAGCAATGAATCAGAATGTTGAAGAAGTTGTCCTCTCTCATCACTGTTTCACTTGAGAACCTAAGTAAGTGGTTTACTCTTTATTTTATCCTCTTCACATGGTAAGAATAATGCTTGTCATACCCATATAAATAGGAAAATGTGAAGGAACTTGAAACTGTAACCTAATATCCATTTATATTTATTCACAAATATGTCAAAAAGAAAGCACTGAATCTTAAAGACATAGCAAAGTGGAAGCAACTGATAATATCACATGATAGAATAGAATAGTGGTAACATACTAAAGTCACTAATATATATGACATCCACAACACTAAATATGCATGGATTTATTTGTCTGTTTATCTCCTATATCTCTTACCATGAAGTTAAGATGTTTTTAAAGATAGCCAAATAAAACATAAATATAGGTGACCTTTCAGATATGACTAGATAATAACCTGTTCAATGAAAGTACCTCAACACCTCAAACTTTTTAGCTTCATCTGTTCTCACATTTGGAAGATAATTAATCACGGGTAACATGGGAAGATTTTCAAACTATTTATTCAGACATTTATTTTGAGATTTCTCTAACTAATGTATGGAGTGAACTTATCTGAAAGTTTAGTGATGTTAACTTGGCCATATCTTAGCATATCTTTAGTCTGAGGAGTAAGTACTCTTACTCGACTATGGGCTTAACTACATATTAGTCAAATTTCTAAAAAATATACAAAGAGTAAGTGATAACTGGGACACAAAGTTTAAGAAAAAATGGAAATTTACATGGATACACACAAGAAGTTGTTTTTGCATTAATAATAATGGCTGATTATCAAACACCTGATTATTTTTTATCAGAAAGAGAGCCATTCCTATTAAATTACTAGCCAGAAACACGAATTTATGAAATTGTGTTGCATTTAGGTGACAATACTACAACATAAGGTATTATTCAGGGGAGTAAATATACTTTATTTCCTTAACATTTCTTTCTAGAGACATCGGGGTCATAAAAATAATTTTATTAATTCTCAATAATGTCTTAATATCTGGGAAACAATTATTGTACATTGGCTTAAAAATAAATCACAAGCAAATGAAGATATGGAGAAACAGAAGAGGATTACAAAAAAAGTGTCATTGTTTCCTGAGAGTACATTATGGAAAATTTTCATAATTGTATGCAGAAATTTCAATTAGGTTTCATATGACACATAACAGAGGTTAGAAAAAACAGAAAAATATTTACATAAAAATTATATGACTCTAATCTATATTTATAGACATTTGCAGATTTTGAAAATGTATTCACAAAATGAATGACATTTCTGAATTTAAAAACTTTACAAGAAATATTTTGGTTGTAAACAGACTTTCATAGTATTGCATTACAATCATACCAAAAGAAATATGACAGGAAAAAACATAAAATAAAAGATAAAATTACTTTTGTGTTCAGTCAGCATTCTCTAAAAAAATCAATATGTATATACATATATATATATATATATCTTTCATAAAGATAAGGCATTGGGGTGTGTGTATATGTGTGCCAGTTTCTTTAAATGAATATCTATATACAGAGATTTAACTACATATGAAATTTAACTACATATGTATAGAGAGACTACATATGTATATGTGTGTGTATATGTGTGCCAGTTTCTTTAAATGAATATCTATATACAGAGATTTAACTACATATGAAATTTAACTACATATGTATAGAGAGACTACATATGTATATGTGTGTGTATATGTGTGCCAGTTTCTTTAAATGAATATCTATATACAGAGATTTAACTACATATGAAATTTAACTACATATGTATAGAGAGATGTATATGTGTATAAAAAGGTTTATATGAAAAATAAATACATGAGTATGAGGGTGGTAGGTCCAAAATACATAGACTGGCAGCATGGAAAACTTGGAAAAGTCAGAATTAATGTTGCAGTCGTGAAGTAGAAGTTCTTCTTCAAGAAACCCCAGCGTTTGCTCTTAAGTTCTTTTAACTGATTAGTTGAGTCCACACACAAATAAAAGATAATCTTTACTTAATGTCAAGTGATTGAAAATAATAACCACTTTTACCAAATACCTTCACAGCAGCACCTAGATTATTTTTTTATTAAGTAACTGGGTACTATAGCCTACCTAGCTAAGTGAATGTGTAAAACTAACCATCATACTTTGTTAAAGATGTTTTTAGACATCTATTACAACATCGTTGAACATTGTGTGTAAATTAACCTCTATACCCAATGGTGTTATAAAATTGTATGTAGACAAATACACAGCAAAAAGGAGTTCTAAACAAAGGGAAATAAAATAAATACAATCCCTTCTTCATGTTTGCTGGTTCAATATTTTATACATTAAGTCCTCACACTTACTGTCTGGATTTTAGAGGCACTATATGCAACTATGAGATATTTTATATTTTTTACACACTTGCTGAGTAATTTTAAATTATGCTAGGCTTTGAACAGGGCCCAGAGCAAGGATTATCTCCATTTCCTCTTTTGAAACTCAGTAAAAATGTTTTTTTGAAAAAAATAATTGTAATACATTGCATGTTGGTAAAGCGACTCAAAGTCATAGTACAATGAATGTGAACATTCTGGCGTGACAGTCTGGAACTGTTAGAGTATACGGGACTCAGAGCCAGGGACAGCCCCTTTCAAGAGTCACATCAGCAGCTACCATATTCTAACCAGAACATTCCTGCATCAAAATTGTAGCTATAATTTTCATCCTTAGTTTCTTTTCCACATAAGCTTCCCGCATTTTATTGATGAGTTTATTTATGAATTCCAAAAAAATTATCTTGATTTAGATTTCTGATACATTAGTAAGAGGTACTTTTTAAGAAATGTAAACATCAATCCACATTGCTTTCTAGTTAAGACCACCATACCCTGAAATATGGTTTGTAACACTATGTAAATGAGAGAAATAGACAAAGTCCTCACTGGCTATAAAATGTCAAACTGAAAAGATCTCAAAGACAGAGAGTACATAAAGAAATTTTATAAAGTCCTTTGTGAAAATGCTGTATCTTCCAAGGAATCCATATTCTTTAAAAATGATCCAGTCAGCAAGAGAGTGGGAGATTTTCTGTATACTTAATAGCTAAGACAGTCAATACTCTTTTGGAACTATCATTAGAAAGGAAAAAAAAACATAATGATTACGATTTGACAGAAAATAAAGCTGATGAATAAGCCAATTCCAAAACCTCTCAGGCTAGTTGTAAATCTCTTGATCTAAATTAAATGGTATAAGCTTCACACTGCCACATGGTACAATATTATAACTCCTATTTCTTTTTATAGTACATTTCACTTAGATTTTTAGAAAGATGTTATGAAAAATTTAAAGAACACATAGTATTTCTCTGTCACAAAAAGATCACATATTTTTTATTAAAATGCCAGATTATTTCTCTAAATTATATTCCATATAACTGTTTTTCTAAACATAGAAGATGGTGTTCATATTTTTAAAGAATAAGTAAAAAAAAAACTGGCACCTCTTCAAGACTGAATCCTTTTGCATCACAGAATACTTCTTAGTATTATATCTATGATAGTAAATAGGTAAACATTCAAAAAGAAAACAGATGAATAAAATTTTACTAGAGAAACAAAAGTACATTACTAACTCTTCTAAAACACTTAGAGCTGTCTCATGTGAAAAAAGTAAAATAAATGAAAAGAAAATGTGACTTCTAGGGCAGTGACTTTGATCTGAACATATTATGTAAACATATAACATTTTGAAAAACATATAACCTTCATGATAATCCATGAAATTATTTACCTACTTTAAGATGCTTACCACAATTGATCCAGAAAAGCCAGTTTATTTTCTTTGTAATAAAATATTGTTGGTTGATTTTTAATGGAATTGAATAGAACAATGAGATATTTATTTTTACCACACATGGTAGAGAGCACATATCATTTTATTTTATTTTATTTTATTTTATTATTTTTTGAGACATTGTCTCACTCTGTTGCCTACATGGAGTGCAGTGTGTGATCTTGGCTCACTGCAATCTCCGCCTCCTGGGTTCAAGCAATTCTCCTGCCTCAGCCTCCCGAGTAGCTGGGGCTATAGGTATGCGCCACCACACCCAGCTAATTTTTGTATTTTAGTAGAGACTGGGTTTCACTGTGTTGGCCAGGCTGCTCTCAAATTCCTGACAGGTGATCAGCCCACCTTGGCCTTCCAACGTGCTGGGATTACAGGCATGAAACACCACACCTGGCTGCACATATTATTTTAAAACTGTAAATTGTTTACTCATTATAATTATTTACTAATTTCTATATTTGTTAGCACATTAATTTAGGATATTCAACAATTACTTATGCCCACTGAACTAAATTTTTAACAGCTATCCAAAAATATTTTTTTCTCTTCACTAAAGAGGAATCTTAAGTAATGTCATATAGCAGAACTAGCTTTATAAGTCTCTAAAATTTGATTAACACATAAAATATATTTACAATCATAATTTATTAGTTATTTTTGCTCTAAATTATGTAGAAACAGACGGAGTATTCTAAAGAAAAAGATATACTGCGTTGCTGTTTCTTTGGTTTCTCTCTTCAAGTCCAATTGGGATAGTTTTCTTGGAAGTATGCTAACTACCATCATCCAAGAATGAAGTCAGGGTTTTAAAAGGAAAGCAAATTCTTTTAGTATAATCACTTGGTTTTGGGTGATACTACTATAAAGTGCCTATTTTCTAATTTTTAGCTCCACCACAGTATTATTTTTTGGACATTTGAGGATGTGTGTATTTGTGTTTGTGTATCCTCAATCAATTGGTTGTAAGCATCCATGTCGAATACATATTTAAAACACACCAACCCAAAACATGTATATATGCAGCATGTGTACTAGGCCAGATGACATTTCCAGCCTGGGATCAAGAATGGATGAGTATGTTGACTTGGACACAACGTGTGGCTGGTTGTTTCATATTTTTTCCCAGCCATAGCAAAAAATAATTATCCAATACATTTGCAATGTACAAAATACTAATGAATGAGTATGTTGTCTTTTTTTCTTGCTCATACGTGTATGCTCTAGGAACTGTTGTCTTGGCATGAAGAAGTATGTTTGGTTAGGATGGGAGGAAGTTAAATTGTAAGCTCCTCTTTTCTTATATCACTAGTCATTTCAACACCCTAAAATAGTTTATACCAACATACCAAATAACTATTCTCCTGCTCTGTGATGTAATTCATTGAGGCTCAAAGTTAGCATTACTGCTTTTTACTTATTTTTTAACAATCCTGGGGCAACTTCTTCTTAACTATGTTCAAAATACAATGTCAGAATATTCCATTCATATCTGCAGAGGTTACTTCTGGCAGACTTGAAATGCATAAAGAAAAGGAATTGTTGTTCAATAACTTGAAACGAATCATTCACAGAGATTATTTTTCAAAAATTTCATTTATATGAAATTATTACATCTTAATACATGTAAATTATGCATATAATTTGATTATGTAGAAAATCGATTGACTTTTTATAATAATGTTATAATATTTTTAAATTATCTAAGTATCATTAATTACCTTTTGAATAAATTTTCTTTTTAAAAAAGTTTTAGATTTACAGAAAAATTGAAAACATAGTGATGAGGTTTATTGTATACCCTTCACTCAGTTTCCCTTATTATTAATATCCTACATTACTGTATTTGTTACCATTAATGAACAAATATTAATACATTCAGTAAAGTACACAGTTTATTTTGATTTTTGAAGTATTTACCCATTGTATGTTTTCTCTTAAGATCACATATAGAAGAGAGTCATGTTTAATTGTCATTTCTCATTAACCTTTTCATCTGTTACAGTTTCTCAGAATTCCCTCAATTATAATGACCTTGCCAGATTTGAGATGAGGAATTTTCTAGGATATCACCAGTTGGAATTTGTCTAATGTTTTTCTTATCATTAAGACTGTGGCTTTGATTTCTTGGGAGAGAAAAACCACATAACTAAAGGATTATTTTTATTACAACATATTAAATGCACATACTATCAACATTATTTATGACTGACAATGCTGACTTTGATAACTTTGCTGAGGTAGTGTTTGTCAGGTGTCTTCAGAGTAAAGTTGCTTTTAAAAATCTTTGCACACTGTACACTTTGGCAGAAAGTCATTATGCACAGCTCACACTTTAAAACTTACACTATACACAACTCACAATTATGATCCTTGATGATACTCTATCTACATAAATTATTTGAACTTCTTCACGGAATTTGTATCTTCTCTCCTACTGATGTATTCAATTATTTATTTATATCAGATAGACTCACAAATGTTTCACTTATACTTTGTATTATTTCCCACTACTACTTTTATGCTTCAGTTTTTCCGGTTTGGCTACTGTGAGCTCTTTCAGATGACTCCTGTATTCTTTTCACATGTTTCTATCAATTTTTTTTTTAGCATTTTCTCACTTGCTTCCACTGCAAAATGCCAGCCTTACGATATGTATTTTCCTTCCCAGCCATAAAATCAACCATTTATTCAAAGAGCCATAGTGCTTTTTATTGGATAACAGTATTAGGAACCAAGGTCTGGGTGCTCATTTTTCCCAAAGGGCTCAGACCCTGTCTGGTGACAGACAAAAAAATATATATGTTTGAATTAATCCATGTGTGTGCATATATCTATGACTAGATAGCCAGATGGATAGATAGATATAGATATGGATATATAAAATGTCACAGTAAATTGTTCTTTATTATTACATTGTCTTCTTTGGATATTTTTTCTTTGAATGTAACTTTAAAATCAGTTTTTCAATATCAACAAAATAACTAGCTGGGATTTTCATTGGTATTGTGTTTAATCTAAAATTAAGATGTAAAGAATTTATACATATATATGAATATATGTGTATATTCATAGATATATGCATGAATTAATAGATGAATTAATTCAAATACTACATATATAGTCAGAGGAATGTAGATATATCATATATATACATATATATATATAACTATATCTTTATTAAGCTAAATATGAGTTTATAATGATGTCTCCAATTTTAATTCATTACCACATGGGTCATTCTTCTTTTCTTGCCTTGCTTATCTATGAGTTCCCAATCCCACAGTGACAAACCTGATTCCCACTATCTCCCTTTCTTTTTCTTAATCATTTCATTCCAATAAAAATGTATGGCACTGTGATAATTGTTAATCTATACTTACTTAACTACTTTATCAGCTAGAGTATAATGCTTATGTGCGCTTTCTTTTGCCTCTATCATTACATATCACTATCATTCCCAAAGTTACTTATGCCATCATTCCTTCTTCCATGACCTCCAGTGAGGTTTTTTATACTTTTGTAATACAGCTAGTTTTGTTGTCTCAGGCTGTATACACACATTACAATTCATTCTTTCTGCTATGAAGTTCTTTGGATTTTGCAAAGTTTATAAAATCTTATGTCCAATAGTACCGTATATTACAGAATAAATTAGCTCCCTCAAAGTACCTGTGTTTTAATTACTCATCCCTCACCCCAAATCCCTATCAATCACTAACACTTGTAATGCCTCAATTATTTTACTCTGCAAAAATGTTGTAAAGTTGCTATCAATGCAGTTCTTTTCAAACTTATCAATATACATTTAGATTTCTTCATAGTTTTATTGCTTTGTAATTTATTTCTTGTTATTGCAGAATAATATTCCTTTGCACAGATGTACCACAATCTGTATTTCCATTTGCATTTTAGGGTCATTTTGATTGCTTTTAGTTTGGAAGTTATGAATAAAGCTGTCATAAATGTAAGCATGTAAGTTAATCATTGAATTTTTTTTTATTTTAACCAATTAAGTACCTAGGAGAACAAATGAAGGATCATCTAACAAAACTATATTTAGCTATGTAAGGGATGGACAAACTGTCTACCAAATTGTATCATTTTGCATCTTTACAAGCAATGGATGAGAACCCCTTTTGATCTACATTCTCACCAGTATTTAGCATTGTCAGGTTTTGGGGATTATTACCATTTTATGTAGTGTGTGGTGATGTCTCGTTGTTTTAATTTGCAATTTCATAATGACAAGTGATAATGAACATCATTTCTGTTTAATTATAATCTGCCTATGTCCTTTAGTTACAATATTTTGCTGATTTTAATTGATATGTTTTGTACATTGGTAGTGTCATTTCTCCAATTTTTTCCTCTTTATTGTTGCATTGACTCCTTTAGGTATTTTTTCTTTCAATGTAAATTTAAAACCAGTTTTCCAATATTCATAAAATAACTTGCCAGGATTTTCATTGGTGTTATATTTAATCCATATATTAAGATGGATAAAAAAGTTATACCTAAATATTGAATATTCCATTACATGACCATGAATAACATTTCGGATTTTTAGACTTTCTTAGATTTCTTCCATCAGAGTCTTAGTTTTCCACATATAGTTTTTGTATATATTATGTTTATACCTAAAATATTCATTCTGTGACACTATTGTAAATGACTTTGTGTGTTTAATTTAAAATCCCAATTGTTAATTGCTGGTGTATATAAAAGAAGTTAATCAATAATAGTTAAAAAGCATTATGCAGAATTTGGGTGATTGGAATTGAAGATAATTTTTTTGTGAACGTAAATGAACAATGGTGTTCTACTGGTGGGTTACAGAATTCCCAGTTTGTAAGATTTAAAAGCAAGTAGAAATGTGTGTTCTCTTCCTATAATAGTATCCTACAGAAGTATCATGTTCCTAGAAAAAGAAATAAGTATATGCTGTATCTATGGAAAGCATTAGATAGATGCAAATTTTCACTTACTCTTGCATGGTGTTGGAATATTCCCATGTGAATGAGAAATTTCCCATGGTAGTAAGGGATCCACGGAAAGATAGAAGAAAAAATTGCCCTAATAGTGGTTTTTGAAGTACTGAAAGATCAATGAGCTACCACCAAAGGAAATGATGGGTAGACAAATAGAATCAAAGATGACCTTTGATTTAGCAAATATTAGCCTCTAGGAACTATATGACATGTCAGAGAAAACGGAGATAAGACAGTGATTGATAGCAAGGTTTTATCTCTTTAGAATATGCATTGTATATCTTTCCTATTGCAATCTACTACTGTTTCTAGAAAGAATTTATTCTCAAAAAACTCATCAGCATGAGCGTTTGATTTTTGCATTGCTTTCTAGATTCCAAGTAAACTAAAAATTTTAAATCACAATCTACTTGAAAACAAAACTGGTTCTGTGGATTATTTCAAAACAATCCACTTCTGAGTGTTTTTTTAAAGTAGTTAGTAAAAATAATATTGATGTGGTTTACAAATACACAAATGTCTCTAAAAAACAGAAATATTTGTCTTACCAGAGTGTTCCTTTAAGATGTCTATAACAGCTAGTATTCTTTCATGTTTTGCACAAAATTTGAAATGTTTATTATGTTGATGCCACCAAGATACCTACCATTTATTTTTCAAAACTATATATACTGGGAAAATTGTATTCAAAATAAGATGTAAATTTCATTTAGCAAAATGGCCTAAAATGTACCCTTTAATATGTGAGCCATGCTATGGTACACATTTGTCAAGGTTTTACAGAACATGAATTATTTAAATAACCCTCAGTTTCTAAATATGCCACAAAGATAAATAAGTAATCTTACTACAGGCAACATTTTTATAGTCTTCCCGCTGTCTAAAAGCTGGACCTCTTTAATATCGTAAACAATAACTGATTGGCTAGTGCCACCTGTTCAGCAAAAATTCAAAGCCATTTATTTGTATAATATAAACAAGCATAAAATAAGCATATTCTTTTCAGAATATATAAAAATATACTCTAATGAAAGTGTCAGCAGAAAATAAAAAAAGGATAAGCCATGATTTTAAAACATAATTTTGTCAAACATCTAATATAGTATATACACGGCAAACTTAATAAATATGACTTTCTTTTCCTGAATACACCATAGTTTGAAAATGAAAGATTTTTAGATTAGGTAGATCTCTCATTTGCCAGGTGTGCTGTCTGAAAAGGTATGTATTCTCTTAACATTTATTTCTGAATCATTAAATAATGCCTAATTTATGTTTCTTGCAAATATTAAATAGTAAAATTAATGAAAAATAATTAATTACTGGAATAATAGAAAAACTCAATAAACAGTAGTCATTTTTGAAATAAATCTTGAAAAATGTCTTACCGGCCAGGCACGGTGGCTCACGCCTGTAATCCCAGCACTCTGGGAGCCCGAGGCGGGTGGATCACGAAGTCAGAAGATCCAGATCATCCTGGCCAACATGGCGAAACCCCGTCTCTACTAAAAAATACAAAAAGTAGACGGGCATGGTGGCACGTGCCTGTGGTCCCAGCTACTAGGGAGGCTGAGGGGGAAGAATCGCTTGAACCCAGGAGGCGGAGGTTGCAGTGAGCCGAGATTGCGCCACTGCACTCCAGCCTGGCGATAGAGCAAGACTCCGTCTCAAAAAAAAAAAAAAAAAAAAAAAGCCTTACCGTACCATACATATATATTTTTGTCATCATGCATATTTTGTGAAATTCCCTGAGCAAAGAGCTTAATTTTAATAATTGATGATGTCATTATAAATACTATTAGAATTAAAATGTAATTAAGTACCAAGGTATCCCAATTTATTGGTGGAAAATAATGACCATTCTTCTATGCTTTTAAATTCTGTAGTTCAGGAATTTGTGCAAGGTGCCGTTGGAGACCTCTCTTTGGGATGCCTCATATTGTTCAGTTAAATGTCAGCTGGGGCTACAATGATCTGAAAACTTGAATAGTCTGGGCATCCGTAATGGCTGGCAAACATGGCTGGCAGATAATGACTTCTGCTATCCAGAACCTCTGTCAGCACTCTTGACTAGAACACAAATACACGGCCTTTCCAGCATGGCAGTCTCAGAGGATATGGATTTCCCCATAATAAATTTCTAAATATAACCAAGTAGAAGTTATTTGACTTGTTCTCCTAGCTTTGAAAGCCATAATGACCACGCTGTAGTCATAAGCCATCCCAGATTCAAGAAGAGGCAACATAGATGATCATATCTGAATTAGACAAAAGGCTGCTCTAAATTGTTAAAGTATGTGGGGGGATGAAACATAGACATGAGCTACTTCTGTCTATGAGGTCATCCTTCAGAGAAAACTTATACATCGAATTCTATTCTGTGACTTGCTTGGGGAAGGTTCAAGTTTTCTGATGAGCCAGACATGTGTTTATTTGGTCACCTGTACTATAATTGGATGAGTAAGTCATATAATTCAAGAGTGAAGTATTAGGGGTTTTAAGAAATACAAACTTTATAAAGAACAGATATAGAACATTTTCCAATTAGTTTTATTGATAATACTGTATCAATCAATAAACAATATTTTGGAATAATGTTATTGAGAAATGTGTACCTGAGGAAAGAGTTATTTTTTCAAAAGAAAAGAGAGACAAAATCAAGAAATAATGCTTAAAACAACTAACAGAAGAAATACTAACAAAAGTATTATGAAACAGAAAAATATTTTTAAATGTTTATACAAAATAAAATGTGAAAATTTTAAACATGTTTTCAGAATTGCTTCTTTGATTATATCTTTATATTTTAAGAGCTTATTAACTACAAAAAACTATAGTTTTTGATATAAAAAAGAATTTCTGGGCATTCAGTTATTGTGAGCGTATTTTTACAAAATACAAACATTGATTAAAACTGCAAAATGTTTTCTACTGCTTAGCGAAGCAATATCACCGACTGTCATAAGTAACACTTAGGTAATATAGCTGCATTATATCCCCTTTTAAAAGAAACTCAGTAAATGTAGCTTAATTATTGTATGTAACAATATATATGTAGATCCAGAAAGCCTTATCCTAAAATATTAGATGTAGATATAATTTGTAATTAAGATTATTTTTTTTTTGGATTTCCAAAATAGAAGTAATATGTAGGTGTACCTTATGTTATATAATACAACTTTCAGGGTCTAAGAAAACACCCCCCCATCAAATATATTCATGCTTCTTCAAATAAGTTTAGGAGTACTCACAAATACAGAATCAAAGCACATCAAATTCAAGTCAAATCAAATTTTATAGCATCAGTAATTAACACTTTTTTGTCAGAATATTATCAGTTTGGGATCTTTAGATTAGGAATTATAGACCTGGATGCATGAAGTAATCTCTCTTTCTTTCAATATATATACCTGTGTGCATGTGTGTGTGTGCATGTGTGTGCATGTGTGTATATTATATGTATATTGTTTCAATATAAGTTTATGAATATTCACAATATATAGAATAAAGTACATTAAATTCATGTCAAATAAAATTTTATAACATCAGTAAAAACACTTCTTTTGTCAGAATATTATAATTTTTCAAATAAGGAATTTTGAATATATATATATATATATATACACACACACATACAGATACATACTTTTTGTTTTCTTTTGTCATTTATATCTAATTTATCCTTGAATAGTGAATACATCACCTATATAGTTAATGTGTATAATATATGCATTATATGCACTATATAGGGTTATGTATCTGAAATATGTATAAATGTGTGTGTGTATATATATGTATGTATATAGTTAATGGAAGAACACAACAGAATAAATTTATAAAATAAAATTATAAATACCCACATTTTAGAAATAACATTAGAAAAACAAATTTTTACCAAAATTAACCATAGGTAAATTTTAATTTTGCTCATATTGGTAATGTAGGATGGGTCCCTAGATGGCTTTGGCTGACCCAGTTCTTGCTCCTCCTTTTTGCAATTTTTTGAATGCTTATAAATTTTAGCATAACCACAGGATATACCAACAATACAACTTTATGAGGTAAGAGGGAGGTGTCTAGTATATCCCAGGCTGTGTTAGTCCATTTGCATTGCTATCAAGGAATACGAGATACTGGGTTTATAAAGAAAGGAGGCTTATTTGGCTCACAGTTCTTCAGGCTATACAGAAAGCATAGTGTCAGCATGTGCTTCTGGTGAGTTTCTTAGGAATCTTTCAATAATAATGGAAGGCAAAGGAAGCCAGCATGTCATATGACAAGAGACGGAGCAAGAGAGAAGAGGAAGTTCTAGGCTCTTAAACAACCAGATCTCATATGAACTCATAGAGTTAGAACTCATTCATTACCATGAGAACGACTCCAAACCATTCATGAGGAATCCTACTACTAATCCAAACACCTTGCAAATGGCCTCACCTCCAATGTTGAAAATGATATTTCAACACAAGATTTGTGACACATGTAATTCAAGCACTTTGGGAGGCTGAGACAGGAGGATTGCTTGAGCTCAGGAGTTCAAGGCTGCAGTGAGCTAAGATCTGCCACTGTAGCCCAGGTAGCAGAGCAAGATCCTCTTTCAAAACATGAACAAACAAACAAAACCATGAGATTTGGAAGGGACAAACATACAAACAATATCACAGTCTATATCCTTATTCCTCCTATAGCAGGATATTCTGCAACACTCAAAGGCTGTGAACCAAGTATATAACCCCAGTACAGAGTGCTCTGTGGGGCCTCTGAGCTGTGGCATGACATGCGGCATGTGCAGATAAGTTTCCATCTACTATGGTTAACATGCCTGAGCCTTAGAGACTGACTCACCGAAAACCCTAGGCTTTTATTGTACCTTGCTGCCTACTTATTAGTAATAAATTTACTTCCTTCAACTTCTACTGTCGATGTTCTGCCTCACTGGGCTTATGAAACAGTAAAAATTGCAGCCAAAGATGCAGCAGACTGAAGTGGTAATCTAGGCACTGTGAATCTGTTTCACATATGCACGCAAACTACATATGAATATTATAGAAGTTTCATTCATATTCATCAACAAGTTGAAGCAACAGCTGAATCTATGAACTGTGGTATAGCCATACAATTACGTATTATTCTGAGATTAAAAATAAACTATTAAGCAACATGGACAACAAAACAGATGAATCCTATATATAAATGTGTTGATACATGAAAAAAAATAGTCCGAAAAGGCTACTTACTGCATGATTCCAATTATTCAATATATTGGCAAAGGCAAAACTGCAATCTTTTAACTATAGTTAAAGGATTGGTGGTTGCCAGACAAAATTCCATCTGCCCTGGGCATCTTTCCTGAGCTTGGAAGACTGATTTGCCATAGATACTAGGCTTCTGTTTATCCCTGCTGTCTCTCTGTGAGTAATAAATTAGTTTTGCCTGGTAATATGTGAGTGCCCTGTCTTTCTGAATTCAAGTAACTGGTAAAGAATCTTTGCATAGGTACATTAGATGTGGTAAAAGGAGAATTTTGTCAATTTCTGCTACTGGCTAACCTATGACAAGTTTCATTTTAGCATGAATAAGTTTAGGCAAATTACTAAAACTGTATTTTTTCTTTGAAATAATCGTTTTACATTCTAAAATGAGAATGTTGGATAGATAACCTCTCAGTTTTCTTTTGGTCTAAAAGTTTTAACAGGGTCATCATAACTACTGTTTTAGAAACTGGTTATTTTAATCATATTTAATAAAATATCCACTGCAAAATGAAAATAAATCTGAATTTAGATAAGGAAACTTTAATTAGAAATACTATTGCAATAAGGAGAATAATTCAAAGGCAAGAAATGCAAACATTTCAAATCAAATTGAAAGAGTCATTCAATTTATAGAAAAAGAGGGCAGTAAATAAGGAGAAATTAAGAAAATGGGGAGAAATTACCAGCAGGGTAGCAGGGTAAGGCAGGAAAAGTGTCTCTCTGTGGCAAGACTATTCTCGAGATAGACTAATATGAGAGCCCGTTATATGTTTTAGTGCTTGCTCAGGCTTCAGAACAATGGAGTCAAGAAGCCTTGAGGAAAAGAGAGAAACCTGACCAAAGCTTTGTCAATACAGAGAAGAGGATAATAAATGGGCAATTGTGAACACTTAGTAGCAATTATGTCCTATGGAGATGAGTCTCCTTCTCTGAGTATCTGAGCATCCTAAACCAATCTTTTCAGTTACTACAGAATCTACAGGTCCTTTTTTTTCTCTTAAATAGACTTTATTATTATTATTTTTTATTTTATTGCATTTTAGGTTTGGGGTACATGTGAAGAACATGTAAGATTGTTTCATAGGTACATACATGGCAATGTAGTTTGCTGCCTTCCTCCCCCATCACCTATATCTGGCATTTGTCCCCATGTTATCCCCTCCTCAACTCCCCCACCCCTCGCTGTCCCTCACCTAGTTCCCCCCCCCACAAGACCCCAGTGTGTGATGCTCCCCTCCCTGGGTCCATGTGTTCTCATTGTTCAACACCCGCCTATGAGTGAGAACATGTGGTGTTTGATTTTCTGTTCTTGTGTCAGTTTGCTGACAATGATGGTTTCCAGATTCATCCATGTCCCTACAAAGGACACGAACTCATCGTTTTTTATGGCTGCATAGTATTCCATGGTATATTTGTGCTACATTTTCCCTGTCCAGTCTATTATCTATGGGCATTTGGGTTGGTTCCAAGTCTATGCTATTGTAAACAGTGCTGCAATGAACATTTGTGTGCATGTGTCCTTATAATAGAACGATTTATAATCCTTTGGATATATACCCAGTAATAGGATTTCTAGGTCAAATGGAATTTCTATTTCCAGGTCCTTGAGGAATCGCCACACTGTCTTCCACAATGGTTGAAATAAATTACACTCCCACCAACAGTGTAAAGGTGTTCCTATTTCTTCACATCCTCTCCAGCATCTGTTATCTATTTTAAAATAGACTTTATTTTTTAAAAGAAGTTTTAGATTCCTAGGAAAAATTAAGCAGAAGTACAGAGAATTCCCATATTCTCCTGCCCCCACCAACACACACACGCATAGTCTCTCTCATTGTAAACACCCCCCATTAGAGTTATACATTTTTACAGTTTATGAACTGTATTTGAAACTGGCTCAACTGTCACGTAGAACTGATATTTACTGGTTTTCTGATACATAGAAATTGGCCCTCCCACCCTTAAGATTGAAACTTACATTTGTCTTATCTCAGTTCCTTCCTCAGGAAACTGACTTTCAGGCCTCCCAGATAATATTGTGGAACTAAAGCTTACCAGAGTACCACATTTAGACAATGAGACCCAAGTCCCCTCACTCATGATAATTACCGAACCAACAACCTGCTTGTTGACCAACTCATCATCTTTAGCCCTCCCTATTCCTGTTTTCAAACACATAGTTACATTTCTTCTTTGCTACGTAAACCCCTAAATTTATCCAGTTGAGGAGATGGTTTTGAGACTGATATCCCAACTCTTTGGCTGTAGCACCTTCCAATGCCTTATTTCCTGGCTATACTTATTGTCTCTGTGATTGGATTTCTGTATGGTGAGCAATGAGACCTAGACTGAACCTCTGGCATTTTGGTGACATATTGACACATCACTATAATTCAAAATTCATAGTTTACAGTAGATACATCTAGACAATAGAATTACTCAGCACTAAAAAAGAAATGAGTGGGTGGGCACAGTGGCTTATTCCTGTAATCCTAGCACTTTGGTAGACTGAGTCAGGCAGATCACTTTTAGCAACAAAAGACAGACAGATTCCTAAGCAGACAGGGATGGGTCCCCCACTGAAGCCTGATCTTCAAGCCAAAGACAGACTGAAGGCTGAAAACCAAACTGCTGATTCCAGATGCAGTTCATGGCCAGAGTAAGAACTTCCCTGATGCCTTTCAACCAATTGATTGAATGGTGCCTGACCACATAAAAACCCTAGACTCAGCCACACAGGGAGCTACCCACATTCAGGTTCCCTCGCTGCTGAGAGCTTTACTTCAGTCAATCAATAACATTTTTCTCTGCCCTGCTTACTCTCCAGTGTCCACATGCCTTATTCCTGTGGAACAAGAACCCAGAACTCACTGAGCTGTAGGTGGCAGAAACAAATAAGTTCTAACATTCTCCTGTTCACTGAGCTGCGGCATCAAAAATGAGAGGGAGCTGTAACATTTCTTAGAGGCTTAGAACTTGGGACTCCCCCAAGCAAAAGCTGTAATACTCCTTGGGGATCCACAGTTGTTGGCATTTCTGAGTTTTCAGGCACCACTGTGTGTCCCTCATCTAGATGCCAGCACCCAAAGTGTAAACTGCTGTGGCACACCTGTTCCAGCCATGGGCTAAGTGTGGAGCTGTGGCAGGCACAAGATCTGGGCCTGTAGTGCAAGCTAAGTGCAGCCCGGCAGGCCAAGGAGTTGGAGCAAGCCTGGTAGGCCTGAGCAAGGCCCTGGGCAGAGGTCATGGTGGCTGTAGAGATGTTCAGTTGTCAAAGCAGCACTGAATGAATCCTGTAACACAGCAACTCTTCCTCCCGCTCATCTACCAGTGGGGGGAGAAAAAGCCACTGGGAGCTCTCTTCCAGCACACTGAACTACAAAAGCTTCAACATTTTGGGGGGGCTCATCAAGGATTGTCGGAAGAGTAAGTAAGTGCTGACCCATCACTTGGATAGCATGGCTAAAGGGAACAGAATTGCTGAAGAGAGTTTTATTAATTCCCTATCACACTCACTTGTTGGGAATGTTGGCTTTTTTTCCAATCTAGTTTCTGTTAATGAAGGTCTAGCCATAGCATGGGATTGGAAGTAGGTTCTTGGGCAGTTGAGGGTCTCTGGCTGAGGCTACACATTGGTGTTACTCAAAGGCTTCTGGACTGAGTCCAGTCCCCAACATCCCATTAGGTTCTTAACACTAGGACATCCAACTTTTTCTATCTCATTTTCTCTTTTTCTTTCATGGCTGTCACGGCTCCTATCTAAATGTGTGTGTGTGTGTGTGTGTGTGTGTGTGCGCGCGTGTGCGTGTGTGTGTGTGTGTACACAATGTTAAGGGTGTTGTTACAAATCACAGAGATACATAACTGGATAGAATGTGCATTTGGCTCAGTCATCAGGAGTATAATTCAGAACAATGTGGTTTTTGTCTATTCTTAGAAGCAAGGAGGATGTTATGATTTTGAGTCCTCTTTCCCCTGTTGAAGAAGCTCATTAGCATAGGGCAAAAGGCTACTTCTCCCAAGTACCTTCCCTGCCTTGCATTTAGGTTTGTTTCCCCCATCACCATATCAGGAATTAACATAGTCCCATGAATATAGGGAGCTTTTCTAAGCAATGGATTAATTTTTTTTTCTCTCTTGAAAGACACTTTATTAGGCCAGGTCCCCAATTCCTGAGACTCCCTTTCTTTCTCTTGTTTTAGGAGGATCTGTTTCTATAGCTTCACTTTACTCCAGTGTATTTCCCAAATATTCCAATGTATTTTACAAACTTCAGTTTGGAACCCTAAAAAGAAAGCTAGATTCAAGGGACCCAGAGACAGTTGACAGCAAAAAGCTAGGGAAAAGCACAGGTAAGTAGGACGTCCCTGCTGACTTCTGCTTCATAGCAAAGAACTTACTTACATCCATGGCATAGAGAAGGTCTAGGGAACCCAAAGGTTACTGATAGTGAAAGCCTAGGGCAAAACATAGGTAAGTGCTACTACTTCTACTGACTAGACCTTCCTGCTTACTGGGTGGAGGTTGCACTCACATCCATGGGTGATGCCTATCATAGCCACTAGGACTCAGGAAAGAAAGGAGGAAAGAAAGAAAGGGACATGTTTATTTCTCTCTCTACACATATCCTGGATTTTAGCTGGAAGAGAGAAAGGAACTAAGGGGGTGCATTTCTTTTTCTTTTTCATATGGGTATCAAACCTTCTTTGGCCTGCACTTCTTTTGAGAATTCTGAATCACTGGACCTCTTTTGACTCAGACTCTGTAGAAAAAAATGCCTCATATTTATTAGCACAGAGACTTGTCTGTATTATAAATTGCAGGAAGAACAATCTTGACCTCAGGGGGGAAAGCATTAAATGTGATACTATACGGCAACTGGAACTTTTCTGTAAATGCAAGGGCAAATTGTTTGAGGTCCTATATGTGCAGGCTTTCTTTGCCTTGCAGGAAAGTCTGGACCCTTGCCAATGTTGTAGTATTAATTCAGTCCTCCTAGTGGCTATCTCAGGAGAGGCTGCAAAGGGCAATCACAAGGGACTAGGGAAGCAAACCCCAGAGTTAATTCCAGTGGGGCAGTCAGCTCCCTCCAGTCCTCTTCCTCTTGGTGCACCCCCATCCTCTCTATTCACGTTTCCTCTTAAGTTTGTCCCACCCTATAAATCCTGATTTTAAGCCTCACAATGGTTGCCATGTGAATATGGCCCCATTAAGGTCCAGGTTCCCTTTTCTCTACAGGACTTAAGACAGCCTTCCCAGAATTTAACCAAAGCATTTGAATTCTCCTGCAAGAATGTTATGTTACTTTTGAATTAAACCCTACCACTGAGTAGAATGAGCCTTATCCAATCCGAGGAACAGCAGAACCCTTGGAGGACCCTAAATAGGACCCCCCAAGGATAACATGGGAGAATGGAGGACAAAATACTTGCAGGTGTACATATTGGAGGGCTTACAAAGGACTAGAACTAAGCTTCTCAATGATTCCAAGTCATCAATAAGAGACCAAAGATCAGATGAGAATCACACTTCCTTCCTAGAAAGGCTAAGATAGGCCCTAAAAAAGCACTATCTCCTGATTCAATCAAAGGACAACCAATTCTAAAGGATAAGTTTATTACTCAGGCAGCCCCCTGGTATCAAGAAGAAGCTGCAGAAATGGCCTATGGGATCAGACAGTACTTTAGAGAACCTCCTGAAAGTGACCACTTTGGTCTTTTACAATAGGGATCATGAGGAAACCAGAGAGAGAGAGAGAGAGAGGAGATTAAAAAAAAAGGCAGAGGCTGTAATGGCTGCTTTGCAGGCTCTCAAATTTCAGAACACCCAAGATACACCTGATAACTGTTACAAATGTGGCAAGCCAGAACATTTGAAAAAGGACTACCCAGGAAGCATGAGGAAGCCATCTCTACCCTGTCCAATCTGTGATCGGGGCCACTGGAGGATAGACTGTCCCTGAAGATGCAGATCACTAGGTCCAGAGCCAGTCTCCCAAGTGGTCTAACAGAACTGACAGGTCCTAGGTTTCCTCTCCTTAGCTTCTATGGTTTAGATCACCATTAAAATCTAGGAGCCCTGAGTGATTCTGAAGGTTGAAGGGAGAAAGGTGGACCACCTCCTAGATATTGGAGCAGCCATTTCTGTTCTCCTCGTCAATCCAGTTCTCCCCTGCTCTCTTAACATGACCATAAGGGGCATCTCAGAAAAACCTTTAACCCAATATCTTCCCCAACAACTTAGTTGTAGTTTAGAAGACCTCTTGTTTATCCATGCCTTTTAATCTTGCCTGAAAGCCCAACTACTCTGCTGAGCATGGATATCTTAGCTCACATGGGGACCCACCATCCTTATGACTCCAAGACAGACTTTTTGTCTCCCCCTGGTGAAGACAGATATCAATCAAGAAGCTTGGGCAACTCAAAGGAATCTGCCATACTGGTCCAGATTCATCTTATGCAAGAAAAACACATGTGCATGCACCCCCTGAATAATCTGAAATAGTAGAAAGTTTAAAAATAACAAATAAACTTTATTCTTCAATTGAGAGAACTTCTATTTATAAAGAGTAAATAAATGTCTAAAGTTTCTAATTTAAAAGACTAGCTCATGTGTTAAAACTGACATATTCTGATATTTTCAACTATTCACTTGCACACTCATACTGAGTAAATTATTGATTGAAGATCATTAGTGATGTCTTCAGATTTTATTATCTTTCATTTTTTATTGTTCCATAATCTATTTTAACACTATCCAATTTAAGCATCAATACTTTTCTTTTTAGTCTGATTATAGGCATATATTTTACCTGTAGATTTATTCCATATTAAGTAATATTTTATATGCATTGCTGTTTGGATATTTTCAAAATCAAAATGGCAAAAACTGCATTTGAAACAACTTGATTTATGTTTCCAATATACTATAATTCAGTCCTATGAAACATAGAATTATTATTTGTGTTTAAAACTTATTGTATATTAAGTTAATTAGTATTAATATTTTATTTCTTAAATACAAATAAGAAATTTTCTGCAGAAACATCAGTCCCTAAAATGTCTTTATAGTAAAAGATGTTAAAAATATAGAAATCTTCTAAGTTTGCTCATAATAACAATAAACATTATTGAAACCTTTAATATTTGCCTGTTATTAAGCATGTTATATGTTTTAATCTCTTTTTTCCTGAACTAAATTTTTTAATTAATACCACTAAAAAATCCTGAGATATTACAGAAGGAAAGAAGAATTTTAACAGTATGTAAAAGTATGTGTCTGGAAGTAGAAAAAAATGAAAAGCAGTAAATACAAAAAATAAAAGTAAATGGACAGGAAATGAAAAAGAGTAAAATACTAAGTATAGAAAAGGCAAAGTAAAAACAAACAGAGAAATCAATATGCAGAATCATCAAAAAAATTTCAGAACTATTTACAAGGGACAAAAATGTAATGTTTAAGGAAAAGGAAACCCAAGAAGAAAAGTAAATTTTATTGATATGAAATTATACTGAGTATACTAAAGCTAAGTTGAAGGATAAATCACAAGTATTAACATAGTTACTTAAAAACTTCTAGATTTATATTTTTCTTCACTTGCTTCTGACTTAGTGTACAAGGCCTGATCTCTTCGTTATCTCTGATAAATCTAGAAAATAAGCTGAGATGAAAAAGTGAACAAATATAGAACATTTCTTTTTTTTTCTGTTTGTTTTGTTTTTTGAGATGGAGTCTTGCTCTATTGCACAGGCTAGAATGCAGTGGCATGATCTCAGCCCATTGTAGCCTCCATCTCCCCAGGTTCAAGTGGATTCTCCTGTCTCAGTGTTCCAGGTAGCTGGAATTACAGGCATGCACCACCATGCCTGGCTAAGTTTTGTATTTTTAGTAGAGATGGGATTGCACCATGTTGGCCAGGCTGGTCTTGCACTCCTGACTTTAGGTGATCCACCTGCCTCGGGCTACCAAAGTGCTGGGATTACAGTTGTAAGTCACCTTGCTTGGCCCATTTCTGTTTTGAAAGAACTAAATTATAATTAAAAGAATAAGACTCAGTTTAAACCCTTAAGGAGAAAGGGAAAGAAAGGATGAGATTGCAGAAAACATGTTGGCCTTATGGAATAGTATTTATAATCATATACTTGTAATAGCCCAGGAAATAGTTAACTACACTGGTAGTGAATTATAATTTATATAAATAAATTATTAATTTATCAGGTTAAAAACAAATAATGGTTAAAAAATGCCATTTAAAAGATGCTGTGGCAAATTTTATTATAAAATGTTATGCCTATTGTTAAGTACAGAGCAAATATCAAGCCACATTTAGAGAAGTGACATGATGAAGAAAACAATTGCAAGAAATAAAAAGAGGAAAAAAGTTTTCCCCTACTTGCCTTGAAATCTATAGACTAAGTTAAACAAAAATAATGGGACTCAATGATTCTCACAGCAATAATCATTTCCAGCCTTTAATCTCATATTCATAAAAAAATCTCATTGGTTTTAAGGTTTGTTTAAATTAATTGTGTTATGTGCTCAGAAGCTGTGAAAACTAAGCAACACACATTATTGAAGAGTGATTTAAGAAGTAAGATTAGACTTGTTTAAGAATCTTTTAATTCAAGAGAAGGAATTACACCAATACACAGAACATCAGCTATTTTTCTACATAAACTAACCAAGTCAAACAACTAAAGGAAAGTGAAATTGATTCATTAAGCAATTTAATCAGTTGCAAAATTTATTAGTGTTTAATTTTGCTGACATTGTTGTGTGTTTTTCTTCTTAAAACTTTGCACTCAAATTTTATACAATTACTGGAAATTGAGGTCTTAGCAGTATCAAATAATAAACTATATGTATTAGAAAGAAGCTTAAAAACAAAGTGCGAAAGGTTGGCATGACTGTTTTACCATATGGTATCTATGGATAGCCCAGTATTTGCTAGGCAGATGTGATAGCATTGAAAAAGATTAAATTGTTTCTAATTGATAATAACAGTTGTTCTCCCACAAGAAGTACATTTGAAATCAGAAAAATATATCCAAACATATCATCATTATTATATGGAAAATATCTAAATTAAAACACTATTTTTAAGCTTCAAACCTACACTTAGTACCTCTTTTTTTCATGGGTTTTTATTTTACATTACATTATCTATGGTAGGTAAATACAAACATTTTCAGACCTGTTGCAGTAACTTCAGAGGTGGAGTGGATCCCCCACACATGAAAAATTACTTACGTTGACACTGATGTGCTACACAAGTATGAAGGAAGCATTAAAAACTTTATTATTCACATATTTAGGCTTTCTGGGGAGAATATGGCGAGCTCTCAAGGTGGTGCAGATACATCTTGAGACAGAAAAAAGAAACTGGCTTGACTTTTACCATGGTTAGACAATGGAGCTGGAGTGAGGCTTCTGCTCTAGTAAGGAGTTGCATGGTTTGACTTCTCCACCAGTAGAAAGACAGGAAGCACCTGGCTGGCTTTCTTATTAGCTTGGCCATTTATGCGGCAGAAGAGGCAGAGGCAGTGGTGGGGCTCGAAAGTTGTCTGGAGTCGAATATTAAAAATGGATTCAAATTCATTGTTATAGCTGAATGTGTCAAAAAGTGGTAAATAATGACCTTAACTATTTCTTTTTCTTTCTGGAAATATTGTCATGTGACATACTTCAGAGCTCCAGGCATTCAGGTGTAGTCATGGAATAGATCTATAGCTATTCCACTTTTAGTGTATCAGTAAAATTTTATGGGGCCTCTTCTGCCCTGTAATTGGCCAAGTTAATAAGAACACAAGCCAGGTGCTCCCTGTCTTGCCACTTGTAAAGAAGTCAAACCATGCAAGTCCTTACTAGAACAGAAGCCTCACTCCAGCTTCACTGTCTAAGGTGTACATTTTAAAATGTAACATATATTATTAATTATATATCTTGATGTCTTGATTAACAGGAACATGGTCACATTTATCAAGATTTTCTATATGACACATGGTAAATCTGTAAGTATTCTACAAGTCATTCCTTTCTCAACCAGAACAGCAACCTCAAACCTATGGCACATTAAAAAAAGAATCTGTCTGCTTCAAATTATAAGCCTCCTCTAACGTGGAATCTGATAGTTTTCATGATTTGCCTTACTCTCATAGAATTTTTACTCTAATTAAGTCAAGGAGGGCATATGACAGAAGCCACAGACTCTAGTGCCACAGGCTACTTGTTACCCAAGTGAAATTATTTTTCATGAACAAAAGCTTCAAATTCATTGTATTCCTTTGATCAATTTACAGATTGCTACAATGTCTATTTTTCACAATTTTATCCAGTTTTGTAGTTGCTTTCACAATGTGGTTTTGCCAAATGCCTCAATCATGTCATAATTTATTATTTCATTTGAATTCATTTTTTCTTTTCTACTTTACATATTTTACTCTTTTTTATTACAAATTCTGCATTATCCATTCATATATTTGTATATTGATGTCTATTTTAATTTTAATCTTTATTTTTGAATTAATTTTTTATTCCATTTTTTCTGTTTTCACATATTCTTTTTAAAATTTTTGTTAATTATCACCTTTCTAATTTAAGCTTATTCTGCCTTATTATTCTCTTATTGCTGCAATTATTTTCATAATTTTATTTTTCATTGGTGATATAGTTTGCATGTATGTTTATCCCCTTAATCTCATGTTGAAATGTGATCTCCAATGTTGGAAGAGGGGCCTGGTGGAAGGCATTTGAATCATGGAAGTGGATTCCTAATAAATGGCTTGGTGCCTTCCCCCCCAAGGTAATAAGTGAGTTCTCATTTTGTTGGTGTATGTGAGATCTGATTGTTAAAAGGAGCCTGACACCCCTTCTTCTTTTTCTCTTGCTTCTCATCTTACTATGTGACATGCTTGCTTTCTCTTCACCTTCTGCCATAATTGTAGGCTTCCTGAGGCTCTCACAAGAAGCAGATGTCAACACTCTGCTTCTTGTACCATATGCAGAACTGTAAGCTGAAAATAAATCTTTTTTTCTATAAATTACCCAGTCTCAGATATTACTTTATAGAAAGCCAAACGGACTAATGTGGTAACTGAGTGAGTTAGAAGGAAAGTGCCATACTCTGAGTTCTAAATCAAGAGTCCTTTATTTGCTGGTGACCAAGAGATGGCTAATGCTCAAAATTCTCTTGGCTCCGAGGAAGGGGCTTGAATGTTATTGGAATATAGAAATGCTACTGATTTTTGTATATTCTTTTGTATTCCGAAACTTAAGTTATGTCTCAGTTCTAGAAACCTTTTGACAGACTCTTTAGGGTTTTCCAGGTATATAATTATATTGTTAGTGAAGAGAGGTAGGTTTGATTTCCTCTCTTGCTATTGGAATGCCATTTATTTCATGCTCTTGCCTGATTGCTCTGGCTAGCACTTCCAGTAATCTGTTAAATAGGAATGCTGAGAATGGGCATTCTTGTCTTGTCCCAGTTCTTAAGTGGAATGCTTCCAGTTTTTCTCCATTCAGTATGATGTTGACTGTTGGTTTGCCTTAGATGGTTCTTATTATATTAAGGTATATTCCATCAATTACTATTTACTTGAAGGTTTTTATCATGAATGAATACTGAATTTCATTGAAAGATTTTTCTGAATCTATTAAGATGATTGTATGGTTTTTATTTCTCATTCCATTTATGTGGTGAATCACAATTATTGATTTGCATATGTTGAACCAATCTTGAATTCTAGGTATAAAGTCTAAATGATCATGGTAAATTAACTTTTTGATGTGCTGTTGAATTTGTTTCCCTAGTATTTTGTTGAGGATTTTGCCTCTATGTTAATTAATGATATTGGCCTATAGGTTCCTCTTTTTTGTGTGTCTTTGCCTGGTTTTCATATCTGAGTGTTTCTGGCTTTATAGAATGAGTTAGGAAGGAGTCCTTCCCCTTCCACTTTTCTGGATAGTTTCAGGATAATTGATCCTGGCTCTTCTTCGCACATCCTGTAGAATTTGGATGCTAATTCATCTGGCTTGTGGCTTTTTTTTTTTCCGATTGGTAGATTTTTCATTACTGATTCTGTTTGAATTTATTGAGACTTGCTTTATGGCCAGGAATGTAGTAAGTCCTAGAGTATGTTCCCTGTGGAGATGAGAAGAATATGAATTCAGTAGTTGCTGGGTGGAGTATTCTGTAAATTTCAGCTAGGTCCAATTGGTCAGGTGGCAAGTTTAAGTTGAGAATTTCTATGTTAGTTTTCTGACTCAATGATTTTTTAATGCTGTCGGCAGGAAATTTTAGTTCTCCACTATTATTATATAGCTTTGTACATGGTTTCATAGATCAAGAAAGATTTCATGGAGCTTCCTTCTAATTCATACTTTGAATTCTTTACCTGTCATTTCTGAATGTGTGTTTTATTTAGGGACCATAGCAGAATAACTAGTATGGTTATTTGGTGGTGTCACTACATTCAGATTTTTCATGCTGCTAGAATTCTCTCATTCTTCTGATCTGGAAATGCTGATACTTCTAATTTTTACAATTATTTTAATGTAGAATTTTCTTTCTTTTTTTTTTTTCCTATAATATTACTTTTTATTTCCCTCTTTTTTCTCACCTTCCCTAGGGTGTATGGCTGTAGAGAGTGCTTGATAGAGTCTTTTAGCTTTGTTTCTATAGTCCTATGCACTACTTTTAGTAGGTTTAATATTTGGCTATGCAGTTTGACCTACAAGCCAGTAAACAACACTTACAGATAAAAGCTGGCTGTGGGCAATATATACTTGATACTTGTTTACTGGCAGAGGCTCTCTGTTACCTCAGGCAATGTGTTGATTCATGAAATTCACAGTGGCCTTAGCTCCTTACTCAGACCTGAGGGGGCAGGGGCCACAAAAGGCAAAACCAGACCTGGCAGGCCCTGAGCAGGCTGGTGCCCTAATGACAAGAACAAGCACCAGAGTCAAAGGAAAATCCAGTGGGCAGCCACCAAGCACCCAGTGGTGTGCCTAGGCATGGAGCAGGGAAACATCCTTAGCCCCACATTCTGTATACAGAGCTGGGGGTCAGACAAACTCTTAATCCACAAGAGCAGGTGTTCCAGATGCCTAGAGATTTGTTGGCATAAATTGGAGAGGGACCCTCTGCATCAAAAAATCTGCACAAGATAAATGGGGTGACTCAGGCTGCTAAGCAAGGCAGGCAGGTGCTCTGAATACATAACATCTGCCAGAGTGTGCAGCAGATAACTCCTCTCAATCCTCTGTACCAAAATCTCTAAACTGGAGTTTCCGACAGCTCAGACTTCTGTACCATATGGGTGATTTGAATGTCTGATGTTATGTCTGTGCATGAAGCAGAGAAGGCATCCCTGCACTAGGATCTCTGCACAGAAAGGGTGGGACAAGTCAGGTTGCTGATCCAGGTGACAGAGTGTTCCAAATGCCTGGAGACATACCTTGTCCTGTAGTGAAGAGATCCCCTGCACCAAGATATCTGCATAGGAAAGGCAGGACAGCTCAAGCTTCAAATTTAGGCAAGCTGATGCTTCAAATGCCTGCAAATCCATCTGAGCTTGGAACAGTGAGAGCCTCACTGCAACATTATCTATGTCCAGAAAGGGCTGGTAGGCTTAGGGTGCTGAACCTAGGTGAGCTGGTGCTCCAAATGCTTGGAGTTCTGCTTGCGTGTGGAACAGAGAGGGCCCCTCTGTACCATAATCTATAACCATTAAGGGGAGGACAGCTCTGATGGCTGGTCCCAGCAAGTAGATGTTCCAAATGCCTGTGTTTCAGCTTCGATGTGAAGCACAGTAGGCCCTGCTACACTACAATTTCAGAGGAACAGGCTGAGACACCCAGAAACGGCATAGGCAGATCAGTTTCAGGTCACTAAGCTAACCCTAGCTATAAGTCTTAACACCCAGGAGAAACTGCAGCTGTAGCAACTCTACTTCCACCCTAGGCTTGCAGTTACAGAGAGCACAATTCTAGCACTTACTACTGAGGTTCCTTCCACAGTTCTTCTGGTTTAGGAAGTTCCTATATGACTTATCAGCATGTGCTTTACACTCTAGCTTGAGATTAAAATGCCTCATGGCCATGCTGCTGGGCAACTAGAGAATGGCTGCATTTTTATGTATAGATTAAATGTATGGATTAAAAATGATACCCTGCTCTTGGTCCTAGGTCTGGGACTATGTCTGCAGCTTTTCCTATTGTCTTTCCCTTACAAGATTGCCAATCCTCTCCCCAGGTTAGCTCCAGGACTTGGGAGAAACATAGTGCTCCCCATAGGCCTGAGTTGCTCAGATCCCCTGTGAAAAGGCAAACCACCAAAGGAGACTCTGTCTTTCTCATATACGGAAGCTATACTCCCTTCTATCACTCAGACACCATCATGGAGGCTATTTGCTGCTGTTCTCCTCCCTGGTATCTGAGATGTCCTTCACAATTCTGGTGGATTCCAATTTTCTGTCTTGAATCAAAGCTAATAGATTTGACCTTTATATATTTTCTTGGTATTTTCAAGTGGCCAAAGCATGCTAATAGCCTTTACTATATTATTTTGGAAAAAAAAAAAAGTCTATGTATTTATGTTTACATGCTTATTTATATATGATTTATATAATATCAGATTGACCTATAAAAATGAATACTAATAAATAACTATCTCAGATGTTTTACAAGTTCATATGTTTTAGCAATGTATGATTAATAAGGATAATTTTAAGCTTGATGGTAAATTTTTTAAAAGTCCTCAAAATGTAATGCAGACATTTTTGCCTAGGTACATTGGTCAGATAGGTTTATGTTGTCATGAAAATAATTTTTAAAATTCTAAAATTCTTGCTTTTATGATTTCATTTTTTTATGCATAATTTGTCTGTGAGCTTATGTGTTTGGAGTTGCACATTCAAATTATGAGGTTTAGAGAAATAATCAAAATGAGGCTTAAGGACAACACTCAAGTCTTGTTTCCTGGACCAGCTGTGACTTTTGGCCATACTAAGAGAAATTGGATTTTCCAGGCATTGTCTTCACAGCTGTCATTTGGCCTGGGCTCTGTATTTTGTACATGATAACATTTCTTACCGCTCATATTTTTTTTCATTAAAAATTCAGGTTAATAAGATGCATTAAAATTAACATTGGTAAGTAAAACTATTATATATAAGAGAAATAATTCTCTATGCAATGTATATAAGAAAAGTAGGAAGTGTTTCTGGTAAAAAAAAAAAAAGTCATGTGTTAATGTGACTTTTGTTCAAAGAAAAGTAATTTTGTCCAGTTTAGAGGTTTTTAAAAGTTGCTTAAAATTGAAAAACTAAAAAGAATAGATATAAAAAATTTGTAAAAAAGAGGGTAAAAAAATGTAAGAGGCTATAAAAGTTTGAGGGAAAACATACTTTGAGGTCAGATTTTTTGTAAGGTTTTATTAAAACTAGCTTTAGCGTTAATTACACATGAATGCAAAGGTTGAATCTGGTTTTACTGTTTTAATAAAAATTTTGTGTAATATTATTAAAAGAGTTAAATATTTTTGTTTACCTTTGAAATGAACAGCAAATGATGATAATAATGAAAATGAAGGAGAGACATTCAGTCTCATCATGGTGTCTTTTTTAGATGTTATGATTATTTGGGAAACTGAATCTCTTCTTTATCAAAAAGCAAAAGTTTTAGGTTTTTAAAATCTTTATCACTTAGGCTAAATACATGAGTGATTTTATAGTGATCTGTGATCCTATTTAGAGAAACTTACAACATCTGACAAACTTTTCAAAATCAAAAGTTCAAATTTTAAATTCAGTCTTTTTTTTTTAACCTCAAACTAACCTTTTAGATATTAGGACTTCTAAAGGTTCCAGAGATACAACTCATGATTATTTGGTATGTTAAAATCTTACAGGAATATTGATAAATAAGAAACTGTGTTTAACGTTCTTTGGTTTATATTCATATAAATTCATTGTTGTCTTCCAAAATTGTAGAAGAGTACTAAAACTCTGATATCTGTAAGAATTATGATTATTAAGTTAAATTTTATATGATACAGAAATACTCATTCACAGAGAATTATAGTTTTATTTGATTCTCCTCAAGAAGCAGTTTATAAACACCTACAGCCCCAAATTTGCTTTTTCTGTAAGAAAATTTATGAAAAAGGCTCTTACAAGTACTCTGGAATACAGGCTACTGGTAATTTTGAAAATCATTCCATTGGAATAAGAATCACACAATTCAAGACACTGGTTATTTTATCAAAGCTTTAACTGCAATGGCAAACATTTGACATTATGAGCAGACTGCTAGAAGGAATTAATCTAGACTTTATAGCACCGATAAGAAGCCCCTTTAAATATTGGTCTGGTATCTTGTCTATATGGTTCCTTTACAAGGTTCCTGATGTGTGGTTAAGTAAATAATGCAACTTTTTGATGGGTCCACAAACCTCAACTTGTTTTGGGACTTCTAAAAAGTAGAAACTCACCCTATCCAAACAAGTATTGCGAGCATAATCTCTGGCAAAATTTTGGCTTGGCTTCTTATGCTTGAGGATTTTAAAATTCTAATATCAATTGCCCTATGAAAAAGTTATAGCAAAGGTAATTTAAAGATAACCTGTGTAGACAACTACTATTCTTTCTGCACTTTATATAAATAATCAGGTTATATTTCTTGTGGAACTATTTTGCTAATACATTCGTCCTACTATGACTGCATTATTTTCATACAATTTGAATTGTGTTTTGACTTACTTCTGGGCCAGAAGTCTAAAACTAACATTTTCAAATTTTTCTTCCATGTTTCTAAATTGAAAGCACTAGAAATAGAAACAGTGCTTTTTGTAAAGACCTGCAAACTGAAGTTAGACAAATTAAATAAACTTCAGAAGAAATCACAGCAACTTCTACATAAACAGCCTGTATGTCTGCAGATGTGTGGACTACTGAGAGTGTTCATGTGAACTCCTGATTCTAACTACAATCCAGAAAAATCTATTAGATTTCCACTGCAATCTGAAGATGTTGCAGAGACTCCAGAAAAACTAGTTTATAGACTACTCCAGACTTTAACCTTTGTTTTACTTCTGTTTCCATAGAAATGATTCTTATTAATGATTTGTTTGCCTACATCATTTATAGAGGCCTACCCCTTTGGAAGTGTCTTCTCTTGAAATGAGATACAGCTATTTAACTGAACTAATGTGCTCTCTAGGCTAAGAGACCAACTCAAGAAGATATGGGATGAAATTTTAAGTTTATTCTTTTCTACCTGTTCTAACTAGTTTTTTCACTTCTTTGTCTGTCTCTTAGAATGTTTAGCCTTCTCCAAAGCTATTAACTTGATTTTTAATACGTGAAACATTTTACAGTTTCAAAGAGGATTTCTTAAGATATAAAACTATTCTATCCCAATATATATTTTTTGACATATTTTGAGATGGCTCTCAGAGAGGCAACAAACAGGAGTAGCCTGACAAAGCTGTCTTTCCTGGGACAAGTTTTCATCAGTAGAGAATGCACATTGATGCAGCCAGGACTTCCCTCACCTAGATCTAGGAAAGATTAACTGAGACTCTGAGACCTTTTAAAGTCTAAAAGAAACACATATGTTATTTCTGAAGGTTGCCACCTGTGGGGTTTCATTTACATAACAAGACCATTTTGCTAGCCAGGCCTAATTCCCACACTCTGCCTTACCTGTTTTGCTGCCATAATCAATTCTGTAGTAATCCAAGCCTCTAATCCTTTTTGCAACCTCAAGATGGTATATAAGCTTCTGCACCCTACTGAGGATTGAGTAATCAAAACTTGAGATTCCCTGTGTACATATTAATATATTTTATATTGCTTTTCTTTAATTAATTTGCCTTGTGTGAGTTGATGTTTCAACAAACTTTTAGAGGACAAAGAGGTGTTTTATTGTTTGTTTGTTTCTTTTTTTGGCTCCTACAGTTTCAATGTGTCTTTTAGTAGAATCACCATGCATTCTTCTTTTTTGTTTTCAGTTACCTGAAATATCTTTCAAAAACAACCTTTTAAATGTACGTTTTCTTTTTACTTTGCTTTAAAGGGGTCTTTTATATGCCATATAATTATGTCTTCTTTGTGAACCAAAATAAAAATCTTTTTCTCTCAAAACAAGTGAGTTAAGCTCATTCTAATTGTTTTGAATCCTAAGGTTTTTTCTCATCTCTGTAATAATACTTTACCATTTAAAAAATTTTATTTGCTACATTTAATTTTCTAAAAATGTGTATTTTTCATTATTTGCTTATTTGCTTGTTTTATTTAGAAATTGTTATATTTCTTCAAGTTCTTAACTTTTTTACTTATGCTTTTAATGTCTTTAAATGTTTAATTACTTTATCTGTTTACCGTGATATCCTATAATAGATAGTTGTTCAGATAAAAATAAACTTTTCCATTTTCATTTTCCTACTGCCAAAATATGTTCACTTTAAAATGCTTTCCAGCTTTCTAAGTCATTATTCAGTTAAATAATACTTATACTGTAACAAATTCTTCAAGAAGGCCAAAGGGGAAAGACTTTCCTAAGTTCCTATGTGTTGAAAATTTTTTTTCTCTAAAAATTTAACATTTAAAAGACAGATTAGCTGTATGTAACATCTGTGATTCACATTTTCTTTCATTTATTTTTATACTTTGAATACTGCCTCATTGTTACTCCTGTTTGCCTGCTGGCTTTAAAAAGTCTCATGACTGTATGCTACTTTTGCTTTTCTAAGTTATTTTATTTTCTTTGTTCCTTGGATGTCATGATACTTTTATTTCTATTTGAAATGTAACATTTTTACTACAGTATGAATTGGAGTTAATATTTCTTGGTTAATTTTTTTTAGATATCTAGTAACCACTTTCAAATCAACAGAATCATTTGATTGTTGCTGTTGTTTCTATTTCTGGAAAGTTTATTGGAATATACTGACATTGTTTCTCTCTGTGTCCCCACCCAAATCTTATCCAGAATTATAGTCACTATATGCCAGGGGAGGGACCTGGTGGAGGTAATTGGATCATGGGGGCAGTTTTCTCCCATGCAGTTTCCCCATAGTGAGTGAGTTTTCATGAGATATGATGATTTAAAAGTGTGTGGCACACAATAATAGTGGGAGACTTTAACACCCCTCTGTTAATATTAGACAGATCAATGAGACAGAAAATTAATAAGGATATTCAGGATTTGAACTCAGCTCTGGACCAAGCAGACTTAATAGACATCTACAGAACTCTCCACCCCAAATCAACAGAATATACATTCTCCTGAGCACCACATTACACTTACTCTAAAATTGACCATATTATTAGAAGTAAAATACTCCTTAGCAAATGCAAACAAAAAATAAAAATCATAACAAATAATCTCTTAGACCACATTGCAATGAAATTAGACCTCTGGATTGATAAACTCACTCAAAACTGCACGGCTACATGGAAACTGAACAACCTACTCTCCTGAATCACTACTGAGTAAATAACAAAATTTAGGCAGAAATAAATAAGTTCCTTGAAACCAATGAGGAGAAAAACACAATGTACAAGAATCTCTGGGACACAGCTAACGCAGTGTTTAGAGGGAAATTTATAGCACTAAGTGCCCACAGAAGAAAAGCAAGAAAGATCTAAAATTGACACCCTAACATCACAATTAAAAGAAGTAGAGAATTAAGTGCAAAAATATTCGATGGTTAGCAGAAGACAAGAAATAATTGAAGTCAGATTAAAACTTAAGACACAAAAATTCCTTCAAAAAATCAGTGAATCCAGGATCCGCTTTTTTAAAAGATTGAAAATATAGATAGACCACTAGCCAGACTAATAAAGAAAAAAGAGAGAAGAATCAAATAGATACAATAAAAAATGATAACGGGGATATCACCACTATCCCACATAAATACACACTGCCATCTGAGAATATTAAAACATCTCTCTGCAAATAAAGTAGAAAAACCAGAAGAAATGGATAAATTCCTGGACATATACACCCACCAAAGACTTAACCAGGAAGAAGTTGAATCTCTGAATAGACCAATAACAAGTTCTGAAGTTGAGGCAGTAATTAATAGCCTACTCACCAAAGAAAGGTCAGGACCAGAAGGATTCACAGAGGAATTCTACTAGAGGTGCAAAGAGGAGCTAGTAGCACTCCTTCTGAAAATATTTCAAACAATAGAAAAAGAGGGACTCCTAAGTCATTTTATGAGGCCAGCATCATTTTGATACCAAAACCTGACAGAGACACAACAAAAAAAGAAAATTTCAGGCCAATATCCCTGATGAACATTGATACAAAAATCCTCAATAAAGTATTGACAAACCAAATCCAGCAGCACATCAAAAATCTTATCCACCACAATCAAGTCAGCTTCATCCCTGGGATGCAAGTCTGGTTCAACATATGCACATCAATAAACATAATCCATCAAATAAATGGAACCAATGATACAAACCACATTTATCTAAATAGATGCAGAAAAGTTGTAGGGATCCATGAACCCTACACATTGGGGTGCCAGAATGTAGGGAATCCATGAGCCCCACATTGGTCACCAGAATGTAGGGAGACACCCTATATCACCTGTGGTACCCCAAGTTTGGTGGTGACAAACGAATGAGAAAAAGACAGATTAAGAGAGACAATGGGACCAAGGGGCCATCACTCATTACTCTGGAGGAGGCAGTGAAGTCCCTGAGCTCTGATCATCCACACTCACTACTTATTGGTTACAATCACTTTAATCTACAGGGTAGGAGTGGAATGAATCAGTGAGCAGGAAGTGAATCAGTGAGCCAGAACTGGTTTGTCATCCTAAGGACTGATAACAGTGGTGGTTTAGGAGTTTCACAAAACAGGAACATGTGGTTGTCTTTAGCTTATTATCTATGTACAGCTAGTGGAACATGGATCTTAAAGGAGCCTACAAGTCTGGTTACGTCATAGTGCTACAAAGGGGTTTTACATCCTTAAGCACAATGTTTATGGTAATAGAGCCTAGGTCACCCTGAACCAGAGTGTAAGGCACAGAGAGGCCTTCCTCCTCAGAGGCCTCCTGCTGCCTTCCACAGTTTGTTGTTTCTTGTTTATGTGTTACTCATAAGCAATTTATGTAGGCACTCTGTAAGTCCTTTCTCCTTTGCAGCCTCTCCCAACAAAAGGCCTTTGATAAAATTCAACACTCCTTAATCTAAAAACTCTCAATAAACTAGGTATTGATGGAACGTATCTCAAAATAATAAGACATGTTTATGACAAACCCACAGCTGATATCATACTGAATGGGCAAAAGATGGAAGCATTACCTTTGAAAACTGGCACAAGACAGGGTGGGCATGGTGGCTCACACCTGTAATCTCAGAACTTTGGGAGACTGAGGTGGGTGAATCACCTGAGGTTGGGAGTTTGAGACCAGACTGATCAACATGGAGAAACCCTGTCTCTACTAATAATACAAAATTAGCTGGGTGTGGTGGCACATGCCTGTAATCCCAGCTACTCTGGAGGCTGATGCAGGAGAATCACTTGAACCTGGGAAGTAGAGGTTGCAGTGAGCCAAGATTGCAACACTGCACTCCAGCCTGGGCAACAAGAGCAAAACTACATCTCAAAAAAAAAAAAAAAAAAAAAAAAAAAAGAAAGAAAGAAAGAAAGAAAGAAAAGAAAAATAAAATAAATAATGAAGAAAAAAACTAGCACAAGACAAGGATGCCCTCCCTCACCACTCCTATTCAACATAGGAGTGGATGTTCTGGTCAGGGCAATCAGAAAAGAGGAAGAAATAAAGTGTATTCAAATAGGAAGAGAGGAAGTCCACTTGTCTCTATTTGTAGATGACATGATTGTATATTTTGAAAACATTGTCTCAACCCCAAATCTCCTTAAGCTGATGACCAATTTCAACAAAGTCTCAGGATACAAAATTGCTATGAAAAGATCACATTCTTATACACCAATAACAGACAGAGAGCCAAATCATGAGTGAACTCTCATTTACATTTGCTACAAAGAGAATAAAATACCTAGGAATATAACTTACAAGGGATGTGAAAGACCTCTTAAAGGAGAACTACAAACCAATGCCCAAGGAAATAAAAGAGGACACAAACAAATGGAAAAACGTTCAATGCTCATGGATAGGAAGAATGAATATTGCAAAAATGGCCATAATGCCCAATGTAATTTATAGATTCGATGCTATCCCCCATCAAGCTACCATTTACCTTCTTCACCTTAAATTTCATATGGAACCAAAGACCCTGTATAGTCAAGATAATCCTAAGCAAAAAGAATAAAGCTGGAGGTATCACTCTACCTGACTTCAAACTATACTACAAGTCTACAGTAACCAAAACAGCATGGTGCTGAGAGCAAAACAGATATATAGACCAATGGAATAGAACAGAAGCCTCAGAATAACACCACATATCTGCAACCATCTGATCTTTGACAAAAACAAGCAATGGGGAAATAATTCACTATTTAATAAATGGTGTTGGGAAAACTGGCTTGTCATATACAGAAAACTGAAACTGGACCCCTTTCGTACACATTATACAAAAATTAACTCCAAATGGATTAAAGACTTAAACAGAAGACCTAAAACCATCAAAACCCAAAAAGAAAACTTACGCAATATCATTCAGGACGTAGGCATGGGCAAAGACTTCATAATTAAAACACCAAAAGCAATGACAAAAAAGCCATATTTGACAAATGGGTCTAATTAAACTAAAGAGCTTCTGCACAGCAAAAGAAAATATCATCAGAGTAAACAGGGAAACAACAGAATGAAAAAAAATTTCAATCTGTCCATCTGACAAAGGGCTAAATCCAGTATCTACAGAGAACTTAAACAAATTTACAGGGGGAAAAACAAAAACAAAAACAAGCAACCTCATCAAAAAATGGGCAAGGATATGAACTGACACTTTTCAAAAGAAGACATTCATGTGTCCAACAGACATATGAATAAAAGCTCGTCATCACTGGTTATTAGAGAAATGCAAATCAAAACAACAATGAGATACCATCTCATGCCAGTTAGAATGGCTATCATTAAAAAATCAGGAGACAACAGATGCTGAAGAGGATGTAGAGAAATAGCAAAAATTTTATACTGTTGGTGGGGAATTTAAATTAGTTCAACAATTGTGGAAGAGAGTGTGGTGTTTCCTCAAGGATCTAGAACCAGAAATACCACTGGACCTGGCAATCTCATTACTGGATATATACGCAAAGGATTACAAATTATTCTACTATGAAGACACATGCACACATATGTTTATTGCAGCACTGTTCACAATACCAAAGACTTGGAACCAATCCAAATGCCCATCAATGATAAACTGGATAAAGAAAATGTGGCACATATGTACCATGGAATACTATGCAGCCATAGAAAAGGTTGTGTTCATGTCATTTGCATAGACATAGATGAAGCTGGTTCAGCAAACTAACACAGGAACAAAAAAACAACCACCACATGTTCTCACTTATAAGTGGGTGTTGAACAATGAGAACACATGGACACAGGGAGGGGAACATCACACATCCCTGCCTATCAGGGATTGGGGGACAAGAGAATGGATAGCATTGGGAAAACTACCTAATGTAGATGATTTATTGATGGGTGCAGCAAACCACCATGGCATGTGTACACCTATGTAACAAACCTGCATGTTCTGCACATGTATCTCAGAATGTAAAGTATGATAAAATAAATAAAATAAAATAAAATTGTGTGGCCATTCCCCCATCTCACTCTCTCTCCTGCCACCAGGTAAGACATGTCTTGCTTCCCCTTTGCCTTTTGTCATTATTGTAAGTTTCTTGAGGCCTCCCCCATCCATGCAGAATTTCTAGTCAATCAAACCTCTATACTTAGGTAGTTCTGTATAGCAGTGGGAAAATGGACTAATACATACACTGTAACTTGTTTTTATTTTTCTATTTTAAAAATGTTTATCTTTAGTAACGGATAATTTAGACACTTTTGCTTCTTTGTCAGTTTTTCATTTATATTAACCCTAACCATTAAAAACAATTTTTTTTGGTCCTTTTTCTTCTCTTAGTTGTTTTTTGATTTTAATGTCCCTTATTAATTTTTTATGTGAATCTTATTATTTTATGATTTCTAACTTTATATTTTCCTTTACTTTTCTGATGTCAGTGAATTATCTTCAATACTCATTTTTGTCTACTTTTTATTTTTATTTTTGAGATTTCTAACTCAACATGTTTTTACATACTTAACAATTGTTTGTGTATAACTGTTCAGTTGACTTACGTCTTCTTCTCCTTTAGGGTCGTTTTTAGTGAGTATTTTTTCTCCTTTCATATGTTTGGAATTTTATTTCCTGATGTTCTGCAATAGCTGTGTAAGGACTTTACATTTTTCTTATTCATTTTTATAATGATAGAATTTTTCAAAAACTTATTAGTTTAATGGTGCCCTCTTCTGTCAGAAGCACAAAGCCCAATTACTTTAACATATTTTGTTTTAGTTGTTTTGGGGATGCTGGAGGTTTTGTGAGAATGCCAAATTTATGACTCTATTTTGTCTCTCAATACCTTAATTTTTTTCTTTTCTTCTCCAATTTCTAAAGGGTATTTTTTCACTTTTTCTTTATTTTCCCACACATATAATTTATGTTTCAACAACTAACTTTTAAATCATAAAATATTTTAGAATTGAGCTAACTGCTTTAAATAGCACCTGTAGCTTTAAATTGTGCTTTTTCAAGTGGCTAATTTGAAGTCCCTGTCCTGTTGACCATAGTCTAATTTGCCTAGAGAGTTTTCCAGTGTTTTTGGGTTTAGAGTGAATTTAATCTTCTCTGCAGTTTTTAGAAATCCTGCTCAAGTTCCTTTAGTAGTTTGCTATTCTACAGATTTTCTGTCTACCTTTGCTTTTGAGGAATTTGTGCGGCTGTGCTGATGTGGGTTGGTAGCCCAAGATGCTGCAAATCGTAGCTTGTTGGTATTTCACTTTTATTCACTGTTATTTTGCAGTTTAGTATTATCTGTCTTTGAGTTAGGCCAAGTGTACATTTTAATATTGAAACTGTTTTTTCCATCTTGTAATTTCATATTAAGTGGCAAGTACATTGGGAGACATGTTTTATTATGTATTTAATTTTGTCCTTCACTACATATCTTATAATATTTTAAGAATGGCACTTCAAAAAGGTATTAGTCTTAAAAAAGTTTGTCCTTAGAGCAAAAAATTAATATTAGTAAATCAAAAAATGTGGCCTTAGGAAAGTTATTCATCATTTTAGTGAATCAGTGTCCTCATCTATAAAATGTAAATAATATTAGTGCCAAACTCATAGGATTATTACAAAAACTACACAAAATAACATGTAAAGTCTTTATAATATTACCAACTACATTAGTTGATAACATTAAGTTTTATCTTTTCATAATCTTCAGTATTATGTCAATTTTTACTGTGGTGAAAATAAGAACTGTAGCTAGTAAAATTAATATTATATGATACATGTGCATACATAAACATTTAAATAGTATGCCATTAAATAATATTTAAAATACATCAGACTAGGATTTTTAATGCAGGATTTTTTTTTAAATTAATATAATAGTATGTTTTTTATTTCACAATCTTGAAGTGTACAAGATTCATTTTACTACTTTATAACTTTAAGAAAATACATTAGAAAAGTTATCTCTCTCTATGTATAATATCTATATACAGATATATATAGATATATATATACATAGAAGCAAAGTTCAATGAATATTTTTGGCAAAATATTCCTATTTATTTTATTTTATTTTTTAAAAAATTAATAAAAGTTTTTAAATGTCAAGAAGTTTACAAAATATTCTATTAAAATAACAGCTTAGAATATCATATTTTAAAACAAAATTATGGATATCTCTGCTTTTTACAGTGGTTTCTTCATAGATATTTGATTTTATTCAAGCGTTTTATTCATTGATTTGTTTCCAAGTTTTGGAGATTCAAATTTCAATCAGTATATACAGTTAAACATTAAAAGTAAATAAATAAGCAACTCACTTTGACTCTCATTCGTCTTCTATTTGCTATTATTAAGAATTCTAAATCTATTTTTGCAATCTTAAAAATATATATATTTATATATCATACTGTAAAATAGTCATGAATATATAAGATTTTATAAGATACAGATATTAGATTTATATGTGTATAGTTTATACTTAATAAATAACAGAAATAACATTTCCAAAATATAACTATTCAATGACTGATTATATTTATAACATGAATGAAATTAATTTCTGCTAAAGATTTTAGTGTACCAAATGTTAACATATTAGTTTGGCAAAAGTAACTTGAATCAATAATGTTAACTTTCTTCTGTTTTCTTTTTTATTTATATTTATTTATTTATTTATTTATTTATTTAAGACTAGTCAAGTGCAGTAGTGACAAGGGGGGGAAAGAGTAGAACAAGGAGTTCGATCTGTAACTGACTGTGAACAATCAATTGAGATAACGCACTACTTTTGGACCAGCCACTTTCTTCTGTTTTCAGTCAAATAAACCTTTTAGACACTTCTTTGTAGATATTTATTCACTTACTTATTTTAGGCTCAATTTAAAAAATTATTGTTAATGTTTATTATAATTGCATGTTTAAAATTGTATGTAATTATGGTAGAAAATGGTATATGTATACATATGATTAATGTATGTATTATAAAATGACTACCACAATCAGCTAATAAACATGTCTGTCACCTCAAATATGTTTGTGTGTGGTAAGAACATTTAAGATCTACTTTTTAGCTATTTTCAACTGTAAATACAGTATTATCAAATATAGCCATCATGCTTTACAATAGATCTCCAGAACTTATTCAACCTATCTAAGTACAACTTTGTATGCTTTGGCTAACAACTTCTCATCCCTCTTTCTTTTCAGGCCTTGGTTCCCATCATTCTTTTCTCAGCCTCTGTACATTTCACTGTTTTATATTTCACAAATGAGGTTGTGCAATAATTTCTTTCTGTGTCTGGCATATTTCACGTATCATAATGACCTCCAGGTTAATCCGTGTTGTCACAAATGGCAGAATTTAATTCTTTCTTTTTTTAAGGCTAAACAGAATTTCATTATGTATATACTCCAAATTTTTAAACCATTCATCTGTTGATGAACACTTAACGTTCCTCTCAAATTTTAACTTTTGGGAATAATGGTACAATCAGCATGAGAGTGCCAATATTTTATTTTTAAAATCTATACCCAGAGGTAAGATTGCTGAATCATAAGGTAGATCTATTTTTAAATTTTTTGAGGAGACCTACACTGTTTTCCTAAAGGCTATACCAATTACACTTTAACCCATTGTGTACCAGGGTTGCTTTTTCTCCAAATCTTCACCAATATTTGTTATCTTTTATCTTCTATATATATTTTAAAGTACACGGAATTCAATTTCAAATTTTTTGTAACATATATCACAAGTTTTGAATAAAATCAACAGGAAATACAATTTGTATAAAACATATTTTCTGAATGTTCAATAAAACAAAAGTCTCTTCATGCAATTGTGAAGTAAGTCCCCACATCATTTTTGTTGTGCTTCACTGCTAAATAAATTATTTCCAAAATTTATGGATATTACCAAAACCATTGTCATAATTTTTACATAAAATTAATAAAAACCACAGAGCTATGCACATAACAATCTTATTATTGTACCTCTGAGCCCACTTCAGAGATGACTAACAGCAAATGAAATAAACAATTCTTACAATCTTAAACATATTATTCTACTAACTTTATAAAAAGATGCTAATGATTAAAACTTACAAACTTCCACTCAATTGACAACTTTCTAATAAATGGTTAAACTACAACCAGTACACATATTTTTATTATAAAACTGTCAGACTATAAAAAATATTCCCTACACATTTTTGAGCAAAAATCCAACATGTTTTGTTTTGTTTTCTGAGAATGACCATAGTACTCTTCCTTCTAATCAAATGCACAAATAAGTATAAATTACTTTTGTAAAGAAATATAGATATGCAAAACCAGTATTGGAAAACTGTCAACATAAATACTTTTGTTCATTGTTTTAATATTCATTTGTAAAGTATTATTTGTTGCATATCTTTTCAAATAATGTAAATTGATATTTAATTTGGAAACTCTTTTAAAGCATGCATAATAATACAAGTAATTTCACTAGTGGTTTACTTACAAATATATTACATATATATGTATAAATATAAAACTCATCCTAGCTCGTTAAAGCGAGCATTGATAGTCTGTATTTTTGCTGAAACTATCTTTAGCAGTGAACTTGTAATACATAATGTATTTTGAAATTACAAAAGGAGTGTGAATGTCCTCATTCCACTGAGGAAATAGTGATCTTGAATTTGATGGCTGGTTATTACAATTTTGTTCTGTTTATGATATCATATAATTTTATAGATTTTGAAATATGCACTGTAAGCAATATATTCCTCTATACTACTTTGAGTTATTTCTTAAAAATGTCCTGCTAACTTCATATAAATTCAAATTATTATTTATAAATTTCTTCCTATAAAGTAAGATCAGCCAACTCACTTTTCCCATAGATGTTAAGAGGAAAAATAAGTTAATTTTTTAAACAAGAAGAAATAATTATTTTGTGTGATATAGTTAGATATAATTTTTTTATTTATATTATCAAAACATTAACACAATATTGCTTTTCTCTGACATACAATAAGCTAACAAAATTATAATCAAATTTTCCTTTGAGTAAGAGTTGGTCTTTAAAAAATTAGTTATTAATTTAGTTTTTCCATGCCGTATAACATACCAAATAATGTATAGAACTATTAACTGTTGGGGTTATAAGAAAACTTATAAACCATCTAATACAGCTGTCTTTTAGGGGAAAGAGATTATTTCATATTGGCCCTAAAGAAATGGAACTCAATTCTTCACTTAACATCAATCAAGTTAAGAGAAGCTCATTCTTTCCTAAGGAAGATTACACCCAATAAAAGACACTTGTTCTTTGGAGAGTGGTTCTCTGTGTTTAAACGTCTTAAAATCGCCATTCATCCATTTGTCCCGAATCATCTGGCACCATCACTTCTTTTGGGGGAGCAACGTGGTAAATATTTGAAGAGAGCCCTCAATACTGTTTATTTCCCAAATAAGCTCATCCAGTAACTTACATTTTTCATAATGATGGTTATGTCTTCATTGTTCTTATGAATCAATGTCCCTATTAATGTTTGAGATTAATAACTCAGAGCAAACGATGCTGGAATTTGATGTCCTATGTAGTTCTGCAGCTTAAAATTGCAATTGCTTCTTTTTTTCTTTTAAAGCCAAACTACATTTTTATATAAGATAGTCAAACATTTAACATTTTAATTTTCATTGATTATTTATATTTTCAAATTATATACAAGACTTCCTTATGAGCCTCATAAAATTTGTTCTTTCAGCTTCAATGTGTCATTTGATTCCATAAATAACATAAACCATAAACAAGATTAGTGCTTAAAAATTTTAACATATTCCTTTGAACAGACAATGCAAAGGTAAAAATAATTACAATATATATTTTACCAAAGCAGCAAATAAAGTACCATGAAAACACTGAGAAAAGAATAACTAATCTGATCTTATATTATTTATACCATTAACCTTGAAAATTCATACTATCACAGCAATCTTGTTCTAGAATAATTCCCTTCATATACTGATAATTTTTACACCTGGTTCACTGTTATCATCTATATTTTTAACATTATTCAGAGTGACTTCAGTGTCCATGTGGGTAACTCATCCATAATACTGTTTTTACATGTATTTAGCAATTTATTTCTCATGACTGATTTCACCTCATCTCTAGCAGCAACAGAAGAGTCATAGCTTTTTATTAGCATTGTCTAATGTTGCTTCACCTCTCAATAAAATACAAACTCATTTCTCTGCAAATATAAACTCATATTTTACTTATTAAATTATCCCCATTACAACTATTATTTAATTAAGAAATACATTAATATTCTTTTTATTTGTTTTACAGTGTTATTAATCATTCTATGTATCTTTTATCGTTGAGAGAAGTGCACAGTTTTTAAATTTAGCCTCATAATGGAAACATTTTTTAAACCTAAATAATTAAAAATTTTGGTAGATATGAAGTTGAATTACTGAAGCCTCAAAGGTTATTTTTTTCAATTCTCTCTCATTACCATTATAGAAGGAGATTTTCTAATGCAATAATAACAAATAAAAGTTATCTTCAACTAGGTGTCTTGTTAATATACAGGATGATAATCATATGATAAAATGGATAAGGACAAAGTTGAAAATATTTAAAATGTCAAAATTGTCTAGTTCATTATTCTTATTTTCTCAATCAAAATGGTTATCTACAAATGAGACTTCCATTTTCATCACTCTTCTGATAAATATTAAATTATAAGTTTGGCCATAACTGTCCAGTTGTCTTTCAAAAGCATAGGAACCAATTTACTAGTACATTATTGTTCCCTAAACAGAACACCAATCTATTACAATACTAGTGTCAAATGAATTTTACTTATTAGCTAGTTCTAACTTTACTTTCAAATATAATATATATATATATATAAGAACACTATCAAGAAATATGATTTTCAGCACGTTCCCATTTATATCTTCCTGGAAATGGTGATGGTACTGTAAAAGAAATCAACGTTATCTAGAGATTTGGAACCAGACACAGTTTAGCTGAGGGATATTTGAATCTTCACAATTATGTCCACTAAATTTTACCAGAATTTCCATAAGTTGTTTTTAATTCTGCATACCAAAATATTTATTATTTTTTGCTCTATATCTTGTAAATCTTTTTTAATCTTTGCAAATATTATTTTTTCCTAGAATTTGCCTTGCTATTAACACAACTATAACAGCCTTCCTTTGTATAATGTTAGCATGATATATAACTTTCTATCCATGCATTTAAAGGTTTGTTTTGCTTAATGGATTTCCTAGTTTTCTTTATCGCTTTGTTTGTTTTGTTGTATTTATTTGTAGGCAGGATATAAGTAGGTGCTGCTTTTTACATACAATCTTACAAGTCCTGTTTTTATTTGCAATGTTTAAACAACTTACATTGAATATTTTTTTGAAACAGATTTCGGTATATCATTCTACCATTTTTCTTTTTTTCTTTTTCTGCATTCTTTTGTAGTAATTAAACAGCATTTTACTAAAGGGAACATGACAATTTTCTGGACGTAAAACGTCACTGTTTGGATTACTTTTATTTTTTTGCATATGGTTGTCTAGATGCTTCAGCACCATTTGTTGAAAATACGATTTTACTTTTATTATATTACCTTTGCATCTTTTTCAAAGATAATTTAACTGTATTTATGTGGGCCAATTTCTTGGCTCGCTATTCTGTTCCATTTATCTATTTGTGTATTATTTGCCTCTATTACACTGTCTTTCTTAGTGTAGCTCCATATGAGTATTAACGTCGAGTGTTAGCCCTCAATTATTTTCTTCTCCTTCAATATTGTGTTGGCTGTTTTGTGTCTTTCCTTCTGCAACATACACTTGAGAATGAGTTTGTCAATGTCCACAAAATAATCATCTATTGAAATTTTAATTAGGATTGCATTGAAACTATAGTCCAAGTTGGGAAAAATTGACTAACTTCTTGACAATATTGTGTCTTCCTATTCATAAACTTAAAATATCTTTCCACTTATAAAGTTATTTGATTTGAGTAATCAGTTTTATATTTTTCTCATATAGATTTTGTACTATTTTTAAATTTATACCTAAGTATTTCATTAATTAGAATGTTAATATAAATGTGTTTATTTTAAAATTATTTTTAAATTTCAAATTGTACTCGGTTGTTTCTTGTATTTACAAATAAACATTTTACAAAAAGCTACTAATTTTTTAATACTAACTTTGTATCCTAAATCCTTGTTATAATTAATTATTAGTTCCTCGAGTATTTTGTCAATTCTTTCAGACTTTCTAAATGGATGATCATGTCATCTTTGAACTAAAAAATATATTTCTTCCTTGCCAAACTATATTTCTTTTACTTCTCTTTCTCATCTTATTTCATTAGCTAGAACATACAGTGTGAGGTTGAAGAAGTGGTAAGAAGGAATATTCTTGCCCTAACTTAGTGAGAAAACTTCTAGTTTCTTATCATTAAGTATAAAGTCAGCTGTAGTACTTTTTTTTTTACAGGTACTTTATCAAATTGTGGTCATTCTCCCATATTTCTAGCCTACTGAGAGTTTTTTGTTTGTTTTTTTTTAACATGAACGGTTGTTACATTTTGTTAAAAGCTTTTTTGTATATGTTGACCTGATCATGTTTTTTTTTAGCTTATTGATGTAATAAATTACATTAATAAATTTTCAAATGTTCAAATTACTTTGCCTAAATGAGATAAATTCCTCTTTGTTTTATGTAATTCTTATACACTATTGAATTTATCTTGATAGTATTTTGTTGAGGATTTTTGCATCTATGTTAGGAGAGACATTGGTTGTGGTTTATTTTTATTTTTATTTTTTGTAATTTCTTTGTCTGATTTTGTTATTAAAGAAATGCTTGTTTCATGGAATGAGTAAGAAAGTCTGCTTCTGTCCCCTGAAAGTAATTGCAGAAAACAATTGGAATAACTTCTTTCTTAAGCATTTTGAAGAATTCTTCAGTAAACCCATCTGGGCCTCATGCTTCCCATTGTGAAAGGTTATTAGTTATTGATTCAGTTTCTTCAGTTGAATCGTTTATTTGTCCTTGGGTGAGTCTGTCGAATTGTGTCTTCTAAGGAAGTGGTCCAGTTCATATATGTTATCAAGTTTGTGAACATAAAGTTTTTCATAGTATTCCTTTATTCTCCTTTTATTGTCCATGGGATCTGAAGTGACGCTTCTTTTTGTAATTTCTGAAAGCAGTTTATCTCTTTTATTTTTTTATTTAGATAGCAAAGAATTTTATCAATTTTATTTATATTTTCAAAGAATCTGCTTTTGGTTTTGTTGATATTCTGTACTGATTTCCTGCTTTCAATGTCAATATTTTTTTATCATATTTATTATATATTTTTTTTTGCTTACTTTTTATTTAGTTTGTGCTTCTTTTCTGGTTTGGACAGGTGAAAACTTATATTTTTGGTTTTAGGTTTTTGTTCTTTTCTAATATACACATTCAATTATAATATTTTCCTAAAAGGCCCTACTGTTATTGTATCTTACAAATTTTTATGTTGCATTTTTATTTTTCTTTAACTAAAAATATTTCTTGAAATTTTTTCTTTAGTCCATGTGTTATTTAGAAGTGTGTTGTTGAATATCTACCTATTCAGAGATTTTAAAATTTATCATTCATTCATTGATTTCTTCTTTAAATCCAATGTGTTCTGAGATTAAATATTAGATAATTTTTATTATTTTAAAATTTTAAGTGTGCTTTATGGCCCCGAATGTGTTCTATCTTAGTGAAACATTCCACATGAGACTGACAGGAATGTGTATTCTGCTGTTGTTGGGTAAAGTACAGGCCCGTCTCAGTAATATTTCTTGTATCATTCCAGACTACTGTGATAAAGGGAATATCACAATGAAATTATTCAAACAAATTTTTGTTTTTTCAGTATACATAATACTTATGTTTAGACTATATTGTAGCCTATATGCACAATAATATTAATTTGAAAAAGGGCGCAATTTAATTAAAAAATATTTTATTGGCAATAAATGCTAACAATAATCTAAGCCTTCAGTGATTTTTAAATCTGCTGCTGATGAAGGGTCTTGCCTCAATGTTGATGACTAATGACTAGTCAGGGTTATGGTTGCTGAAGTTTAGGGACACTGTGGAAATTTGAAAAAAATAAGATAACCATAAAGTTGACCACATCGATGAACGCTTTCATGAAAGATTCTATGTTGCACAAAATGCTGTTTGATAGCATTTTACTCAAAGAAATCGAACTCAGTCCTCTGAAACCTTGCCACTGCTTTCCAACTAAGTTTATGAAATATTCTGAATTTTTTATTGTCATTTCAACGATGTTCACAGCAACTCCATGAAGACTAAATTCTCTCCCAGGAAACTGCTTTCTTTGCTCATTATAAGAAGCCACTCTCTATTCATTTAAGTTTGATAATGTGATTACAGCAACTTAGTTATATCCTCAAGCCCCACTTCTCATTCTAGCTGTCTTGCAATTTCCACAACTTTGCCATTACTTGCTCCACTCTAGTCTTATACCCTTCAAAGTCATTGACTTTAGGGGTTGAAATTGACTATTTGCTACCTCATGTTAATGTTGATATTTTGACCTACTCACATGAACCATAAATGATCTCAATTACATCTAGAATGATTATGTTTTTTCCACAAAATTGTTTACATTGCCTATTTTTATCAGAAGAATCACTATTTATGGCTGGTATAGCCTTACAAAATATACTCCTTAAGCAATACAACTTGAAATTAACAATTATTTTTTGATCCATAGACTGAAGAATAGATGTACTGGCAGACATAAAAACAGTATTATTATTTCTTTGTAAATCTCCATGAGAGATCTTGGGTGACTAGATGCATTGTCACTGAGCAATAATATTTTACAATTTTTTTTTTTTTTCTGAGCAGTTGGTCCAATAATGGGCTTGAAATAGTCAGTAATCTATGATGTACATAGACATGCTGTCATCCAGACTTTGGTTGTTTCATTTATAGAATGTAGGCAGCTTAGATTTACCATAATTCTTAAGGTTCTAAGATTTTTGAAATAGCAAATGAGCATTAGCTTCAATGTAAAGTCACGAGCTGCCTTATTCCCTAACAAGAGGGTCTGACTCTGAAATTTTAAAGAGAGACATTAACTTTTTCTTATGTAAAAATCCTCAATGCCATTTTATGTAACATAAAACTATTTTATCTACACTGAAAATCTGTTCTTTAGTGTAGTCATTTCATCAATTAGCTTGATTTTCTGGGTCACCAGCTGCAGCTTCTATGTTAACACTTGCTGTATCACCTTGCACTTTTATTTTATAGAGGCAGGTTGCTTTCTTAAATCTCATGAACCAACCTCTGCTTTCAAACATTTCTTTTGCAGCTCTCTTGCCTCTCTTAGCCTTCATAGAACTGAAGACAGGGCCTTGCTCTGGATTGGGCTTTAGGGTACGTGAATGATGCAGCTGGTTTCATCTTCTATCCAGGCCACTACAACTTTCTCGGCATTAGCAATAAAGCTGTTTTGCTTTCTTATCATGTGTGTGTTCACTAGAGTGCCATTTTCATTTCCTCAAAAACTTTATTTTGCCTTCTTAGCTAACTGCTTCTTGCAAAAATACTAGCTTTGGCCTATTTTGGCTTTTGACATGCCAAGTCTAATTTAAGGTGAGAAAAGTGTGACTCTTCCTTTCACTTGAACACTTAGACCCATTGCAGGGTTATTAATTGGTCTAATTTCAATATTGTTGTGTCTTCCGGAATAGGAAGACCCAAGAAGAGGGGGGAGAGATGACGAACATTCTCTCAATGGAGATTCTGAAGACTAATAACATTTATTCTGCCTTATACGGGTCTAGTTCACAGCACCCCCAACAATTAGAAGGGTTGTTAAAGTCTCTAATTACAATAGTGGGCTCATCTATTTCTCCTTGCAGATCTGTATGTTTTTGCCTCATGTTGTTTGATTCTGTATTATGCATACATGTTAAGTATTGCTATATATTCTTGTAGACTTGACTCCTTCATCATTAGGTAACGTCCTTTATTCCTAAAAAATGTTTCTTGGTTGAAGTCTGCTCTGTCTGAAGTTAATATAGCTACTCCCACTTTCTTTAGATTAGTGTTAGTATTATATATATTTTTTCCATTAATGTATAATCTTTATCTCATATAAAACTATTTTATCTATGCTGAAAATCTGTTACTTAGAGTAGTCATTTTCATCAGTTATCTCATCTTGATCATCTAGATCACTTGCTGCAGCTTCTGTGTTAGTACTTGCTGCATCACCTTGCACTTTTATTGATAGAGGTAGCTTCTTAAATTTCATGAACCAGCCTATGCATCTTTTTACTTAAGGTTTGTTTCTTTTCAACAACATATAACTGGGTCTTGAGTTTTGTCTACTGTAACATACTGTGTCAATTACTGTTACAATTGTCACAGTAACTGTGACAATTACTGTGCTTCAATTGGTGCATTTGTACTGTTGCTATTCAAAGTGATTATAAATATGGATTGGTTAATATCTACTATATTTATTATTGCTTTTTATGTTTTTCCTTTGTCTCTATTTTTGTCATCTACTCTTTCTCTGTCTCTTGTGGTTTTAATTGAGTATTTTGTATAATTTTTTCTCTTATATTATCATATGAGTTATATTTTTTTATTTTATCTTTTAGTGATTTCCTGAGAGTTTGAACATAGCTTGAAAACTAGTAAAAGCCCACTTTCAAATAACACTATACCACTTGACGAGTAGTATGAGATTATAACAAAGTAACTATAATTCTTCTTCCCTCCCATATTTTGTTCCATTGCTGTATTCATTTTATTTATGTATAAGAATATATAACACATGTTTATATTTATATATATGATGTATACATAAGTATATATAATTGAATACATATTGCCATTTTTGTTTTGAAGAAACTGTTATATGTTAGATTAAATAAGAATAAAAAGTTTTTATTTGATATTCACTTATTCTTTACTTAATGCTCTTCCATTCTTAACGTAAATTCAATTTTCTGGCCTATATTATTTCATTCTGTCTAAAGAATTTGTTTTTCCCTTTCTTGTGAGGCAAATCTGTCAATAAGTCACTCCAATTTTATTTTGTTTCTAAAAGTACTTAGTTCACTTTCTGCTTTCAAGGGTAGTATTTTAGGACACATAATTCTAGGTTAGTTGTTTTGCTCTCTCAATACTTTTAACTATTTCATTCTGCTACCTTGGTTGCCAGATAGTGCAACTGATTCTGAGGAAAGTTAAATATTATTTTATACGTAAGGTATTGTTTTTCCTTCCTCTAGTTTCATTCAGGATGTTTTCTCTGATCTTTGATTTTTCTGTCATTTGAAAATGATATGTCTATATATACTTCTTTTTGTATTTATCTAGTTTGATATTTTATGAACTTCTTGGATTTGTGCTTTGGTGTCTGAAACAAATTGGAAGAAATTATCAGTCATTGTGTTTTCAAATATTTTTTTCTTTCTCTCCTTTTTCTCCTCTAGTATTTCCATTGCATATCTATTAAATCTTTTGTTGTTATTCTAAAGTCCTTAGGTATTCTCTCTTTGTTTTTTCAGTCTTCACTCTCTTTGCTTTTCAGTTTTGAAAGTTTCTATTCCAAGCTCAGAGATTCCTTTCTGAGCCATATCAGGCAATCACAGGTATTATTTATTAATATTTCTGTTATGAAGTTTTTTTTTTATCTCTAACATTTTTTTTTAAGGATATCCTCTTCTTTATAGACTTTCCCATGTGTTCTTGCATGCAGTCTCCTTTACCCATTTGAGCCCTAAGCACATTATTCAAAAAGGTTTTAAATTCTAGGTCTGATAATTCCAACATCACTGCCTTGTTTGGTTTTGTTGCTTGCTGTGTGTCTTTCCAAATTCTTTTTCAACTGTTTCTCATTTTTTCCCTTTATCCTGAGATGGGGACTGTTAGCTAGAGGTGGGTAGAGTTCAGTATTTTCCTTCCTCCACAGGAAAGGTTAGAGACAACTGGAATTGGGTATTTATTTCCCTTCATCCAGGTTAGTTTGGCTTTTATAATATTCCATCAGAATGTGATCTGGTCAAACAGTCTTTGCTAAGACAGACTTCCTTAATAAGAACAGATCATTCTGGCATATCTTAAAATGCTTCCTTTTTCCCTCTCCTTACCGGAAGAATGAAGAGATCTATGATAAGTTGGTCAAGTTCGTAGAGGTAAAACTCACAAAACTGTGGGGTGACTTGTAGTACATAACTCTACAGCTTGTCTGAAGTTAGCCTCTAAAAAATTGCCAACTGTAGTTTAAGTTTTCCCATCCCAGCACGGATTTCCTCAGTAGTTTCCATTTGTCAGTCTCTGCCCCTGTAAGCCATGATTTCCTTCATTTTTCTGTCTGACTCTGTCTGAGTCTTGGTTGAAACCATTTTTCCTGTATCCATCTCTCTCTTAAAGATCCAAGAGAGTTGTTGATACTTCAGTCTGTTCATATATTTACTTTAGTACAGATGGTGACTTGGATACTCCTTATATGCAGAGCCAGAAACCCTGATGACTACCATTACTTTTTAGAAATTGTCACTTTTTAAAAAATGTCCTCATTAGCCAGAGTACTACAATGTAATAAGATAAAGCCACTAGTCTAAGGATCTCTTCTTAATTTTTTTAAATAATTTATTTTTCATTTGTGGTCTGTTTTATTTTTACTGTTTAATAAAGTTTGTTAGACTTTTTACTGTCAAACTATATAGTATCAAATTTCTTGGAAGAGCTATGTGCCCTCCAGATGAAAGCATATTCTATAGTATCAGGAAGCAAGGGCTATCGGGCTTGAGTATATCTTGACTTATGTCAAGGTTGCAGTCTGCATTTTTTTATTGTTTGGACTTGTTTAATATATCTTTGTCATTTCCTATTATCATAGCTTATTTAATTTTGTTTATCACTTTGCTTTATATATTTTTCCATCTATAGGACATATCTAGAATTTGCATATCAGGGTTCAGTTAAGAACATTAAACCACTATGAGTAATATGCAGTAAGGTATTTATTATAGAAATTAGATCTTATCTATTTATGAAATCCAGTGAAGATATCTATGGGAAGCTCTTCTATCTTTGTATTATGGTGAGCCCAAAGTCACTGAAGGCCAAGAGTAGCAGTAAGTACAAAGGGAAAACATACAGAAAGTAAGAGTATATTATACAGACCAATTGGATCCAAGAAAGAAACCTAGAACTAATGAGGTCAGAGAAGAAATCAATTACAATTCTCATGAACTCTAATTGTAACAACATGATCAACTTACATTACAGACTTTTGTCCTTTGTCATGAAGTTGTACATAAAAATGGTTCAGAAGTCAGAGAAGCAGAACAGAGATACCAAATGGAATCTAGAGAAGTTCAGCCTAAGCTGCTTCCCTATGCCAACAATTACAGGAGACTTGCCTAGAAATTATAGTCCTCATGGTTACCTTTCAAGTTCATTTAGAACCCCAGAATGCTTTAGCCTGTGGTGGTGGGACTAGCTAGAACTCAGGTTTCAATCACTAGGTTGGAAAACTTCCCCTGGCTAGGGCTGGTGTAAATGCTGTCTCTATGGGCTCTGGCTGAATTCTCTCCTTGTTTCATTCTGTGGTGACAGGGAAACACTGAGTATAAGTTTCAGTGCTGAGCTTTCTACCCCTCAAGCACACAGATTCTGTCTCTGAGTCACTCATTTGTTGCTGGGCAATGGGAGAGGTGATATATCAGCAAATCAAGATTGTCCTTTCTACCCTCTTCAGTTTATCTTTCCTAGATATGATGTTAAAACCAGATACTGAGATTTCTCACCTTATTTTTGGCTCTTATGAAGGTGCTTTCTTTTATGGATGGCTATTCAATGTGGTGTTCAGGAGTCACAAGGGGAAGAGGGTCATTTTGTTCTTCCCTCTAAGGCTCTATTAAATATCTTAAATGTGATCATCTTATTACAATTATGTAAAAGCATGTCCAGGACTTGAATTCAGATGTGAATCAAGCAGACCTAATAGACATCTACAGAACTCTCCACCCCAAATCCACAGAATATACATTCTTCTCAGCACCACATCGCACTTACTCTAAAATTAGCCACATAATTGGAAGTAAATCACTCCTCAGCAAATGCAAAAGAACAGAAACCATAAAAAACAGTCTCTCCCATCACAGTGTAATCAGATGAGAACTCAAGAGTAAGAAACTCACTAAAAACTGCACAACTACATGGAAACGGAACATCCTGCTCCTTAATGAGTACTGGATAAATAGTGAAATGAATGTAGAAATAAAGATGTTCTTCCAAACCAATGAGAATGAAGACAATGTACCAGAATCTCTGGGACATTTTTATTTATTTATTTATTTATTTAATTTATTTATTTTGAGAGGGAGTTTCGCTCTCGTTACCCAGGCTGTAGTGCAACCTCCGCCTCCTGGGTTCACGAAATTCTCCTGCCTCAGCCACCATGCCCTGCTAGTTTGTATTTTTAGTAAAGACAGGATTTCACCTTGCTGTATCAATGACTGGATTGTTTATTTTTTTACTCCCAAAGAGTTTTGTGGCTCTTTCAAAGTTTTGACCTATTTTATCATAGATGATATAAAACTTTTCTGGCTTTTTTGCGTTTTGAAATGTCTCTAGTTTTTTATCTGTTGACCAAGAAAAGAAAACAAGTACATTTCAAGGTAAATATGTGTTGTTTTGTAAGGTAGAGGTTTCCATATTTTTCTTAGGCATGGTACTAGCACTATCTTTATCAGGGAGCAATTGGCTGATTCTACAGTGTAAAATTTTTCAAAGGAATATGTTGAGTTAATATTTTCATCCATATTTATCTATTTATTCCCTTTCCAATCTTAGACTTTCACCCTTTTAACAGGGGCTTGATCAGACATACATGATGGCCTGATTGAGAATAAAACAAGATCTTTATAACTGCTTTTCTTGTAATGTCTTTCTTTGCATTCTCCTCATGTATTTCTGCTTTCTGATGCAGAAGACTGGAGTCTCTCTGTATGTTGCCAAAGACGTCTTCTGGCTTTCAAACTTAACTTTTAATGGATGATTAATTCTTCTAAGTGTTTTTCCTGTAAAGCATAGATTTCCCAAAATTTGAGTGTCATATCATTATTACATCATTTTATACTCAACAAAATTCTCTTGCTCTGATAAAGTATTGCAGGTCACCATTAATGAAAATTTTAACAGACATATTACTGTCACATGTTCCACCTATCACAACTGATAAGGACTACATTGCCAGTGAGGCATTGAGTAAACAAGCTACAAAATCACATGTTAAAGTCCGTTTCCTAACTGCTATGTTCTGACTAATCTTTGGACTAGCAATCACATGTCTGGTTTCTCTTGAAGCAGCCTTTAGGGTAGAAATCTATATTTAAATAATTGTAAAAGTTAAAGACCAAAAACTTTCAGGAAGTATTGTAAGTAAAGTCAAGCAGAGCAGGAACTTGAACTACAATGCAGTTGCCTAAAAGTTCTCAGTTCATCCATGAGAAAATATGGAGATGGCTTAGCCTTTAGCCATGCTCGTAATTGGGATGAAGACCCAAGCTATTTGCATGCCCATCAACAAATCATTGAATTCTTTTACACAGAGACATGAACTTAGGTGAAATGGCCTCTTTAATCCAGCAAATTTCCCAGGAAGGAACTCAGATAACAGCAGTCAATACAGTCTATACTATCTGGGCAAATGAGTTTCTCAGCCCTCAAGGAATGGCATCTGGTGCCTTGCCTTGTATTCACTAAACAATGTGTAGTTTTTCTTACTTCTTATTGTTGTAGAATTTCTTGATAATTATGATGAAAAGTAAAGATTTACCAAGGCAGGAAGCACAAAGGTTTTTGGGAACATTTAAACTAACACATGCTTCATTCATATATTTGCCAAAAAAATGATGAAGTTTGATGGTGTATACATGAGAATTGAAAGGGTAATTGATCTTTTAGGGTTTAATTGCTAGGTTAGATATAGCAAAGAGGTTCATGTTTTATTACATTTTTTTCCCTATTATATTTTTATGTCAGTAATTTTTATAACATAGGTCAACATAGAGTATACACACACACACACACACACACACACAGAAGCACAAATATTCTTAATAATTTACCTAATAATTAGCATCAGTCACAACTCTTTATAATTAATTATTTGTCTTTCTTAAATTACATTATCTATTTTAGTCATTCCCTGGGAAATATAATTCTTTAAACCCTATTATTCACTTTTTTTCTATTCACCTGCATAAATTCAACTACTGACCTTTATTTTTCATACAATTAAGTTCAAATTAATACAATTTGAACACTATTGAGTAAACTAAAATGATAAAGGATTGGTTTTACTTACATTTTATGATAAACTTAAATACTAATTATTATTGCTATGAAATTCTCACATTTAGCTCTTTTTCCTCTCAGGAATAATTTTTTTCTTAATCATTCTTTAGATACTAACATTAATATTAATAGATATTAATCTATTACAAAAACAGAAGCTATCAAGTCCTAAACTCCCAATATTTCTACCACTAAGTTTATCACCTTCTGCATACATTTGTTTCTTCACTTTTCTTAAAGTATGAGTATCTGCCTGTTTGGAGTTTCCCTCCTAAATTAGCATTCTAGTACCAGAGTATCAAGCCCTAATGGAAAACAAAGGGGAGCGGAATGTGACTTTTTACAGTGTACCTTTCATGGGATATTTCTTTTACCTAGTGGCTGTCTTAATGCCTAGTTACCTATGACCAGGAGATATCTCACATGAAAACCTTATTTATCCTGGCAGACACCTTTGCCTCACTTGTGTCCAGTTTATGCTGCCTGGCCATTTCTCTGGAGCTAAGAGCCCGACCTTGTGTTTTCCCCAGCCTCCTGGGGAAAATCTGGCCTGGAGCAATTGCTAGTATTTTGATAGAAGATACAGAAGATACAAATTTAATACACTATCACAATAGAAAACAAATTCAAATAATTTGTCTTCATATACATCTTTTTAACTTCTAGATCCTAGGCAAGGAAGCTGCAATGAGTTGGGAAGAGAGTTCTCTATTATCAAGTCATGCAAGGCAGTAATGAAGAGTCAGGCAGTGAGAGGGAAGATGGTAACTAGCAGTATATTTTAAAAAAAGGATGTGTGTCACTTCAAGTTCATGGGTAAATGGGTGAATGATCCCTTAAAGGGAAGCACAGGAAACGGAGAAGCTGAGTCTACTAGGTGAGAGATGCTTCTAAGTCCTTATCTCTGGACATTTTCTTGAGCTCTTTGTATGTGGTATAGAACTGAAAACTGTCAAGAGTGACTGAGCCCTGCTTCTAGTATGAGAAAATTAAATTATATTCAAAACGGATGTCCAGACAATATAAAATCATACAAGTTTATGACACTGCCTTCCTGTAACAGGGCATTTTTTGAATATTTGCTTTCAATTCCAACACTTTTCATCTGCTCAAATATATTTTCTCTTGTGATACTGCCTTTCTGTTCTGTATTATTAAGTTTAACTTTCCTGTTAGATTCTTTCTACTAGAATAAGAAGATTTTATAGATTTTTACTGTCATTATAATAAATGAGGAAAGAGGGAGTGAGCAGAGGGGGAAAAGAAAGAGAAATGTCACCTTAATTTCATAGGACATTTCTCTTAATTTTATCAGTTTTTTTCTTTCTTCACCTACTCCTTATACCTCAACCAGTCTGATATAGTTTCTGCCTCTGTATCTCCAATAAAATTGTTCTTTCTAAAGTTAACAACTTTTTTCACATTAGCAAAATTGGTACATCTCTCTTTACTTCTTTAAAGTCTTGGCAGCATTTTTAAGAGTTGAGTATATATATATATCTGAAATATTCTATTATCTTTCTTTGAAAACTGTAGATTAGTATTTAAATAGGGAGTTCAAATACAAACTATTTAGTTTGAACTAGGGTGTGGTTGGTTTTACGCTTTGTTAGTAAAAATTTGTTGAGATGCAAATTGGAAAGGATTAGGTTAAAAAACAAAGAAAGAGGTAAACGTAGGGGAGGCAAATCTGTGTCTTCTACTACCTTAAATGAAGTGTCATAGGCAAATTAATGGAAATGCTATTGTCCAAGGACAATCTTTACTATCTAAGATCTCTGGGAAGGAATGCCCTTGTAGACTGACTTCATAATAACCTAAAAAGTTACTGATTAAATGAAAAATTGATAGCTATGTTTAGTTTTTACAAGTATCCTTTGATTCTCATGTGGTGAAGACAAAATCAAAAATTTTGATTAGTGGCACTACCCAAATTAGTGCCAGAAAACACTTTACCTGAAAAACAATTGGTATTACTTGGGGCTAGGCTTGGTGAAGGCTAAGATGTATATTTTAGATGGAGACAGATGGAGGACATATTCAGGAATTAATGCCCTACTAACATAAAAAATAAGCTGAGGGCTTGGTATTCAAAAATCGTTACTATGACCTGAATATTTGCAAGACCACTCAAAGGTTAAGATATTAAGCAAAATAATAGTGACTTTTAAATATCTTTGCTTTTCCTGTCCTTAAGAAATTATATTGTTAACATTATACTAGTCTTAAATGTTAATCAACATAAACATTCATTTTTCTTCATTACAAGGGTTATTTTTAAGAGGATTTGTTTTTTTCTTTAACCTTCTTAATGCTTATCTGAAAGTTCTTATTCAGTACTGTAAGATTTGCCTTATACATTTTGACTTTTTCATTTTGTTACAATAATACTTAAACCTTGTTAATAGTGGTATTTTTGGTGTAGCAGTTTTTCTTTTTAAATTTAATGTTTTCTACATCACCAGTCATTTACTATTCATTTCACTGTTTGTTTGTTTTTGTTGTTCCAAGCAACTTTGCCCACAGAGGTACCAATAATAAACACATACTTCAATATATTTGATACTATTGGGACTTTTTCATATCTTTAACAATCTAAAGGTGTTTATTGCATGTTTGTGTGGGTGCCAGGGCTGGGTTCTGGATAATAAACCATCCAAATTTTAGACTGTTCACCGTTTTCTAATCCATAAATTATTCTGCAATTACAATGTTTTTATAAGATACGGTAATATATTTTATTGCTCAATTCATTACTCAATTAGAGCCTGCTTTATTACTGTAAATTTAATTAACTTCATTAAATTAACTGACTTTTCTTATGTGTTTAACTTAGAGGAACACTTCTAATCTGAAATTTATTTGGCAAATATTATGCAAAATATGCTTATGATCTCGTTTTGTAAATTACATCTACATATAGTAATGTTCCATTAATAATCCTAAAATATGATGATTGATTAAAATTCTCAGGGACATATTTGTTGTGTTGCTGCTATGTATTTGTACCTTATATTTAAATATATATATGTATTGAATGGAAAATTATGTCATACATCTTAACCATGTATCAGTTAGTGTTTTATCAGAGACATGGGAGCAACATAAATTGTAAAATACATGACTCATTGATGTAGATATTGACATAAAATAAGTTTTTTATATAAGATTTAGACCTTATGCAACTGCAGAAGCTAATGGATAAACATATATAAGGCTGTTCTCTCAGCAACTGGTAGTAGACCAATATCTGCTTCATTGACAGTAATATTTAAGCTTTGTTTATAGTGGAATTTGTTGTATAGTAAGCAGACAGGAGAGGAAAGCTAAACATAAAGTTGGGTAGAGCTAGGACAAACTAGTCTATATATTTGAAATTAGAATAAGCTCTCTGACTTTCACCAGGAACTGAGATGAAGTGTCATTTATTTGCTTATTGATTTTACTTTTAATCCACTAGTCTTTCAAGTCTGCATTATTTTGAAATTATATAACTTTAATCCTTGTCATCCACTAGTGAAAATAAAGCATACTTTATTAAACTATAGGAAAATCACATTTAGATTTTGTTTATGGAGTACACTGGGCAAGAATAAACATGAAAATAAAACAAACCAAAATTGATATACTTGTTATCTTAAATTAGATAATATTGCTTTTTTAAAAAAATAAAATATGCTAGTTAAAATGAAAGATGAGTGAGTAAATCACTCCAAAGAAGCAACAGGGAAAATTGTTTCTTAGTTTACCTAATTTAATGGTAGCTATAGAACATAGTCAAGTATAATTGCAGTTATTTTACAAATAGCTGAAAGAAAAATATGACCCATTTTGAAAAACAAATTAGTGAAAGTAAAGTAAAAACACAGCATGACATTTATCTTTTTAGCTTGACTAATTTTTTTCATCTGTAATGAAATCTTTGACCTCACTTTCCAATGGTTTATTTTCTCTTTTAACTTTAGTGAGAAAGCAAAATATTTACACAACACATTACTAAACTGGAAAACAGTGACATTTGTTGACTAGATGAGTATCATTTGAAGATACATTGTTATAATAAATTTCTCTTTTGAATCCCACCATAGAGATTTAGAAATTTTATTTCCACTAATTTTTTCTTTTTTAATTTTCACTTACAAATGAAATGCTAAGAGTTGGATAAAGTTGCAGAAAATTGCTACCATATACTAGAGATATGTGAGACATCAGATATTAGAACATATGCCGCAATACAGGGACTCACTGACAGAAAACAATAACTGATGGGAAAAACTAACAGGAGACAATAATGACAGAATATATGACTACAATGACTATCATACTTTACTCTTAAGCATTTATTTGACAGGAATGTATTGAGTTTCTACTATGAGCCATCCTATGGGAAAGACATAATTAATATTTTCAAAGAAACTATGGTCTAGAAGAAATTTTAAAAGGTAAACGATTATAATGCTTATTAACAAATACTATGAAAGCTTAATTAGACTGTGCTTTTAATGTAAATATTGGGACAAAATAACCATGTTTTGTGGGTATTCGTAACAAGGACTTTAGAAATTTCTTAGGAGGTGGTGGCTTCTAAACTGTGACATGAATAACGTGTAATGAAACTGAAGCACAAACTGATCATATTAGTTTTGAAACTTTTTTGTGTTTTACACCTTTTCTTTGCTTCATAACTGCTCTTAGAATGAAGAAAAAACACGTTTACTTAGACAACAAAGTACTTCAAGTTTTATTACTTATTTGCATCCCCCAATCAGGTCACATCTGATATTACTTCTCCCTTTCTTCTCTGTTTTCTCTGATTAAGTCTCCCCAGTTTTCCATTGTTTCCTCTGTGCCTATTTTCTTCCTACAAATGTTCAGTTCTTCAGTTATGTTTGTCTATGCTCTGCTCTGTGTTCTTTGAGTTAGAGTTCTGAAACAATTCTTGGCTCCCTTGCTACCTTACTTCTCTTAGGGAATGCTGTTAGGAAGTGTCAAATTCCTTCAGTATTATATATCCTTGAAGTTCAGTGTGCAGATTGTTCATACTACCAAATACTTGATATATATATTTGTTGTGATCTTTTTATCATATCCTGATTTATTTTAATAAATAAATCTATTGGTAAAACATGCAAGCACCCTGTATTCCTTGTTAAGAAACAGATTTAATAAAGAATGGTAGATTATTATGATTGATATGCATTGGCAATCCAGTGTTGTGGAATACGTGTTAAAAGAGCACAACTGAAGAAAGAAGTGCCACCCTCAACAGCTTATGCATATGCAAGTAAAGCATGAAAACTTACCCAAACAAACAATGAGATATCTACAACCTATTTTCATATATAAGACTTTCCCCTTCTAGTCTTTACTACATGAAATGCAGACAGTATTTTATTGGTGTTATAGTGCAAAATGAAAATATACTTTGGGAAAGTAAAAACCTCTCAGTGGGTAGATTTTTTTATTGCATTTTAGGTTTTGGGGTACATGTGAAGAACATTCAAGATTGTTGCATAGGTACACACATGGCAGTGTGATTTGCTGCCTTCCTCCCCATCACCTATATCTGGCATTTCTCCCATGCTATCTCTCCCCAACTCCCCCCACCCCCCACTGTACCTCCCCTAGTTCCCCCCTACAGACCCCAGTGTGTAATGCTCCCCTCTCTGTGTCCATGTGTTCTCATTGTTCAACACCCGCCTATGAGTGAGAACATGCGGTGTTTGATTTTCTGTTCTTGTGTCAGTTTGCTGAGAATGATGGTTTCCAGGTTCATCCATGTTCCTACAAAGGACACGAACTCATCATTTTTGATGGCTGCATAATATTTCATGGTGTATATGTGCCACATTTTCCCTGTCTAGTCTATCATCGATGGGCATTTGCGTTGATTTGAAAGATCCAGTTTGTCTAAGTTTGGTATCTGTTCACACTTATAGTCACTGACCAGGAAGCATAAGGAAGCATAGTTGATATATGGGTGACATGGAGTTTTTGAAAAGCACTAAACAAAATAGTCTCACAGAAAAGACCCAAAGTAAGAGAAAGTTCCACCCAGTACAAATATTACAGAAAAAGTCATCCTAATCTGAAGATGAGGAAGGCTCATTCACTGGATACCAACTGAACATATTTCTTAGCCACTCTAGAGTTTTTGAACTCTATCCACAGAGTTATAGATGTCTCTATTTAGTATCAAAAATGAAAGCAAAATGCACACACACAAAAAAACATCTTTATCAAGGATACTGAGTACTTAATTTGTAAATAAATATGACTACATTTGAGCCCTCAATATCATACCTCAGGGGAAGTGGCCAATTCTGAAGGCATTTGTCTACATTAGAACCCATGTATAGTAGAGTTCATTCATTCATTCATTCATTCTGGAAGTAGTTACCCCAGGATGCTGCTGAGGAGTTTCTATCACTGAATGCCCTAAAACTGATCTATGTTTTACCATTCTTAAGCTTGATTTCTGATCTTCCTGCCAATTTGAAATATATGCAATATTTAATGAACAGATATTAATTCCTATTGTCTACAATCTAATGGCACTAACATTATACAATTTAATGAAGAGCAGATAACACATTCAAGATACACTAAGAAGAAAATATAAACAATATTTAAAGACTGATTACATGCCACAATGGAGCATAAAAAGATAAATGTTCAAGATTTACTTGGCCACCATGTGAAGGATCATTTCACTCCCTGACTTCAGAAATAATGAAAGTAAGGTACAGGTAGAAAACAGGGATATAATAAATAATTATATAGCTACTTCTCTTACTAATGATAATAAAATATTGAAAATAATTCACATTGATTCAGCGTTATGTACCAGGCACTTAGTACTTAACATGTATTAAGTCAGTTCCCAAAAAAGTCCTATATAATAACAGTAATTTTTCACTTCTTTTACACATAAGGAAATTGTGATATTGAGCTTTAAAAAACATACATAAATTTACACAACTAGTAACTGATAAAGCAGGGATACAAATCCATCTGATATAAGAGTCCACTTTGATATTTTGATGAGCCCAGCTTTAACATCTAAGATTTTGGTAACTACTTTATATTTATTAGGAAGCTGTTTTATGGGTCTGAAACTCAATAAATAGTTCTAGAGTAGATACATACTTCGTAAGTTTGTCAAAATACGAATGATGATTGAGTGAAGGAATAAACCTCATAGTTAAGAGTTTGAGATTTAGTGTAAAACTATCTGAGTTCAAATGGTGCTAAATACTTGTCCTTTACTAAATTTGAAGCATAGGTTTAACAAAATATTCTGTATTTGTTGACTACTAAACAAATAAGTAACTATTTTTAGTAAATATTTTTCTTCAAGTATACTGCAGAAACTCAAAATGGATAACTCTTTTTATAATGGGAAACAAAAACCAGAGGGAGGACCAAGTATTTTTATTGTACATATTTGGAAGTCAATGAAAAGCAGAAGCAGATATTCACATTAGCATTTGAACAATGGTCATTGTGTGTGTCTCTTTTTTTCATTTCATACATTTTCATATATACATCTAGATAGATATATCTAGATATATATCTATGTATATGAAATATATCTATATGTTCATATCTACAAATATATATGATATATATAGATATATATGAAAGTGTGCATATATATATACATACATACATACATATATATATATAATATAAACTTTTAGCATTGGCTTTTTCCACAGGCATGATTACCTTGAGATTTATCATAGTTATTGTGCATGACAATAGCTTGATTTTTTTTTTTTTTTTTTTTTGCAGAGTAGTATTTTATGTTATGGACATAACATGGTTTGATCAATCATTTGCCTGTTGAAGGACAAACTGGTTGTTTCTAGTTTTTGCCAACTTCAAATAAAGCTACTACAAAAATGCATGTATAAGTTTTTCTGTGAACTTAAGTCTTAATTTCTCTAGGCTAAAGACTCAAGAGTGCAATAGCTGGGTTGTAAGGCAATTTCATGATTTTTGTTCATTTACATGTTTATATTTTTTGTTTTAAGAAATTGCTCAACTACTTTCCAGAGTGGCTGCACCCTTTTACATTCCCATCAGCAATATCTGAATTATCCAGTTTCTCTGCATTCTTGATAGCATTTACTGGTAACTCTATTTTTTATTTTAGCAATTCTAACAGGTTATTAATTTGGATATTCCTTATGGCTAACAATTCCGAACACTTTTCATGTGCTTATTTGCCATCTACGGATGTGCCAGGCATATTTGGTAACATGTCTCTTCATGCCTTTTGCTAATTTCTTAATTGTCCTAATTAGGTTTTTTTTTAACTACTTTTTTTTTGAGATTTTTTTTTTGGTAGTTTCCAGATATATTTTCCATTTTCAGGTATGTGAATTGCAACATTTTACTCCAATCTGTAGCTTGTCTTTTCATTATTACATCAGGGACTTTCAGAGGGAAAAAGTTAAAATGTTAGAGTCTTATTGTCCTACAGATCTTGAGGCTCTGTTATTATTTATTTCAGTCTAGTTTAAATCTTTTGTTAAGATTAGGTCATTTATATTGTTTTATTTTCCAGTCCATGAATTCATTCCTCTGTCTTCTCTATTCTGCTGTTGATCCCATTCAATAAGGTTTCTATTTTGTTTATTTCATGATTCAGTACCAAAATTCCTCTTTTGGTTCTTCTTTATAGCTTCCATTTCTTTGATGTAATTTTCCATTTTATTGTTGAGGCTTCTAATTTGTTTCAAGCATGTTTTAAAACTTTTCTTGGAGCTTTCTTATCACCACTGTCTTAAAATCTTGATCATATAAAACCAAAATCAGTAATTTTTGTTTGTACCTATTGATTTTTTTTCAGTTTGAGATCTTCTTCTTTTGACATAAATGATTTTTGATTGAAAATTGGCATTTTATATTTTGTGATACGATTTTATTTTATTTAACTCTTTACAAATGGGCTTTTTCTAACACTGTTACAGCAAGAGAAAGGGAAACTCTACCTTATTACTATTAAACAGACGTAGGTTTTTCACTCTACCTTCATCAGCACCCCAGTGGGGGAGGTCCTGGTTGCCACATTGTAGGAGTGGGAGTTTTTACTCCTCATGTGGATTTCTTTTACACTGCAGTGAAAGTGGCCTCATTACTGATGGGCAATTGCAAAAATCCTGACTCTCTGCTAGGTATTCCCTTACACCACTCGAGAAGTGAGGGGAAGAAGCACACCTTACTGCCAGTGAAGGTGGGATTCCAGGTTCCTTTTGTGGTCTCCACTGATTCCCAGAAGGAAATACTACATTATTTGCAGTCAGCATGGAAAATTCTGACACCCTGATTGTCTTCTTTGATAGTAACAGCAGAATATTGGGCCACCTCTCTACAGCATTGACAGGATAGAGGATCTAGATCACCATTCAGCCTTTGATTGTTTCATTGGGTCTGGCTCCCAGTTTTCCATGCAGTATTGGGCTAGAGAAAAACAATTATCTTACAAAAGTTTACTGTCTTTTCCTGATTGCTTTCTTTGTCCTAGTAGGGCTTTTATTATCTGTGTGCATCGGCTACTCTGACTCACCAGCTACTTCAACTACACGTTGTAGAAAAATGAAGAAAAAAGAAAATCCAGGAAACTCAACACCATAATGATTCCGCAGTTCCTGATATCCTTAACTGATCTGGATTCTTCTTTCCACTTTTCAGAGGCTTCCTGCATTTGTTTTACATGTAATGTACAAAAATTTTAATTGCACTTAGCAGAAGGAATAGAATATGTGCATCTATTTCATTTTGTCTGAAGGAGAAGTTGACAATGGTCATTGAATATGTGACAAAGAGGGTGATCTACACTTTCGTAAGTTGACTAATTAATGGAAGAAGAAACATAATAAGAAATATGAAGGGGACTCTAATTGGAAACCCCTGAAATAGAATTGAGATAACTTTTGTTGGGTGTCTGATTTAAAAGATATGTTGTTTAAAAGTGAATCTTGGGCTTTTTTTAAACTCTGCTACCCTTGATTATATGATTATATGACTGGTAATTTCAGCCGAGAAAAACTAATTTAAAAAAAAATATCTAAGTATTGAGAAATACATCTTTAAAAACATTCATTGCATTTAAGCTTCAATTGTAATTATCTTATTGTCAAATAATAAAGTGACTAATTTTCCCATTTCTAGGAATAACTTATAACAGATAAGTGCATTTTTTTAGATTAATAGCAGGTAAACATTATAGAAGGCCATTTATGAATAGAGTATGGCCTTGGCTCCAGAATATTAAAAATACTCATATATTTCTGAAATTGTCATGGTATTTGCATATTTTCTACATATTATGGGGAAGTACCTTAAGAAAAAGTTAAGAACACCAGCTACTCACCTTGAGTGAAAACACAAATTTTTCTCTACTCCCGCTATTGATAATATCCTTAAATGTTGGCATTGATTGTATATTGCACTGTTCCTAGAACAGAGTTCAAATGAGTAGTAACAGAAGACAATAGCATATCTATAAAATATTTGTGAGATTTTGTGCTTGACTTTTACTTGTGACTTTTTACAACTTGTCATCCTGTCAATTGTTTTCATAAAGATAAGATTTTCTAAAAGACAAATATTCGTGTTAGTATTTTCCTTCTTTTTTTCCTGCTGTACATAAGGAAGGCCATATTTATATGAAGGTCCTTAGTACAAGTAATATAAAATACAACAGGGACATCAGGAATGGAAGAAGAGAATTCTCTAAGAGGAGCTCTCATTAGGAAATCCTGAGGGGTTTGCAAATGAACAAAATTAAGTCATCTTACAATTCATCAACAAAGGTAATGATATAAATATATAAATAAGCAACATCACACATCTACAACCATCTGATCTTTGACAAACCTGACAAAAACAAGCAACGAGGAAAGGATTCTCTGTTTATAAATGGTGTTGGGAAAACTGGCTAGCAATGTGCAGAAAGCAGAAACTGGACCCCTTCCTGTCATCGTACATTAAAATTACCTCCCGATGGATTAAAGATTTAAACATAAGGCCTAGCACCATAAAAACCCTAGAAGAAAACCTAACCAAAACCATCCATGCCATAGGCATAGACAAGGACTTCCTGACTAAAACACCAAAAGCCAAAATAGACAAATAGGATCTAATTAAACTTCAGAGCTTCTGTACAGCAAAAGAAACAATCATTAGAGCGAATTGGTAACCAACAGAATGGGAAAAAATTTTTGCAATCTACCCATCTGATAAAGGGCTAATATCCAGAATCTACAAAGAATTACAACAGATTTACAAGAAAAAAACAAACAAACCCATTCAAAAGTGGGCAAAGGATATGAACAGACACTTCTCAAAAGAAGACCTATATGAGGCCAACAAACATATGAAAAAATGCTCATCTTCACTGGTCATTAGAGAAATGCAAATCAAAACTACATTGAGATATCATCTCATGCCATTTAGAATGGAAATCATTCTAAAAGTGTTCCTATTTCTCCACATCCTCTCCAGCATCTGTTGTCTCCAGATGCTGGAGAGGATGTGGAGAAATAGGAACACTTTTACACTGTTGGGAGTGTAAATTAGTTCAACCATTGTGGAAGACAGTGTGGTGATTCCTCAAGGATCTAGAAATAGAAATTCCATTTGACCCAGCAATCCCTTTACTGGATATATACCCAAAGGATTATAAATCGTTCTATTACAAAGGCACATGCACATGTATGTTCACTGAGGCATCCTTTACAATAGCAAAGACCTGGAACCACCCCAAATGCCCATCAATGATAGACTGGACAAATAAAATGTGGCACATATACACTATGGAATACTATGCAGCCATAAAAAATGATGAGTTTGTGTCTTTTGTAGGGACATGGATGAATCTCAAAACCATCATTCTCAACAGACTGACACGGGAACAGAAAATCAGCTACCGCCTGTTCTCACTCATAGGTGGGTGTTGAACAATGAGAACACGTGGATACAGGGGGGGGGGGAGCATCACACACTGGGGTCATTTGGAGGGGGCTAGGGGAGGGACAGCATGGGTTAGGGAGGGATAACATGTTGATAAATTCCTGATATTGATGATGGGGTAATGGATGCTGCAAACCACCTTGCCATGTATGTACCTATGTAAGAACCCTGCATGATCTGCACATGTACCCCAGAACCTAAAGTACAATAAAAAAAATAAAGAAAAAAAATATAAATAATAATTAAATTAAAAAACCAAATAGGCTTCGTAGATGAGTAGTTTGTGGGATTTGTTGTTGTTGTTGTTGTTTGTTTGCTTGTTTGTTTCCATCGCTGTTCTTCAGGGATGTCCTATAAGTAGTTTGTGGCTTTAATAACCTCATTTTAAATGTCAAAAAATATTCAAAAAAGAAACTTATTCTTTTGCTCTGCGTGGTGGCTCACACTTATAATCCCAGCACTATAAGACGCTGAATCAATAGGACTGATTGAGCCCAGAAGTCTGAGACTCTGCGACCAGCCTGGGCAACATAGAGAGACCCTTGTGTCCTTAGTTTCTAGGAAGGCTGAGGTGGGAGGGGTGCCTGAGCCATGGAGGTTGAGAGTGCAGTGAGCCATGATTGTGCCACTGCATTTCAACTTGAGTGAAAAAGTAAAACCTTGTCTCAAAAGAAAAGAAAAAAAGGAAAAAAGAAAAGAAAAAAGTTTTAAAATTATAAAAGAAAAACCTATATAATTTCAGAAGAATAATTTTAGATACCACAATAAAAAGTAACACTGAAGCTTCTGAATTAATCACACACAAATTTGTAATAAACTTTACCAACCAGAACTAAATTCTGTCAGATTCAAATGTTATGTTAATAACCAGCAGATGTTTCTCTGCTCCACGCAACAAGAACAGTAATTTATATTCTGTATTTTGGGGCCATGAATTAACAGTCAGCAGAGCAAGCTTTATAAATACTAGAAAAATGTACTATCCAGCAAAGAAAAAAAAATGACCTACTTTCAAAGAAACACCATTCATGAGAATTTTTTCTGAATTATGCTTTATTACTTTTAGGATGTACTTATATAGATTATTCTATTTAATTGGTTCTTACTTGATGAACCTGAGTACTACTAATGCTGACACAAAGTCAATACGGATAAGTAGAGTAGTAAAAAAAATGGGCATAAAAATTAAAGACAGTTTGACATTTTAAATTTGTATTTATGGTCACAGTGTGAAACTTAAAAGCTTAACTGAACCATTTAAAAACAATTTTAATCTAAAAGGAGAATATCTAGGTAGAAATTTCCATTTTCTCTAAGAAAAATATGTGTTTAGTCAAGATTAAAAAAGCACTGATCCCAATGAGGATAACTCTTGGATTCTTTAAATCTGTATATCTCTAAATATCAGAAGAATGATTTCATAGTGCATAATGAAATGTATTACTGAAATATTTGAATTCATCACACAGATAATTTTTATCATAAACTTTACAAACCATGCTAAATTCATATGGCTAAAATGGAGTAATGGGAAATGCATCTCTCTTCTGCTCTAAAAGCACTAAACAAAATCACAGACAAAATATGCCAACCATTTTCAAGATGTTGGCAATAAGACAACATCAGGCAATAAGGCAATGATCCCTGAGATATGGAAAACAAAAAAGCCAAATCCTACAATTAACTCAGTTTATCTGCTAGAGAAAATTTCCAAGCTGTAATGCAGGAGGGAGGAAGTGGAGCCCAGATTTTTTCCTGAAATCAGCAAATAGAATTGACAGTCTAAAGTCTAAGGGAAGCTGCAGTTTCACAGGGGAAAATATAAAACAGAAAACAGGAGAGAGATGGGAGGGAGAAAAATAAAAAGAGAATAAAAAAGAGGAGAAGAAAATAGAAAAAGAGACAGCAAGGCATTTAAAAGACCTGTGGGGGAATAATACAGCAAAATTACAAAAGAAAAGAAATTTTTTCCTACCATTGAGAGTCAAAGCTCTTATAATTATTAGGGATATTGCACAAAGTGTTAATAGACCCTGAAAATTTAGCCCTAAAATAAACGATGCTCTGGCCCTATGTAATAAAACTCATGAATAAGACCTCAATACAAGGAAACTTGCTTCAAAGTAAATTAACTGTGGCATAGATCAAAGCTCAAAATGTTTGTAGAATGCAAAAATATCCAGTACACAACACAGTAAAATTTGTAATATCTGGCAACAAGTGAAAAATTACCAGTCAAGCAACAAACACATAGATATGCAATATACTGAGGTGAAAACTAGATAAATTGAATCAGATCCAGAAATGATAGTAGACAACACTAATTATTCAGCATATATATATATATATATATATATATTAACAACAATAGTTTAATAAGTTAGAGGAAGATTATACATGTTAAATAAAAACTTCTAATACATGAAGAGATCCAAAATGAATTTCCATATATAAAACTTACAGTGTTCATGATGAAAAATGTGCTAATATCATTCAACAGTTTATTATACGTTGTGATCTTGAAGTCATAGAATAAAAATTATCTCAAAAGAAACAAGGAGAGAAAAAATCTAAAAGCATTTTTAAGTGCCAGCTGTAGAACAATATCAAAAGTTCTTGCGTATGTGTTATTTGTAGTCCACACAAATAGGGGGAATATGAGAAATTTTTGAGGAAAGAAAATAATTTGATGAAAATATGTTCCTTCAGATAATAATTACCCACAGATCAAAATATATTATTGTCTGAAATTGAATTATTCATGGTCACACTTGAAATAGCTAAGATGGCTTTCTTTAAATAGCTCTCACATTATCCACTATTTTTTAATATCCTAATTGTCAGTATGCCTTCTTAGAAATTATTTTAATTTAACAAATCTAAAGAAAGTATTTAAATCCGAATCTTATAAAGAAAAAAAATCACTTAGCAGTAATAACTAAATAGCAAGAAATATAGTAAGACTGTGACAGAGACTGAGAGCTGTCATCCAATGGTCACTTTTTCCGTATTTCCTACTAACAGACTCTTCAATTCTTAGCTTGGCCTAGGGTTATTCAGGATCAACACTGTATTTCTGAATCTTCCTTATAAATAGATGTGAACACCTGACTAATTTTGGCCAATAGGATACAAGCAAAAGAGTTCTAAATTAAGCCTAATAAATTATGTAAAATATAAAACTGCATGAAAACCATATCATGACTAATTGCATTAGTCAGGGTTCTCCAAGAATTAATAGAATATATAGAGGGATATATATGAGATCATTTCTTATGGGACTTGGTTCATGCAATTATGGAGGCCAAGGAGTCCCACAATATGCTGTGTGCCATTTGAAGAATCAATAAAAATGTGTTATAATTCAGTATGAGACCAAAGACTTGAGAACTGAAGAAGTCTATGATGTATATTCCATAGTGTGAAGGTCCAAAATCTGGGGTTCTAATGTCTAAGGACAGGAGAAAATGGATGTCCCAGGTCCAGAAGAAAGAGCAAATTTATCTACTCCACCTGTTGTTTTCAACAGGGCCCTAAAGTGATTAGATGATTAGATGTGCCCATCCACATTGGTGAGGGCAGATCACCTTTACCTAATCTGATTCAAACGTGGATCTCTCCCATCAAATTTGACAGACTTTGGGAGGCCAAGATGGGTGGATCAGGAGGTCAAAGATCAAGACCATCCTGCCCAACATGGTGAAACCCTGTCTCAACTAAAAATACAAAAATTACCTGGGCACAGTGGTGCACACCTGGGTTCCCACCTACTCAGGAGGCTGAGGCAGGAGAATCATTTGAACCTGAAAGGTAGAGGTTGCAGTGAGCCAAGATCATGCCACTGCACTCCATAGTGCCTGGCAACAGAGCAAGAGTCCACCTCAAAAACAAAAAAAAAATTGACAGAAGCACTCACTAATGCCATTTTGCTAGCTATCAGGGTGTGTCTTAACCCAGTTAAGTTAACACATAAAATTAATTATCAGAACTCCTCCGCTTGAAAACTTGGCACCCAGACACATCTCCTTAAACTTTGCTTAATCTCCAATTAAAGACTATAAGGTCAATTCTCATTAACATAATCCTACTGTCCTGTACACAACTGAAAATACACTAATCCCTTCCCCAGCAGAAGTAAAGTATTCGAGATATGTTTGTTCCTTTCCTAATATTCCATAAGTTAAGTAATATTATGTAAAAGTGAACAATACTTAAATATTAATAAAATGTCCATACTTCTTATGTTATATAAGAATATAACGGGGAAAAGAAAAAGATATTTTTTATATATACATATATACACACTCAAATGCCTTCATGATAAAAAAAGGGAGATGATAATAATGATAATCATGATTGTTTTACCTAAAATTGGTCATATAAGCATGTTAGTATTTTTAATTCCTTTCTTTTACTATCAATTCTTTATTTCCTATTTCTTCAGCAAGCACTTCAACTAGTCTGTTTTTTTACCTTGTGAGGCAACTCAAACTTTCATTTCTGAAGAGTCTGGTTCATTAGAAATCCTACCTGGGTTGAGTTTTTGTAGTTTTCCATTGACTTTAATCACAGGCTTGGTAATACTCAGAGATGTCCTAAAGGGTATCCTCTAGTCTAGAAATACTCTTTCTTACCTCCTCTGAGTAGTCTAGATAAATCACCACAGCCAGTACAGTAATTCCCTTCTTTGACTGTTGACCTAGAGGCATAAGGAGTTTAAAGTAGCAGGGTGGCAGTTTTAACTTTCAGTTCAATGGAATCATTATTGCATCTCCTGGTAGAAGCTTTCTTGTATATGCAACTAAGACCTCTAGCCCAGCAGAGCATAATGTTGAGGGAAAAGAAAACAGAAACTCTTGCTAGTGGGGTCACTATGTGTATCAGTGAGTGGTGTTACTCCCATTTCTGTGTTTTAATTTCTGGATCCACAAATTCTATCAGAGAAACAGTATAATAATTCTGAGCATTCATAGCCTCTAGAGAATCATTCCTTATCCCTGCAAGATATTGCCACCCAAGGGGTAATACAATTTAATCTTCAAAAGTCCACTCCGATGTTCTGTTAGACCAGTTGCTTCAAAATGGTGGGGGACTTTGTAAGACCAGTGAATTATTTGAGCATGGGTTTATTGCCTCACTTTTTGGTTTTAAAGCAAGCTCCTCAGTCCGAAACAATGCTGTGTGAAATACTGTGACTATGGATAAGACACTTTGTAAATCCATGGATACTAGTTTTGGCAGATGAATTGTTTCCAAGTAAGGCAAAATTGTAACCAGAGTAAGTGTTTAATGAAAGTAAGGAAAAATGCTGCCTCTTACATAATGGAAGGTTACCAATGAAACAAACCTGCCACCAGGTAACTGGTTGATCACCCTGGAGAATGATGCCATATCAGAAATTCAGTGTTGGTCTCTTCCACTGGCAGATTAGGCACACAGTTTTGCCCATAGCTACATCAGCCTTCGTGACTGAAAGTCCATGTCACTTAGCACATAAAAACCTCCATTCCTGCCACTATGGCCACTTTGTTCATGATTTCACTGGGCAATAAAAGAAGTGGCTAGGGAAAGAGGATGGCTGGTATTGACTAAATGGGTAATTCTACCCACTTAATTATTAAAATATTCCTCTGCTGAGGTCATCTTTTAGTGGGCATTCACATAGGACAAAATTGTCTTTCTATTTTTGCCCGTTTCTAGAGATCTGTTTTGTTTATTTGTTCCCCATATTTCTTCGGCACTAATTTCCTGATTGTGTTCCTTCCTAAACTCTAATTATCCAGCCAAATCATGAGTTATTGCCTATGAATAGATGTATCATCACACATCTGGCCATTTCTTGATCCAAGGAAAGTGCACAAAAGGCGTACCTTTTGCAGTTATGCCCACCAGAACGATTTCTCTTCCCCATGATCCTTTGGGCCCTGTCCCAGAAAAGTGGTGTAGTGCTGCAGCAGTTCACTTTCAGATGGCATCTGCATATCATGCAGAACCATTTGTAAACCAAGCCCCATTATTCTCTTCTTCTGTCAACTGATTGTAAGATACTCCTTATGAGGTCATAGGTGCAGATTGTGAGAGAAGGCAATGCAGCAAGAGTGGAAACCATGAACAGTTGGGCCCTTCTTCACGTAACTAACTTGTGCCTTCAGGGCTTGTTTCAACCTGATCATATATATAACACTTCCATTTGATAATGGAGTATTTATATGCATGCCCCCAACATGCATGGTTTTGTGGGTCAGATAACCCTCAATTTTTATAGGTAGCTCAACACAAATTGACTTGGTGTCTATGTATTCAGTTTCTACTAAGATCCGTTAGCAGACCAAGAGCTAACTAGCTAACTCTCAAAAGGATGATGGCAGGAGAAAATTGCTCCAAAATTCTAAAGTCCTCAGCTGTTGTTTACATACAGGAGCCTGCTGAAGGCTTCAAACAGCATGCTTATCTGCCACTGAACTTTAAGAAACATTGGATCTTATGGATCATATGCCCTAAGAGGCAGAGAAATTTGCACACAAGCCTTGACCTGTTACAGAGACTTCTCTTACTCACTACACCACTCAAAACTGGCAGCTTTTTGGATCATGTGAAAAATAAGCTAGTGTAACATACCCAAATGAAAATTATGTTGCCTGCACAATCCAGATAAGCTTAGCAGGCTCTGGGCTTCTTTGTTGGTTATAGGAGGGGTAAAACACGATTAATGTATCCTTCACCTGAAAAGGCATATCTTGTCATGCCCCACTTCTTTGGCGCCCTAGAAATTTCACTGAGATCAAGTCTTTGAATTTTAGTTGGCTCTACTTCCCACCATCTCGAATGTCTTATCAGTAAGTCTAGAGTGTTTGCTACTTCTTGCTCAGTAGTCCCTAGCAGTATAATGTCATCAGTGTAATGGACCAGTGTATTGTCTTGTGGAAGAGAAAGGTAATCTCTGCAAACCAACCCAAATTATGACAGAGTTGAAGAGTTGATATAATCACTGAAGTAGAACAGTGAAGGTCTATTTTTGATCTCTATGGGTAAATGCAAATTGCTTGTAAATGAGTATGAATTCCTATAAACAAGTATGGAGAAAAAGGCATTTGCCAGATCAATAGCTGCATACCAGGTATCAGAGGATGTGCTAATTTGCTCAAGCAATGAAACACATCTGGTAGAATAGTTACAAATGGAGTCACCACTTAGTTAAACTTAGGATAGTTTACTATCTTTCTCTGTACAGGCTAAATAGGAGAGAAGATTGTAGATGCAGTGGAAATCGCTACCCTTGCATCTTTGAGGCGTTTAATGGTGACACTAATCTCTGCGATCCCTCAAGAAACGCTGTATTGTTTTTTATTTACTATTTTCCTGAGTAGAGACACTTCTGATTATTTCCATTTGGTCTTTCTGAATGGACTAAGATGCTGGTCAATATAAAGGAGAAAGCAATCTAAGGCAAGTAAAACTCAAATGCTACTGAGACATTTAAACCATAATTGCCAAAAACATGTTTTTATTGACCTTACTCATAAGGAAGTGCTGTACTAGGCATTCCAAGAAAATTCTTTTAGCAAGAAATGGTATTGCCTATCCTGTATTATAGACTTAGAGGGTAATATAATTCCTTGGATTGATAAAGATATTAAGAAAGTGTATGTTAATAAAGAAATGACTGGTGAAAACTTTCTGCTAAATATATTATTAAAAACTAATTTAATACAGCAAAGGACATGAAAATTTGAACTTTAAGCAAGAAGAGGCCAGTTCATTTATATACTGAAAGCAATAACCACCGGTCACATGTTATTTAAGAATAATTTTAATCAAATTGTATTGGTATCTAATATTTATAAGCCTAGAAATTAGATTAAATGACAATACTCAGCAAACTGTATAGTTATAATATTATTCATGGTACCTATTTATTTGCATAAAATTTCTATACATAAAAGTAAAAATGAAGTTGACAATTTTATTATTCAGACTACACTGATATTTCTTAGAATAGCAATTATCAATACACGTCTAGCAATTTTTAGTCTATATGTCATCTATACATACACAATCATGTTTTGTTCTCACCTCTGAGAGGCAATCTTAGTTAGTTTTATAGCTGAGGCACTTTGAGTGGCTGTGCAAATACCTATTCAATGGATTCTTGGGAAATTTAAAACCTGCTGGCATTCAATATACATAATCTTGTTTAATTCTTTCAACATTCAGATATTATATTTATTTTTTCAACATTCAGATATTATAAATGCACATTTTGTAGAAGAAAAAATACAAAGCAAAAAATTTACAAAATGACATTTATCTACAAATCAAGGAGTTAATATGTAAATTCAGTTTCAATGACTCTGCTTATTTTCAATCATCCTAAGATAATTCAGCAAAACAAAACTGCATTCACCCCAAGATTACATGCAGTTGGTCAATGCTAGAAAAATGGTCCCTAGTCTAATGAAATGCTCATAACTTCTTATAAATTTTAGGACTGGTGGGGGAATTATGGAAGCACTCCAGTGAAATGACATCTTAATTTAACACAGAAGAGGTAAAAACTGTAACTTAGAAGACAGATCTTTTCTTAGTTAAGTTGTTCATGGCAAGATTAAAGCTAATGTGAGGCTGGTTTTTAGGAGAAAAGAATGTAATAAATGGGAAAAATGGTCATTTGTCTAATTTCTATTCATTACAAGTCAGATATTAATTTCTCATTTTCAAAATAGTTACTTCATTTTAAATGCCTTACATCCACTGAATGAATGAACAAACCATAGGTAAATAATTTTTACAAACCAAACAGGATAGAAGACGAATCATGAATTGACATTTATTGTGTTTTAAAAGGTAGATAATTGTTTCAATCAGTTTGAGTGTGACTCATAATGCTTTATACATTTTAAATATAAAATATTTTTATATTCTGGTCATAACATATTATCATTTTGGAAAAAAAAGTGTGATATCACGTTAAAAATACTACTGGATTAAATTTTGTAAAAGTTCACAAAAGGAGTACTGTGTGACATGGAAATTATATCTGCTCAAGGAATTAGAGTGCAAAAGCAACTTGGCTAATGCTGAAAGGAATGATGCTCTGGGAAAAAAAAAAGAATTCTAATAAAAATGGAAATGATGACCTACTACATTCCTATGCTTCTGCAGGCTACTTATCATCCTGCCATTGTATGCACCGTCACTTTGCCATTTATCATTGTAGAGTAGACTGAAGAACAATTTTGTAGCTGACTAACAACTCTTGATATTGAGAAAGTTAGAAGAATTATTTGCAAATCTCTCTGACCTGCAAGGATACTGACATTTCTACATGAGGCAGGTATACAAGCAACATTTTGTGAAATAGTTTCTTTCTTTGACAAAATTGTGTGAAATTTGCCAGAATTAAGACAGTATGCAAAATTTAACTTCTATAACTTTTTTTTTAAATAAAGAAAAAAAATAATGTAATTCAAACAGTTTTAATTGATTATTGGTTAATGACAATGGTTTTTGTTTGCAATGTCTTAAAAATGAATGTAAGAAATGAATTGCATCAATTAGGGAAAACAAAATGTAATGACAAAATTACATTGCAACACTTCAGACCCTTTTTTTTCAGAAGTACAAATATAAGTGAGATTTTAAAATTCTGTCTATTATTTTTTTCAACATAAAAATTTTTGAGGCTGTGCACAGTGGCTCACACCTGTAATCCCAGCACTTTGGGAGGCTGAGATGGGCAGATCACCTGAGACCAGGAGTTAAAGACCAGCCTGGCCCACATGGCAAAGCCCTGTCTCTACTAAAAATACAAAAAAAAAAAAAAAAAAAAAATAGACTGGCATGGTGGCAGGTGCCTGTAATCGCAGCTACTGGGAGGATGTGGCAGGAGAACTGCTTGAACCCAGCAGGCGGAGGCTGCAGTGAGCTAAGATTGTGCCATGGCACTCCAGCCTGGGCAAAAACAAGAGCAAAACTCCATCCAAAAAAGTGGAGTATAAATTACTTAAACTTTTATATTTGAAATTATTTGTATAAGGATAAGTTGCATATCAATTGTTTTGTGCTACCACATTAGTCTTTATTTTAGTTTACTTTATTTTGGTGATGTGATATGAGCACAATTTTATGACAGGATTACATTTTTTAAAACACCTAGGTCTAAAATTTTGTCAATATTTTTGATACGCTTGCCTGATTAATGTCAGATCTTACATAAGCTGAGTTGTTAGTGACATATACTGAGGAATTTAGGAGAACTACAGGGCTCTTCACTGGCCCCTAAATTTCTGTCAGTCAATATTAATGTGATATTTCTAAGAATAATTGACAAATCAAATTTACAGCAATCTTGTTTGGATAATGTTTCAAAATAACTTTTCTCCATGTCTGGAGATGTCGTGAAATATACTGAATGTTCCATAGTAGTTGAGAAGTTATAGAATGGTTATCAGGTTAAAAAAAAAAGGAGGGGCAGGAGGGTTTGATAGGAGAGTTAAATGGTGGGAAAGTATAAGAAACAGGAAAAAATATAGAGTATATTCAACTGTGTGTGTGTGTGTGTGTGTGCGTGTGTGTATACAGTTGAATATACAGTATACATCAGTTGACCCTTGAATAACTTGGGGTTTCAGGGTACTGACTTCCCTATACACTCAAAAATTTGTGTGTAACTTTTGACTCCCCAGTAATATAGAATTAAAATTTCCATAGAAAGTTTACTAATTGAGAGACTTGAGAGTCTGCATATCTTCCTCTGAGCTTCCATTTATTTGTGTTTTTTTGTTTTCTTCACAGAGGTGTTTTAATTCCTTGGCTAACCTAGTATATCTCAGAGTTATGGTAATTAACCCCTTTCATTCAATGACTCAGGAAGGTTCTAAATTTGAATTTTATTATTGATATCAACTAATCAAATCTATCATTGGAACAAAGATAAATTGTGCCAGAAGTTTAACTAAAATTAAAAAAAAAATACTAATTTGAAGTATACATTTTGTTACCAAGGTAAAATAGTTCTCCCTATGTTTTAATTGTGAACATCACTTAAAATGACAGATGAAAAATAGTGAAGGACAATATCAGATTTTTTTTCTGTTGGTGAATTTACAGGTGTTATTTGAAATATGAATGTCAGGCAAGTTTGTGTTTAATTTTCACATTGCAATATTGTCATTTTCTGTCTTTCATGGGTCCTCAACAATTTGATTTTGAATAGGACAATTCTTTGACTAAAACCAAATACTCAGAACATTAAAGTATCCATTTATAGAAGAATGAAATCACTAGGCAGAAGGGATGGAATGTCTTCTAAAGTCTGAGTATGCAAAGTGTTGTAGGACTGTGAGGAAAATTGTTGAATGTGGTGATAGGGAAAACACTGCAGTTCAAAAGCAGTGAAGACAAGAAGCTACTCTTGGCAGCAGATTTTTTCATAAAGAAATGCTATAGATTATAAATGAGATGAGACTCTCAGGACGAGACTAATGAGTGTGCAGACAAGCAATTTGTAAGACATGGTTATATGCTTTGAGAAAACTTTCTATATACAACAGTGCTACTGTTTGTCTTTGTATTCCCCACCCAAATCTAACCTCAAATTATAATCCCCCATGTTCCCCCTGTGTCAAGTTCAGGACCAGGTGGAGGTAATTGGATCATGGGGGACATTTTTCTCATGCTTTTCTCATCATAGTGAGTCAGTTCTCATGAGATCTGATGGTTTTATAAGCATATGACATTTCCCCTCCTTGCACTTTGCCTTCCTGCTACCTTGTGAAGAAGGTACTCGCTTCCCATTTGCCTTCTGCCATGACTGTTTCTGAGTCCTCTCTAGCCATGTGGGACTGGGAGTCAATTAAACCTCTTTCCTTTATAAATTACCCAGTCTTGGAAAGTTCTTTATAGTAGTGTGAAAATCGACTAATACAGAAAACTGGTACCAGGAGAGTGAGGCACTGCTATAAAGACACCTGAAAATGTGGAAACAACTTTGGAACTGGCTAATAGGCAGAGGTTGGAACAGTTCTGAGGGTTCAGAAGAAGACGGGAAGATTGAGGAAAGTTTGGAAATTCCTGGAGACATGTTGAATGGCTTTGACTAAAATGCTGGTAGTGATATGGACATTAAAGTTCAGGCTGAGATGCTCTCAGAGATAAGGAACTTGTTGGGAACTGGAATAAAGGTGACTATTGCTATATATGCTTTAACAAAGAGACTGGTGGAGTTTTGCTCCTGTCCTAGAGATCTGTAGAGCTTTGAATATGAGAGAGATATTTTAGAATATCTGGTGGAATACATTTTTAGGCAGCAAAGTGTTCAAGACGTGACCTGGGTGCTCTTAAAACCGTTCAGTTGTATATATTCACAAAGATGGTTCGGAATTGGAACTTATGTTTAAAAGGGAAACAGAACATAAGAGTTCAGAAAATTTGCAGCCTGATGATGCAATGAAAAAGAAAAACTCATTTTCTGGGGGTAAATTCAAGCCTGCCACAGAAACTTGCCTAAGTAACAAGGGGCCAAGTATTTGTCACCAAGACAATGGGGAATATGTCTCCAGGGCATGTCAGAGGTCTTCACTGTGGGCCTCCAATCACAGGCTTGAAGGTCTAGGTGGGAAGAAAATGTTTTGGAGGCCAGGCCCAAGGCCTTGCTGCTTTGTGCACTCTCTGAACTTGATGCCTTACAACCCAGCTATGTCTAAAAAGGGCCAACTTACAGCTCAGACCATTGCTTCAGAGGGTGAAAGCCCCAAGCCATAGTGGCTTACATGTGGTGTTGGGCCTGTAGATGCACAGAATTCAAGAACTGAGGTTTGAGAACATCCATCTAGATATCAGAGGATGTATGGAAACTCCTGGATGTGCAGGCAGAATAGTGCTACAGAGGCAGAGCCCTCCATGGAGAACCTCTGCTAGGACAATGCAGAAGGGAAATGTGGGATCAGAGTCCCCACTGGGCCACTGACCAGCAGAGCTGTGAGAAGAAGGCTGCCAATCTCCAGACCTCAGAGGGGTAGATCCACTGACAGCTTGCACAATGCACCTAGAAAAGCTACAGACACCCAATATTACCTCATGAAAGCAGCCAGGAGAGGCGCTGTACCCTGCAAAGTCTCAGTGGCAGAGCTGCCCAAGGCTGTGGTATTGCACTTCTTGCATCAGTGTGACCTGGATGTGAGACATGTAGTCAAATTGGATCATTTTTGAAGTTTTAAGATTTAATGACTGCTTTATTGGATTTTGCATGGGGCCTGTAGCCCTTTTGGTTTGGCCAAATTAATTTCATTTGGAATGGGACTATTTATCCAAAGCCTGTACCTCATTGTGTCTAGGAAGTAACTAACTTGCTTTTGATTTTACAAGCTCATAGGCAGAAGGGACTTGCCTTGTCTCAGATGAGACTTTGGTTTTTTGAGTTAGTGCTAAAATGAGTTAAGACTTTGGGGAACTGTCATGAAGTCATGATTAGTTTTGAAATGTAAAAAGACTTAAGATTTCGGAGGCCAAGTGCAGAATAATATGATTTGGCTCTATTTTGCCTTCCAAATTTCACCTTTAATTGTAACCCCATGATCCCCACATGTCAATGGTGGAACCAGGTGGAGGTAATTGGATCATGGAGGCAGTTTCTTCCATGCTCTTCTTCATAAAAGCGAATGCCTTTTCATAAGCTCTGATGATTTTATAAGCATCTGGCATTTCCCCCTGCTTCCACTTCACCTTCCTGCCATCTTGCAAGGAAAGTGCTTTGTTTCCGCTTTGCCTTCCATCATGATTATAAGTTTCCAGAGGCAAACCCCAGCCATGCAGAAATGTGAGTCAATTAAACCTCTTTTTTTAATAAATAACCCAGTGTCAAGGAGTTCTTTATAGCAGTGTGAAGACAGACTAATACAGACAGGTATAGCTGTTTTGGAAACATCAGAAGTATAATTGTAACAATAAATAAAATATAAATAGATTAACTTTCAAACACCGATTTATGTTGAAATCAATAGAAGCCATAGCCAGCAATCACTTTAACATTTTTCCAGATAATTCTTCTGATTTCTTTTTATGTTGGGCTAGCCAGTGACTTCCCCATTAGCTATAAGGTAGCAATCATTAATATATTTTTATTTATTAATATATCATGACAAAAAAATAATCAATGTGTATTTTTAAACAGCATGTATGTATTAATATATTTTGACTATTTTTTACTTTTCTATTTAAAAAATAAATCACACTTTATATTAATCTCGGTATCTTGAGTTATCTCATTTAAGAAGAGCTAATTGACTTAGGGGCTACATACTATATGACAAGTTACACAAATCACATTTTTCTTAAATATTTCACTATTGATGGTTACTCAGATAACTTTTCCTTTTTAATGAATATAGTCCACAAAGTCTTTAATTTTCAACTAAATATATATTTATTAATGTAGATCATATATAGGTATGTAAACCTGAACATTATTACTGTAAGACACTATGCATGTGAATTCACTTTGCAAACAATTATTAAACATTCACTGTATTCTGGCACTTTGCTATGTATTAAAATTCAACATTTATCAAAACAGTGTAAGCCACAATAAATGGGTTACCTACTAGAGGAGAATAAAACTAATTTAACCAGGAAATATGCTCTACTCTCAAAACTAGATATACTTAAGTTAGAAATCTGCACTTTATTCTACAGGTCACACACAAAAAACAAAAACAATGATTAAGATTTTATTTTTTTACTCATTAGGTGATTTTCTATGACATAAAAATATTTCAGTTAATTATCTGATGTACCTTCTTATAATCTATACTGTAAGATCAATTTTCATCCCAAGAATTTAAAGAATAATAAACATAACTTTTATAGTTATATTTGAAATAAGGAATTGATAAAAGGTCTGTCAAAAACTTGTGACATAAATATATCATTTAAATAGTGTGTATGTATGTTTTTCCATCAAAATGCTGGAACTGTGAAACACCATTTTCATGCATTTCTTAGGCCTTGGTTGTCATTCAAACTTGCTTGGGAAAGAAAATGTCATAGCATTTAAATGTATACTTATTTTATCTGCCAGGATTTGAACTTCAGCACCATAAACTACAAACTATATAATCCTAGTAAAGGATGTTTATCACTTTAATGCTTAATTTCATCATCTAAGAAACTCTAATGCTGATACTCACTTTTGCATTGATTGTGAGGATTAAATAAAGTTAAAGAATATTCATTTAACCAAGAGTCTGAACGTATAGTTAGTACTCAATAAACGTTATCTGTCATTATATTGTCATTGCATTGTAGCAATTGAATATGTGGTCATTTAAAGATACAAATTTGCATATCTTCCAAAGGTTAAATGGTAAAACATAATGAAAATATTGTGTATACTTTATGATGAAGCAAAGTAGTTGAACATATTTGTTTATATATTATTTCCATCTGGGAGGTTGCTATTACTATTAACTAAAATGTACAAGCATGTGCACTGAAGTTGCTTTTAAAGAGTCTTTGAAAAATATATATTGGAATTATGTATTTCCAGTAAAATTTATAGACATTTCAGCCAGTAAAAAAACTATAGAAATGAGACACCCCCAGAGTGAGGGGCCTGGTTCCCTGAGAGGTTTCCACCCTGGCCTTCCATTGCAGGTGTTGGAAAAAGATTTTCCTACTGAATAAAACACCCAAAGACTAGGAAAACCACTTTCAGGAATCTTGGTGGAATAATAGAGAAAAACACAAAAACTTTGCCCTCACTTCTCTTACTGAAAACTCAGCTTAGAGCAGATATAACTGCTTTTTTTTTCCATCAAAAGAAAGCTTTTTTTTTTTTTTTAATTTTGCTTTATGTCTAGTGTTAAAACTGTGGACTTTTATAGCAATTGAACCAACAAATCACATTTTACCGTGAAAGAAGGCTTTATTTATTTTTATTTTTATTTTTATTACTATTATTTTTTAGACAGTCTTACTCTGTCGCCAGGCTGGAGTGCAGTGGCATGACGCTCATTGCAACTTCTGCCTCCTGGGTTCAAGCGATTCTCCTGCCTCAGCCTCCCGAGTAGCTGGATTACAGGCACGTGTCACCATACCCAGTTAATTTGTGTCTTTTCAGTAGAGACAGGGTTTCACCATGTTGGACAGGATGGTCTCGATTTCTTGACTTCGTGATCCGCCTACCTAGACCTCCCAAAGTGATGGAATTACAGACTTGAGCCACTGTGCCTGGCTGGAAGAAGCTGTATTTTGATAAGCTTTCTGAATTATGAGATTTCTGAATTTCCAGGATTTTTTTTTGACAATTTTTAAAAAGCTACAAGTTATTCAGTAGCATTTGTACAAAGAACAGTACCTATTTTTGTTTTTAATAGTCTTGTTTCTGTTTTCTATTTGACTTCTTGGAGCAGTACACATTAGGATTTATTCCAAGAAAGTGCAGCACTCTGGGTACGTTTTCTATGTCCTTTTATTAGTTTTTAAGAATGGACTCAAACTTAGACATGGTAGAGCTGTGAGCGTGAAGGTACCCGTTGGAGGTCCCCAAACAGCATAAACTCAAAAAGCTATTGGCCGTGGAAATCACCAGCCATCCTCAACCTAAGTCTGTTGAAATTTATCTTTCATACTTTGGAAAACATCTAGGACTCTTTCTTGGATCTGTAAAAAGCCCTTCTCCAAGAGAAAGCACAGCAAACTCTCTACCTGCCATAAGTCAGTCAAGAATTTGCACCTGTAGCCATTTCGCCTGTTAATGAACAAACTTCCACGGACTTTTGTGGACAAGGTTCTGCCTTTTCACATGACCTGATAAAGTTTTTAACAACCTCATCATCCATATCGTGACCTGTGTGAACTCAGGGAAGAATTTTTGTATGCAAATGAGTGGAACAGAGCAGGACTTATGAATATGAATGAGAATGTGGATCCTGTTAGAGAATGCAAGGGGCACAAGGATCAACTGTAAATTTCGTTTCTCTAAGAAAGTAACCCTACCAGCAGCACACAGACTGTCCCAGTTCTAGACTGTCTCCATTCTTTTTACCTGCAAAGATTCCTCCATATTGGAACTGTTTTATTGTGTCTTTTCTTTTGCATTGTAACCAGCCAAATCCCAGTGACTAGCACTTTGAGGTAGCAATTGTACCACTGAGTAATGCATACCAATAAGCAAGAATTACAAAATGTAATTAAGATCAACTGGTTTTCTTACTATTACTGATTTTGAAAAATGTCACGTCTAATGATATATACTCTTTAGAAGGTGTATTTAGAGGGTGTATTAATTTTACTATCGGTCCTGTTTGTAACTAGTGCGTTTTTTGAAGAAAATCTCGTGTTTTCTACTCTTTGTTAAAGGTCTGAGAATCACAATAGTATATGTTGTGGCAAAATGTAATCTTAAACATAATAATAATTTTAACTTAATTTTCCAGATAAAACAAGACTTCTAAAAAAAAAAAAGAATTTCAGCCAGAGGGAAAACAAATTGTTAAGAAGAAAAGGAGCCAAGAACTAATGATTTCAGATATTTATATTTAATTTTAAAAATGAAAACGTTAGTGCCTCCAACCCCATATCTGCAAAGAAAAAGTTCCATACATTAAATACATAGGTATAAAAAAGTAATTGTAGAAGAGAAAATCTCCATTGTAGAATTTGAAACTTTTCTGTAATGTTTTTATAATATTTTGAAGTTCATCTTTTTACAATGATAAATTGACAATAAGATATAAGCTTTATCAAATTAAGACTGCTTTCAAAATATTGAAATATTTGTTTGAACCTCACTCTAAATTAAGTCAGTTGGTAACACCCAAATGTTTGCTACTTCACTTACTTGTTTGTTTAGCACATTCCTCATTGTTGAATGAGTGTGTATGTTTCTAATTCAGCTTACTGATTTGTTGATTTATACTACCTCAATCCGAACAGACTTCCACCATAGGTAAATAGTTTCTATTTAGTCAATAATAATTTATTTCACACATGTGAGCAAAAAGAGGCCATTCAATATAATTTTCAATATAATTTTCTGTAATTTGTTTTATTTTATAAAATTATTTGATATATAGTTTCCAGATATAACTAAAGTATATGGATTATTCATATTTTATAAAACTTAGAGAATTCTCATGAAATAATTATAAATTTTACTATGCATTTTAGTTCATATGTTCATTTTCTCAAGGGATAGAGTGACATTCTATTTCTAAAATTCAAACACAATTTTAACACTGAGAATAATTGCCAAAAATTATGCTTTATAGCGAGACTCAATTTCAGTTTGTGTGTAAAGATAAAGAAGTTATAGACTATATATACTACATATTTAGTGAAACTGGGAAAAATTGATGTTGCCTTTGTCAATGTCAACAAAATAAAATACATTCAGTAATAATAAATGCATTGTCAGTATATGCAATTCCACTCTTGCCATTTTTAAAATTTAAGTTTATCCTACTAACATGTTGAGTCTTTTGAACACCCATTTGCTTCAAAAAATTTAGTACCATTTCATGGCAGATAATTTTCCCCACCACCTCCAGAAGTCAGTAAAATATTTTCTTAAACAATATTTCATTGCATAATCAGTAAGTAAACAAAATACACCTGCATTATTTCTATGTTAGTTGGATGTCTGCAGTGACATGAATAATAAAATATTGTAAATGCTCACATTGGTACAGTTGAAATTACATACATATACTTGAGATTTTCTAGTTAAGACAATGTAAGCATGCATAAAGGCTCAACACTAACTAATTTCAAGCAAAAGAATAAGAACATTTCACAATATTTAACAGGTCTTACATATTAAAAAAACAGCTTGGCTATATCATTCAGGAATTAGAAGCTGAAAGCCTGCATCAATGGTTTAGAAAGTGTATAATAATAGGACAGATGACAATTCAGAAAGTAACTGCAGATTCATTTTCTCAGTATCACAGCAGCAAAGCAAGGAGAGTAAATAACAGATCAACAGTTATTTTAAAACTGTATTTACTGATTTTTCTCTATAAATGACTGAATTAACTGCTATTAAATTGGAGTATGTTTTTCCCTCACAATATTTCAGACTTAAACAAACATATTAGATGATGTTAATAAGGATGAAAGTCCAAAACAAGTAGATTTTTCTGACACTTGCAGTCACAATCAGTAATTTACAAGGATTCAAAAGTCTTTCTTACACATTCAGTACTTTAGGGTGAACTCGCATGCTACAAAGAGAAAAACACAAAGAAAAGAAATTACATTCTAAGTTAAAGAACCATACAACAAATACGGCTGTCTACAGAAGGACACTTATCTGGCATTTCTGAAAACAAAGGTATTTCTAGGATCCAAGGACGATAAATAGGATTTATAGACATTAATAAGTTTGAGGGAGTGATTGATAGTACTGACCTTTATACTATCTATCACCTGCATTTTCTGAGACATGACTGAAGCCAGTGGCTTCTCATCAAAACCTCGACTAGTATCCATTTATATGCACATCCAGGGAAAGCATGAAGCATGTCTTGAAATACATTCATGTCATAGATAGAAAACTAAGAAACTTCAGTCTATAATATATAAACTGTTTTCATCTCTTATGATGCACAAAGAATATCTCTTTGAAATAATATGCACCATTTGGGTAAGTAGTGGATGAAAAATGTCTTGACAGGTACTTTCCAGAAAACTTTTATATTTAACTGGAAGATTAGATTGGTTGATATCTAAATTTATTTCTAATATCAAAACCTGTTACATTAAATGTAATAGCCACAATGTCAGTATATTTAGCCTGTATTTAATAATACACCTTAAATACAAAAATATATAAACTGAGGGCATAACAATTTATGTTTTTTTCACTTTAAAAGCAAATCTTACTTTGGGAGGCCATGGAGGGAGGAACACTTGAAGCCAGGGTTTCAAGACCAGCAAGGACAACTAAGAGATACCCCATCACTACAAAAAAAAAAAAAAAAAAAAAAAAAGAAAGAAAGAGAAAAGAAAAAGAAAAATTAGCCAAGCATGGTGGCATGTGCCTAGTGCCAATAGTTCCAACTGAGGGAACTGAGATTGAGGGTTGGGAGACTGAGGTTGGAGGATTGCTTGAGCCCAGGAGTTCGAGACCACTGTGATCTATGATTGCCCACTCACTGCCCTCCAATGTGGGCAACAGAGCAAGATCATATCTATAAAATAAAAACAAAAATAATTTTTAAAATGAGCAAATTTTAAGCATAAAACAGAACTTTTTGAAAACAGAGAAAAATGTCATATAAGCTAGCTTCCAAAGTACCATAATTATTTTATTGTATTTTGTCTTTATAATCAATGAATACATAAAATTGTATATAAAGCAAATATTAGTTTAATAATACATATGAGTATCATTACATATTCTTAATAGGTATAATTACTAGAATCAATATATGATTCTATGCAAAGAATAAAACAACACGTTTGAGTTTTTTTAAGCATTTTAAAAAATTATCAAAAATACCCTCATGAATGTCTTAGTGCCTTTTAAGCATTTCATGTTTTTTTATTTTTCCCAGAATTTACTTTCAAAAGAATAATTAGAGCACAAGTTTCTCACATTTGTACTGCTATTAACATACAGTAAAATTTTACATTATATAAAAGTTCAGATAGTAAATATCTTGTGGTTCACATGGTCTCTGACAAAACAGTAGATATAGTGATATGGCTGGTCTGTGTACCCACCCAAATCTTATCTTGAATTCCCACCTGTTGTGGGAGGAACCTAGTGGGCAGTAATTTAATCATGGAGGCAAGTTTTTCTCATGCTCTTCTCATGATAGTGAGTAAGTCTCACAAGATATGAGACTAAAAATGAATTACCCTGATGCCATCCATGTAAGATGTGATGTCTTCCTCCTTATTTTCCACCATGACTGTGAGGCCTCCCCAGCCATCTGGAACTGTAAGTTCATTAAACCTCTTTCTTTTGTAGATTACCCAGTCTTGGGTATGTCTTTACTAGCAGTGTGAGAACAAACAAAAACAGTAAATTAGTACCAGCAGAGTGGGATGCTGCTGAAAATATACCTGAAGAAATAGAAGTGACTTTGAAATTGGGTAGCAGAGAGGTTGGGACAGTTTGGAGGGCTAAGAAGAAGACAGAAAAATGTAGGAAAGTTTGGAACTCCCTAGATACTTGTTGAATGGCTTTGAACAAAATGCTGATAATGATATGGACAATGAAATTCAGGCTGAAGTGGTCTCAGTCAGAGATGAGGAATCTGTTGGGAACTGGAGCAAAGATGACTCCTGTTACGTTTTAGCAAAGAGACTGGTGGCATTTTACCACTACCCAGAGATCTGTGAAACTTTGAACTTGAGAGAGATGATTTAGGGTATTTGGCAGAATAAATTTCTAAGCAGCACAGCATTCAAGATGTGACTTGGGTGCTGTTAAAGACATTCAGTTTTATAAGTAAAACAGAGCATAAAAGTTTGAAAAATTTGCAGCATGACAATGCAATGGAAAAGGAAACCTCATTTTCTGGGGATAAATTTAAACCAGTTGCAGAAATTTGCATAAGCAATTAGGAGCCAAATAGTAATCTCTGAGACAATGGGGAAAATGTCTCTAGGGCATGTCAGAGCCCTTCTCATCACAGGCTCAGAGGTTTAGAAGGAAAAAATGGTTTCATGGGCAGGGTTCAGAGTCCCTCTACTATGTGCAGTCTAGGGTCTTGGTGCTCCACATCCCAGTTGCTCCAGTATGAGCTCAAGCTGTTGCTTCAGAGGTTGCAGGCCCAAGCCTTGGCAGTTTCTATGTGGTGTTGAACCTGTGAGTGCACAGAAGTCAAGATTTGTTGTTCAGGAACCTTGTCTAGATTTCAGAAGATGTATGGAAATGCCTGGATGCCCAGGCAGAAGTTTGCTGCAGGGGCAGGGCCCTCACGGAGAACCTTTCCTAGGGCAGTGAGAAAGGGAAATGTGGGATTGGAGCTACCACACAGAGTCCCTACTGGGGCACTGCCTGTGAGAAAAGGGCCACCATCCTCCAGAGCCCAGGATGGTAGATCCACTGACAGCCTGCACTATGCACCTGGAAAAGCCACAGTCAACACCAGCCTGTGAAGGCAGCCAGAAGGGAGACTGTCCCTGCAAAGCCACAGGTGTGGAGCTGCCCAAGACCATGGGAACCCACTTCTTGCATCAGCATGACCTGGATGTGAGACATGGAGTCAAATAAGATCATTTCTGAACTGAAAAATTTGACTGTCCCACTGGATTTCAGACTTGCATGGGGCCTGTAGCCTCTATATTTGGGACAATTTATCATATTTTGAATGGCTATATTTACCCAATGCCTGTATCCCATTTTATCTAGGAAGATACTTGCTTTTGATTTTTCAGGCTCATAGCAGGAAGAACTTGTCTTGTCTCAGATAAGACTTTGGACTGTTGACTTTTGAGTTAATGCTGAAATAACTTAAAACTTTGGGGGACTGTGGTGAAGGTATGATTGGTTTTGAAATGTGAGGACATGAGATTTGGGAGTGGCTAATGGTGGAATAATATGGTTTGGCTGTGTTCTCACCCAAATCTCTTCTTGAATTCTCACATGTTGTGGGATGGGCCTGGTGGGAGTTAATTGAATCATGAGGACGAGTCTTTCCTGTGCTATTCTCATTATAGTGAATAAGTCTCAGGAGTTCTGTTGGTTTTATAAAAAGGACTTCCCTTTTTATAAAAAGGCACTCTCTCTTTGCCTGCCACCATCCACATAAGATGTGACTTGCTCCTCCTTGCCTTGCAGCATGACTGTTAGTCTTCCCCAGCCATGTGCAACCATAAAGCCAGTTAAACTTTCTTTTGTAATTTTCCCAGTATCAGGTATATCTTTATTAGCAGCATGATAACAGACTAATACACATAGACAATACCTAAATGAGTAAACGTATCTTTGTTTACAAAATAATATTTTGTAAAGCATTATTTACAAAGTCAGTGGTATTTTGAATTTGTCCTGTGAGCTATAGCTTGACTATTTTGGCACTAAACAATCAAGTCATTAATGTATAATCCAAGTATAAAATACTAATTGATAGTTTTATTATTCAAATTGCAAAATTTTATTACAGTGAAAGTAAAATACTGAAGTTTTCTCATATATATATACATATATTTTTTTTTTTCTAGAGCTCAAAATAATCCTGAATACGTTTCATTCCATCTACTTTATTTAGGGCCACAGGGCCCATTAACAATAATTATAATTTATATTTGTGAAAGCAACAGAATGCTTTATCTGCCATTTAATATTTCACTTTGTTTTAGAAATTAAAATCATTCTCACATACCAATGTTTTTACTAACAGTAAATACAATTTGTTTCTTATAAAGAAATATGTCTTCCTCCTTGTCTAAATATGTCTGTTAACACTTTTCATTGAAAATTTGCAATTCTCGGAGGACTAGCAGTTAGAACATAAGTGTAATTTAGAAAATTATTATACATTTAAAAATATTTGTTGAATAAAAGTTTATACATCAATCCAAGTTTATCTTGAAAAATCTTGTTTAATATCTATTATTATTTTCCAAATTGTTTTGAGGTAGGAGCCAGGATTTGATTCCAGAGGCAGGGCTGGGACTCTGGGACAGATTAAGGACTAACAAAAAGAGGACCAGGGCTTAAGCAGCTTTCAATCGCATTGTGCAACACCCTGGAGTTACTGCCCTTTCCATGGCACCAACCCAATGACCTAAATGTTACTATCCTTTCCTTAGAAATTCAACGTAAGTACATCTGTCCTCATTTTGTCTGGAAATTTCTGTGTAAACCACCCCTTTATCTGTGTGCAAATAAAAGTGGGTATAAATATGACTGCAATACTTCCCTGAGCTGCTACTCTCTGCCTACATCATATCCCTGTTCTGCATAAGCAGTCACGAAGCTATAACACTGCCTTTTCAATAATGCTGTTTCCTTCTACCATTGACTTGCCCTTGAATTCTTTCCTGGGCAAAGCCAGGAACCCAGTGAACTAAGCTCCGCTTTGAGGCTTACTTGACCGGCATCAATTTATCTAAGAAACTTTACCTTTCGCAACTTCAAAAAACACTCTATGACTAAGAAATACATGGTGACACATACTCTTCAGAAAATCTCCAAATCATATAATTGTATTTAAAAGTATGTTATATTAGGAACTATATTTAAAAGGAAAGATCTTGTCCTATAATGCTTATGTTAAAATACATATGATAACACTATATTTTTAGAAAATAGGTATAATAACATAATTGCTAATTTTGATTTCATGACTAATACACTTTCATTGGCAAAATTATTTTTCTACTTCTGGCATTGCTATACATTTAAAGACAACATTTTGTTACATAAAATGCTTTTCACTATTTGCTATAACTTAAGTCTGAAAACAAATTTACAAGTGGATATTCTACATTAATCGATGGTTCAAGGCAATGATAATTTCATTTTCCTAGTTAATATCAAAAGAAAGGCACAGCCAAGATGCAATCAGTCTGAAATTCTCTGCTTTTGAACCATTCAGTTTGCTACACTATCAAAAAATCAAATAAACTGATTTCATTACTATCCTCAAGATATTTAATTTCCTAAGAGGTGCTTAAATTCACTGACAGGTTTATATTCAGGAAGAAAAACTAGACAGCATAGGAAGCCACAACCTACAAACATCTAACTTCTACTGCAGAAGATACAATTAGCATTCACTCTATGACATTAGGCTCACTCTGTAAAAATTCAAATGCTCCTGGTATAATTAATATTATTTATTTGAGGGAGGATATGGTTCATAGTGTTTGTAGTACTGTTGGATAAATCTGTTTTCATTTGTCTGTTCTTTACCATTACTCCATGCAACACCTTTTGTGACAATGGACACGTACTTATGTTGAAATTCAGGACACCTGTCATAAGGACAAATGATACTTCGTAAAAAACTTAGGCAGACTTCAGGACTAAACATTCTGAAGTCTAATAACTGTTTTTTGACTTCTTTCAACTGAAACATCCTTGAAAACTTGCCAAAATAAGAACAAATTGTTTTTTTTTTTTTCACAGCAATGACAGAAAATATCTGAATCTGAATCTGCTACATTATGAGAATAATTGCTACATAATACAATGCTATTAGAATAGGAAAAATAGTAAAGACACTGCATCTAGCATCGTAAAGAGGGAAATACATACTAAACAATTTCAGAAGAAGAAGACCACACTTCATTCGTCTCACCCTAGGTTTGGAAGTGCAAAGCTTGTATTTGCACTTGATGTGGGACACTCATTTTATGAGAATAGATTTCTAAACTACCAGAGCTAGACACCTAGTCTCTTTTCTAGATATCTGTTCAGAAAATACAAATTGTAATCTCTACCATATTAATGAAAAAAATAAAATGTATAATTGTACATTTTACAACAAGAAATGGAGACTAAAATTCTGTGGGAGCTATACATACAGAATTGAAGTTGTGCTCTCTGTACTTGGTCTAAGAAAAGTAACTACTAGTAGCCCGTGATTCCTCTGGGATTCGTATTCTTCATAAATTCTGATAAACAAGTAATGAGGTGGGAAATGCTACTACATTGTCCAAGTTTATAACTATCATAGATTAACCCCTGCTAGATTTCTACCCTAGGCTACACACAGAAATCTGGGATCCAGCTTTAGATAAGAGATTTCTCCTAGGAAAGGGATGCTCAGAAGTGGATTGAGGACAATTCAAAGCACTGGATACATTTTTCCTCTTTCAAATATAAACAAGCATTGTTGGAAACAGGCACTGGTGCTCAGTGCCATGAGGAAAGGGAATCAACACCAAGACAATGGGTCTCTCAGCAAGCCAACTTTACTTTCTGCAGAAAGGGTACATTCACCAGCAGTCTGGTCATGAGAGCACACTCGTACAAAGAGACAGGAATATTTATAATCTAACACATTCTCCCTACTGCTGTGCCCTGTTTCCCTTCACTGGAATCTGGCCTCACCCAATTGACTAACAACTTAAAACTTTCCTAAATAGGTAAAGGCAAGAGAGAACAAAGAAAAGAGGAAGTAACTTGTGGAATGCTGAGAAAGGCAAAACTATTTTCAAATAGGAAAAGAGGCAGAAGCTTCGACCTAAGGCTCACCTGAGATTATTGAGACATGGCAGGGCAAATATCTGGGACAGAATGGAAGAATCAAGAGTATAGAATATACTTATTTCTTTATTATAACTAACAGCCACTGAAGGTTATTAGCAGAAGGCTTTAGAGGAAATTAACTTAACATACCAAGAAACTTTGAAGAGAAACTTCTATTTCATTTTCTACAAGCATAAAGAGAAAATCGTAAGCCAGAGAGCATTCATGTGTCATTAGGCATTTTAAAAATAGGAAAAGAGACTAATTTTAAGCCTTGTAAAGAAAGCCTTTCTCTTAACTTTCTCACAATAAGAAGCCAAGGTAAGCAACAGAAAGTTCTGTTTTCTGCTCTCTGTACAATAGTAGTCTATGGTGTTTCTATAAATAAGAAAAATTTATTACAATGCAGGACAGATTAAAAAGACAAAAGAAAAGGCTGAGAAGAAATGAGAATAAAGAAGAGTAATAAAAGCCAGCAAACTCTGTAAAAGTTTGATAGTAATACTGAATTGTATATTAAAAGTCAATAGAAAGCAAATTTGACACTAAAGAAAGTGTTATCTGTATTTTAAAGGTCAAACCAAAGATGGTTCTTGATACAATAGAAAATGAAAAAGGAGTCAGAATTATAAGTGATAATAATTGATATGTATATACAAAGTAGAAATGTAATTCTCAGTTATATGGCATTAATGAATAATAATAATCTTAAATATTAGGAAAGCAATAATCAAAATTTTAATTAGTGAAAAATAAAATACCTGAACTGAAAGGCAAACAACATGCAAGGGAAAATTTTTCAAATACAAATGAGAAAAAATCAATATTAAAAAATTTTAATATTGTCTGGTATGGTGGCTCATGCTTGTAATCCCAGTGATTTTGGAATCTGAGGTGGCAGGAGGATTACTTGAACCCAGGAGTTCAAGGCTTCAGTGAACCATAACCATGTGAATACATTTCAGCCCTGGTAAGAGAATGAGATCTTGGCTCTAAAAGTAAACAAAAACAACAATAAAGGATGGAAAGGAAAAAATAATTTAAATAACTTTTCTCCATATCTTAAAGCATTCTGCTAAATTCTTTCTAAAATACCAATATTAAAGCAAGATAAAAACTTCATAAAAATAAAATTGCATTTTTATTGGTAATATTCTGAACTACAAAAATACAGTGATAACATATTCAGTCCTTCAGGATCCTGTGAAGAAGGAAATAATTACCTGGACTCAGTTCCTAGCAAAGATATTTTACAAGGTAAGGAGCAGGTTTAGGGGAAGCAAAGAAGAAACCATCCTGTAGTGAATAAGAGTAGGAACTGTTACTACTCATAGTTTTGAAAGCATGATATAAATGATGAGAGAGTGACTATATGATTGGATATATATCCAATCAATTAGAGCAATTGTGTGGATAAAGTGGGCCACCTGAAAGGAACTGTGCCTCTTGATCAAATTACAAAAGACACAGCAAATAGGCCAGGACTTCCAGAAGTAGAAAGGGAAAATAATACCTCAAGCTCACCATCCCCTTAATACCTTTTCTACTCTAGATTATAGCAGCACCTATTGCTAATTTATAGGGTGTTTCTACAAATTCATTTACCAAGTAATGCATATTAGGTTTGGGTTTCACAAGAGAGAAATATATGCAACAGATTCAGACTATGGGACAAGGTGTTCTAACACTTGGGTCATATGATACAGCAGATCTGATTGTGGATCAAGTGTCTATTGTAAATAGAAATGTTTTAGGAAGACCACTACTAGTGAACTATAATGTATATACCTAAGTAGTTTGTAGCAAATATAAGACATTGAATACAGAAATGTGTTTTTTGGAAAAATATCCTTTGTTAGCTTGGTGGTTTGTAGAAATGGAGTGCTTTAGCATGAACCTTCAGGCCACTATGTAGCCGATCTATCTTAGTTAGACTCTAAAGATCTGAGCCATAAAGCCATAAATTTGTGTGCATTAGCAGCAGTCTATTGTCAAATGAAAATAGTGCATGGGAGTATATAAGGTAACAGGTGTTGGAGGGGCATGTAAGTTGCCTAAGGAAGTAGATCAGATGCTCATGGAACACATTTCTACATTGCCTTCTCACCTTAAACCTACAAAACTCCACGGAGTTTTCCTACAATTGCTTGTCTGAGGAGGAAACAGGAATGAGATCTAATTTAGGACAATGCTAATAAACATACTGGTACTGCTTGACAGTGAACAACTGCAAGAAGGAAAATCCTCCAAGTGGGTAAACTTAACTCTTCACCTCTAGTTGCTGACTTCATCTGAAGGGAGAAATAAATATGAATTGATATGAATGCATGAAACATAACTGATAATTTACTGAAACCTTAGGAGGAAAAAGAATGGAAACTGGATAATAAGGAGGAGGTCTGGAAACAGCTACATGAACAGACCCCTCAATTTGACAAATATATGATAATGTTTTTTTCCCAAAAGAGTGCACATCACAAGTTAAGCATGGAAAAATAAGGCTGTCAATAATCAGGTAATCAAGATAATTTATTATCTGGATTCCAGTAAGCTTTTCCCCTAGTAGCTCTTGTCTTTCTTTTATGGACTTACTACAAAGTGGTGATTACAACAGGGAGGAGGTTATATATGAATTCAACAATAATAATTTCCATTTAATGAGGCTGATCTGGTCACAACCAACAGCAGAAACTATTAATGAATCCTCCTAGGGCACAGGTCCACGGGAGAAATAGCAGGCCACTTGAAAACACATTGATTATATTGAACCATTTCTACTGTGACAATTTTATCCTCATTAGAAGATGAACACCTTTTCTCTCTTAACACTTAATGGCTTCATTAAGATGTAATAGACATACCATATAATTTACATATTTAAAGTACACAATTGAATGTTCTTAGTATATTCACACATGGTAATGTAGACATGATCACATCTAATTTTAGAATATTTTTGTCACTATAAAAAATATCCTAATTGCATCTATTGGCAATCATCCTAAACTTCACCCACATGTTCCCTCTTGCCAGCAACTGCTAGTTTATATTTTGTCCTAATAGTATTGTCTATTTTGGGCAATTTGTATAATTGGACTCATAATATGTAGTCTCTTGTGACTGGATATTTCACAACATATTTCAACTTCTATCTTTGTTACAGCATATAATAATATATTTTCTTTTTTGATTGATATTTCATTTCATTGATATGAAATATTTGTTCATTCATGAGTTGATACATATTTGGATCATTCCTACTTTTTGACATTAATAAAAATACCAATATGTACATTAATGTATAAATTTTTGTTTGTTAGTGTTTTCAATTCTTTTGGTTATATCCCTAGGAGTAAAATTGGTTGGTTACATGATAAGTCCACATTTAACATTTTGATAATGTGTTAAGTTGTTTTGCAATGTAGTTGTGTTATTTTCTGTTCCCACAAGCAATGTTTGATGGTTTCAATTTCTGGACATCCTTACTAACACTTGTTATTATCTTATTATTTTTTTTTAATTAAAGTCTTCAAGAAAATGTGAAGTGTAATTTCATTGTGATTTTGATTTTTCCTTTTCCTAATGATAACATTAAATATCCTTTTATATGCTGCTTATTGGTTATTTGTATATCTTATTTGAAATAAAATGTCTATTTAAACCCTCACATTAAAAATTGGGTTAAACAGTTTTTTAATATTATTGATATATTTCTCTTATTAGACATATAAGGCTGGATGTAGTGGCCCATGCCTGTAATCACAGCACTGTTGGAGGCCAGAAGTTCAAGACCAGCCATGGCATTAGTGAGACTGGGTCTCTTAAAAAAATGATGATTGATAGATGATGGATAGATAAACAGACAGATTATGGGCATGTAATTTTAAAATATATTCTCCCAATCTATGCTTTTTTCATTTTCTTGTTATATCTTGATGCACAAAAGCTTCTAATTTTAAAAACATCCATATTAGTGACTTTTTCCCCCTTTAGTTGCTGTGTTCTAGATGTGAACAGATCAACAATGAATTCTGAAATTGAATCAATAATAGAAAATCCCTGCCAACCAAAAGAGCTGAGGACTAGATAGACTCACAGCTCAACTCTACCAGATATAACAAGTAGAGCTGGTACCAATCCTACCATTTCAAAAAAATTAAGGAGGGGACTCCTCTCTAACTTACTGTGTGAAACCAGAATCAACTTGCTACTTGATACCGTAATCTGGCAAGAACACAGCAAAAAGAAAAAAAAAGAAACTGCAGGCCAGTATCATAGATAAAAAATCTGTAACAAAATACCAGCAAACTGAATCCAGTACCAAATAAAAACTTTAAAAATCATTAAAATGGTCCAAGTGCCCAAAGAAATATAGAGATTTGATACTGTCCTATCAAATTATCATCATTTTTTTACACAAATAGAAAAACCTATTCTAAAATTTCAATCAAAAGAGAGCCCAAATTCTCCAAATATCCAAAACTATTCTATGAAAAAAAATAAAAATAAAAAGCCTGTGGCATCACATTACCCAACTTCAAACTATACTACAAGGCTACAGTAACAAAAACAGTATGATACTGGTACTAAAACAGACACATAGGCCAATAGAAAAAAAATAGAGAACCCCTAGAAAATAAAGCCATACACCTACAACCAACTGATCTTCAACAAACTCAGCAAAAATAAACAATGAGGAAAGAACATTCTATTAAATAAATAATACTGGGAAAACTGTTAATTCATATGCAGAATAAAGAAACTGAAACCCTGCCTCTCACTATATACAAAAATTAACTCAAGATGTATAAAAACTTAAATATAAGACCTCAAATTATAAAAAAATTTTAGAAGAAAAGCTAGGAAATACCAGTATAGGCAAAGAATTCATGATGAAGTCCTCAAAAGCATTTTGCAACCAAAACAAAAATTTACCCCAAAAACAAATGGTACCTATTAAATTAAAGAGGTTCTGCATAGCAAAATAAACAATCAACAGAGTAGACAGACAACCTACAGAATGGGAGAAAATATTTACTAACTATACATCCAACAAAGGACTAATATCCAGAACTTAAATGAATCAACAAGAAAAAAACAAACAATCCTATTAAAAAGTGGGCAAGGGTCATGAACAGATACTTCTTTAAAAAAGATATACATGCAGCCAACAAACATGAAAAAATGCTCAACTTCACTAATCATCAGAGAAATGCAAATCAAAACCACAGTGAAATAACATCTCACACAAATCATATGGTGATTATTAAAATGTCAAAATATAACAGATGGTGAGATTGCAGAGAAGAGGGAATGCTTACACACTGTTGTTGGGAATGTAAATTAGTTCAGCCATTGTAGAAAGCAGTTTGGAGATTTCTCAAAGAACTACAAATAGAACTACCTTTGACCCAGAAATTGCATTACTGCGTATACACCCAAAGGGAAATACATCATTCTACCAAAAAGACACTTCTACTCACAGTTTATCACAGCACTATTCACAATAGCAAAGACGTTTGACCAACCTAGGTGCCCATTAATGGTGAACTGGATAAAGAAAATGTGGTACATATATACCATGAAATGCTATGAAGTCATAAAAAGGGAATGAAATTGTGTCCTTTGCAGGAATGTGGATGCAGGTGGAGGCCAATAACCTAAGTGAATTAACATAGAGACAAAAAAACAAATATTACATGCTCTTATTTATAAATGAGAGATAAACATTATGGACACACGGACATAAAGATGAAAACAACAGACACTGGGGACCCTAAAAGGAAGAGCAGGAAATGCAAGGGTTAAAAACTTCTTGTTGTGTACTATGTTCACTATATGGATGACGGGATCAGTAGAAGTTCAAATCTCAGCAATATACTATATATCCTTTTAACAACCTGCACATGTACACCTTGAATCTAAAATAAATTTTAAAAAGTCAAAGCTAAAATAAAGTGCCAAAGCCAATGTCATCCATATTTGTGCTATGTTTTCTTTAAAACAGTTTTGTGCATTTAGCTTTTATATTAAGCTTAAAGCACTTTAATTTAGCTTTGTGTATGGTGTGAGGTAGGAGTCCAACTTCATTTTTTTTTTCTTTTTCATTTGGCTATCTAATCACGTCAGTGCCATCCTATCAGATAAATCTCTGAATCTCCTCATCCTCGCGGTTCACCTTTCCATTATGCAGATTCCCTGCACAACTGGACCAGAGCTTGGGGCAGAAATCAGCTTTTCCTAGAGTGACAACCCTGTTCTACAAGAGGGCACTTGAGATTTGGGAGTAGTAAACCTGGGCCTTTGAGCTGCTGTGTAATGAAGGCACAAGCTGAGGAAGAAATGTTTCCTACATAGTAAGATAGTAAGATTTCCTCATATTTCTTACCTAGTAAGATTTTCAATATATTTCAGTATTTAATTCAGTATTACAAAACAAGATAGCTTATTGTAATTGTAAATGAGCTAGAAATAAATAAATATCAATAAATATAAAGTGGCATATGGAAAGTGTGTCTCTGTTTATGGTCGGGGTAAGCATGACTTTCGTGGTATGAGAGACAGTTGCATCAAGTTAGGGTAAAGCATGATGTTGTTATTGTTATGTGTGTATTCTGACTCTACAAGGAGGTGGGCTACACTGTATTAGCTGGTCTACTCAGTATTATCCCCCACATTCTTCTGTGCAATGCAAAAGACGAGGCTTTTCCGGAATCTCTTTACCTGTGAATTTTGGGTTAGAAGTTGCCAATGAGAGGAGTTTATAAAATATTTGGAAATTGAATGAGGAAGACAGAGAAAAAGCATTATCCATGGAGAATGTTGTAGTCAGATGAGATGGCCTTGCAGACTTTCTCATGATCCCTGATTCTCAACAATTGTAACTAGTTACATCAGAATTGTAATTCTCACTTACGAAATTATGCACACATTCTCCCAGTTTGTAACCTGAGATAACCTGGCAGTTCCATACCTTTTTGTACAATTATGAGCAAACTTCAAAATAATCATCTGTATGCTGGTGAAATATATTGTTATGAATTCTTACCAGGGTTATGAATAATATACATAACAGTTGGGTGTGGTCTTTTTGAGAGCTGCTTGTTTCTTGGAAAGGTGGTTTTAGAGAAAATTATCAACTCTGAAAGTCTTTAGTTCAAGGTTTATTTATTTATTGATTATATTTTAGATCCTGGTATTAAACAATATACTTCTGCTCATTATAGTTTGGTTACAGTATGAATCGTGTGTCCACTGTGTATGATATTTTTATTGGTAGTAAATTTCCCTATTTCCAGTTCAGTTCATTGACCTGGATGCCTCCCTTCCACTTGTCTATCAACAGAGGAGCATGACAAATGCTGTTAAATAAAATGTGAGTCTGATTATCTCAACTAAATTATTCCCTATTTCATTCATATTGCTACCTAGATGGCAAATAAGCATCTCAAGCAACTTCACATGTTCAAAACTAAATATTTTTCATCCCTCTTTCCAACCATGTGATATATGTCACTTTCACACTTTTAGCTAACTCAATGAATATGTACCAGCAGTTTAATACCAAAACCTTGTATTTTTTTTCCTCAAGCTTTAACATTTTCAATTTAATTTTTCAACAAATTTGGTGGAAAGTTGTAGCTTCAAAATACATTCTTAATTGCACATCATAATATGCATTGTATTTATTTGCTTCAAAACACTCTCATCTTTCCCTTGCATTGTTTTAATATCTTCCTAACTTTAGCATTAGTCATCTTCATTCTACACGTAACATAGTTTTAATAATCATGTCAAAGTGCATAGCCCTCTTTTCCACTAAATCTTGCAAATATTCTCATTTTACTTAGATAAAAGTCAAACTCTACATAAGTTCCATTCATTTTACCCACCTCTCTCCACCATCTTGTTCTCCTGCTTGACCTTATTTCTTATTATTTCACCAACTTCACTACTATGTGTGACTCATCTTGGTCTCCTTGCTGTTCTTCAGACATGCCGAGGCATGCTAGGCATACTTTTGCAGGGCCTTTGCATTTCTTAGAATATTTTATCTAAAAATGTTTGATTTTGTGAGATAAAATACAATTTTATTTGTAGTAAACTAAAAAAATGTTTACTTTGGTGAAATGCTTCCTCACATTTATCTAGTTTTACTCAAAATTTATTATTTTTCAGCAAAAAAATCTGTCTCCTATATTTTATATTGAACACTTCCTACCCCTGGTATATTCCTTATCAAACTTATCAATTTTTCTACCTTAGTTTCTCTCTAGGGGAATTATCCCTATCTAACATTATACATATTTGCTATTATTATCTCCCCCAACTAAAATACAAGCTCTACAAGATGATATCTGTTTCTTTTGTTCATTGCTTTATCTCTAGGGTCTAGAAGAGTGCTTGAAAAAAAATGGTGTTAAACAAATATGTATTAATGAATTGACTAATGAAATATGTTTTTCAAAGGTTTTTATTAAATGTGGTTAAAATGTATTTCTCATTTGGCAATGATGTATAAAGCTAAGAAATATTATAAATATGTCTAATATCACATCAGAATTTTATTTGTATTTGTAAAAATTATATATTTCTTTATTTTTAATTATTATATTAACAAAAGTACATTATTAGGCAGCTCATTGCTGTGTACAAAGCATTACAACAACACAGACCATATGAAAAAGCCTCAGAGGCTCTTGTATTATTCAGAGATTTATTCACTCAAAATTATCTTACAATGTTATTGTCTGCAGTTTCAAAATACCCTTGCTTATCCTCTTGGCACAACTATGGCAATAATATTTTTTAGGTATAAAATTGCCAGTAATTCATATCCAAATTAGTTTGTAAATAATTTGCATAAAAACTAGGCTTTCAAATGAATACTATGACCAGCCATTGAACTGTTGATCTTTAATTTAGGCCTTTGTTATTAAGCAGAATAAAGATCCATTCATTGAATGGACACAAAAATTAAGAAAAAAGTTATGCTTCATTTAAGCAACAGATTGGACATTTCCTAAGGTTTATGAGCAAATAAAATATTTGCATTTGCATACAACAGAAAAGAATTCTGCAGAACAAACAACTAGTAGACACTGGAGATTATCAAAGTAAATGTATTATTTAAAAATAGAATAGAAGTTTAATGTTTCCCAATTATAAGCTTGACACTGAATTACTTAGAGCTCTTACTAATTTACAAATCTGCCTGAGAAGAATCACACTGCCAATAAAAAATATGGCTTAAACTAGAGGAGGAAAATAAGTTTTGTGGAATGTATCGATTCATTTTACTTTGAAAAGGATATTCTTAAGCTGTCATTGGGGCTTTTAAATGATGCCTCTTTCAAACACTTGCTGACTAACCCTCTTGATTAGTGTCCTCACCAGCTTTTGCAGGTTCATATTCTATTTCTTTTTATTGGAATGAATCATGCATTTTACTTCTTTCCCTGTCTCTCTTTTTTATCTTATCATAAGACAGAAATCAGCAGATCTGAACTTGGTATCAGGAAAAAATTACATCCAGACTGTGATTTAAAAAAAAAAAAACAAAAAACGGAGTCTCTCTTAGCCACTCAGGCTGGAGTACAGTGGCGTGATCTTGGCTCATTGCAACAACCATCTTTTGGATTCAAACGATTCTCCCTTCTCATCCTGTGGAGTAGCTGGAATTATAGGCAGCTGCCATCATTCCCAGCTAATTTTAGTATTTTAGTAGAGATGGAGTTTCACCATGTTGGCCAGGATGGTCTTGAACACCTGACCTCAGGTGATTTGCCCGCCTTGGCCTCTCAAAGTGCTAGGATACTATTACTTTGCATGCAAATGGATAATAAGAATATCCAATAATAGCTACCATAATTTTTGAGTGTATAAAATAGAGTTTCAAAGAACATTTAAGAATTTAATTTTTCAATGTAATTTCTTTATAATCATCCATAACATTATTTGAGAAAACAAAAAATAATTCCAATAGAAAATATTTTTCCTAATTTTATAAACTCTTAATAGCAGTGCCAGATTTCTTTTAAGATATGTTGGGATTCACCTGGGGTGGCCTGCAAAATATTAAGGAAATATAAGGGAAAGTTAGAATATTATAGTCTCAAACCTTTTAGAAGGCCAAAATATTTTAATGGAACGGGCTGAAGGCAGCCAGTTAATTATTTTAGAATTTTAAGTCATAGGGTAAGATTAGGGACAACAAAAGCTTCCCCAGTTTAGTCTGTTTACCCCACATCCCTTTGTCTCTACTCTGTTTACTCATGTAAACTGTGCTGGATTGTTCTCTCAGAGGGAGGTCCAAGGGGAATTATCCATTAATGGTGTTTACTCTGGGCCCAGGAATCATTTGTAAAATCATTTTATCATTTGTAAAACCACTCTTTTAACCATGTTAATTATACACAAGCATGTTGACTTAGAACCTCTGTTATTAAATCTATACTGAATAAAGGTGAGGAGGTACAGGGAGTTGGGGTTGGTTAGCTGCAATCGCCCTCTGAAAGCAGTTGATGACCATGCTGAGCCTACTCGAAATCTCTGTACTGGGTGTGAGAGTGCATTCACTAGTCTGTTGTTGAGTCAGGGTCTGCAGGACAGACCTCTGCAGGTGATGATCAGCATCTTAGGTGGTGGAACCAACCTGATCGAGGTCTCAGGTGGTGATCCCCACATGATACTTGCCACAAAGTTATATACATATTTTCATCTCTTTAGAGTACTTACTACTCTTCATGGTTCTAAAGACCTTTTTAAATAGTAAAAACGTTTACTAAGTTATTTTTCCAAGAGAGAGTCAATTTTTATTTCCAATTACTAGGAGATATTCTGTTAAGATTCAACAACAACAAAAAAATGCTGAGTGTTACCTCAGGGCTTCTTTTCTGTAATATAATGATTTAATTTAAAATTACTGAATTCATAAAATATAATTTAACTTTGTACAAATTACTCTTTTTTGGCCTTGATATTTAAATGTTATCAACTTCAGTTTTATAAAATTATAACCTATTATTTTAAAGAAGCTATTTGCAAAGAGATAGTCTATACATGTAAAATAAGGCATTATTTACATTATTTTGGTATAGTCTTTCCTTTTTTTTTCTCTTTTTTTTAATTGTACTTTAGGTTCTGGGGTACATGTGCAGATCATGCAGGACTGTTGCATAGGTACACACATGGCAATGTGGTTTGCTGCTTCCATCCCCCCCGTCACCTACATCTTTCTTTTTATGCCAAGAAATAACTCAGATCTTCTTAATCAGTGAGGTAAGAGAGGGTCTTATAATATAAGTGCAAAAGGATAGCTAAGTCTTAAGTAAAACAAGGAACTAGGAAACCATCAATATGTAAGAAAATACATTTATATTATCAATGAAAATGCACATATTTTTCTTAAATATTACAGATAGATTTTTCTGCCCTTTTGTTTATATGATGAGATTTTATTATCCACTTTTCTTGAATTTATATAAAATAATCCTAGTCATACTCAGACTGAGTAAAAACTGTGGATCAAAATTCTGAATTTCAGAGAAATAAAATATTGTTTTACTTGAAAAATGTGTCCACTTGGCTCTAGGCAGGAAGGAAAATTTATAAAATACACACAAACCTGCCAAAGATCTGCATAGATCTGAGGTCACATCATACATAATGGGAATGGTAAATGAGCTTAGAAAACATGTAACTATTCATAAATTGTAAATTATGTCAGAATTTTAATATTAAAAATAAGTAATTCAGAAAAGATAACTTAGAAGTGAATTTGACATTTAAATTTTTATATATTTTTCTGTTCTGTAGCATGAGAACATAAAGTTAGTTATGCTTTCTAGGCTTATCAATCAGGAAGTTTTAAAATACTAATATCAAAATTGACAACTTCAATAAAGAACAACCATTCAAAAGTATACAAATATCTTCACTGACAAGAGTGATGATTATGTCTCAGGAAATCTGAGCTGGAAACTTGGGTCTACATTCACTAGTTATGTTCTCATAGGTTACAAAACTTTGGTTTTGTCCCAGCTATTTTTTCTAAATTATGAAAGAGCTAGGAAAATAATGATAATAATAACACACACACACACACACACACACACACACACACACGAAAGTAGTTCTTAACTGCATAGGCTTTTTGGAAACATAAACTCATAAAATTAATCATATATGTAATTAGTAAATAGGGATAATGTTGACACAACAAAGAATTTGTGTTGTCCCATGCCAAATTTTCCCAGCTTTCATTTTTTTCATTTAATTTTGTTCCTACAGATAGAATCAGCTATACAAAAAGTGACATACACAAAAGGAAACAGCAAACCATAACACCATGCACCATGCAATGATGTAGGTGATGCCCATCACTCTTCTTTGATGCTGTTTGGTATCATATTCTTTCTCAGTATGCTTATTTCATAGTTCTACCTGATTTGTACATGTTTATCATATCTCCATAACTAAACAACCACAACACTTCCTTATGCCTTTATATCAAGTTCCCATCCCTGTTTTTGTTTGATTTGGTTTGGTTTTAAATGGAGTCTCTCTCTGTCACCTAGGCTAGAGTGCAATGGCGCCATCTCAGCTCACTGCAACCTTCACCTCCCAGGTTCAAGCGATTCCCCCACCTCAGCCTCTTGAGTAGCTGGGATTACAGGCGCCTGCCCTCATGCCAGCCTAGTTTTTATATTTTTGTAGATATGGGGTTTCACCATGTTGACCACGTTGTTCTTGAACTCCTGACCTCAGGTGATCCATCTGCCTCAGCCTCTCAAAATGCTGGGATTATAGGTATGAGCCACTGAGCCTGGCTATTTCGTTAATTTTAATGTAAAATACTAGATTTACTGTAGTGAATTTTTTTCTATCACTTATTATAAACTTAACTTGTTTTTAATATGAACCAGTATAGTTACTAGAATCAATATTTATATTGTTGGTTTTGTGATTACAAAGCTGCATAAGATTTGAATTTTCTCCTTCTATATACCTTATATTTAATGCATGATTCTGTAAAATTTGAGGCTTTGCAATAGCTCATATATTATAGCAGTACACAGAATAATGCTTAGAATATAGACAACACTCAAGAAATATTAGTCATTATTACTATTATTGTCCACTTTCAAAGTCTATTGCTAAATCAAAGGAAAGAACAAACATTTCTTAATCTAGCTAACAATGACCAACTGATGATTGGCTTTTAAGGTTGAGGCAATGTGCATGTGCTGTGGATGCAAAGATGAATAGGATGTTTTCTCTGCCTACAGGAAACTCCCAAATGTAATCAGAAATATCATGATATTAAATACCATTAAAAACATAAGAAAAAACATCTACAGGACAAAAAGTTATGAATGCAATCATTCTAGTCAGGAGAGAGTGTCAGGTGAGAGTTTATTGAAAAGCAGGTAATACATACCAAACTAGCAGAGGACGTGGATTGAGAGGCTGTGTACACTAGGCAGAGTTGCCAGAAAAAGTCCAGAACACCCCAGGTAAATTTGAATTTCTGATAAACAACAAATAGAGTTTTGGTTTAAGTATATAATATGAAATATTTGGAAAATAATTATACTAAACATATATTTGTTGCTTATCACAAATTGAAATTGGACTGGAGGCCTGGGTTTTTATTTGCTAAATAAATCTGTAAACTCTGGAAGACATTAAGAAATATTAGATTGAACAGAAACTATGCTTACAAAACAAAAGTGTTGAAAAAATAGGAACTTCAGTAGAAATATTTTATACACAGTGGTTAAATAATAACTTATGCAAATAATTTTACATTTATCATACTGAGCATAACAGAGACTCAGGCAAGAAGCTGGATTAGGTATTACATTTTCCTCTACAAAACTCATAGATACGGAATAAAGACTGTGCCAAGAAGTACACGTTTAAAGGATTATTGAATTCCCAGAACAGCAAGGGAGATTATCAAGGCTGTGTCTCCACAGTCCCCACATAACAAATCAATGAACTAAAACTATGAAGCTCAAAAAGGTCCAGATGCAAATACCATTAACCTAGAAATTTAGAGATTATGATGCACAGGAGAAAACTCTAGAACTAAACCTTGCTTGAGCACAGTTGTGCTACTGACCATGAGAATCTCTTTATGATAAAACAATTATTGTCATAATTCTCATTATTGTTATTATCATCAATGCTACCATTATTAAAATTTCAACTCTGTAGCCATGGTTGCTCTTCTTCTTCTTTTCTTCTTCCTCCTCCTCTTTTCTTCTTCTTCTTCCTCCTCCCTCTCCCTCTCCCTCTTCCTCCCCTTTCCTTCTTCTTCTTCTCAGGAAAAATGCTCTTTGTTTCTTCTGGTGGACCAGCATCACTTACCTGACTAACTAAAATATCTGGTTTGTGCAATTTATTATTTGATTCTTAATTCTACAGTTTATCATCACATAAAAATATTATCGGGGAAATCTATGAGAAATAAAATGAAATTTAATAAAGTGATCTGGCAAAACATAACATTTTAAGAAAAAATATAACAATGTTATTAAGTTGAAGTCTATTGGTAATAGGTATTTTCATGCAGGTAACTATTATACATACACATTTTTTGGAAGATAAAACAATGGTATATAAAATTAACATAAACATAAAAACCACTCCATGTGTTATAGATATTTCCCATTTCATTATTCTGCAAATTGAGTCAGTGATTTTCAGGTAAAAGAAAGCCAGCACATTTCTAATCTATCTGGAAAACTGAATAATGGCGCATCCCATAACAGAAAGATCCATTGTGAAGTTTTCAGTGCTATTATCTGTCTGCAGCGATTTATATAATGCATAGGTTAGCCTCTAAGGCCTGGATGCTAAAGAATATACACCAGTGAATTTCATGTAATTTATTCACTAATTGTTCCTATCTGTCTTGTGTGATGGTTTTTTGTTTTTTTCTTTCTTTTTTTTTTGTGTAAACTTGGTTAGGTTTTAATTCCTAGTTGTTTGTTCAAATGCCTATGTAGACATTGCTGTGAAAGCACTTTGTAGATATGACTAACATTTACAATCGATTTTAAAAAGGTAAACCTCCGTAATGTGAATGGGCTTTATCCTATCAGTTAAAATACTTTAAGCAAAAACGGAGGTTTTCGATAGAAGGAGGATTTCTACCTCAAGACTGTAACATAGAAATCACACCTGAATTTCCAGCCTGCTGGCCCACCCTATGTATTTCATATTCAAGATGATAAATATGAAGTATAAGCTGAGGTTCCATGTTAAATTAAGATAGAGAATGTGTAATTATTACAAAGCCATTAATTAAATGGTGTTAATCTGAAAATTGACAAAGTAAAATCTTATCATCTTATACTTTGATGAGGGACAGTTCTCTGGGACTGGTGGGCATAGAGGTATACTATTCTTGATAGATGCTTTATGAATATATTGTTGTTTAGTTAGATTTAAGAATTAATTTTTAAAAAAATCTCAAAAATATACATTTCTAAAAATAATAGATGTCATATTTTTAAAAATACAGGATTATCTGTGTACTCATCAGTGTCTAACTTATATATTTAATTTGTCCATATTCAGTGACATACTTTCAATGAATTAATTACATTAATTTCAGTGAAGAACAACCCATAATTATTTTCAATTTTATTGATTTTTCTAAATTCTAGAAATTTTTTAGTGCATTGAAAAATTACTGATATATTTTTAAAAGAAAAAATAAAAAGAAGCCAATATTTTTTCTTTGGCTTTTAGTATTCTTGAATTCTCTCCTTAGCTGACATGAACAAAAATATCCTGGAATTCCTACTGGTAATAGAGCATGTCAATTACATAGTCAGTATTAGACACCACAGTTTCTAACACCAAATTGATTGTTCAGTATGAGCAGTGCTATTGTCACTATTGCTATTGTTTTATCAAGCTTTAGTCTTTCAACAGCTGCATCTTTACTTACCTGGAAAGGTATTCTTTATTCAGTTTGTAAATTAAGTTATTCTGTGTATAGGTATTTGAATGTATTTGGTGAAAGAAAGCTTAGTAACCTAATTTTTGCATACAAAAATTACTCTTACAAGTCATAGATTCAGTAAATTATTTATAACTAATTAACTGCCAATAGAGAACTATTCCTGTTCTTACAAAAACCTTGATGACAAAATTAAATATATAGCACATAATCATAGACAAAATAGTATGTATTTAGATTCTATCTATACTTTTATCAGGTATTAATTTAGTCTGTCTAAAAATTTAAACCACAAATAAAACAACATTTAAAATATTACCCAAGCAGGAATAACTGTGTTTAAATTATATCAGAAATTGTGTGAGAAATGGTTAAATAAATTATAGAATATAAAATAGGTTCTCATATTGTTAACATTTCTGCTTATAAGTTTAATGTATATTGAGATAATTATATGAAATTATATGAGCATATGGCTTCCTTAACACATGTTCAAACTATTTGAAATTAAACATATAGCATACATAAATATGCATATACATATATATGTATGCATACTGCACAGAATATTTATAAAATTGTACAATATAGATAAGCATTAAAACTTAAACAATTGTTTTTTAAATGCAGTGGAGTTTTTGCCTTACCTTTCTTATGGCAACTTATGTTTATTGAGAACTTCATATAAGAAAGGCACTGTGGTTGAATGGGAATACAAAAGATAATACAGAAAAACTACTTGATTTGAGATTGCTCACAATTAGCAAAAGAGATATAACATATTTGCTTATTATTATCAAATGTATTCAGTGTGAAAATAAATATATATATTCAAAGCTAGAGGCACAAGCTGGAAAATTTCATAATGAACTTAAGAAATACTTGACAGAGAATTTTATCTTAAAACTTAGTCTTTAGGAAAATTAATTTCCAATATTATGATTATATTTTGCCATATTTGTAACATGAGCAAAACAATAATAGCAGTAACACAGTGTTATGGCCTGAATGTTTGTGTCTCCCAACCCCAATTCATACATTGAAGTCCTAACTCCTAAAATTATGGTGTTAGGAGATTGGACCTTTGGGAGATGATCAAGTCATGCGAGTGAAGCTTTTATGGGTGGGATTAATGACCTTGTTGAAGAGACCCCAGAGCCAGCCCTTTTGTGGCTGATGAAGATATAAAAAGATGGACATCTGCCCTCACCATAACCTCACCATACTGGCACCCTTGTCTCAGACTTCTTATCTTGAGTACTGAGAAATAAATTTCTGTTGTTCCTAAGCCACCAGGTCTGTGGTAATTTATATAATTTTATAACAACTCACACTTATGAAGCCATATGAAGAGAATTAGTGAAAGAAGCATTGTAGGGAGAGACCATTAAAGAAACAAATTTAGTGGTCCAGCAGAGCACAGGTGATAAAATCTTGAATTAAAAATTCACCTGCTGACATTTTTATAGCTTTTTAAAATCAGTGATTGTATTATATTACAATTGCAGTATATTACAGTGTTAAAGTTGTGGTTTAATATTAAGGTGAAATTTATATTCTATCAAAGTCAAAGAAAAAAAGTAAACATTGAAGGCTTCCTACAATACTTTTTCTATACTACTTCTCAGAGGTAATCATAGTATTTGGATATATTGTTGTAGATAGAGGTATATACAAACATATATGTGTGTATACATATATATATATATATAAGAATTAGATTAATAATGCAAATATTTAATTCTACAATAAGACTTTTTAAATCTGTTGTAGAAAATGGAACCCAAGTATATATACAGTTGAAGGACTTTGCACAAATTACATGTAGCAGTTTTGGCATGAAACCCCGATCATGAGAGAGATACTGCTAGCACACAAGTAGCCTTCCTATGTTTCCTTCAAACTGTGTCCTTAGTTCCTGCTGCTCACCACACAGAAAGCCAATGACTGAGATGATGAGTATTACCAAGGAAGAAGGCTTTAACTGGATGCTGCAGCTGAGGAGGTGGGACCTCAGTCTCAAATCCATCTTCCTGACTAAAACTGGAAGTTTATAGGAAGCAAATATAATGAATGAGAGATACGGCATCTCATTTTCTGGATGGGATCTGGTGAGCTTTAGTTCTTTGATACTTTTCTTGGGGGAAGGCTGATGGTCCCTTCCTGAAAAATGAACTCATAAACTAAATGTAAGTTTGAGGTTTTAAGACCAGAAGGATCAATTTCTATGTTTATCTTTTTAAAAAGTATTTATGAGACTATTGGGTCAGTCTCAAAGCTCCTATCTTACCCCTTTCCTAGGGAACCACTGTTTCTGACTTCTTATAGCAAGGGTCCCCAAGACCCAAGCCATGGACTGGTATGGGTCCATGGTCTGTTAGGAATCTGGCTACATAGCAGGAGTTGAGCAGCAGGCACGTTAGAAGCTTCACCTGTATCTATAGCCACTCCCATTACTGCCTGAGCTCTGCCTCCTGTCAGATAAGTGGCAGCATTAGATTCTCATAGGAGCGTAAACCCTATTGTGAACTGCACATGTGAGGGATCTAGGTTGCATTTAGAATCTGATGTCTGATGATCTGTCACTGTCTCCCATCACTCCCAGATGGGACCACCTAGTTGCATGTAAGCAAACTCAAGGCCCCCCACTGACTTCTAAATTATGGTGTGCTGTATTTCATTATACATTATAATATAATAATAAAATAAAGTACACAATAAATGTAATGTGCTTGAATCATCCTGATACTATCCCCCACTCCCCACACCAGTCTGTGTGAAAATTGTCTTCTATAAAATCGGTCCCTTTGTAGGTATAGTGCCATCAGAACAGGTATATACATATAACTCAGAAAAATTCTGAGTCACAGTTTGTGTATGTTCAGCTTTGGTACATCATACCTAATATTCTCCCAAAATGATTGTACACATTTTCTCTCTTCATCAGCATATGAGAGCTCTGGTAGCAACACATCTTCGCTTCATGTATGTTTTCTTTTATTTTTATGGTCATTCTGGTGGATGTGTGGTGAAGTTGTATATTTTTCACTGTATTTATTTCTGCTTGTTGATCTTTTGCATACCCCTTGTTGATCTTTTGCATACCCTATGTTACAAAGTTCCTGGTCACTTTTCTCTCTCATTATACTATTGAATTCTCAATATTTTGAAAAAGAATTGGTAAAGATCCCTTACATATTTTTATTATATGCCTCTTATTGATTAGACAGGATGCAAATATCTTCTCCCATTCTAGATATTTCATTTCTCATCTTGTAATGGTACCTCTTGCATAGCAGTTTTACATTTTAATACAGTTCAATGCGTTGAGTTTTATGTTAGGCATTTTTTTCGTGTACTGTTTAAGAATATTCTACTAAAATGTCATAAAAGCTTCTTCTGCTTACCTATATAAGAAGCTTTTTTAATCCCTTATGTTTATTTAAATATGTTTTAACTTGTATTTTGCAACCACAAATAAATTGGAGACTTCTTTTCTTTTCAAAGCATAGCATATTCCATGAACAAGAACAAACAACAAAAGAAAAAATAAATTAATTAAATTCAATACAGATGAAAACCTTTACTGCTTCTAAGGATATTGTTAAAAAGTGAAAAGACAATCTACAGAATGAAAGGAAATATCTTCAATAATATTTAAATAGCCAAATTGGACTCTATACAAATAAAAATATAAGAGTTTTTAATAATTAAAAATTGAAAAAACAAGCACATAATAGGAGAAAATAACTTCATATTATTTATCTAATGAAAGACTTGCATGAAATATGCATATACAGAACTTAAACCTCAATAATTAAAAGACAAATATACCAATTAAACTTGTGCAAATAATTACAAAGGAATTTTAAGGAAGATATGCAAATAGCCAAAGTAAGCACAAAAATATGTTCAACATCATTAGTGATTATGAAATTGCAAATGAAAACCACAAGGAGATATATTACATACTATTATGGCTATAATCCAAAGATAGACATTAAGAAGTTTGTGAGTACATGGAAATATTAAAATAATTATATATTGCTGGTAGAAACATAAAATCATTCAAGCGGTTTGTGAAACAGTTTGACAATTCTCCCCTAAACAGAGTTATGACAGGACTCAGCAATTCCACTTCCTATCATGTACTCAAGAGAATTGAAACATCTATCCAGAAAAAAATTATACATAAATGTCTATGGCATTGTTATTCATAATAAGCAAAGTGTAGGAAAAAACACAAATATTTGGAAAATGATGAACAGATAAAATTCAATATATCTATACAATGCAATATTATTTGGCAATAAAAAGAATGAAGGATTTACTCATACTGCAACATGAACGAATGTTGATTACATTATGCTAACTGATATAAGTTAGCCACAAAGGCCACCTAGTGTATAATTCTATTTATACAAAATATACAGAATAGGATAATTTATAGAGACAGCGGGTCACTTATTGGTTGACAGCGCCTGGAAAAGGAGGGAATAAGTGACTGCAAATTAGTATGGAGTTTCTTTTTTAAAGTGATGAAAATGTTCTAAAATTAGATAGTAATGATGGTTGCAAAACTCTGAACATACTAAATTCTACAGAATTTCACAGTTTACAAGATTGAATTTTATAGTACATGAAGTATTTGTCAATAAAACTGTTTTTTCTAACTCCTCAAAGTAATATCTTACATTGTCTTATATTTTATTTAAACAATTCCCTGACAATAAATATTTAGAGTGTTTCCATTGTTTTTATTAGACATATTGTTTTTGTTCTCCTTTCTTTGTGTACTTGTGTGTGTGTGTTTGTGTGTGTGTCTCTGTGTGAGAGAGAGACAGAGAAAAGGTATATAGGGGGGGTCACAAAGAGAAAACACGTGTCAGAGTCATGATCTTTGCTCAGTTTTGTCAGGATTTCAAAATAATACATTTCTAGTAATAGAATTTTACAAAGTTTTTGAACATTGGCCATTTATATTTCTATTTATATTTCTTTTACCTTTGCCTTCAGATCTTTGCTGTTTCTAGAGATTCAGCTTTTTCTTACTGACCTATATGATCTTTAGGACGGTAAAGAATATAAAAGTTTGTCATATGTATGTGTGTGTGTGTACACATATATAGTATTTTTTCCATATATGTCATTTACCTTTGAATAATTTGTAGAGATTTTCTTAACAGATAAATAAGACAAATTTTAACCATTATTTAAGAAATAAAGTGTTGCCACTATTTTAGAAGATGCTAGTATTTCTTACACAATCCTCTCTTCGAAATATAACTCTTATTCTACATAATGTGTTTCTCAATTCCTTATAAATATTAGGGTTTAATTCTATATCTAGGTTACGTGTATTGTATTTGTCTTGAGTCTAAACTTTGTATCTATACAACTATACTGTATGTAACTTGTAAGACTTGCTTATTTTTCTCAATGTAACAGTGACATTTGTGCACAGGTGAAGAGTTAATTGAGTGTATATAATTAACTGTAGAATTGTTGGATTTTAAGTTATGTTTATATTTACAGTATAAATAAATGACAGGAAATTTTGTTCAGGTGTTCTTTTTTTTTTAATTTAGAATTCCACAATCAATTTCTGAGATTGTTACATGAGTTCACTGTTTTAAACATCTATTGATGGTATTGGTCATTCTTATCATTGCAATAATATAAATTGGTACCTTATATTTAGCATAATATTGTCTCTGTACTTTGAAACCATATGTAACAAATTGCAATCTAACATTCTATGTAAACAAACTGCAGCATAACTTAGCAGTCTATTCTCCTAACGAGTAGTTGAGTCTTAGCCAATTATAGCAGCCAAACTTCAGCCAATTAGTGGCTGCCAACTGATCAGACCATGTTCATATAGAGCAAATGCAACATCACACAATGCCCAAATAAAGCAAGAGCTGAGCTGAAATGAATCAAGTGGTTTCTGTATGTCACCATGTCCCTTTCAGTATATAAATACTGCCTGCCCATTCCTGGGTGGAGCTCTCCAACTCTCTTCTGGTTCAGAGTGATGCTTGATTTATGAATTTTTTTAAATTAAATAAACTCTCCTAAATTTAGTTGTGTAGAGGTTCCTAAATTTAGTTGTGTAGAGGGTTTTTTTTTTTTTTAATAGTTTTGAATCAGAAGTGGAATCTAGAGTAGACCTCCAACCACCCCCCAGGAGCAACAAGTTGACCAAGTGAAGGTACCTGCTGGAAACAGTGTCCACTGCTCTCTCACACCACCTAGAGGTTGTAGATGAGATTTGTCTCAGAGTCAATCACAAACCAGTTATCAGCGCTGGGTTTATTTAAACATTTTGACCTTTTTTAGGTTCATATGTTGCAACAGAAATAAGGCTAGGTCCTTTAGGGAGGCCTTCAGTGTCTGACTAGGTCGGACAAGAAACTGGACTAGGTTCAACAGGTAGTCAAGGCTACTGGAAGACAGGGAATTATGGCTTCATCTGGACCCAAAGTAGAGAATTTCTCCATGTAGAGCTTCAGCCAATTTCATGTATAAGAACTATTGATCCAAGACTCATGCTCTTCTAGAAAAATGGATGAGCTTCCCTAAAGGTAACTTAGAAGTTACAGTCTTCATGGGAAGGGGAACTTCTTACAAAAATCTACAACAGATACATGGACCATGAGAACCTCCTCTTTAAATCCGAACCAAGGTATCTCAAATTAACAATTACAGTGTACCAAAATGTCTGGCTTTTTTGGAAATAGCCCGGCCATTGGAAAAGAAATGATTCATTTTTATACCTGCCATCTTATAGGCCATCCCTTTGGCTTGGACTCTTTTCCCACTAGAGGAAATAGCCAACTATTTTACTTCTAAGACAATAACCAACTAATTTCTCAGAAAGAAAATAAGAATTTTTTGGTGGGGTTTCAAATCAAGTCCAGAAGGTCTACATGTCTGAATGTAATTGACACTTGGTCTATTAAACACACACACACACACACACACACACACACACACACACACACACACAAGTCCTTTCTCTTATCTCTATTTGATACTGTTTCTCCTATGGGAACACTTCAGTCAACTAAAACCCCTTTTCTCAAACCACATCTGTAAATTCTCTACCAACTCTGCCTGCTTCTTTCTTGTTGTCATGATCTTTGCTATGCCCCGAAACGGTTTTGAAAACAAAGCAAACAAACAACAAAACATGATTGGTCTGTCATTCAATCCTGAAAACAACAACAAAAACAAAAGGCTGAATCTGTCTCTGATTATAAAACCTCTTTTTTTAATGCTGAATACAAGCCTACAACATGCTTACATTATGGTATCTTGCTCATGGCTAAAATTTTAGAATGTATGCTATAAGATTTGTTTCTTTATAAATGTTTATATATAACTGTATGTGTGACATATATGTATGATAGTTTTATCTTCCTATAACATTGAAAAATTTAAAGTGTAAAGAATGCTTTATTTAATTGGCTTAAAATGCACACGTGTATGAATTAAGCATTCTCTCAGAAAAATAAGATATAACTCAAATTCTTTTCAAGTTTATATGATTTGAGTAATCTTAGATAAATACAGATATTATTGGTTTGATTAAAACAGGCATATATCTTTGGAATGATCAGCATTAAATATACAGACACATGATTTCCTATCTATGCCTAGTGGTAAATTAAGCTTATGTTGTCTCTATACTGCAAAATTTGTCAGCAAGAAAAATAGCTTTAGTTACTGTCTAGCTGATAATGTCTCATTTTCATGAGCAATTCAAGGATATTTGTTAAAAACAAGTGAGCTAAATAGATGTAAGATAAAATTTCTGTATGAAAGCTGTCCTCCCTATACAAAAAGGTTTTACTATTTTTATCATAAAGAGAGGAAAGTTGTGGCTAAAGAAAATATATGAATAAATAATTTAATTATCACAAGCCAAAAAACCCTAAAAAAAAAGTTTCTCCTTTACAGTTTATTACAGAGAGACTAAACATGGTAAACATGTTCTGTGTTACACTCACAAATTTTACAATGAGAAAGAATATGCATCTAGAAATTATGATTCATAGAATTGTCAATTGGTAGATTTCTGGTGTGACAGTTCATAATTGCTTGCTTTCAAGCATTGACTGAAAATTAAGGTCACTAACGGATAAAAATTCTAATTAATATATATAACTAATATTACTATAAATAATTTAAAAATTCTCTGTATGCAAGTATGCAAGAAAAGTAAGATGTGTTTTTCATAGGAAAAAGGTAGAAGATGTGAAATTATTTGTTTTATGAGGGGGAAGGAACAGAGTAATTTTTTCCTTAAAATGAAATGACTGATTGTTTCAAAATAAGAAAAAGGAGAAGTTTAGAACATACATTTAAATACATATGAGAAAGTTGGAGAACGTTGGAGAAGAGGAATGCTTGAAAAGTAATTTTATTTTATTATTTATTTATTTATTTGTTTATTCTTTTATTGAAACAAAGTCTCGCTCTGTTATCCTCCTAATAGCCATCATATTGGCGAGGGTGTATCCTCTCAATAGATTTAAATGCTTATATGAATCCATTTGTTTTATATTAAATGGTCTCACTATGGTTAGAATAATGAAAATAACAAAAGAACATGAAACATATAACTGACCTGACATCAAGAATTATGAATTTGATACTGTGACCAAAAAAGTTCACTATGATGGTGAAAGTGACATCAATGACCAATGTTTTTTTCAGTCTCTCAAAATTGAAAGTCTAACCAAAAGGAGGAAATTGTTAAGTTAAATTTAATTTGACATAAATCTGTTTCTGTACTTTGAATCCATATGTAGAAAACTGAAAACTAACTTTGTTTGTAAACAAACTGCAACCTAAGAGTCTATATCATAACAAGTAGCTGAGGTTCAGCCAATCATAGCAGCCAAGCCGATTACATGCTACCAACTGATAAGGTCATGCCTGTGTAAGTTGAGTACCTCATTAAAACATGTTCAAATAAGGCAAATGCTCAGCTATAACCAATCAAGCTGTTTCTGTACATCAATTATTTTTTCTGTGTATAAATACTGCCTCCCATGTTGCTGGGTGGTGGTCTTTGAACCTCTCTGATTCTCAGTAATACCCAACTCATGAATTTTCCTTTGCTCTTACAAACTGTGCTAAATATAATTTGTCTAGGTTAATTTCTGTTCTTTATATTCTTAATATTTTTTCCAATTATGCAACTTGCTTTTAGTATATTCTGTTTACTCACTCTTAAGAAGAATATATTATGGTTTATTTTTTTAGCACATTTTATGTAACATAAGTACTTCTGACTTACTAATAGTTCCATAATGGAATATCTGTGACAAGAAAATTTTTAAATGTTCTGAATTTTTAAAAAGAAAGTAAATTTTAAAAATTACCAGTGTTTTATATGTTTTGGTTGAATCATAGAAATAATATGACTGTAAATGTAAAAGGAAAATAATAAATCACCTAGGAACATTTCTTTTGTTAAAGTTGGGAAATTGAGGCCAATCAATTTATTATAGTCATTTGTCTACTACCAGGCTTTTAGTTTTGTGGATTAGCTTATTTCATTCCTTTATGGACATTGGTCAAAAAATATATACACTGCAATTTTTTAACACATTTACTGTAATTTTTTATTCAGTAAAAATGCAATGTTTGTAGTTTTCTTTTGGCCTTTTTTTTTTTCTTTTCAAATTTACCAGGTTAGCTCTGACATACCAGCATGAAAAGAGATTTTGAAATGTGTCTCTAAAGTTTGAACATGTTTCAATAACATTTCAGTTCGGAGACTTTTCATTTAACTTACAGAAAATTCTGAAGGAAGGCCTATTCCATCACTGACTCCCAAAGGTTAAACCAAGCCTGAGCTTTTAGCAATGAACCTTTAGAGTGAGAGTATATTGAACTACAGTTTGTCATTTCTCAGGAATAAAATGACTTAGCTATTACAAGAAATTGATGAGAACTTAATTGTCTCACTTCATGTGTGCTTGAGAGGACATAATGTTACTCTCCACAGAAATTCAGAAAAAAACTTGTTTGGCAAATGCCAGGAATTTATTATCACTGTAGTCAACAGAATCATTAATTTTTTGTCAGAATATATTCAGCATATGTATGTTGCAAGATCATTATTTATTTTAAGTAGAACTTTCCAAGTATTTAAATAGGCACCTAATCTAGTAAGAGTTTGGTAAAGTAAAATCTGTTTAATGGATTTGGCATTATTTTCTTGTTTTCTAATGTTCATTGGTAACTGTACCACTTTAGTTTATATGAATCTCAAAAAAGATATTTTATAGAAACAGTAGTGCTTTTTTTGTGTGTAATAGATTGAGTTGACAAGGTACTCTGGCACTCATTTTATTGTTCTCAGAAACCTTTACATATATCCACTCCAACACATTAATGCCCCTAACTTAACTTGCAAAAACAGCAAGTTCACTTGTAGAAAATTAGCTTCTGCTTCTAATGAAGTGTATTGTTAGTTTTGGAAACAAAATTCAATTCTTTCTGGCAGTTTATATCATTTCCTCAAAATCAAAAAACATGACATGAAATAAACAACTGCTAAAATAAGTAAAATGAAATAACATTAGATTTATGAAAAACACAACACACAAACTGGCATAACATAATAATGATGTCTGCAAATGTAAAACACAGAGTAATTTTAAGTAAGCTCTATCCATGCAAAAGAGGATAATAAGAAATAGAGGTTCAGTGTGGTGGGGTGCCGTATTATACATGACCGAGTGCAGACTAAAGTGACTTGGTCAAAATTTTTACAAGAGGTTGATGTGCAAATGTTATGCAAGGGGGAATAGAAAAATGCAATATGCTTTCATATAAAAGTAAAATTATGGAAAATTAGAAAAATATTTTATTTTCTGCAACATAGAAAATAATCTGTAATGGAATTATTTATATTATTTATATCATTTCCATAGCAAGTATTCCAACTCTATTTTAGAAATAACTTATTTTCAAATTTCAGTAAAGTACAGAAATAATTTTGAAAAAAGTTATTTATTTTAAAATAAATCTAAAATCTTCATGCTTTTCATAATCTTTGTTTAATAACTCTATAGGGATATTATAAGAAATATTACCATTTTTGGGTAGAAAAATTCACCTAATTTTTAAAATTATTTAATGTTACTTTATTTTAATGTGCTAAATTCAAATACAAATATTAATGTTAATAAATTATTAGAGTAAGTTCTAATTGATCATGTTTCAGGAAAATAATCTTATCTCTATCTCTCAATATATTATAACCTCTCCCAATTTATGTCAATCTATTTATCCCTCTAGGCTTTTCTTTACATGTATTAAAAAGCTTGTACCTAATGGTAGAAATGTTGTGTATAGATACTGAGATTTATTTAATATTAACACATTTCATTTTTTAGTTCACGTATTTTCTTTTTTTGTTTTCATTTCTTCTTTTTTTTTCTTTTTAAAACAGGGTCTCCCTGTCTCTCTGTGTCGCCCAGTCTGGAGTGCAGTGGTGTGATTTTGGCTCACTGCAACCTCTGCCTCCAGGGTTCAAGTGATTCTCCTGCCTCGGCCTCCCAAGAGGCTGGGATTACAGGCGCCCACCACTAAGCCCAGCTAATTTTTGTATTTCTAGTACAGACGGGGTTTCACAACGTTAGTCAGGCTGGTTTCAAACTCAACCTCAGTTGATCCACCCGCCTCGGCCTCCCAAAGTGCTGGAATTACAGGCATTAGCCACTGTGGCCGGCTCTTCACCTGTTTTCTTATCGCATGTTCTCTGTCAAACAGAAAAACAACAAATATTATCTAATTATGCCTTACTGAAAATTTGCAATTCAGGATGCCAAAATACAAGAGGGAAAGCAAAAAGAGCCGGAGAGATAGGAAAGTCAGATAAAGGTGGTATCTTACTGGCCAGACTAACACTACAAAAAGCACAGCTTGTTCTTGTACACTTGTGCCTACTCCACAAGGTATGTGGAATTATGTACAAGATAGAAATATCTACTGTTGAAAAAGAAGAAAAAGGAAGTTATCTTTGTACCCTTTATTTCTCCTATTTTTTATTGATCTCAATTCTTCCCATGAGGAATTCATTACTCTGCAGTACCTTGCTTTGGTACTCAGCCTTTCTGGTCAAACGTCTGCACTCAAATCTACATTGGTTTGGGTATATGAAGAGGCAGAGGAGATGAAGCGCTTCTATATATCTTCTTTGAGGAAGATTTTGCATTCAACTGAAAGTTAGGAAAGATAAATATGTGAAGGCACGTAAACAGTCTTTAAATTTGGCCTGTTTTAAAATATAATACCTAGCCAATCATACGATATGCACTCTCCTGACTAAAGTCTACTTTGGTGCTCACATGTCAGCAGTCCTGTTACGTATACACTTAGCAGCAAATTGTTGAATTAAAGGTTCTGCTGCACTCAGAATAATGAGATAAGTGAATTACTCTTGCTGCATACCTTTGTCAACACACGATATTGCCATGTTTTTATTTGTATTGTTGATTTTTTTAGGCATCTGTTGTCAGTTCATTTTCTCAACCTGTTTTGGTTTACATTTTCCTGATGAAAATATGATTTTCAGAACAAGTTTTATAGTCTTTTGCCCATCTAAATGCATTCTGCTGGGAAGTGCATTTTCAATCATTTGTCTATGAAAGGAGAGAGATTGTCTGTTTATTCTAAAGGAAATGCACCAGTTATTTATAGATTATGTCTCCCAGTCTATTGCCAAATAAATATTTTGAAAACTATGCATCCCATTAAAGGACTTTGTTATTATTATTATTATTATTATTTCTTTTGAGATGTGATCTCATTCCGTTCCCCAGGATGGAGTGCTGTGACATGATCATGGCTCACTACAGCCTTGGCTTCCTGGGCCCCAGCCATCCTCCCACCTCAGCCCCTGGAGCAGCAGGGACTAAAGGCATACACAACCACACAGAGCTCATTTTAAAATTTTTTGTAGAGACAAGATATCACATTTTTCCCAGGCTGGTCTCAAACTCCTGGACTCAAGTGATCTTCCCCACCACGGCCTCTCAAAATTCTGAGATTACAGGCTTGGTGAACTGCTGCTTCCAGCTTTACCTATTTTGTAGTCATATCTTTTAATATACAAAACCTGTGGATTTTAATGTAATCCAAATTGTCAATTTTTTTTTTACAGTGGTGATTTGTTTAAGAAATTTTTCTGCATAAAACGCATTCAAACCTTCTTACTTATTTCTGGAATCTTCATTCTTTTGGTCCATGATTTATCTGAAACTAACAGCTGTCTGTAGCAAAATTTCTGGGTCAAAATTTATTTTTTTAGTTGTGGATATTTAATTAACACAGTGTTATTTATTAAATAGAAAAACCTAGCTAGAAAAAGAAGGACATTTATCAATTTAATATTTAAGAATATACTATCCCTAGAGCTAAAATCAGATATAATGTTGTGAAACTAATTGCTTCCTCACTAAGGTCAGGAGCAAGGCAAGGATGCCCCTTCTCCCCAGTCCTTTTCTATATTTTACTGAAAGCCCTGGATCATGTAATAAGACAATAAAAGGAAACAGGAAATAAACAGAATCAGAAGGAAAAAGTAAAACTATCTTTGTTTACACATTATATGATTGTCTATCTCAGAAATTTCAAATAATCAACAACAAAGAAATCTACCTTATAGAGCTAGTAAGCCATTGCATCAACTATATTCTCAAATATATTCTCAACTCATTAAATATATTCTCAATGTTTGCATTCTCAATGCTTTCTTGTCTTGCTGAGAGAGGAGAGACTGCCCATTCCTGGGCTAGCCAATTATTAAAGATAGGAAATAACTCCCCCTGGAGTGTATCTTTCATATACAACTTAACCAATTCAGACCATACTCTGAAACACCTCTATTCATCTGACCTATACACTGCAAGAGGCAATATTTATCTGCCCTAATCATCCTAGGGCCAGGTACAACTAGAGATAGCCTGTATACCTGAGAGCCTACTGAAATTATTCAAACTCTCTAACATAAGTCTGTTCACTCTGCCTTGCCTTGTCTTTCCAAGGAAGCCACAATAAAAGCCCTTTCCCACATTCTTTCTACCTCCTGACGGATTTTCATGCTTCTCCATGTGACTCCTTCTCTTCTTCTTGGCCTGCTCAACCCAAAGATGATAAGAATAAACATTTTTATGCTGAACCACTTCCACTTAATTAGTAGTTAATATACTTCCTCTGTCTTATGATTTTCTTAAAAACCTTTTCTTTCTATAGGTTACTTCACTGTAAGAACACAGTACATAATACATATAACATACAAAATATGTGATAACCAAATGTCTATGTTATTTGTAAGACTTTCTGGTCAGCAGTAGATTATTAGTAGTTAAATTTGGGGAGAGTCAATAGTTACATGTGGATTTTTAATGGTGAGGGGTGTTGGTTCCCCCTAATTTTCACACTGTTCAAGTGTCATCTGTATTATGTATTTATTAAATGTCATACGGCTTAAATTACTGTAATTTTAAATGTGTTTTACTATGCAGGTTAAGCCTTTCAGTTTTTTGAAATTTGAAATCATTTTGTTTTTCTTGTCCCTTTTCATTTACATGTAAATTCTGTCAGCAGTATGTCATTTTCCCCAATACACTCTGTTCTAAGCTAGTTATGTGCTCTATTGCCCTATCCAGTCATTTACCCATTTTTTTTTTTTTTTTTGCAAGAAACTTACCATATTACTCTAAACAAAATGCTTTCCATGGACTGCAAGGCTTTACATGATCTGTCTGCATTATTCCAGTCTCTGCCTATATCTTACTGCTTTTCTCTCAGTTCAGTCACCTTAGCCTCTTTTCCTCAAACACTTCAAGCACGGTCCATTTTATGGCTTTTGCATTTGTCAAGTTCTTGCATAACTCTCCAATTTTGTTTCATTCTTTCTCTTCTTTCCCTTTCCTTTCTTCCTTCCTTCCTTTCTCTCTCTTTCCTTTCTCCCTCCCTCCCCCCCCCCTCCCTCCCTTCCTTCCTTTCTTTCTTTTTCCCTCCCTCCCTCCCTCCCTTCCCCTTCCTTCCTTCCTTCCTTCCTTCCTTCCTCTCACTCTGTTGCCCCAGCTGGTGTGCAGTGGCATGATCTCAGCTCACTGTAACTGCCTCCTGGGCTCAAGCAATTCTCGTGCCTCAGCCTCAGGAGTAGATGGGACCACAGGTGCATGCCACCATGCCTGGCTAATTTTTGTATTTTTAGGAGAGACTGGGGTTTCTACATGTTGGCCAAGCTGATCTTGAACTCCTGACTTCAAGTGATCCCACCACAACCTCACAAAGTGCGCCAATTATAGGCATGAGATACCGATCCCCAGACAACTCTCCAATTTTATTTAAGCCATGAGACTCACTGACTGCTTTCCAGTAAAATTAACATTTTTCTTAGAATATTACACAGTTATTAAAATAATAGAAATAAATGTTTATATACAGTCCTCAACTTACCATAATTTGATACAATTTTTCAATTTTTACAATGGTGCAAAAGTGATATACATTCAGTAGAAACCATAATTCAAGCACCTATGAAATCATGCTAATGTTTACTTTTAAAATAGTACATTTACTCTTTATCCATGGGGCATATGCTCCACCCCCAATGGAAGCTTCAAACCACAGATAGCTCCAAACCCTGTATGTATACTAGGTTTTCACCTCCACATACACAAATACTATGTAAAGTATAATTTACAAATTAGTCACAGTAAGATATTAACAATAATTGCTAATAATAAAATAGAACAATTATAAAAATATCCTGTAATAAAAGTTATATCAATATGGCCTCTCTCTCAAAATATCTAATTGTACTGTATTTAGCTATTTTGAGACCATGTTTGACCACAGGTAACTGAAACCATGGAACGCAAACAGTAGATACGGGGGAGGCTATTGTTGCCTTAAAATTTCTTGAGATAGTCAACACTTTATTATAAAATTGCCTTTGTGTTAGATAACTTTGCCCAACTGTGGGCTTATGTATGTATTATAAGCATGTTAAACGCAGGCTTGGCTAAGCTATAATGTTCAGTAGTTTAGGCACATTAAATGCATTTTTGACTTCAATATTTTCAACTTATTATGGTTTGAATGGGATATTAGCCTCATCATAAATCAATCTATATTTAGTGATGGATAAACATATAGGAAGCATATTGTTAAGCTAGTAATTCATTTTTCAGAATAATATATATTTACAAATATTATTTTCTAAACAACAAAATAATACATTCACATATGCTTCTACAAAACATACAATAAACTTCACATTTAGTACTCTGGGAAACTGGTGTCTGATGAGTAAACATCTTTTAATTTTAGTTTTCATACTTTTTATAGATAGGCTATTTCACTATGATCATAGTATAATTGTGCAATATGATAAACTATTACAAATAAATAGAAAGAATTTCTCAATTACTCAGTTTAATATGCTGGGAGACAGTTTGGTACTGCAGTTTGTGAAGCTCCATATCAAGGTTGCTTTCCCATTACCAAAATTTCTTTACCAGGATAGTTAATGAATTAATTTACTGTCATTTTTGCATAATACGTTAATAGTATCCCATTTCCCAAATCTTTATATATTCCTTCATTTTTAAATGAATTGCTATTCTATGAAGTTTTATAAAAATAAACTCAATAATTGAAAAGTGGCCAACCTAGCCCAATATTTGGAATCACAAATGCTAACATTTCAGTATGCCATCCGGAAATTGAAATTATATCATCAGATTCATTGAACACTTGCTGTCTCAAGACAAAATTAATTTCAATAATGCTTCTGCTTTAAAAATCATGAGAATGATAAGATTAACCACATTTTAGCAAGATATATTGTTTGAATGTCCGATGCATATTAATGTCCTGAAAGTTACGGTTATTTATCTTAATATTCGAAAGTCTTTACAATCTTGACATTAGTAATGTACAAAGTCAATGCTCTGCAAAGCCTTCCGTTATGCACAATGGAACAATTTTTTAATAAGGACAGGCATCTTAAACTTACATTATTAACTATTATATAACATCTTTAAATACTTTCCAAAAAATAAGCATTGTTAAAAATTTGATTTAAATATTTCATAAGCTAGCTTCAAACAATTTTCATTAATGGCGCTAATGAGACTACAAAATATCACAATTTATTTTGTTCATAAAGAGTATATTAATATGTTGAATTTGTCAACAAAAGTTACCTTTAAAATATAAAGTATATAATTATTGTTATTTAGTATATACTTAATACATATAAATAAAAGCTTACTCCAGTTTTTCACTGTTTTAATCTCTTTCCTTCTTTTGACTCTTCTTACCAATTGCCAAAGAAATACTTTCCTACCAGTTTATTGGTATTAATTCTTATCTATTTTAATCACTGTACTCAGAGTCCCTTTTCAAAAACTACAAACTAGTCTTTCAATGTTTTATTTAAAATTCTACAACTTTATATTGCTCTTAGAAGATATTCCAAAACCCTTAAACAAGATTTTAATTGATGAGATATTTGCTTATATTTCCAGCCATAACTACCACTCTTCTGCTTTATTATTTTTTGACATCCACATACTCCTTTCTGTTCTTAATCTTGACCTCAGTTCAATTCTTTAGCAACTTGTCATATAACATTTTTTTAATTTAGATGTCTTTTAAAAATGCAATCTAAATTAGTGTATTTTGTATCATTCTGACTTGCTTCCCTTCGAACTTCCTCTTCTCTTTCAATGATGCAACCATTTCCCATGTCACTGGAGCCATTTTTTTTTTGTCTCGTTTGTTCATTTTAATAATATCAAATCAGTCACCACTTTTTTTAAATTTAATCATCTTACCTCAAAGCATTTGTTTATATTTTAAAAAGCATTTCTACTCTTAGTGCTACAACTTTAATTTTCCATCACCTTGCTGTTTTAATCTAATAATCATGTATTCATCTTTTTGTCATTTTTCAATACTCCACTCAAGCAAGATATTGTCCCAGATGCCAGAAATAAAATAGTTAACAAGATAGGTCCATGTCTAATGAAATTTATATTTAAATCAACTAGATGGACAAGTTGATGAATAAATAAATAAGAAATAATATACTATTACAATCAAGAAATAATGGACTATTACATACTGTTATAAGACTATTGCACTACCTGGGAGGCTGAGGCAGAAGAATTGCTTGAATCCGGGAGGCAGAGGTTACAGTGAGCCGAGATCGCGCCACTGCACTCCAGCCTGGCGTCTGGCGACAGACCAAGACTCTGTCTCAAAAAAAAAAGACTATTGAAATACTTGGGATTTTTATAAACTTTCTCAATATTTTAAGTATTCTGTTTAATGTATATAATACACTGTGCTAATGGTTTACCTACATAAACCTATTGGATCCTTTCCTAGAGCAGTATTTGTTATTATTACTTTAATTTTGTAGATCACACAAGTTTCAAAGAAAATACATAATTTACAAAAAGTAAATCATAGAAAGTGAGATTGTGACATTTATAAGTATAGATATATATTATTTCTCTAACCTGTAGAAGCATGAATCCCACTCACCCTCATTAATCTCATTGCCTTTCTGTATTTCCGTTACATTTTTTTGAGTCTGGGCAACTTTAAAAATACAGACCAAGTTTGTGCTTGAATTACATTGCCAAAAGTTTTCCTCTATTGTTTTAATGTGTGTGTGTGTGTGTGTGTGTGTGTGTATGTGAGAGAGAGAGAGAGAGAGAGGTGAGTTTCCAGAGGGTTCATAAACTAGTGTCTCTTTAACTTGTTGTTTTGTTCTATCCTTCCATCTATCATGGAAGATGGAGGTGAGAAGAAATATGGGACTTATAATTATAACTTAATGATATAAAATGTGTTAAAATAGCTCACAAATTATTTTTTAGGACAATCTGCTGGTGAGGGAATTTATTCTAAGGTAGTATAAACAATAAAATGAAACAATACAGTATGGAAAAAAGTATCAACTGGACCAAGGTGATATAATTATTAAGATAAATAAAAGTATACCAGCAGGATAAAGTTAAATTTACAGAAACAATCATCACAACAAATTAGTAACGCACATAATAGCTTGAGTGACAAACTTAAATCACAAACCATCCAATACCATATGTTTTTTCCCCCTCTGTTTCCGCTGAGGGATGACCCTCTCAGATTCACATTAACTCAGCTTACTGATGGGGGCAGGAATGGTTGAAGCAGTCAGAGGTTGAAACATGGGAAAAATACTGAGTACAAGGTTATTTCTTGTAGTTAGCACCGTTTTGGGCTGAATTTCTTGCCACATTTTTAATGTATCTATTGAAAATAAGACATGCTATATGAGGAACCTGACTTAAACTACCAACACTATACCTGCACAAAAATTCTTTCTGAAACATGTTATATCTGTTTACATATCAAAAGATAGGCCACAGAAGACAAGGAAGATACTTTAAAGAAAAAATACCTGAATAACCATAGTAATGGCTTGTCTACCCATGATTTGCAAAAGCTTTCTCAGATATCATCTTTTTTTTTTTATAACTACTTCTATGACTTAGAAGATAGGAAAATAAAATAAAACATAATCTAAAAATTTAAAAACTACTAATGTGATAAATGTGTACTCATATCTTTGAGGCAGATAATGTTTAAAAATTAAATTTTATTTTGGTCACTAGATCTAATTATGATGATGTATTTAAAAACTATACTCCTCCCATGATTTATTAGTGTTTTTCAAAAAGCCTACTTTCCAATAGATATCTCATTATCTTTTGTTTAATTTGCCCTTGTGCTATTAAGACACAAACAATAGCCAACTCAATTAATCTCTTTCACTCTCTCTTCCCACATCTCATGTTCTTTCAAGTCCTATAAAATTGAACACTTGAAGTTGTTATTGTCGCTGTTTCCTCCTCTGTTCCTTTATTCTATCCTTACAGTCTGCATTCAACCTTAGGCCACTCTTCTTAGTCCCTACAAATTTGCCTCTATATTACCTGATCTTTCTCATAATTTTTGTTGTTGTTGCTGATTAATGAGCAGCTCTAAGTATGACAAAAAGACTAAGTAAAACTACATTTTCTTTCTAATTTGTGCATTGCCTTCTTGCTATATATGTTACACCACAAAAACACTCAATGCTCCAATTTATTTGTCATTGTCTTTTTTTAACCTGGATTTGGGAGATTTAATCCATCTCTGATATTTATTTTTGATACCTCACAAAGTTTATTTCTAATGTCATTGCAGTAAAAAAGTCTGCAAATTGGTGTGTACAAGGAAAAGTACATGAAATAAAAAAAGAAAGGCAGTAATTAGTGCTTTAGATTATAAGTCAATTTTCTTATTTTCTGCATATTTCTAAAGGGAGATATTTGAACATATTTTAACACTACTATTTCATAATAAAAATGCAAATTAATATATAAAACAGAAATAAGAATGAAGTTATGTAGTTCTGCTTTAAGTTACTAAAATTTAGTAGTTGACAAAATACTAATTCATTTTTGAAAATGAATAATAGAATATTGAAATAAAGTGATTGCATGGAACTATATAGTATAGACCTTTGAGTGTACTTTCTGAAAATTTAGCCAACTACTTAGATTTAGACACAATTTTTATATAAAAATATATTATCTCCAGAACAATCTATCAAGTTTGAGTGCCTTACTAATAATTATCCTTAATAATGGTAATAGATAATTTTTGAATGCTTCTTCTCTGCCAAGCACCAAGCTAAGTGACTTACAGTTATTATTTAAACAAACTGTTTTACCAACCATGTTATTTGGATTTTATTATTTTTCCAGTATTAAGATAAACAATGTGAAGCTCAACAAATGAAATTACCATCCTTAAGTATGTAATTCATAGAGAAAGCATTTGAAATCAAGTACAAAATTCTATGTCAAGAGGAACTGGTGTTCAACACACCATTAAATTCTATGAAAGAAGTTGACTTTCAGGAAACTAGTTTAAGAAATATTAAAATTATATTATTAGTTGTTTTGGAGCAGATGGGTCACTAAGGAAAGTGATTAAGGATTATATAATGTAATTATTTTAAATGTAATAATTTGCTCTAAAGACATTACACAGTTAATATATTGGTATGCATTTGAATATTTTGATACAGACTGTACTATTCAGAAGATTAATACTAAAAAAGCAGAGTACTATTCTTTAAAATTAAGTATAAAATGTAATACTATCATTCTATGTCAAATTATCTTAGACCAATGTTAACTCTTGGAGAATACCATTTTTATCACTGCTGTTTTGTGACATTATATTGTTCAGATGTAATATGTACATTATCAATATTATTTCCTAATTGTGTAAGCCCATTCCCAACTAAAAAAGAAAGAAATTGCTTTGGATAGTTGAACTGGTGTTGTAAGCAGATAAATCACCATGACCTAAATTTTTTAGGTATGCATTAAACATTTTACATAAATCATCTTGGTTAGAAATATTGATGAAGTAGAAGTCAGTGATTTAAATGCCTGCACAAGGTATATACTTAGTGTTTCTTCAGAAAACATACTTTATCAACAGTCAACCTATGAATTAAATAGCAATAAAAATGAGTTTATGACAATTGCTGTTGTCAGATTCAGTCATATTTGAACTAGAAATTTTAAATAACTTGCTTTATATAAGTAAAGGCAAATTCTGAAAACATATATTAATAAAAAATCATATAAGTGGAATTATACAATATTTGGCCTTTGTCACTGGCTTATTACACTTAGTATAATGTATTCAAGTTTCAACTATGTTATAGCCTGCGTCAGAATTTCTATTTTAAGACTGAATTATATTTTTTTATACATATTCCACTTTTCATTTGTACATTCATCCATCATTGGACACTTAGTATGTTTCTACCTTTTGGCCACTGTAGATAACACTGAATAGCATGAATGTATAAATATCTGTTCCAGTCCCTACGTTCACTTCTTAAGATGGTGGAAGTGTATTTTTATGTTATATGTATTTAACAACAATTTGAAATTGTTGTTAAAATTGTATATAATTTAACAGCTTCAGTTTAATGCTGTATTAAATAGTAAAGAATAAAAATAGCAATCAAAATTAGCTTTAAGAATTTTATCCACATATTCAATAATAAATAGGTTCAGAGACTTTCCTATAATATTAACTTTTAATTTCATTCTATAAAATAATTTTCACATTACTTTGAAGCAATTTCTTATTTATCTTTATGATCACACTTTATTAATATACACACTTCCATTACTTAATGTAATATGTAAGTAACAAATACATAATCCAAAAAATGTTCCTGATAACTCTCCAACATTAGCTTGTCAAGATTTTTTTAGATATTACCTTAAAATAATAACACAGATTTGTTGATAGTATTTATTTGATACACCCTATGTTGATTGGTTTACTTATTGTTTCCCGTTGTTTTTCTTTAGATTGTTTTGGATTTTCATTATACACAATCATGTCATCTGTGGTATGTATTGGATTTATTTTTTCTTTGTAATATTTTTATTGTCTTATTTATGGTCCAAATATAAAGCCAAATACAAGTGGTTACAGTGGCCTTTCTTGTTTCTGATTTGAGGTATAAAACTGTCAATAATGGATATATGTTCTACGTTTTCCCTTGATATGTTTAATCTACTAAATTTTTTATCCTACTTTTAGATATTTTATTATGATGACTTGGTGTTTTATTTTGTAAAATGCTTCCCTGCAGATTTAAAAACTATTATATGATTTTTTTTCATTTTTTAATATGTTTTCAAACAAATTAACTTGAATGTCAGGGAAAAACAAAAACAAAAAACCTGCCACAGCTGGAATAATCTTTATTTAATTGGTATTTTATATTTTATTCTATTTAATTCATAATATGTTGTTTAATATTTTTCATCTAAGTTCATAAAAACAAATGAATTTTCCTTATTTTAAATATCTCTGTTATGTTTTCCAATCAAGGCTATTTTGCTGAAATATCTTTAGAAATGTTCCCTTTTTCTACTATGGAGGAATTTATGTGGGATGGTTATTACCTTATTTCATTTTGATTAAGGTTCTCTGATTTCAGAAGAGATATTAGAAGTCGTTTACTCAAGTAATACATTAGATAAACTTTTAAAAATCATCAGGATTAAAAACCAACATTTTTTATACTTTTATTCATATTTACTATAGACTAGCAACTGACTAGCTTATTATATATTAATATATTTTTCTTCCTAAAATCTAAAATCAGCTTCTTATAAAGTGAAACTTTAAGTGAAAGTACATTTTAATCATTGTCATGTAAGTTACTTCATAGGTATGATTATGTTTCATTTTCCCAATGTATTGAAATGAGAAAGATGATAAAATAGGTTCTACTTAGTCAATGTCCTGTCACAATTTAGAAAACATATTTAGTCTATCTCTATTCCTACATTATCAAAATAGTTTTATTTTAAAATACTTTTTCTATCTTGTGGAGTAAAATTGGAATTAGGTCATTTTGTCTCACAGCCCTGTTAGATTTTTATTTACAGTTTTTCCAAATTATTTTATATTTATTATTGTGTCATGAGGGGGCAAAAATGTGTAATGAATTATCAGTCTGTTTGCTTTGTAAGTCATGCCTTCATTGATATATTTCTTGAAACCCTAAAGCAAAATTACGTATAACTGCGTTTTCATACTATCCAAAAGGAAAACGAATATGTTGGAAAGTCCAGAAGAACATTAGGTAGAGACAATTTTGTGATTGCATTTTTGTCTCAAATTATATTAATTTGTGCAGCATTCTAATCTTCATGCAAACGAACTATTTTTCTCACATACACAGGTATTGTAGTTTAAATTTATGGTTGGTATAAATAACAATTTACCTTGATTACTGCATGCCTCTAAATGTGGCATGACATATCTTTCCTGATTTGAAGTGTAAGTTGTAACATGTTTTATTGGTGTGGGCATGTCTCAGAAAAAACTAGAGTGTAGTTTTGCTTTTTGGCATGACCTTGTCATTTGAGAAAGCATTACATTTTAATGACACATAATTTAAAATGCCTCTAGGAGTGAGTTGAATTTACTGAGATATTTTTAAGAGTCATTACTTACCAGAGGTTGTCAGAGCACTTGTAGAGTGTCAGCCTTCTTCAGGGTAGATATTTCAGACTACTTGAAATGAATTAACACTTCTACCATTAATGTTTGATGGGAGACCATAGTGAAAAAGATGGATGCTCACATAATTGACATCCTTAACATTTAGAGCTGAATACTTAAATGCCAGTAACATAATTTTGAATAAAATGTCAGGACCTAACTCAATAATATTTAATGATGTAATAGGACAGGCATGAACATAAGTCATTTTACATTATTAATGAAATTATTTAAAATGGCTTAATTGTCTCCATATATCAGTAAAGAGTTTTTATTCATATTATTATTTCTAAGAATAATTGGTCAAAAATGTTCAACTTCTACCAGTCCAGAGAAGCTAAACATTCTTCTGATTCATATCATTGTAAACACATTTATGAAAATGTAAACAGCAAATGTACTTTATAAGCTAAATGTTTTATTACAATTGGCAAAGTGCCAAATTTTGTTTATTTATATTTTTAGTCTTCGTCAACAGATCTTTTCCAAATAAATGATATGTTTATAACTTATACTAGTAGAATTAATAGGCATATACAAAAATAGCAAACAACAACATACACTCCCAAAACAATATCAACTTAAAAATTATTAAGAAAACTTAATTAATTAAAGAGCATGGTTGAGATATAACTGAGTTATAGGTATCTATTTAATGTGTCAATATGGCTGAATGATTTTTACTAAAAATTTTATGAAAATGAGCACTAAAAGTTTCAAGAATAGTTAACATTATCTTTAAGAAGAAAGTGGTGCTTTTCAGGTTCTGCTACAAAACTCTTTTTTAAGAGGATGCCTTTTACAAAATCTGTATTCATTATATACACAGAGCTGTGAGAAATGGGGCAGATTATGGTTCAGCCTGTCATTTTGTAAAGTCCTGAATTCTGGTACTAGAACCTTAATCACATTGATATTAAGAAAATAGGTTACAGTATTCTTTAAACTTATATTTAACTATGCCCATCCATGTAGGGAAGGTTCTTAAAGAGGATTCACAGTCAAGGTAATGAATCATGCCTTTGCTTCAGACAAGAGAGGAAAATCTTGTCAATATCAAGCATGGAAGTCAGAGAATATAGTGATACATACCAAGGGGTAGTCCAAGATATCAACTGACATTGACTAGTTCTAGGTGTATCACTTGCTTCTGTCTCTATGTTAGGTGTACTATCGACTGAGTATCAGTGTTCCCCTTTGTAGTATTGCTATCACAGATTTTATAATACCAGCACTAACAAGGTTTTCCAAGAAAAGCCTAGGGGCTCCACAAATCAAAACTATTTTCACGATGATACTTTTTCATTCACATTCCCTCATAAATGTAGAGTTTTCTACAGGGTACCAGGTAGAAAACCTGGTGTATTGCAACAGATTGAATACAAAAGGATGTGTATGGATCCAGATGCCTTCATTAAGCAATCTATTTAAGAAATTTGCGGAAATATTATGTAAACCAATGTCACTGTTTTCACTATTTACTTTATTTAGGTATTTTATATAATTAAAAGTAGTTGTATAAATTACATGTATATTGATTTTAATAAATAATGTCATTTATGCAATGGTTTATTATTATTCTTTAAATTGAATTAGTAGTATTCAATTGTTTTTTCTGATTGAATTTCTAACATTATAAATTTTAATAGGTATAACATGAAAACAAATTTTTAGATTCTCAATACTTTCTAAGACTGTAAACAATGCCTGACAGCAAACAATTTAAGAACTAAAGTTTTGTTGCATCTGTAATAATTGAATTATGATTATTCCTGTTATTATTACTTTTGTTATTATTATTTGAAGCACCTTCCGTCACTCCTAAGTCTTTGAAGTGCTAAAATTATTTTCCCCCATGGGATCTGAAAACATTCCTCTATTAAAGAATAGATGATAACTACAGTTTCTAATTTATTTATATTTCTAAGGAAAGCCTACCCTGTAAGTAGCCTCTGTGATTCATGGCAAATTCAGGACTTTTAGCCCATCTTGTTATTCTCCATTTAATTAAATAAAAAAAATTACTCAAGTATGGTACTTATAGATAGCTAGTGCTATTGACTAAACTCTGTCTCTCACGAATTCATGTGTTAAAGCCCCAAAATACAATCTACGAGTATTTGGAGGTTGGGCCTTATAGGAAGTGATTTAGGTTAAATGATGTCAGAAGGACAAAGTTCTTTTCTAATACGGTATGTGTTCATTTAAGAAAAGATATCAATGAGCTCTGTTCTTTTCCTCTACCACGAGGACATAGAGAGAAGGCAACTATCTCCAAGCCAAGAGAACTCTCACTGGAAACCAAATGCAGCTGGAGACCTGATCTTGGACTTTTCAACCTCTGAAATTGTGAGAAAATAAACTACTTTTGTTTAAGCCAGACAATCTGTGATAGGGTGTTAGGGTAGCCTGAGCAGACTAATACATCTATTATCCCACAACATTTCTCAGTGACTACACAATAGCAACCAGTGTATCCTTTTCTTCCTTTTCTGTAGAAGCAAATTAGAAGCAACGGCAGTATTGCCCTCCTCATTGTGTCTTTAATACATAGCACATATTTTCTGGAACAAATTAGCTTTTCAAGTGTTTGATAGGTTAATAAATTAAACTTGTGTCATAAATGTATGCACTATTTACTATTAGTTTTATGTTATCCCAAATTTGTTAACCCAACCTAGTCAGGTCTACCTTACTAAACTAAAATCATATGTGCCCATTTCTCTTACCATTTCAATGTATTCACTATGCATATGTCGAAATATTTGTTCTAATTTTTAGATAAGTACCTCATCTTTAAAGTGGTTCTGTGAATCCTGATTGACTTCAAAAGAAAGTAAAAAATTTTCTTGCATGACATTCAAACCTTTTAATATCTGACTAAAATTAACTCTCAAAAATGTGATTTTGCATTTTCCTTTGAGTCATATTATGTTCCTTGGTCCTGGAAAGATTGATACTCTCCCAAACATATCAATTACTCTGATAATTCATATTTTTCATATAAAATAATAAGAGTCACCATTTTCAACATGATAGTTTGTTTATTTGCCAAAGTTAAATTCCGTAATACAGTTTGTTATGATTCCTTTTATTATACTAATACTATTTCCTAAAAGCTCTGGTAAACTGATAGCACTTAATTTAAACTGATGTCAACCATTACTGCTGGGTCTACACATATAAACATGGCTGACTTTTATAATCATATGAACTTAATCAAATGTTGTTATATTTTGCATAACTGTTTTGCATAATACTTTTTAATTTTATCCTTTCTGTGGCTTGTGATGTAGCTGGCTTTTGATATTACAATAAAACTAGTAAAGAAGGAAGAAGTAAAAGCATACTTTGTTATTATTGCTAATGATTTTTCCATTGAATGCAGTGCTCACTCTAATTGTTTTTGTCTTTTGTTTAAACTAATGTTGTGTAGTTTCAAGTCCTTAAGTTCATTTTTTGTAGTTTCTAGATATATCTGCACATTCAATTTTTATTTTTTGATTAGAATAATTGTATCAACTATCTATCTGCTTTATAATAATTTTGATGGCTTGAAGAAAAATTAAATAATTTAATAGCTCATATTACTTTATCAAATTTCTAGTAATCACATATACCTCCACAGTTTTGAAAACTTTCTGAGATCATGAAAGCTGATATAATGCAATAGTTTTTATTAGGATATCTAGCAAGAAATAATGTATAGTTGATTACATGTGCAGTAATTTTATTCAGTGATAACTTAAATGTCTGAAAATTTATTTTGCAGTGCCAGGGGCCTATTTCTCACTTTGAAATTTAAACCTATATTCCATCAAGTAAAATTTGTGTTTTAATTAGTTTACTTAATTGCCTTTGTTTCCTTGACAACCATCTGTAATTAGGACTTTTTAGAAGTGTTAACATGTCTGAAATGACACATGTTGCTACTTTTTGTGGAAGTTAAGTTCTTAGGATTTGGACAGTATCAATAAGTGCAATTGCAAATGTACCTGATTTATTTAATATATCTTAACTTTTTCTTAGGAAAGCACCTTAAATTAGATTGGTACATTTAATTTTATATAAAAAGCATGTTTTTCCTTTCTGTCTAATTCCTCTTGAATCCATTTTAAAACATCTGTATGATAGGACTTTTTAAAATATACTTTTCTATTTTCACAAAGTGGGTGCTTGGTATTTATTTCCAAGCCATTTAGCAGATACTTAATTAAAATATGTAATTTAACTCTGTAATTAATCTTTCTAGATAATAATGTTTATCACATTAAGATATAAATTATTTATTTTTGTATGATAATAATTTAAAATTTTTAAATGCCTCTTTTACCATATAGTATTTACTATTTTCAGTCTCTGTTAAAGTGGGAGAATTGTGTCCCAGCTGCTTGTTATGAAAATTAATTAAATGTGTCCTCTACATAAAATTTTTGAGGCAAAAATATGTATGAGGTACACATAATATTTTCTTTCACTTATGTGAACCTTTTATAGAATGCTAAAAGTAAACTAGTATAACATATTTTATATAAATTACTTATCTGAAATATGTTTAGAATCTTATGCTTAATTCTATAAAATAATTTGATTTACAACATACTAGAGGCCTGGGGACCATCTTAAATTATGTCCATAATAATATGTGGTAGAGACAGAAGTCTCCTCACTGTTCAAGAAAAGATCATCTCAAAAGCCATACGAAAAATATAATAAGTAGTTAAATTCACAAAAATCCAAGAAAATCCCAAATGAAATGTGATGGTTTATAAATATTTTCTTAGGTTTTTATGCTACATTTCAAAAAATGTTTGTATCACGGAATAGTTCTTTCATTTTTAAACTATTAATCAGTTTTTGATATGGTTAGAAATATATTCATTCGTACTCTCATAACTTAATATTTGATAAAAGTAGTTCTACCATTAAAAAATACTTATCTGGACAACCTTTCAAATTCTTGTTTGTAAATTTTTAGCTTGCTCAAAGTTAATATACCAACCTAAATTACTGTGGCACAAATTTTCAACATATGTCTCTTCTGTAAAAAGTTGATTTAAAAAAATCAATTTGATCAATTCTGCCTAAATGCTAAAACAGAAAGACTCCTAGTACTCAAGAATTTCCTTTCCCTTTTAGGCAAGTATCAACACTTCTAGTAAATTCTTTCATAGAGAGAAGTCAAATGTGTACCTGTAAAGAACTGATAATAAAATTCTGTTTATTATTTTGATTTTATTTCATGATAAGCTTCAATAGATTACAAGGTTCTTTGGAGACAGCCAGGAAATATGTAATTGGATTACAAAAGCTATGAGTATTCCGAAGCTAGTTCTCATCAAATGTATTTTTATTTATTTCCTTCATTCAAAAGCATATATACAAAAAGAATATTTTAGTTACAATTTAGAAGAAAGTATGTTGATCATTTTCAGATGTCTTTCTGAAAACTTCATTATGGCTCTAGAATCTACAAATTTTAGAAGTATCACAAAAACTAAGATATTTTTAAAGTATTTAATTTATATAATGAGAATCTTGTGTCTTTAACATAACATAATAACATAACATGTTATTATTTCCCCTAAATTGGGATGTTCTTTGTGGAAATAAGGTTAATCTACCATGGGAAAACATGGATGCTACATTTCCCCTTGAATAATGGCAACAAAATAGTATCGTAAGAGTTGTCAGAATGCCTATGGCAAAGAACCTTGTTTTGTGCCAGAACCAAATGAACACCTTCTATGAATAATACTAAATAATAGAATAGAAAACACTTATTTCTAATGAGAAACATGAGGAATAGCTATTCTGATTAAATTCTTGATGTTGGATTTCTTAGCTGGGATTAGAGAAATAAGAGGAAAATTAAATATGTTTCTTTGGGACACCACAATGTTGTATAATTCTTTGATATTTTGGAAATATTCTCTTTCTATTCAATAAATTAATATAGTTACAAATACACAGTGAGAACCTTAAAAGTGTATTTTCTTAATTTTCTTCCATTGATGGTTGACTCATAATACATCTTGTGATTTAACAAAATAATTGTATAACATCTCATATACAATATTTTATTTAATAACAAAACTTCCCTTTGTATGAATATTAGCCAAATAATAAAAAAGTAAATGGTCATTATTTATTTATTCTTTTATTCATAAAGTATTTCATAGTTCCTCTTCTGTGCCTGAATGCTCAGAGTTTGTGATTATGAGAAAATTAGATGGAATAGTTTTTACTGAAAGGGCATTGACAAATAACAACAACAAAAAATAAAGAGCTCATCTAAAGTCATTGAATGACATAAGAATAACAAAGCTGGGGGAATATAATAGCAAATAGACAGTGTGTGGATGTCTTAAATTTAATCAAATATCTGCAAAAGTATGAATTACAAAAAGGAGGTAGCCATTCAAGCTTTTGCCTTCCATTTTGAGGTAACAGTAAGAACAAATGTTAGTCAAAGGGAAAAAAAATGCTTGACAGGTAAGATTTATTCAAAGACGAAAACAATTGTATGTTAGTGAACAAAGATCCTTGTGGTTCTGAGATGCAGTATTAGAGATTCAAGAGCCATAGAAAGAAGCTTGGAATTTATTTTAAGAACATGGAAATGCTATTATAGGGTTTTAAAAGAGAATGTAGTTGATTGAAGAGAAGAAAGATTGGAAGTAGTGAGATCAGTTAGGAGACTATTGCAGTGTCAGCAAACTTCCTTTTAGGGTCCTGGTTGGGCCAGAGATTTAATTGACATAAGACAGATCAACAGGATAAAAGTACAAATGTATTTAATACAAGATTTGCCTGGCACCTTGCCATGTATGTACCTATGCAACAATCCTGCGTGATCTGCACATGTACCCCAGAACCTAAAGTACAAATAAAAAAAAAGAAAAACCCAAAAATTAAGTAGAGTCAGTAACTTAAATACTGAATTGAATAAAAAATGGTAAGTTGTTAAGAAGCAGCTCAATTCTGGAGGAGGCTTAAAAGATAAGAGTTATTTTAAGAAATCCATACAGAATTCTCTTGGTCTTAACTTTCTTCCTTGAGGATAAAGATGTTGCATTTTTCATGTGGTAATTTCATGAGAAACAACACAAAGGTCAGAGTGACCTTTTATCATCTGCTGTTTTTCACAGGTCTTTCACTTAAATAGTCAATATGCTAGAGAGATATACTTTCAACTCCTTTGGCAGTATAAAAAGTGATAGATAATAGGTCTCAGTGTAGTTTTTATATATATGAATATGTAAAATATGAGTATATACCTCCAAAATCTATTATACTTAATATATATACAAAATTTATAGATTTATATATTATATATTATATTTAACTATAATTTGTATATATACACATTAAATATATTTATATGTAAAATTTATATAACATGTATTAGTATAATTGGAATATATGCTGTGGCTAGATGTAAGTTTCACAGGATCTTTGGACGTCGCTTTGCCAACTGGAAACCCTCTACGGCTGGTGACACATTGGCTTGAGTTTTCCTCATGCCTACTGGCCTCATTCTGCTCACTTGGCCCAGCATGCTGCGCTTGACTTATGCTACCAGCTTGGATCCCATGTCCTCCAATGGCAAGCCAGGCACTGAGCGGTGAGTGGTATGTGAGCTAAAAAAGGCTCTGGCTGCTGCTTACAGCCAAGTACGCCAGCTGGTGGGCAGCTCCTGGTGCCGACCCAGGCGCCGGATCTGTGCGAGACTGCAGCTGGACCAGGCGCACCACAAGTGGCTTCCACTGTGGGCACCAGCATCTGAAGGAAGGGAGCATGGTGGCTCCCAAAAACTCAGAGGCCCCAGCAACTGCCAAGCCCCGAGGGGTGTTGGAATGTGTGCTACAGCTCCCCTCATTTCCACCGCCCACAGCTTGGTGAATGGGAACGTGATACCAGCTCTTTCCGTCGAGTTGACCGGCTCTAGCCCATGATCCTGGGCTGGTTCAGCAGGGCCGCCACTTCCTGTCACGTGGGAAGGTCTCCAAATATGGGCAGAGGGCAGAACGTGGGGAAGGCTCTAGGTGTTACAGCTCTGGCTCAGTGAATCCTAAGGTCTGGGCCCCAGAAGGATTACTGATCATCACTCCCACAGTCTGGCGAATAGCAGCAAGTCAGTCCCTTCAGCTTGGCTAGCCAGCCAGCAGTGTTATAGCCCTTTCCCACCCACAGTTCGGCAGCTCCCCAGTTCTTCTCCAGTGTCCAGGAAGATTGGGGTTACACGGACAACTGAAGGGTGAGTAAGGCGGAGAAGGGTTTTATTGAGTGGCAGAAAAGCTCTCAGCAGACAGGAGACCCAAAGTAGGTAGCTCCTCCTTAAATGGATGTAGTAGTCCTTAGGTGTGTGTGAGTCTGGCTGCATCTGGGGATTTTTATGGGCTCCAAATGGAGGAAATGCATGCTGATTGGTTCATGGATGGACCCAAAAAACATCATCCCACTGGGTGAAAGGCATCAAGGAAGTTCTCACTCAGGGTGGTAGACTACACCTGCAACTGGCAGCAGGTATTTTCAGGCTTGGGGCTATTCCTGGCTTGAAGGGCAGGCCTCACCAGGGATGTACACCTATCCGCCCAGGAATTTGCCTGTCTCCTGCCACTATCAATTGGGCTTACAGGTGTACTATACATTAAATGTTAGGGAAAGTGAAAAATCAATGATGGCATAAGTTTTGGCCTTAGTAGTTGGGTGAATGGTGGTGCACTTTGCTAGGATGGGAAAATCCAGGTAAGAAATGTTTGGAAAGAGACTGAGAAGTCACAAGTTCTCTTTTATTGACATTTACTTTGATAGATTTCTAAGAAATCAGGTTGATATTTCTAGTAGGATTTTGTTATACCAACAGAAATTTCAGTTTACCAACCAGAGCTGGAAATAAACACTTAGAAGTATTTGGCAAATAAGAGTGTTTTTATGCCATATGTTTAAATTAAATCTCTTGAGTGGAGCCAGAACTGCAGCAAAAAGAGAAGAGGATTTAAGCTGAACTCTGAGGTTTTCCAAAATTAAAAAATTGAGTACAGAAGGAGCCATCAAACAAACCTTTGGAAGTCACATTTGAAGTGGGAGGAAAACTGGGCAAATGAATAAATATATTAAAAATAGATGTGATGTTATATTCTAAAGTAGATTAATTATTTAATAAGTATTAAGTAACCCTGATGGAACAAACTTTGATCAAGTCAAGGAAAGGGGACAGAAGCACAATTAAGTCGTTTATCCCACTGAACATTGCATTTTAATATATATTTTTCACAAAGGGATTCTCTTTCATCTGAATTTGAAGTATTGGGGAGGACACATAGGGAAGACGTAGTAAGAACAGGGTTACTAATACATTGTAAAATTCACAGTGTTATAGGTGCATACACATTATGCTTATAAAGAAGTGGCATTTTTGCTTTAAAAACTTGACACGTGTGATAAGTACCTAATATCTTTTACTTTTTGGATAGATTGAGTTTATACCATTAAGAAGGAAAACATTTATTGTAATGGAAAAAAATAGAGCTGAGAAGTTGAAAATGAAATAAAATACTACCGGTGTAGATAGAATTCATAAGTCACTACTGAGCTGAGAAATTGAACAAGGATTTTATAATGTTTTATCCTAATGTCCCAGATTCTTGTTCTCCTGGTGTTATCTCTTCCCCTCCTCCCCCCACTGCCCTGCTGTACCCTACTCCCCTCCACCCTACTACCTAGCCCTGTGAGTGTTGTTCCCTTCCCTGTGCCCAAGTGTTCTCATTGTTCATCACCTGCCTATGAGTGAAAACATGCAGTGTTTGGTTTTCTGTTCTTGTGTCAGTCTACTGAGAATGATGGTTTCTAGATTCATCCATGTCTCTACAAAGGACACAAACTCATCATTTTTTATGGCTGCATAGTATTCCGTGGTGTATATGTGCCACATTTTTTTTGTCCAGTCTATCATTGATGGGCATTTGGGTTGGTTCCAGGTCAAACTGATTTCCTTGTCTTTTTTTGATATCTTCTTCTATTTCCCATTGACATTTGCCTTAATGTAAGTATATCAAGTCAGTTTTTTTTTTCCCCTTTATTTTCCCTTAACTAATTTTAAAGTTGTAAGATGAAGACTTTTTAGGGAAAGTCAAACAGGTATATGAGACTTAGAGGAGGATAAAAGTGAGATAATTTTAAAACGGAAAACATTTTATAATGCCTTCTAAAAACTCTTTTTCAGCCTTTGTGAATCATGGTTAGTAGATGACCCTTTGTTTTCTACTAGCAGGAACTAAATTCACTTCTAAAATGTTTGAGTGAATCTCAAAGAAGCTTAAATAAAAACATTTTATCTGCAGCAGAATGCTAACCACAGTGACTAATTTCATAGTAAGCTTAGCTTTTTTAAATGGCATGATGTTTTCAAAAAAGTTATGAATTTTACAATGCGAACTGTTATATCTTATTTTAACAATTTAATTCCTTTAGGATTATCATTTGGGAAAAGTACATGAATATTAATGGTATTCTGACATAAATGACACATTTAAATAGTAAATATTACCCCCATGGTATAATTCTTCCAGGAAGAGTAAATAAGAAATGTTACATGTTTAGAGAGCAAAAAGTATTTATTTATTTATGTAGATTTCTCTAGTTTCCAAAATATCTGTGGCATTTTACAGGTAATAAATAAAACATAAGAAAAATATGACCACATATGAAATAATATGGGGGAAGTTTAAGAAATAAAGCACAAGGCAAAAATAGGAATTAATGATATTTCTTAAGGTTCCTATAGTTTTGCATAGTATTATCTCTTTTCTTCTTATTATTAAGGGATCTATAAAATGAAATTCAGAATTCATTTTATTGATAAAGTCTTCTTAAATGTTAGCATTTCCTAAACTTCTAATCAATTAATTAGTGTTGAGATAGCTATTTATTTATCATTAGAAACTCCATTTCCTCTGTACGTATAATGAGGGTTATCTTGAATAGAAAAGAAAACGTATACGCCTAACCAGGGTAAACATTACTCTTTTCCTTCTTGTGCTGAAAATGACATGGTAACTAAAAATTATTTTCATGAAATTTTTGAAATAACATAAAGAAAAAAAAAACCCTTTTTGGAACCCTAGGAAATTTGACATTAGATAAGATTGAGGTTGAAAGTTAGCACATGTAGACAAAGAAGGAAAGTTGCTAAATTTTTTTCCAGCATCATATTTTACTGAATCGAATAAAAATGTTAATACTGTAATACATTGAGAGTTTCATTATTTTCCAGGTGATAATCTTTAGGAAGAACTTATGTGGATCTTGTTTGTTCTGTTCAGTGTAACCAAAAAAATGTCTGTAATGGATTTCCCAGTCCCGATTATCCTTACCAATTCTTTCTTTGTTTACAGATCACACTCAGCACATTTTTATTACTTTAGCAAAAGGGTTGACTACTAAGCAATTTTAATAAACGTAATAAAGTTCTCAGGCAGGCATCACTCCTGCTAAGTGACCGAAATGAATATCTTATTTTTTATTCCCCTAGAAACAGACCCTGATTTATGAATTTAGGTAAAAGTAATTTGCTAGAAAGAGGATCTTGGGTAAGGTCAAGGGAAAGTGATACAGGGAAGAGGTGGAAATAAATAAAGGGAACATTAGTGAGCATTTTCCACTTAAGGGTAACTGGGACTTGATTTTCCTGAGACTAGGTAGAATGTAACTTAGAGCTGTCCCTGTAAGGGAATGGAGAGTGAGATATTCATTTAGCAACTCCTTCATCATTTGAAAGTTTCCCATGGAATAGCAATTTTCTAAAAATGTTGACCTGCTATGCATGATTCAAATTGACAATAGTAGCTGGAAATTGCTCTCAGACAAAGACACAGAGAGCTGTATGGTAACTCTCCAGGTGACTTCAGGTTAGGGCAAAGGGATGTAAGTGGGACATACACAGTGTTTCCTATGATTAACATTTATACAATTCAGATCCACTTGCACAACATATTTGATCCATTGTGAACTCCCAATGATTCTTAAAGCTGGTTATTGGTTATAATTATTAAAGAGAAAAAAAAAAAACATGAAAAAGACTTCTGAAAATACATTTGTAGCACAAAGGAAAGTTAACAGCACAGGATACCGTATACACTGCTACAGTTACCCTTAATGTCATAATTAAAATTAATGACCACTTTCTCTACTATCCTTCTTAAAGTGTTCTTATCTATGCTATTGGGACTTTGCATAGCTTCCATCCCTTCTTCCATCGCTTATAAGTTTGTGACCTACTTTGAGAGGTCTTTTTATTTCCACTGAAAAAGACATCTTATCAAATATTTGTTTTGAGACTCCTTTGGCTTGGTATTAATGAGAGAGTCAAAAATCTCCAAACTCTGTGCCCATCCTTACATAAACTTCTGATATGGTTTGGCTGTCTCCCCCACCCAAATTTTGTCTTAAATTGTAGCTCCCATAATTCTCATGTGTTGTGGGAGCCACCCAGTGGGAGATAATTGAATGATGGTGGCAGCTTCCCCCAGACTGTTCTCATGGTAGTGAGTAAGTCTCACAAGATCTGATTGTTTTATAAGGGGAAACCGCTTGCTCTTCGTTTTTATTCTCACTTGGATGCTGCATGTAAGAAGTGCCTTTTGCCTTTCACCATGATTGTGAGGCCTCCCCAGCCACATGGAGCTGCGAATCTATTGAACTTATTTTTCTTTATAAATTACCCAGTCTCAAGTATGTCTTTATCAGCAGCATGAAAATGAACTAATACAGCAATCCTCTTCCTCTGACGTCTCGGTGTCTAATCTTCAAATATTATTTTTTCCAATCCCATCATTATACAGTTAACCATGTGCTAAAATCTCTAACCACTAGGAGGATTTCACCTTACCACTGTTTTTCAAGCCATTTTTAACTTTGTGTCAAAAGATCAAAATCCATTTTGATGACAGGAAATTAGTTATTAAGTTCAATATTGATTTTATAGCAAAAGGAATTTCTACTAAAATGAGACATTTTTGAAATTGGAATAATTCCTAAATAATACTGAATTATTTTTATGGGACTGTGATTCAACTCCTTCCTTATTACAATAACATATACCAGGGGACCAAGAATGTACAGTATTGTTTTTGCTCCACACATTGCTCAGAGAATAAAATTTAGTGTATTAATACAAGATAATTTACATTGAATAATGTTTATATAATTTCTTCATATAATGTTTAGTGCAATGGAAATGTAAGTTTCTACTATTTCCAATTATATTATTGTAGCATTATAAATTTCTGCATCTTCTCTATAAATTGATATTTTCCTGATTTATTTTTAGGAAATGCTTCTGCAATCATAAAATCAGTCAAAATATTTCCTTAATTGTTCCTTTTTTTATTTTTTGAGACAGAGTTTTGCTCTTGTTGCCCAGGCTGGAGTGCAATGGCATGATCTTAGCTGACTACAACCTATGCCTCCCAGGTTTAAGCAATTTTCCTGCTCAGCCTCCCGAGGAGTAGCTACAACTGCAGGTACCCACCACAATTCCTGGTTAATTTTCTTGTATTTTTAGTAGAGATGGGGTTTCAACATGTTGAACAGGCTGATCTCAAACTTGTGACCTCAGGTCATCTAACCACCTCGGCCTCCAAAAGTGCTGGGATTACAGGCATGAGCCACCACAACCAGCCACTTGAATCTTCTTAATTCAGCACTTGTAGATTTAAAATTTTAAGTGATAATTAATATACAGACTTCTATATGCAAATATATACAATTTAGTTGAGTAGAAACTTTCACTGGCATTTGGAATAAATATAATGGCATAGGTCACAATATTTCATAGATATAATTAGATATTATAGAAGATTAAAATTAAATGTTGGGTTACAAAGATTTTTACGCTCTCAATGCTATTGTATTAGACATTGTCTCTTTCTTTTATTTTGTCTCTTGAATTTGATAATCAAATCGATTTATAAGTTTAGATAAAATTAGAATTTTAACCTCCTGTGTGATGTCAAATTCATCAACTCTCTGGAGAAAGTAAATAGTAATAAGCAACTTGTCTCACTGGACTCTGATATGACATGTGTATGTGAACAAACATATCTGCAAAGATCTATTTTAAGGTTTCTTTAATCACCACAAACATCTTCATCATCTTTACCATTACCATTATAAGCACCATCATCAAATGAATATTATTTTAGTCACTGAATATACCAAACCTCTAAGTCATAAGGAGGCAACATATACATGGCCCAATGGTATAATTTTAGTAAAAAATAAATTCTTCTGAAGATTAAACTTTAGTGACAGACTGTGGATGTGGGCTGAGTCTATGGAGAGGTCAGACATAAGATGGACACTGAATATTAAAGATGAACATAAAACAATTCTAATAATTTAGAATGAAACTCTGTAGACAGAGGGCCTGTAGATGAAGGCATGTAGACAGAAAATATGCAGGGAGTGGAGAATATTTATTGGATCAATTTAATAAAAGTACAAAGTTTGTTCAGAAGAGTGAGATAGTGTTTGATACATAGAAAATGGAAATATGTAGAATGATTTACATCTGGACAAATTATCTGGGATGTAATTCTATATTCATGGGAAAATATCTATAGATATTTTAGTCTGTGGGTAATGACTCTAGTCAAGTATAATCTGATAGCATTTTATAGACTTGATTGGATTGTAGCTGATGAAATAGACTGACATCATTGCAGTGTTACATGGTTCAGGGCCAAGGAAAAGTAGGGTCTCTGCTATGAAAATTGGACAATATGCAAAATCAGATGAGTAATACCAGCAGAGAAAAGAAAATAATTTAAATAACCAAAAGGAAATTTTAGAAATGAAAAACGTATTATATATATATATATGTATATATAAAATATTAGCAATGGACTAATCCATAAACTTGACCCAACTGAAGACATAACCAGTGACTTTGAATGTAAGTCAATGGAAATTCCTGAAGTAGCATCAGATAGCTGGGAAAAAATATCAAATAATCTTGTGAAACAGGACCCACTGAATGCCAGAAGAAAAGAGGGATGATATAGCATAAGATAAATATTCAAAAACTGATAATTGAGAAGTTTCTGCAATTATTGACAGACAGAGATCCATAAATTCAAGAAGCTCAAGGAACACCAAGCAGGAGAAATGTCAAACTGAACCAAACTAAGTAACAACAACAAAAGAAAAATAAGCCACATAATATTTAAGTGCATGAAGACAAAAGATAAATGGGAAATCTTGAAGATAATCTGTATTGAATACATAGAAATAAAACTAACAATAAAAAAAATGCAACCCCAAAACACAGTTGTGTTTGATCTACAAAGTATGTCTCAAAATTGAAAAAGAGACAAAGTCTTTCTCAGGCAAAAAACAATACACTATAAAAATTATTAAATAAATTACTTCCAGTAGAGAATATTAGACCAGACAGAAATATAGATCCATTAAAAGCAAAGGAGAAGGTTAGAAAGATAAAAGATATTTTTTTCATTTTCAATTACTTCTAGTTAACCGTGTAAAGCAAAAATAATATCAATATATTTTATAAACCAGATATAAAAGTAATGTCATTAAAAATTACAAAAATTGGGAGAGAGAAATGAAAAATATGCAATAATAGACATTTGAAAGTCCTTCCACTATACATGAAGTAGTAAAATATTACTTGGTGATATAATGTTTTTAATTAAAAATCTGTATTGTAAAAGTAGGATGACCACGAAAGAAATTACATTATAGTTAAAAAGTGAGAAAAAACTAAAAAAAAAAAAAAAAAAAAAAAAAAAAAAAAACCAGAACAATTAACAAGTAAGAAAAAATGCTGAAAAACAATATGGAAAAAGAACAGAAGAAACAAATAGAAAACAGCAGGATGGCATATTTTAGCCGAATTATATAAAACATCACATTAAATTTGAGTGATGTGAATGGACCTAAATTTGCAGTGCCTATGTAAGAAAGAGGCTAAATTAAAACATTAGAAAGCATTAGTCTTCCCCAGCTCTCCATGACCACAATAATAGGTGTAAAATAAAAATGATAATGGAGTATAATACAAAGAGCTCCAGGAAATAGATTCCTTCTGGGGGGAAGTACAAAGGGAAGGTCAAGTATGGAGTAGATATTGAGAAACTATATCTTGCAAATGGGCCTGTACAATATATGAAAATAATTTCTGAAGGGTTTGAGCCTTCAAGTTCATGGAGGGTAACTATAGAAAAGATAAATTTCAAACTCTACCCTATTTCTTATCAGACTAATGCAAAACCCCAGACTAGAGAGTAGAGGAAGAAAAAGTCTGCTCATCCCCCAACTACAACAAATATTTGACTCAGTACCTTCTCTGCTATATAACATACCCAGAAATCAACAACAAAAATTACAAGGCTTGCAAAAAAAAAAAAAAAAAAAGAAACAGTCTGAACATGAAGAACAGTCATCAGAACAACACTATAATGTTACACAGATGTTCGTACAATCACACAGTAAATTTAAAATAAATATAGACTATAATGGAAAAGCATTACAAACAATATAAAATGTTTATTTTAATGGATAGATTGAAACATTAAAATATAACAAATAGAAGTTGTAGAAATAGAAGGAATGCCTCTGACAGATTCACTAGTAATCTCAACACAGCAAATAAAAGAATTAGTTAATGTGAAGACAGGTCATTAGAAAATCAATCAAAAACAAAGGGAAAAGAAGAATTAAATAACAGTAAAATTATACAATATATACGGGATGATACCAAACATTTATACCCAGAATCCCAGAAAAAGGAGAAAATGAGAAGGAGCAAATGGTTCATTTTAATGGCAAAGGATTTTTCAATATTAATGACAAAAACATGCAAATCCAATGTAATCAAAGATAAGAATTATAGCAGAATTGTTACCAGAACTCATGCCAGCAAAAAGACAGTGACATTATTAATGTGCCAGCAGTGACATTATTAATGTGCTAGCAGTGACATTATTAATGTGCTAAGAGAAAAATAAACATACTTTTAAAAAATATATTGGAAAATAGAAATATATAAATCCACAATATAATATACATTTAGATTTCAACACTATTCACACAGTAATTGAAAAAGAAAACATATAGGCAGAAAAGTATAAGGATCTAGATGAACTGAATAAGACTATTGTATTTATAGAATACTCTACCAAACAACAGCAGAATGCAACTTTCTTCTCAAGTGAACACAGCACATTCACTGCATTTTTCTGTATTTTTATAGTGTAGCTTATATCTTTACAGTTAATATCTAAAAATTAGGGTTATATTTTGTATATGTCAATTTTATTGCATTTTAAAAATAATTTATGTTTATATTATAATATTGTTTTGCAATGAAAAAAAAAAAACAAAATAAAACCAAAAAAACTCCTGGTCATACAACCCAGATACTTTGAAATGCTATTCACATCTTTTTTAAATTTAATTTTCACTTTTGGAAAATGATACTTTTCATTGATTTGTTTTACTAAAGATTATTGGTATTAGCAACTGGGAATTTGAATTTTATCTTACAGCTTTACACCTGATACCTATTATGTTTCCTAGTGATCAATTTTGTATCTGTCATTTTAAGCAACATACTTGTAAAAGTTGTAAGACTTATAGGGAAATCTAACTCAATTAATTGTGGAAGAGGAAGGAAAATGGATACATACTTTTTAAAATTAGAGCTCTATTACAGGCCCACTTAATGTCACAGAGACATATTAGGATAAAAAGGGATGGAATACAATTTAAAACTTATACAAGGTTGGGGTAATAAAATACATTGAATTTTGCAACAATATGTTGTAAAAAACAATATTAAGTAACAATGATTGAGAAATAATACATAATATTATAAATACTTTAAAATAATTTGTGAATAGTTTCTACCTCTTTCTCTTTAAATTTGTATTCTAACATGAGCAGAGTCACCCTGTGTGTAGTATTAGTCTTTAGATCTACTATTTATTTTCTCTTTATCAGTACATCACAAGGTTATCAGTATCTAATAAAAGTTTCAGAAGTCAATATCTCATTATTGAATTGGAATACCTGGATACTTAAGCTCTCCCTTGAACAATTAACCAGAAAGAGTTAGGAAAAATCAAAATGACAAAAATCATTAGAAAACAATGGCATTTTTATCTAATGTTTCATAAAGAAAAATATGGGCAAGACCATGAAGGGACAAGAGGACTCTAGAAGTAACAAAAAAATAACAAATAAGTAAATGATAATTGAGGTTAACTTTGAATAATGATTACAATATTGGCAGACCAAGTTGATAGGAAATAAATGCCAGAAAGAACAGATAATATGTACAAAGACTTTGCAAGTCTCGAGGGCAATTACATATATTATCATTTCTATATACACATTGTTATATAGAGCATGTAATATATGTATATAACAATGCACATAGAGCATTTAATGTATGTATATTTCATTATTTACATATTAAAATGCTATTATACTATCAGAATTTAGTGAGTATATATATGCCACTATATATAAAATATATAAATATGTTAATGCCACTTAGATCTGATAGTATAGTAGTATTTTTGCTGTATTTTAAAATATAATCTTGCAGTTTAGGTTTTTCATTGATTAAATAAAGATATATTTTGCCTATTTCAGAAATTTCTAATAAATTTCAAGCAAAGGTTAATATTATCCACAAATTTATTACTATTATTATTACTAATATTTTTGTGTCGCTATTCAATTATACTATTATTCAGCAAAGTGCCGTCTGCATATGTCCTAATTAGAAACCTCATATTCTAGTATTTAATGCTACCTATTCTACCTGATAAAACCAGGCATTTCAATGTTCTTTGTACAATGAACACTTATTACTTACTAAGCTCACAGTGCATTGGAGCTGGTGGGTGGTTAGTGGGAATACAAAAAGAGTGCTCTTCCACAGGCAGCTATTCACAAGATCTTTTCCAGCCTTCAATCTGTCATTATCATCACTTAGCTTTAAGGTTACTGTGTTTGTATGTTTGGCATTACTATAAAGGAATACCAAGGACTGGGTAATTTATAAAATAAATACGTTTATTTGGCTCATGGTTCTGTAGGTTATGAAGCATAACACCAGCATCTGCTCAGCTTCTGGTGAGGCTTCAGGAAGCATTTACTCACAGCAGAAAGTGAGGGAAGCAGGGATGTCACATGGTGAGAGAGAAAAGGAAGAGGTGCCAGGCTCTTTTAACAATCAGATTTAGCAGTAACTAAATGAGTCAGAACTCACTCATTACTATGAGGAGGGTCCCAAGCCATTCATGATGGATTTGTCCCATGACCCAAACACCTCCCCACAAGGCTAAGCTCCAACATTGGGTTTACCTTTCAACATGAGATTTGGAGGAGACACACTTCCAAACTGTATCAGTTACTCTGCTGTCATCACAAGCCAATAATAATCCTGAAAGACACAATCCCAAACACCTTACACCATAATCTCAAATGTTGAAACCTAAGAATATCAACATCCCCCAAAGTCTAAAGAAACTCAAAAATCACAATCCTAAAAAAAAAAAAACAAAAGAAATTCTGAAAAATATAGTTCTTGAAAAAATAGTTCCAAAATTATTTTATAAATTGTTTTTATATTTTTAAAAGCAAATTTATTTGACAAACATTAAAGCTATGACAGAACATTTCATAGGCCAATTTGAACAATAATATAGGCAATAATGATGTAAGTATTTTTGCAAACATAAACACTAACTATCCTAATGACAGTCATATGAGTATACAAGTTATAAGCAGATGAAATGTATACATAAAAAATAGGTCAAAAGCAAAATGTATAAGCACAAATCAGCATGGTTGGTGATTGCATCCAGTCAGCTTATAACTGTCATCTAAAATACTGTTATAGGCAACCTAAATCTTTGAGAAGATGGATTAAAAATTACAATGGGTCAACACTGCATATGCAGTTACCCAAAGAGTTGAGAGCTTGAGAAATTTTACCAATACAGATGTACAAAAAGAACATATCTTCATTTGATGAGGAACTGTCAATACTTTTACATGAAAAACAGAGAAGCAGATGGTATAACTCTCAGACTGAGGCCGTAAACCTCAGGACCTGGGGACCTCCGGTTTAAGTCCTGGAGTACAAAATCTGAAAATCTTAGAGTTCTGATGTTCAAAGAAGCAAAAGAAAACTCTACCCCAGTTGTGAGAGAGGAATCAATTGCATTTCTGTACCTGCTCTCTCTGGGTCCCCAGCTGATTAAATGGTTTCCACATATAGTGAGGGCAGGTTTTCCTCACTTTGTTCACTGAGACTCACACACTGATCTCCTCTGGAACATTCTAACAGATATGTCCAAAATAATGCATTACCATGTTTAATCTAGTCAAACTGATAACTAAATTTAGGTCACAAATATACTCCTTATGCCATACTTAATTTACAAATAAAGACAGTAACAAGGTAATAGTTCTACCAGCCATGATGCAACTTGCTTATGATTATGATTTTGGGGATTTTAGACATTAGGGATTTAGACGTTAGGCATTTTGATAATTCATTATTTCAACATTTGGAATTGCAGGGTTTGGAATTGTGCTTTTTGAGATTATGATCCAAATCCATTATCATCTGTTATGGATAATTTCATGGAGATTTTAGAAATTAGAATGGTCATATATCACGTGTATCCAAATTCAAATGTTCCGAACCCTGTCACATGGCCCTACCTGAGAGTCACAAAGTGTAGAAAATGTAGTTTTCTGTATGATAAGGGGAAATAGAAAATGGTTTTGTGAATCCAACATTGTCTTTGCCAGACAAAGTACCAATTAAGGTTGATATCTGAGAAAAGTTTGAACATCAATATATGATACAATTTCATTGGATGAAACACTACAGTTAAATTTCAGAAATTATTTTAATGTTAGATATGGCTGATTCACAAAGGGCACCAACATAATTTTTCTCCCATAGGTAAAATTTGATTTCATACAGTAATATATGGTTAACATTTCTCTTTTCTATTCTGATTTTAAAGTACAGGGCTAATTTTTATGTTTAAAATCTTGTGGAAGAAAGAGCTCAATTATAATTAATATTTGCAAAAGATAAACACAGTTTAATATTAATTTGAAACTAATTAATACACCATAAATTATTTTATTCAATAAGGCTTTGTAATTTTAATTTAATTTGTTTCAGAAAAGGTTCCAGATTGACAAAGGAATAAGAATGAAATATCACCTCTCAACTGAGAATTCAAAAGGGTGATGTAAATGAGTAGCAGAATTTCAAGCTGGTGAATCTTGGGTGATTAACTTCAAGAAGCAAGTGTATAACAAGGTGAGACTCTGAGGATGAGTTTAAAATTGTATGCTAAAGAATTCATTGGGTTATAACAAATGATCTTTGATCTAAAATTAACATTTTATATGTACTACTCTAAAGTTAATTTTATTAGAATATTTATAAGCATTAGGATATTTACATATTGTTAGGTTTTTAGAATCCTCCTGGGATAGCCATATGTTCAATAAATTAATCTGCTTTGTTCTCTCTCTCTCTTTCACTCTCTTAATCTCTTTGTGTCTCTCTTTCACTCTCTGTATCTCTCTCTCTCTCTCTGAGAAAGCAGCTGGTCTTTCTCCTGTAAAACTGCTCTCAGTTCACACTGAGTTGCTGATCAACACATTTAATGATGCATTTGACTTTATTTCACAGAACACTGATTATGTGATGATTTTGGATAGTGTTGACATCAGTGTTAGTAGTTAAAAACTGAAAATAAATTAATGTGTTCTGTTAATTATTTAGAATGTTTGATAGGGGATCAAAAATTCTATGTCAGTTTTAGTAAAAGAATATGGTAGTTTCAGCAATTCCATATTAAATGAAGATGCTAATATCCCAGTAATTAAATAGTATAGGAATTTTTGGCAAATCTCACCTAAAAAGTAATCTCATATATCAATTTATTCTCAGAAAAATGATTTTTTAAATATTTTCCCAGGCCACTACTTTCAGGAGTCCATTTTCATATAAATTATATTTCTAAACAAATTCATTTTTATCTACAGTTTCAATTGTTTATAGTCAAGAACAGGATATTCAACTGTAATTAACATGAATAGTCATAGTGGACTTTTGGTGATATTGAAATAACTGATTTTCTGCTTGAATATAGAGTAACGAGGGAGGTTTTTATGTTACTTTCAGAATAAACAATGTGAATGTTTTGGTCATTAATACCGCAACTTGAATATGTCACAGTGATTCAATTAAACTCCAAGTACGGCAATTTTTGTTCTTAAGCAATGAGATGTCTGTGAATGTCTTACAGCCCTTTAAAATAAAAAAGAACATAATTTTTAAAAATTCTCCCATTATAAAGAGAGATTTTGGCTAGATGCTTTGGCTTGTGCCTGTAATCCCAGCAATTTGGGAGACCAAGGCAGTAGGATCACTTGAGGTCAGGAGTTTGTGACCAGCTTGGCCAACATGGTGAAACCCCGTGTCTACTAAAAATACAAAAATTAGCTGGGTGTGATGGCATGCCCTTTTAGTCCCAGCTAATTGGGAGGGCGAGGCAGGAGAATCACTTGAACAAGGGAGGCAGAAGTTGCAGTGAGCCGAGATCATGCCACTGCACTTGACAGAGCCAGATTCTGTCTCAAACAAAAATAAATAAATAAATAAACAAACAAAAGAGAAAATTTATTTTAAAGGTTTTACTTCCAACAATAGTGGTGGGTGTTAGAATTTCAGCCAGTGAGTACCACACATTAATATTTAATAGGATAATTCAATATTTAAAGAAATGAAGACTTCTAGAATTTTCATTCTTTCTTTTCTAATATCTCTTACATCAGGATAGAAAAACTAAAATTTATTATGTTGTATTATTCTGTGTAGTACTAAAAATCATTATGGCATTTTTCTGATTTTCAGAGTTATACCTCATTGATAAAAGTAATATGGAGTAACATGTAGAAATATCTAGTGAAACATGAAAAACTAATGCATGTATCTTTCTTTTTTTTCCCCTGAATTTTACCATAAAGCACAGAGTATTGAAGGAAACAATAGCTGATGAGAAATATCAACACAATTTTTGAAGGATAAAATTAGAAGAATCTGTAACTCATCTAGAATAGTAGATAAAAATGAAACCTGAATTCTGGTTACCATGGATGCCTATGAATCTAGAAAATTCCCCCTGAAGAACTCCAGAAAGCATCAGGAATTATAGGGTTCAAGTACTTCAGGAGGCAGGATGAGGTAGAACTGAAATAGGTAAATCCACATAAAGATAAATAAAATGTAAAGTGATACGGACAGGAGACAGGGAAACACGGGGTTGAAGAGGGCCTCACCTTCAAGCCTGAAGACACAAGGTCCTAAATAAGGACAGGTATTCCTGTATTTGTGCCCTAAAAGTTTCCTTTTGCCCCAAAACGCCCCCTATCCTCTACCCATATAAATCTCGAACCCCAGGCTCCAGAAGCATACTAGCAAGAGGCAAACAGACGAATGGCAGAACAACATGCAAGTGAAGAGAGAAGAGGAAGAACGTCTGAACAAGGAGAGGAGTTTGGATTGCTGTGGTTGAAGAGTTTGGCTGCTAGATTGCCAGATCATCTTTCCACTCCGTCCCTCCTTTAGCTCCCCATGCACCCCACTGACACCCACCTCCACCTGTCAATAAAACCTTGCATTTATCCTTCAAGCCCGTGTCTGAACAGCTTGTTCCAGGATGCTGGACAAGAGATTTGGATACAGAAAGCTGTCACACTCACCCTCAGCCCTTGCAAAATGTCAGGGGGTCCACTGAGCTGGTTTACATTTAAAGCCCTCTGTGGACCGGGGAGGCTAAGAGCATTGTAACACTGGGGTTACAGGCACACACCCCTAGACATGACCACAGGACACGAGCACAAAAATCTCACCCTGGATTCTGCATCTGGCCACCAGTGTACTCCCTGTCCCTCAAGGGGTTTGAGCAGTAGGGCTACCCAACAGATGAGCCACACTCCTGTCACATGTCCTGAAATGGGGATCAGGGAACTCTCATTCAAAAGTTTATCTAATGAGCCTGTAGCTAGCACAATGTAGTGACTATTGCACCAAAACACTTTGGAAAACCAAGTGCCTCTGGATTTGGGGACATAGATCACAAAGTAAAGCTTCCAGAATCTGCCCCAATAAAGGCCAAATGACAGAGTAAGATACTTGTTTATGAACATCTTACTCTCTTTTATTAAACACATGTTATATATTAACCTATATAAGTTTTTAATTTAAGATCACAGCTCAACACAAGGACACTGAGTAGTAGTGCTTCAAATTTAATTAATTTTTTTCAGTATATTTATGATAGAGAGGGGGGCCTCTCACTTTATATTTAAAGTATTTAAGATGGTAGAAATTTGGTTTGTGAAAAAGTATCCTAAAATTGAGTTACATTAAGAACCACTTCTTTTACTCAACATGGTATCTTTTTTTCTATTCAAATATTTTTTAATAAAATGGTTTTTAAAATATTTAAAGATAGCAAAACTTCCAAAGTAGCAGAGTATTTTTTTTTTAAATAACTTTATCATTTTGTGAAAGGGCAGACTATAAGTACACAAGTATGGAACAACAAATGCCAAATAGCTTTGAGTCATTCGATTTCTTTTCTCTTTTTCCACAACAGTTATCCTCAATAGATATTCAGACAAACACAAAACACAATTGACAAAAAAACAATAGTGAAACTAATTTGAATCACAGATGCTATGCACAAAGTATATCACTTTATGTTTGAGATGGCAGGAAATTTTGGGGGAGAAATCTGTCGTTTCATGTTCACATGAAATGAGACACAACATGTCTATTTTTCTAGTTGTGTTTTCACAGGACATTATTTTTTTCTCTACTGAAATATTTATATTTAACTTATATTCCTACAGCCCAGCTCTGAGTTTGTAGTTTTGGGATAACCTTGTATTATAAACTATGTGCTTACTGGTATTTGCTATCTTTCCATGCTATTAGCTGAGCCACTGAGAAATGTGTGGAAAAAATTTTATTTAATTTGGACATATGGCACTAAAGAAATTTTTTTTTAAATACTATACAAAATACATCAGGACAGGCACACTATAAATGGATACATTAGTCACATCAAAGGGTTTATTATTTTATTAGGAAAAACATGCATATAAATATATGATACATATAGAATACTATATATGATAGAATAATGAAAGTCGTACATGGATATAGTTAGTGTCAAATAAGGGGTGTGTGTATAGGGGACAGCTTAAAGGGATATTTACTAACAGGTAGGGTATATTTAATCAACTTAAGTATATGATTTGTTTACAGATTCCAGTGAGACAGTTTAATTGCAATTGCTCCTAACTTTATATTAGCAACTAATAGTCAAAGCTCTGGCGAGAATTATGTGCTGTATTTTTTCTTTCACAAAAAATAAAATTTGAGGTCATTAAAGCCATGCTTTCACAATTTACTTGGTGTGTGTATTTGAGTAGGATACTGAACTCTTCTGTGCCTCAATTTTTCTTTCTCTGTATAATAAGGATAAAATCCATCTCACAGAGTTTTTAGAATTAAATGAGTTAGTATAGTTAAAGATTATGGAAAATTACAAATAAATAAAAATGCTTATTACTGTGGTTATATAAATATAAGAAAAACATTTTCTCTAGCCTTATTTGCTTCCAAATATTTTACCATAGTACTAGAATATGTATTGGAAGAAAAACGTTTATTTATTCAGAAATATATAAAGGTACATTTTGAAAACTATACCTTCAAAAAGGAAGATATATTTCCCCTCCTTCCAAAAAAGACAAAATAAATAAATAATTTTGCTGAAAAAATAAACAGAAGTCAAAATAGTCTAATGTTGAGGCCAAGATGCTTTTAATGCCCAGAGCGAGAATACTTGTGTACTTAGCATATGATATCCTACTAGGTAGAAATATCCCCCTTTTAGATCCTGTATTTCTTATAATTAAAAAATTATACATATCTACATATCTAAAATTATATATTTAAAATTATTATATATTTAAAATTATTTTATTCAGTATTAAATATAAAACTTTAAACATGTAATTCATATGTAAAAAGTAAAGTTAAAAGTCACATCAATATATTGATTACATCAAAATTTAACAAGAGAATACTTACCTTTTAAACCACCTGTATGCCTTTTATGTGATGGCAGCCAATAGCAACCAATGTATCAAATATTGATTCTAGCCCGCCTTTATTTTTTATACAGCCCTTTCTTTATCTCTGAGTCTCTTTCATGCAGACACAAATATTAATAATGGGTTTCATAAGTTTAGAAATTATAAATGGTATTACATTTTCAATTTACTTCTGCAGTTGATTTTTTGCTGAACCTTATGTATGTGAAATTCATACCTATTGTTATATGAAGTTTAGTTCCAGACAGTTTATCTTCATTACTGTATAGTATATTATTTTTCCCATTTTAGAATAAAAAACAGTATTCATTCAAGTATTCTTGTATGTGTCTCTTGTTACACATGTACAAGAACATAGGATCTTATTCACATGTACAGAACAGCATTTTTCAATCTGAGAGCTACAACACTTCAGTACAACCCTTCAGGGTATTTTGGAGAGTTATGCCCTATATTTGTGAGTGTAATACCATAGATTAGAACTGTAGAAGTGTAAAGGGTGTCATACCTATTGTCATCAGAGGGATTACAGCCGACACTCTTACAACAAAAGACAGGTTAACAAGAGGAAAGGATAACAGACTTATTTAATAAAATGTTATGTGACACAGAGATCAGAAACGAAGACCCAAACACTCAGGGATAACTGTCTGTTGTTATGCTTAGTTTCAATAGACAGCCATGTAGAAATGCTTCAAAAAAGAGTGATCTAATGGTGATAGACTGAGTGGCTAAACTGGGTGAGGCCTGTCTGTTCAGATTCTTCTTGGGCTTTCTGTGTGATATTCCTTCTTCCTGGAGATAGGGCTAGATCCTTTTTTTCAAAAAATGGAATGAGGGTTTTATGATACGATTAGACAAAGTAGGTCAGAGAATTTATTTACGGCCATCTCCTATACAGAAAAGTGGAGGAAATTTAGAGTAATATTTTTGGTTTGAATGATACGCCTTTGGGAAGAGGAATTCCAGATTTTATGGCCTGCTACAAGAGAAAAAAACAAAGTAGGAGAATGAAGGCTTAGAAAGGTCAGTGGGAGATTTTGTTTCTGAGGTCCTTCCAATGTCCTTCAGCTCAAAGTACTCAGCATGCCAATGTGCCATACTTTGGGATATTGTTTTCTCACCTGCAACAGAAAGGATCAGGAAGATTTAAACAGAATGCATTAGTTTCATTGTTCATCTCAAATCGTTGAGGTAAATTTATGCACATAAATATTATAAGAAATATTATTTTATTATTATTTTGCTTATATGTACCTGGACACAAATGCTTACAAATGTGTGTGTATTTATAATCTCACAGTATGAAATATCTTTCTTACTGTAAGTCACCATTATATTTTGAAAAATTCTGCTCTAGTGATATGTCTAGCAGTTAAATTGCAGAATAATTTATTATAAATATTTTTAGTTTACTAGAAAAGGGCACATTTTTGTCCAAATTAGTGACAACAATTTCTACCCTTATATCAGGGGTGTTTAAAATTCTGATTGTCTTCAAATCCTGACAATGTTTGTTACTCTCAAACTTTTAAAACGTATTCAAATAAGGGAAATTGTTATCAGTTATTTTATTTTCATTTCACGTATTTGAAATGATGATCATAAGCATCTTTCAATCTACCTATTGGCTATTCAAGATTCCTCTTGAATTAATAACCTATTGAATTTTTTTATTCTTATCCAAATTTGGTTGGTTAAGCTTTTTCTTATTTGCAGGCATCCTATTTATGTTATGAAAACTATCACTGTTTCAGTTTGTTTCCAATATTATTCATATTCAGATTGTTTATTCACTTTTATACTGTGTTCAGATAAACAGACTGTCTTTGGTTTTAATACAGTTTTTTTAAGCATTTTTACTGAAGATAGAGTGAATTTACAGGTGGATTGGGAAAATTCTATCTTTACGTCAGGAGGCATTTATGATGCATTCGTTAAAGTCTGAACCTCCCCTGGTGACTTCTCAACTTCTAAGGGCTGTTTATTTTTTACTATTTTATTAATTTTTTGTTATTCTTAAAATATGGAGTTAAAATATAATAGTTCATCTTACAGTGTATAAAAAAAAATCTATATACTCAGCCACACATGGGCCATGAAAAGTTCTTTTTCATTTCAACCATTATTTAGTATCTCTTCAGTTGTTCTTGAACACTTTTTTCTATTTAAAAAGCAGAATTTGCTAAGCATAATCTTATTTTTCCTTGAGAACCAAAAGTCTTGCATGTCAGATTGATGTTCGTTCACAATGATGTTCTTCTAAGCATCCTTAGAACGTGCTTCATGTGCTTTCAGATGAACTAGGGAGCAAATGGGCCACATGTGATATCAAGACTAGCTGGGCCACTTAACTAGCTAGATGACCTGGGTCAAGATTCTGCCAGTCTGTTTTTGAACCTTAATGTCATCATCTGTAAAATGAAACTAATAGTTACTTTTCTAAAAGCAGAGATAAGTGCAAAGCCCTTAGCATAGTATCTGCTACATAAGGAGCACTAAACAAATAAGTTATTCTTCTCATGTTTAACCAAGAGGAAATATATATTGACCCCAGGACATAACCTGCAAATACTGATAGTTTAGAGTTGTGCTTTTGACTGGGAATTGCTCTTGGCCACCAGGAGCTGCAAGTCTTGTGTTTTACTGATTATTTTCAATTGACATGTAGTGTAGCTTAACTAAGTGACTAGAACAACAAAAAAACCTCACAGAGACATTTTGCATTGAGTTTTTCTGAAGGTAATATTTATTATAAATTCTTGGTGCTTGAATTTGAAGACAGAAACGACCTCTGTTTCAATTAAAGTATCCCTGACAATATAATGTAAATAACAATGTCTAAGACATGGTTTGACAGAAATAAAAGTGAGGGGAGAGAGAAATCATTGTCTTCAGGTTGACTTCCTGGCCATTTCTGGGCTTAAGTTGTACAAGTACTGCAAACACTGACAGGCAGAAAATTATAAATGAGACCTAAAATTCATGGATCCAGATTTGGATGAACATCTAAATGTATTATATTGTGTGTGTGTGTGTGTGTGTGTGTGTGTGTGTGTGTGTGTGTGTGTGGTATGTTTGTGGGGGGGGTGTGGCTGTGGATGTGTTTGTCATTTGTTTTGGTATTGTTTTTTAAAGTATGTTCTGGTAAAACTGAAGCTGATAGATAAGCAGCTGGTAGCTGCTAGAGCTGCAAAATTACTTCCGGTATGATATTAAGACTTCCACTAATTCTATGATTCCTACTAGGTAATGACTGATGCTCTGATAATAAAGGGCACTAATAGTTTGGGTCCCTTATGTGACTTTATTCTTAGAGAGAAAATATGATCTGTACGAAGCTGCTATAAAATTCAGGCTCCAGCATGGAGCTAAATAATTGGAGAAATTTCAGGATTATACCAAGAAAGAGAGCAATAAGAAAAAAAAGGTGAAAAATCACAAGACTATTTATCTCTGTGGAAGTCTTCATAAGGTCAATTAAAATATTTTAAAAAGGAAGAAATGGATGAAATAGCTACTAAAATTTTCACAGATCATTATAAGAAATTAGATCATCTAGCTGTTTGTCTGGAAAAGGACTATGAAAAGTTCACTTAATTTATTCAATACTTAATATTTAAAAAAATGATTATTACAGAGAACTAGAATCTATAATGCTATAACAGTCTGTGTCAGTTTACACAGGAAAGGATTAGGACTCTGCATGACAAAAGGGATAGTGTCTCTTAATAAATCCCAGTAGGAGATTCAAGGTAATTTACCCAAGGATGGGTAAAATGGCCTGGGTCTGGTAAAGAAAATTTATTAGGATTGCTGGCTATTGATTGTCTTAGTACATTTTGTGGTATTATAATAAAATATCACAGATTAAGTAATTTATAAAGAACAGACATTTATTCTCTCACAGTCTGGAGTCTGAGAGGTCCAAGATCAAGGCAACGGAATCTAGAGTGGGTCTTCTTACTACATTCTCATACTAGGATATAGTGATGCAGTTATAAGAGATAGCAGGTGAACATAAGTTTCAAGTAGAAATTTCTGAACAAAAGTTGTTTATTGTTGTTGCCTTTCAATTGCCAGAATTTATTATTGGATTATATGTATTGTCTGAATGGGAGAGTTTTCACTTACCCAAAATACAGGAAAAGAAAAGTTGTACAAATCTGTTCTTTGCCTGTTTTATTTGGGCAATACATAGTGAATAATATAGAATCATCTAAATATATGCAAGTGCCTAATATAAAACAATATAGGATTTCTAAGGAATACAGATATTTGAATTAATAAAAGGTCTTTTGTGTATAAGTATATTCGAACCCTAAAATCACTTGTTTGATAATTCAGTGTGCATGTTAGAAAATGGACTAATTCTGAAAGTCAACTGGTACAGTGGTGCCACCAAAAGCCTCCACTGTACCCTATATATGGTAGAAATTCAACACATGCCACAAAATGAGTAAGATTTTCATATCTTTATTGGTTTGGTTTTTGCCTTCTGTTTAACTCTAGCTAGAAGAGAGATAAAACCAATTTGCATTTACTTGGAATAAGCTCCAACATGCATTCATGTGTTCTATAAGAATATTTAATTTGTCTGTTAATTACCACAACCTAGTGAAAATAGATACAGATTTGATTCAATGTGCAAGTACAGTTATGTGTTACATAGTGTTGATACCTCAGTCTGAAGACCAAGTCAAGTCATAATTACAAATACTTATCAACTCTAGATCACCAGAGTAAAGCTAATTAATTCAGATATGGTAAAGCTCAGAAAAAAAATGATTAAATTTCTTGTCATCACTTGAGCAAAGGTCATAAAGACATTACTCAGAAAACCAAGGTTAAGTTACTCTCTAGGTGGGCTCCAAAATCAATCAAGAGGTGCACTGATTGATTGGATTGTTTAGTTTTTCATGCCACATTAGTAACACCTAGTCACAAAGTTAAAAGGAAAACAATCAAATTTGATTATCTTTTTTTCTAAGAGCAAGCTTTCTCAGAGATTCAAAAATACAAAAACCAACATTAACAACTCACATGCTCAAATAATTTTGGAAGTATCTGAAAAATTTGAAAATGTCTGAAGTGTTTGTCAACAAAAACTTCTTACTCTTATCCAGGGAAAACCACTGGGATTTTGGACAAGTTTGTTGTAGTCACTTCAAAGTATACGTCATTTAAAAACGTTTGACAACTTGTTATTGGGATTTTGTAGTAACTGCTTCTATTACAGAGGAATACAAAATTGCTTTAAGACCAAGTTACCCATTGTATGAAAATATCTGCTGTGATCCAACTCATCAGAGTATTGTGTGTCTTAGTTACACACATATATTTATACATATATAGCTTCCTATACATATGTATATATATATATATATTAGAAAGGGTAACTGCTGAGGTGCTGAGGTGCTGAGGTAAAAAGAATACTTCGAATTTAGAAACTAATGTCAGTTTAGAGGCAACATAATAACACATGTACTTGTGTCTAATAGTTCCAGTGTCAGTCAAGGATTCCCACAAGAAGCTTTCTGCCATAGTTAAAGTAAATTTTACATGACTACAGCCGAAATGATATTGTCCTGGGAAATTCAACATTAGTGGAGATAAATTATATGTTCAATTTGTAACTATGAAATAAACACTCTATGGTAACAAAATGTTTAGTAGTTGACTGCAACTGGAAGCCCATTAAACTTATAAGAATTTACCTGTGAGAGAGTATGACTTAAATTCAAGGCCCATGATGAAATCTAGTCAGTACAATAATGTAGTATAAAAGGTCATATGGGCTGGGCATGGTGGTTCACATTTGTAATCCCAGCACTTTGGGTGGCCAAGGCAGGTGGATCACAAGATCAGTAGTTCGAGACCAGCGTGGCCAATATGGTGAAACACCATCTCTATTAAAAAAATACAACAAATTAGCCAGGCCTGTTGGTAGATGCCTGTAGTCCCAGCTACCTGGGAAGCTGAGGCAAGAGAATCACTTGAACCTGGGAGGTGGAGGTTGGAGTGAGTCAAGATCATGCCACCACACTCCAGCCTGGGCAACAGAGCCAGACTGCCTCTCAAAAAAAAAAAAAAAAAAAAAAAAAAAAAAATTAACTTGGCTGTGTCTGCAAGTCTGAAATTTAAGAATTAAGTAAAACTTGACCCTTAACCTATACCATAGTCTATGACAACATTTAATATATGGGTAATGACTGTTTTTGTTAGGAAGCCCTACAAAATACCAGTGTAATTCAAAATAACTTCTTTCACAGTAATTTTATTTTAATAATGTAACAATATTTAGCACAATATTAGTGTAATTGGTAAGAATAATTTGTCTTATTTACCCACACTGCATTTCATGATGCAAAATTATTAATATTTGCCAGTTTTCCACTAGTGTTTTGTCCTATAAACATTGCAATAGAAACAAAAGATGAAGTAATCACAAGTAATTTCATTTTAAAAGTACTGACAGGTGATGAGGTGGTTATGGACTCAGGGAGAGGAGCATCACACACAGGGGACAGTTGGTGGGAGGTTAGGGGAGAGACAATGGGGGGGGTGGGGAGGGAGGGGAGGTTGGGAAGGGATAACATGGAGAGAAATGCCAGATATAGTATGCACCTAAAGTAAAATAAATAAATTATTTTTTTTAAAAAAAGAACTGATATGTGATGAGGTGGTTGATTGCATAGGATAGAATTAATGTACAGATGAACTGATAAATTTTATCTTTATCTTGGAAGACGCCAGGATATACGGTTTTGGCCATTGGCCAAGTTAAGGTCAGTGGAATTCAGAAAATGTTGCTTGAAGTGCAAAGTTTACCTGACTACTGCAGGTTCATTTGTTCATTGATAGTTTTGAATGGCATAGCAGATTAAGTAGCTTGATATGGTTAGAAAACCAGCAATTAGACTGTTTAACAAACTGAATTTTGGATCATTCAGTTTGAGAGAATGACATCAGACATGGCTGCTAAAATAAATTGTCTTATTCTTGGTCTCATCTAGTATCCATCCATGGTCAAATTTTGATCACATACTAAATAGCATTTGGAAAATCAATTATTTCTGCTTTTTTCTAACCAAGTTTTCACAACTTCACATCGCTAGGACCTGCAAGGATATAAACTAATTGATGGAGATTAGGGCATCCAAAGTAAGAGTTGATAAAGCAACTGTAAATCCTTCAGTGAACTTTCAGCCTTTCCTTACCACAACTAGTTTATGCAAATGTGATAGTAAACAAAATTTTAATTAAAAAAAAAAACAGAATATTTGGTCATTATTTTTAACTACACTCTAAGATATTATTTTAATATCCAAGGAATGGGATATGTCTAGAAAAAGCCAGTGCATGAAAGAGAAAAGGGGATAGTCCAGATGCTACAGACAAAGAAGAGAGAGCAGAGAGGAAGCTGAAGTATGGAGAAGAGGGATGCCCATCTAGAGTTGGATCAGCATAGAGAGAGAAGAATTTTATTAACTGTTTCTGAGATCAGCCAAGACTGAAAACTTTTGCTAGGGCTTTATGAAGCCATTATTTATTTATCTTTTTTTTTTTTTTTACCTTTGTATTCACTTCTTAATTTGCTTTGTTTCATTGTTGAGGAATGGCATAGATAAGGTGAAGGGTAGGGACAAGAATATCAGTGCCTAACTATTTGTATTCTTTGTGTTCTTTTCATTTGAATAATAGCAGTTACTAGGATTTCAATAAATCTTAGGAATGTAAACAATCAAAAACATGACTAGATTCTACCAAGGAAAATTTAGAACTTTAGTGACCATTCTCGATAATTTAGGAAAGATTATGTAACTAATTTGTATGGTGTATCAGAATAAAGATTTCGAATATTTACACATTTAATGATCAATGTATTTGGATTGTGATGAAGATATCACCAAAGGCCAGGAAAGCACAGAAATTATGTATAATAGGATCTCATGAGTAAAACTAATGAAAATGTGGAAAATCTAACATCCAAACTTAAATTCTCACAATTTCTTGAAATATTTGATCCTTGTCTTTGAGGATTGCCTCCAGAGAAACATTATGAAACATAGAAGAGACTACCTCACATTTTGTTAGCATATTTCTTAAATCAAAGTTTAGTACACAAGTTTTAACTTTCAGTCTATTAAGCAGGTATACGCTTACATGACTTTCTATTATTTTAAAAACTCTAACACACTGTAAAGGAATTAAGACTTACAACCTATTAAAGTATTCACGTTTCCCCAGAAACCAAGAAATATTTTAATAAAATATTATTTGTAATACTTCCTTTTTAACATAGGATGAATACAGCATAATAAAATATTAAGTACTTAAGATTGATAGTCTGCCAATCACTATATTACCAATAAACTCTACATTATTTAATTTTCATAAAACTCAGGAAATTGAAGATTAATATGGAAGAAAACCGAGTTTCTTTGTTCAGAATCTTTTCTACTTAGTGAATATCTAAGATTTAATTCACAATTAAAATCTAAACACCATAATTAAGAAGCAGATGGAATTTTGAGTACATAGAGCCTTTGAAGACATCAGTTAGGTATGAAAATCTGTTCTCACACATAGTATTTCCATGATATCACACATGTCGTATTATCTCTCCTCTGTTACCTTATTTTCAAAATGACAGTGGCAATAAACACCACATGCATCTGTTGGGAAAATAAAATAAAATATAAAATACCTAATGATAGAAATTGCTGGAGCTTTTAAAAGTATTTTTATTCTTTTAAAAAATATGAAGTAATTATATTGAATAACATGTTCTATTAAATGTATATATAATTTATGTTTGTAAGTAGCTAAACTGTTGTCAAGATCAAAATTGTCTAAGTAGCAACTCTTTAGTAATATGCTTGCTCTGCAAATCTTCAAGAAATAAATTTACTTCCTTTTAAGTTGCAATTGCATTTCCCAAATGATTTATATTATATTTTTAATGTTTAAAATATTTCTGATTTTAAAAGAGAAATTACTCAGGTCTATTATTAGTTAACTAATAACTTCCTAACACATTAAAAGAAAAAAATGTTTTACTTACTTGCAAAGTTTTAAGATGATGATTTAAAGAATTAACATATATAGTTGTATGAAAAGGTAACCAAGTAAAAATGTTTTTAGTGAACTTATTGAGATATTTTCCTTTTCTTAAAAAATGTCTGGAGGAGGGAGAAACAAGATAACTAGCTAGACACAGCCGGGAAGCATGCTCCTACCGATTATTGAGGAAATAAGTTATTGAGGAAACCAATGTATTGTGAGCAGATATTTGGAAAGAAAACACAAAGAGTGGATAGAGAGGTAACACTGATGCCATGGCTAAGGAGGGAGGAGGCTAGGAACCCTGCGTAGGTATCAAATGCTAAGGCTAGTTCCCTGCCTTGAATAATTTCTGGGGAAGAGATTAGTAAGGGGACTGAGGGACATCACAGTCTCACCACAGAACACTGGGATCCTAGCTATACGAGACTCCAGAGCCCCCAAGTGCATGTAATATCACAGGGAGATCTGCCTCGGGAGTAGACAGAGACAGGGTATTTTGTGGAACCAGGAGCTTTTGTACACAAGGTGGCAAGTCAGGTGTACTTTCTCTGGTGGAGGTCAGGCATAGGAACCCATTGCCCAGCAATCACCTGTTCCCTATGAAAGGGTGAAGCTCCAGCTGAAAGCAAACCAGTATAGAGCAAGGCTGTCTTCCCTGTAGAATTGGGAAACATCTGTTCTTCAGACCCTCCTGCCCAAAAGGCCCTCCTAGGGTCTTTGCATAGCTGCCCTGCAAAAACATGTGAACACTGCAGGCTCCATTACCCAGCCTCAGTGCTTTACTCCACCTGAGTACTTTCCTGGTGACCTGGGAGCATTTTGGATTCCCAGGTGTGGCCAGAACCCCAAGATGAAGACAGTTCTGTTATCCCAGGACTGTGACATGCAGCTTGGGAGTGCCAAGCTGAAAGCTGTGGCTAGCCCTGGAGGAGGGGAGGAGCACCGCTCTCAGAGCATTGAAAGGAAAAGACACATAGGTTCATGGAGTGATGTGGAAGTGGCACATGCCTTCCTCTGCAGAACCAGTCCAAAGGAGCCCCAAGGCCCAGAACATCTTATGAAATAAATGCAAGTGTGGTACCAGTGATCGAAGGGGTATCCCCAAGGCTCAGGAGTGGACCTGGTTAGGGAGTAATCTTTTCCTCTACCCACCTCAGAGCATGCCTCCAAAAGCAAGGAAATATAGCAGAGCCACTTAGTTGAGTAACAGCCTATCTAATGGCCATTAGTCTTAAATGTTATCCACTGGATCATAGCCCAAACTACAACACTAAAAATTATTCTGTTAATATACATCCACTATAAAACCAAGTGCATGAATTCATCCTCACGTAAAGATTGTATACAAAGCCTTGACCCTCTGAAATCTTCCAGAAACAAAATCAACTGAATATTCTCAACTTACACCAAAGTTAAAGAAACACCAGCCCTAATAGAGGAGAAAGAATTAGCACAAGCATTCTGACAATTCAAAAATCCAATGTGTCCCTTATGTCTAAATGAGTCAACTAGCCTCCCAGAAATGGTCCTTAACCAAACTGAAAGTATTGAAATAATATACATAGAATTCAGCATCTGCATGGCAAGAAACCTCATTGATATTCAGGAGAAAGTTAAAACCTAATTCAAGGAACCCAAGGAATTCAGTCAAATTATTCAAGAGCCTAAAGACAAAATATCAATTTTAAGAAAAAAAACTGAACTTCTGAAACTGAAAAATTTAACAAAATGTTATAGAAGTAATAGCAGCAGAATAGCCCAAGATGGGGAAACAAACTCAGAGCTTAAAAACCAATTCTTCAAATTAACAAAGTCAAACAAGAATAAAGAACTTTTAAAAATGAACAAAACTTCTGAGAAATATGAAATTGTATAGAGATCAAACTTAAGATGCACTGGCATTCATGAAAGAGAAGGAAAGAGAGTAAGTAAGTTGGAAAATACATTCGAGAATATACCCCATGAAAATTTCTCTAATCTCACAAGAGAGTTTGACATGCAAATTCAAGAAATACAGAGAACACTGGTGGTGTAGTTTGAATTTGTGTCCCTGCCCAAATCTCATGCTGAATTGGAAGAGGGCCCTAGTGGGAAGTGATTGGATCAGGGGTCGGACTTTCCCTTGCTGGTCTCATTGATAGTGAGTGAGTTCTCACTATGTCTGATTGTTTAAAAGTCTGTGGGACTTCCGCTTTGCTCTCTCTCCTGCCACCATGTGAAGAAGGTTCTCACTCCCTCTTCACTTTCTTCAGTGAATGTAAGCTTCCTGAGGCCTCCCAGTCAAGCTTCCTGTTAAGCATACAGACCTGTAGGTTTATTAAATCTCCTTTCTTCATAAATTACCCAGTCTCTGGTAGTTTGTTATAGCAGTGAAAGAATGAACTAATACAGAAAATTGGTACTGGAAGTGGAGCACTCCTATAAAGACATGTGAAAATACGGAAGTGACTTTGGAACTGTGTAATGGGCAGAGTTGAAGCAGTTTGAACAGCTCAGAAAAAGACAGAAGATGTAGGAAAATGTAGGACTTCCTAGAGACTTGTTGAATGGTTGTGACCAAAATGCTGATAATGATATGGACAATGAAATCCAAGCTGAGGTGGTCTCAGATGGTGATAAGAAAATTACTGGGAACTAGAGTAAGGGTCACACTTGCTATGCTTTAGCAAACAGACTCGTAATGCTTTTCCCCTGCCCTAGAGATCTGTGGCACTTTGAACTTGAGAGAAATGATTTAGGATATCTGGCAGAAAAAATTTCTAAGCAGAAAAGCATTCAAGATGTGGCCTGGGTGCTTTTAAAAGTGGTCATAATATGTATTCACAAAGATTGTTTGACATTGGAACTTATCTTTAAAGGGGAATTAGAGCCTAAAGGTTTGGAAAACGTGTAGCCTGACCTAGTAGAGAAAAAAAAATCTGGGGGAGGAATTCAAGCTGGCTGCAGAAATTTGTAAGAGTAACAAGGAGCTGAAGGTTAATAGCTAAGACAATTAACAAAATGTCTTCAGGGTATGTAAGAGATCTTTGAGGCAGCACTCCCCATCACAGGCCCAGGGGTCTAGGAAGAAGAAAGTGGTTTCATGGGCCAGGACCAGGACCCCATTGCTTTAAGCAGCCTTAGGACTTGTTATCCTGCATTCCAGCTGCTTTAGCTCCAGCTGGATCTAAAAGGGGCCAATATATAACTCAGGTCTTGGATTTAGAGGGTGCAGGCCCCAAGTCATGTGGTGTGGATGTGCATATCTGCAGAAGGCAAGAGTTGAGGCTTGGGAACTCCCACCTAGATTTCAGAAGATGTATGAAAATGTTTGGATGTCCAGACATAAGTCTACCGTACAGATGGAATCCTCATGGAAACTTGTACAAGAGCAGTGCAGAGGAAAATCGTAGGGTTGAAGTCCCCACACATAGTCCCTACTGGAGCACTGCCTAGTGGAGCTGTGAGAAGAGGGCCACCATCCTCCAGATCCCAGAATGGTAGCTCAACTTACGGCTTGTACCATGCACCAGAAAAGCCTCAAACATTCAACACCAGCCTATGAAAGCGGCCACAGGAGCTGTACCCTGCAGAGCCACAGGAACAAAGCTGTTCAAGTACTTAAGAGCCCACCCTTTGCATCAGCATGCTCTGAATGTGAGCCATGGAGTCTAAGGAGATTGTTTTGGAGCATTAATATTTAATGACTACCCTGCTGAATTTCAGACTAGCATGGAGCCTGTAGTCCCTTTCTTTGGACAATTTCTCCCATTTGGATTGGGAGTATTTACTCAATGCCTGTACCTCTACTGAATGTTGGAAGTAATTAATTTGTTTTTAATTTTCAAAGACTCATTGGTTAAAGGGACTTACCATCTCAGATGAGACTTTGGACTAAGGACTTTTGAGTTAATGCTGAAATTATATAAGCCTAGGGGACTATTGAGAAGGGATAATTGTGTTTTCCAATGTGAGAAAGACATGAAACTTGGGAGAGTCCAGGGACAGAATAATATGGTTTGGATTTGTTTCCCTGTCCAAATCTCATGTCAAATTAGAGGAGGGGTCTGGTGAGAAGAGATTGGATTGTGGGGGCAAATTAATTCCTTGTTGTTCACGTGATAGTGAGTGAATTCTCATGAGATTAAATGGTATAAAGTTGTGTTGCACTTCTCACTTTGCACTCTCTCTTTCTTGCCACCATGGTCTTTGCTTCCCCTTCACCTGCAGCCATAATTATAAGTTTCCTGAAGCTTCTCAGTTGTGCTTCCTGTTAAGCCTGTGAAACTGAGAGTCAATTAACCCTGTTTTCTTTATAAACTACCAAGTCTCAGGTAATTATAGCAGCATGAGAATGGACTAATACAACTACCTAGATACTATACAAGAGGACCATCCACAAGACACATAGTCAGGCAAGAGAAGGAAATAAAAGGCATCCAACAAGAAAAGAAGAAGTCAAACTATCTCTCTTCACAAAAAATATGACTCTACACTGTGAAAACCCTAAAATCTCCAATGAAACGTTTCTAGGCATGATAAATAACTTCAGTATTAGGTCAGGTTACAAAATCAATGTAAAAATTAGCATTTCTATACGTCAATAACGTTAAAGCTGAGAGCCAAATCAAGACCACAATCCCGTTTAGAATAGTCACAAAAATTTTGAAATACCTAGTAATACAGCCAAGGAGGAAGGAGGTAAAAAATCTGTTTTTATGCCAGTACAATGTTATTTTGATACCTATAGCTTTTAGTAGACTTTGATGAGATACTGTGATGCCACCATCTTTGATCTTTTTGTTCAGGATTGCTTTGGTTATTCACGGTCTTTTTTGATTCTATATAAATTTCAGAATTGCTTTTTCTATTTCTGTGAAAATGTTGTTTGTAAAAACTATTTAGAGCAATGGATATTATCTCTAATGTCCCATTGTAATCATTAAATTTGGAAAATAGATTTAGATAATGTTAAAAATGTTAATGCCTGGTAGCAAAAAAAAATTGGTAAAATTGCTTCATATAACACTATTGAAAGTAAAACCAAATTTAAAATTTCCAAATAATTGCAGATAAAGCAGTATAGTTTCTTTCAAATAGTGGTTCTGAATTGAGAGACATATCCAGCTTCTTGCCTATGCATTCATTATTTTTAAAGCTGGCATTACTGTAAGTGCTCTCTATAAATACAGAGTTTCAAGAGAAAAATTAACATGACAAGAGACAAACATCACCATTTGATTAATGTGACAGACGTATTGGTGTTAAGTAATTCTTGTTTCTGCTAGTCAGATGAGACATTCAAATTCCAGCTTTCAAGATTGTAAATTAAAGATATGGTAACTAAATTCCCTATTCCTGCTTCCCCGACCACTCATTTTTTCCACAAACAACTATGATTAAGACATCATCTCCACAACTCCACTGAAATTATTTTATTACTGTCATCAGTAACCTTTATATTGCCAATCCAGTGGTCATTTCTCCATCTTCATTTTAGTTCACCATTCAATAGTATTTGATATTCTTTATCACTTCTTCATTATTTATTTATTTATTGAGAAGGAGTCTCACTCTGTCACCTAGGCTGTAGTGGAATGCAGCAGTCTCCGCTCACTGCAACCTCTGTCTCCCAGGTTCAAGCGATTCTCTGGCTTCAGCCTTCTGAATAGCTGGGACTACAGCTGCGTGCCACCATGCCTGGCTAATTTTTTTTGTATTTTAAGTATAGACAGGATTTTAGCATGTTAGCTAGGCTGGTCTCAAACTCCTGACCTCCTGATCTGCCCACCTTGGCCTCCCAAAGTGCTGAGATTACAAGCTTAGGCCCACTTGTCCAGCCGCCTTCCTCATTCTTGAAAAAAAACATATTTGTCTTTCCTCATTGAACACTTCTTTACGTTTTTCTTTCGTTTTTAATTTCCAAATGTTGGCATTTCCAGGGCTTTGATATCTACACTCGATTGCAAGGAAATCACAAGTAGTCCCACATATTTAAATATCATCTATAATCTGACTCTCTCCACAACTTCAGAATAAGTATACTTAATATGTAATATTAAACTTCTTTGATATGTAATATATGTCAAAATTAATAAGTAAAAACTTTTATTTACTTAAATCCTGCTATTTTCCCAGTATTCTGTATGTATTCTATATTGTGAACACAGCCATTCTTGATGATTCTCTTTCACATACCATAAGAAATCAATCAACACTCCCAGGTCTTTGTATCTGGGCCATTCTCACAGGGTCTATCACAACCATTTTGGTATAAACAATTTTGCCCATAACATTTGTGTGGTCCAAAGCAAGAATGAAAATGAAATTTACACACACACACACACACACACACACACACACATACACACACTCTATAAATGTAGCTGTACTCACAGACTGAACTGCTTTCCTCTAAGAGGACCCATCTGGTCCCTCCTCAGGGATTTTTTGCAACCAGGGAAACAAAGGAGCTGCTTTCTTTATTCTCCTAGCCAGACCCACTGCTTATGAGCCAGCTGGAGTCATAGCAACGCCTGAATCCCACAGTGCCTGGGACATCACTGGACCATTTCAAACCTAGTTTGGAGATTGACAAGGTCAAACTCTCCAGAAAGTTAGGACAGGCTGGTTCCCTTTCTCATACCACATGTTATTTGGCGTTCCTGTTCATCACACTATACTGTACTCAGCACTTCCCAAAACACCACCATTCAACAGAGGGGAGAAATGAAGCACCATTTATCTTCAATCCAAGTTGCTTAGACACTCTCTTTAGGTGACCCGAGTTCTTTCCTTTCATCATATATTCATATTCTCAGTATCACTAAATCATGTGGCCTGACAGACAAAGTTCTCCAAAGTCCATTCCCAAAACATTTATTCTCTTGATTAGGTACAAATATTCAACAAACTTTCTTGAGAGAATTCTTAAAAAAAAAATACGTATTTGCATTTTTATTTAATATACTATAAAATCACACTTATATTTGTGTTTCAGTGTTGATATATTTGAAGCACTCAAATACCTGTGGTCCAGAGTAGTATCCCTGTTCCTAGGTTCAAATATCATGTATTTATCCCAGATATCGTCATCTGGCTCCTGTGTTATTTCATTGCCTTTGACCATAATCACTGACTGTCAGCCAGTTACATTTCTAACAAGGTTATATGATATATTTTAATCTATAGTACTAATCTTGTTTTCACTCTGAAAGCATATCCATAGAGAAAAATTGAGTTATTCTATCCAGGAAATACATACTCCTAGACCCTCACTGTTTCCAGATGATCACAAGTGAAAAAGATAACTCACTAAATACATATAAATTTACCAATTTGTTTTAAAATATAATATGTCTTTATTTGGACATTTTCCTGAAGGATGTATTTGTGGAAATAGAAATTGTCTCAAAACTCTTACGAATTATAGGCTCTATAGGTAAGTATAATTTCTTCAGCAAGAGTCGATTATTTTGTTTCATTTTCTGTTTCCACTTTGATTTTTAAGAACAGGTATTTTAAGATGTTTCAGCTGAAGTACTGTACTGTATTGCAGCATGGAAGGTTACATGTCAATCAGACTGCTTCACAAAAGTGGAAATTTAGTTCAAAAATATTTCTTAAAATTGGACTTTAAGTATTTCTTAAAGCTGAACTTAAAATGGTACAAAAACAAAATCATTGAAAGCTTATCTTTTTTGTGGTTGCTGCTAGTAATTCATGAGAGCTTTCGCTACTACTGCTCAGGCCCTGCCTACAAAATAACCAAAACTAGTTTGCAGTGAAAAGAAAAATTGTGTCAGGGAGTCATCAACTGAATGTTGAACAATGAGAACACATGGACACAAGGAGGGGAACATCACACACCAGGACTTCTTAGGGTGTGGGAGGCTAGAGGAGGGATAGTAGGAAATGGGGGTATGGGAGAGGGATAGCATTAGGAGAAATACTTAATGTAGATGACGGGATGATTGATACAGCAAACCACCACGGCACATGTATACCTATGTAACAAACCTGCATTTTCTGCAAATGTATCCCAGAACTTAAAGTATCATAATAAATAATAAAATAAAATAAAATATTTAAAAAGCCAAAAAAAAAAAAAAGACACAAAACATTCCATTAGGGTTTTATCTTCTTTTTCAATAATTTAAAGGACGTTAAAAAAAAAAAAAAAAAAAAAAAAAAAAAAAAACAGATGTCTACCAATTAGGTGTGGTTTCTTTTCCTATTCTGACATAAAATTTTAATTTGACATTTCATGTGTTTCAAAATCACTAAATGCTGTGGCCTGACAAGAAAAGTCAGTGGTATGTAAATAAAGCGTTAGTACTGACAAATATTCTGTAGTTTAAACTATTGGGTAATTAATCTTAAATATTCTTGAGCCGATCCACAACTGATGCAAATTTGAGCAAGCCTTCTCCACAGAATGCGTCACTTTTAATTAATAGTTTATTACCCCTATGTTAGTTAAACAAATTCCAGTGATTTTATTGATTTTATACTATTCTAAAGAGTATCTACCTGTACCAGTGCAAAGAGTTCCTAGCACAAAATGTCACAGGAAAAAGGAAGTGTTCAACTTAATCCCTTTATTTAAAATATTAATAATAATGTAACATGCATTAATATGTTTTATGCAAAACTGCAAAGCCCATGTTTTTATATACTTATAGGAGGTGCACTTATTTTTCAAATGCAGAGATTAAGCTTAGTTTTCTCTTGTATATAATATAAATATAAAAATAATATTAAAATAAATGTTTAAATATTTACATTTACAAATGAAAAACAAAAGATACCATATGGCACCTATAATTTTTAGAATAATTTAAAATTTTATGATTATATACTTTTTTCCCTTTTTTATCAAAATGTAAAATTTGTTACCTTACAGAGACACTCTCCATTTGCCAAGCAAATTTGGGAACTTTTCAGATTTCTTGGCAATGTAACTAAAATAAAATACTCACTAGATTAACATTTCAGGCTACATTAACTAAAAATGAACTCAGACTAAAATAATGATTACATAGGCAGACCTTCTGAAATAAACCTTACTAATTCACACCTAATGAATAGAAAAGCAGGGTCGATTAAGGTTATCGTTACATTATTAAAAAAGGATTCACCTCAGTGCTTTTATAGGCAACATATTCGTGTATTAACAACTAAAACATACTTTCTATTTTTATAATGATCATTTCCAAAAAGTCATTACATCTACCAAATGAGAACTATATGCTTCACTCCTAGCTAAGCACTTTACATAACAGTATCTAATTTAATCCTCCCAGCTACCTCAAGAGATCAAGACTACTATCCATATTTTACTGGTGAGTACAATACAGGATAGAGGTCAACTGATTTGCTTTGGTCGCATGTCTAGAAAGAAGTGAGCCAAGATTCTAGTACAGCTCTGTCATTTCCCTCTCTGTTTAGTCTTAATATCTCTACTGTTTTTCCACTTTGTATGATTTTCTGCACGGATAAAATCTGTCATTCAAGAAACCAAGCTAGATTTAGCATAATGTTAATTATCTACGTATCTAAATAAATAAAACAAAATTGTGTTAATATTTCTGAATTTTAAATGTAAATTGCTGCTTTTTGATATGTAAAAAACTAAATACACATGTCCTTATACTTAGTATTGAACTCAATTATTTTATGACAGGCAATCTAACTATAAGCTATGCTAAACTGGTAGCCTCCAACTCTACAATTAGAGTGAAATTTTGATTCATATCATAGACATTTTTAGGCATATATCCCAAATTTAAGATCCAAAATTAGAGAACAACAAAAGTAATTTCTACTGCTCTGTTTTATATTTTTCCATAGTTATGGATATCACCTATCTTATAAGAGAGTAATGAAATTAATATGACATAGTATAGAAAGTACTTAGAACAATGCTGGCATATTGATTGTTCATTAAATGTAAACACTATTGTAACACTTTATGTGAATATTTCTGTCAGGTAATCTTGGTGGTAAACAGTAAGTAATAATATTTTCATTTTTGCAGAGACTAAAGAAGAAATAGAATTAAATGGAATCATGCTTTTATAAGTGCATAAGGACTTGAAAATTTTAATTGGCATCGATTTCAGCCAAAACAGTTACTTTTAGAGGAAAATTATTAAAATAAATTTTCAAATAAATTTTAAACTATAAGTGATTTCTAAACAAAATCGCACAAATTTCAAGCGTTAATGTTATTTTGAATATACACATTTTATATAACTTCAAAATTAATTTGTAGCTTTATAATACATTTAATTTGTGACATTATATGCAATAGAAATATTAGAGTTATCAGATTAGGTAAAAATAAATTATTTCTTATAGGCCCACTATACAACATTTGCCAGTTCAGAGTTAACTCAATTTATTTTATTCTTCTTCAAATTATGCTTTCTTAGCATTTAAAAATTATATTTATTTAAATATAGCCTACACTGTCCAAAATAATAGCAAAAAGTCACATAATATCGAGTGCGTAAAATCTGGCCTCTTCAAATTAAGAGTTTCTATAAGTGTAAAAGTGTAGCATGTCAGATTTTGAGGTGTAGCACAAAAAAAACGTAAAAAGCTCCTTAATTATTTTTCATTGGTTAATGTTGAAATAGTAATATGTTGGGTAGACTGGTTTAAAAACAGATATTAAATTCATTTTTATATGCTTTTATTGGCTACTAGAAATTTTAAATTATATATGTGGCTGACATTTGGGACTCACATTATATTTCAAGTGGACAGTACTGATTACCAGATAATGTGTGTGTGTGCATATGTATGTTATTATATGTATATGTGTGTATTCACATAACGGTACTATACTATATAAAGATGCAAGGTATTTCCTGCAATTGCATCTATTTCAACTTGCCTTATAGTCTACCTTCTAAAAACATATTAACACAGACTTTTTGAAATATTTAGATTATACTTTTCATAAGCTTCAAGATTTGATTATTCTTTATGTAGCATATCCATGAATATTTTTATTTATGTTTATTTATCTGATGTTTATTTGTTTCCCTCCTGACATACATCATTTAGCAAGAATGTTAACCAAATATATGTTACTCTGCACTGCATAAGCAACATTTAATGTAGCCTAGCATATAGAAGCCATAAATTTATATAAATCATTCAATAAATAAGTGGATAATTCATTATTACATATATTTCTGAAGAATTATGCTAATGTCTATATTGTACTCTGTCTTATAATTTATTTGGCCACTGCTAAACATTTTAAATAACATTTACATTTATATAGTCATATTTGTAATATTTATTCTTTATGCATGCTTTTATATTCAGACATTATGAATATTTCAAGTTTATATCTATATATCTATATATATCCCTTTAAGATAAATCATTATTAATTAAATTAAGAAGTTAATAACAAAGAGACAAGTATTACTGTTATTTTTCCAGAAATATTAAAATCAATATATTTTGCTAATAATACTGATGCAGTCTCATATATTTGCCAAATTATAATATGAATATTTAAATACACAGAAAGATGAATGAGAGACAGAAAGAGAAAGAGATATCACCATCAATTTGAGTATTGCATTTAAATTTTTTCATTTTAATGTATATGTTTTCAATTATATGTAAGCTGAACATCTTTGGATATGATTGTCATATCTTATGAATAACAAGGAAAGCATGTATGTGGTTAGTATAATGGAAAATTCAAATTCAATATGACCATGTTAGAATCATCTTCCATTCACCAAATGTGGGTTTTCTGAATTCTTGTGGTTCTACAAATGTATTGTGAGGTCATGATAAAATATTTTTATGTAATATGTTTGAAATTTAAATTTGTATTTCCATTATAATTTTAAATATAACATTACAAAATATATTAAAATAATGATAGTGAATATGCCTGGGTGGAAAGCTATTTAATCTCTTTTTCCTCTCATTTTATTTTTAATGAGGATTAAATAGACTAACTCATGATATCCTGAGACTAGTGTCTGGTATAGAATAAACATGCAATAAAGAGTTAAGTATAAATTTTAAAATTCCCTTTCAATAATTAAGAGTTGGATAAAGATTATATTTTCTGCCATTTCTTCACTATTTCAGTTATAGTATGAATATGAAGATGCTCGCAATAGTCCTATTATTATGAGTACTCAGGTTTAGTAATTGAAGATGAACAAAATCAAGCCCAGGATTTGTAAAGCATAATAAATCTCAGGGTTCTAACATGTTTAATCATGGTATACACATTTGACTAGGGAATATTTTTGGTGATTAATTTTTTCATTCTAACTAATTTTTCTCCTATATTAGCAAATGCTTAAAAAAACAAATGCTATCAGTTTGTTTTCATAGAGAACTTCCTTTTCTTTATTCAAAATTATTCTGAGGCAGATTCAGAATAATTCTAAATTCTTCCAAATTTAATGGCCTCTTCTAGTATTCTTCTCAAGTCTGACTCAAATTTACAAAAAGGAAGATACAACGATTTTTTAATAATATTTTAATACCCTGTAAAATAGGGTTAATTAACACTATGAGATGAATTTTGTCCCCCAAAATTTGTATGTTGAGGTTCTAAGCACCATGTCTCAGACTGTGGCCTAATCTGTAAATAGTGTTATGGCAAATATAGTTAGTTAAACTAAAGATGAAGTCATCCCCCATCTTTAGGTGAACTACTAATCCAATATGACTGATATTCTTATAAAAAGAATGCCTAGGAAGAGACAGACACACACAGGAAGAAGACCATGTGAAAACGGAAGTTATGCTGTCAGAAATTAGGAGAGAGACCTAGAGCAGATCCTTTCCTAAACCTAGAGAGCTCATGGGTCTGCTTGCACCTGAATTTTTAATTCCTAGACATCAGAACTATAAGACAATAAATTTCTGTTGTTCTAAGGCAACCCATTTATGGTGCTTTGTTACCAAAGTTCGAGAAAACCAGTACACAGTAGGAATGCTGTTTTGTGTTATCCTTAGAATCTGACACAAAAATCAAGAGTACATGGTCCTAAATAGACCAGTAAACAGCAAGTATAATGCAGTTTGATAAGCATAAAAATAGGTGTTTGGTTTATGTGACATTCTCTAAGAAGCACACTATAGGCTAAAGATCCAGGTGGGAAAAATGTAGTAAGAAAGAACTCTTTGGAGAATCCAGAAAGAGTGTGGAAGAAACAGGATAGAAAAGGGGAAGTGTAGCAAGAATGGGATTTGCTTTAAAATCTCTGGCCTAGGCTAATCCCAGAAGATCTGAAGTATAAATAACAGCTCAAAATTTCATCCCCACCTGGAGATAAAGAGCGAGCTTTTGTACTCCCACAGCAGTTACAGGTCACTGGTCACCTGGGAGTTTGGGGAAGAAAATACAGGGTTACAAGGACAGAATGCTAGACACTCACAACCTTCTCTGGAGAGGTGAAGTGGTGTCTGGCCCAAAGGCAATATTCAGTGTTGCAGATGTGCCTTGCTGGGTGCTTGGGGGTTGGAAGTGAGAATGTACACACCCCTGGTAGAAAGGATCTGGGTGGGACTTAAACAATTAGTATACATGTGTAGAGTTTGATGGGGAATCTTATGAGGGATTTATTATTATTAATCTTGGCTGCTTAAGGAAAGCTTTTATGGAGGGGGAGTCTTCTTTATTGAGTCTTAAAGCATGAGTAAGTTCCCTTTTATTTGTCTATTCTATAATCTTACCTTCATTCTCCTTTGTAATTACTGTTGCATTCCCTGAACATTGAACTTGTCTTTGATTTTAATATATTCTTTACATTATCCAGCCCTGTGTACTCAAATGTGTGTTCAAAGAATTAATGTTAAGCCTTTGATTTTTATCAGTCTTATTCTCCTTTTTCTTGTATAGCAGTCACTGTTATTTTAAAGAAATTTTTATATTTAAACCTATCCCAAGATATTCCCATCTTCATAAAGCTGATTTTAACAACCCACTTCTGCTACACTACTACAGTGACATCAAAAATGCCTCACAATTTTTATCAAAATATTTAAACATTATTCTAAACACATATTCTAGATAGGATACTGTTACAATTAATTTGCAAAACATATATACTCATAGACACAATAAATATATTGCAATATAAAATTTTAGAAAATATATACATGTAGACATAGATAGACATAACTTCTATGTAAACATAACTTCTATAGGAAAATAAGCTATCAACATAGTAAATGACAGCATACAGAATGAGGGAAAACATTTGCAATCTTTGCATCTGACAAAGATCTAATATCCAGCATCTATAAATAACTTAAATGAATTTACAAGAGAAAAACAACTCCATTCAAAAGTGGGCAAAGAACATGAACAAACATTTTTCAAAAGAAGATATACATGCATGCAACAAGCATATGAAACAAAGCTCAATATCACTGAGCATTAAAGCAATGCACATCAAAACCTCAATGAGATACCATCTCACACCGGTCAGAATGGCTGTTACTAAAATGTCAAATAATAACAGGTGCAGGCAAGGTTGCAGAAAAAAGGGAACATTTACACACTGTTGGTGGGAGTATGCATCAGTTTGACCACTGGGGAAAGCTATATGTCAATTTCTCAAAATGCTAAAGCAGAATACTGTTTGACCCAGAAATCCAATTACTGATATATACCCAGAGGAATATAAATTATTCTATCATAAAGGCACAGGCATGTGAATGTTCATTGCAGTAATATTAAGAATAACAAAGACACGGGATAAACCTAAATGCACAACAATGACAGATTGGATTTAAAATATGGTATGTATACACCATGGAATACTATACAGCCATAAGAAAGAATGAGATCATATGTTTTGCAGAAACAAGGATGGAGCTGTGGGCTCTTATCCTTAGGAAACTAATGTAGGAACAGGAAGACAAATACCACGTTTTCACTTGTAAGTGGGAGCCAAATGATGAAAATTCATGAACACAAAGAAGGGAAGAACAGACACTGGGTCTACTCTGTGGTTGAAGTTGGGAAGAGGGAGAGGAGCAGATAATAACTATTGGGTACTGGGCTTGATACTTGAGTGACAAAATAATCTGTAGAACAAATGCCTGAGACACAAGTTTGCCTATATAACAAACCTTCACACTTACCCCCAAAACTAAAAGTTTTTAAAAATATATAGATATATATAATTGACTGGAGAAGAGAGTCCTCAGTTTATATTAAATTTGATAGGCATAATACACAAAATCAATCACCAGAAACAAGAAAATGTCAATTAATCTAGATATTATTTTTAATTGACTAAAATCAGTTAAATTAAAAAAAAAAGAAAAAATGTAATTTGTAACATTTCAGTATGAAACCCTCCAAAAGCCCTAAATATGAATAGTTTATTTACAAAATGAGTGTTTTTTAACAATCCAATGTTTATTAAAAGGATTAATTGTTTAACTTTCTGATTACTTGACTAATTTTTATACAATTTGAGGAAAGAACAATTTTTTTATGCTAGAAAATTAGCCAATCAGAGCACAGGAACACTGCAGAAAAACTGTTCTTAAATGACATTACATTTATTATTTAAAGTTTCTCAGTATTTTTCCTTTGAGATTATTAACAATTTATATAAAATCTAAGAATATATGTAAATGAATACACATCAAAAGAAAAATCTCATCTTAGCCATCAACACATCTAGTAAAAATGAAAACAATTGCTAGGTTATGTGAATTGATAAGTGATATCAAAAGAATTGATTCCCATACTTTCTTCTTGACCTTCGGTATTCTGTACCTCTGATGATGTCTTATCTAGTTAAGGCAGAAGATGGAGGAGACAATGTTTTGGAAAACAAGGAAAATGAAATAATGTGACTTGGAATGGAAATCAAATTAAATGGGACTTTTATCCTGAGGTAAAGACAGATTATGTAGAACAGAAAGAAGTGTAGCCACTGCATTTAATGAAATGATATATTTAGAGTTTCACTAAAATTAATAAATGATGTGAGTTGTTTAAGGGAGTATAACCAACTCTATAAGTAAAATGTCTATTTAAATATTTGCACAGAAATTATTTCTTTTTTATTTTGTTATTGAATCCTCTGCACTAAAAGTTTTTTGTGGTACTACTGTAAAAGATGAAAATATATTTGTAAACACATATATTTCTAAAGCTAAAACTTACTGGAGCCATTTTGCTAGTCACAGCTTTTGTTATATATCAAATATTGATTTGACAAATATTATAGAAATCATGTGTTAATTAATTATTTCTATGTGAGTGTGTTGTCTTTCACAATATAGTCTTGAGGCCAGATGTTTCATAATTCTACTTTTCTTGTAGACATAATTGTTTGATATTGATCTGAACATATTTGATACAGTTTATTAATTAATTTCAATAGAACTGAAGAGTTTCTATCACAAATACATCAGCAGAAATACAGTGGATATGATACAGAATTACAGATATATTGAATTTTCAATTTCTACAGAAAAAAAGGAAAAGTAGAAATCTAAAATGTACTGCCTAAATATTTCAGAATTTACTGCCTTCTACTTTATAGATTTTCTATGTTTAATTGTAATAAATTGGAAATAAAATAATAATACTGTAATATAATGAAACATTAGCCCCAGTAGTACATTTTTAAATCAAAGAGTTAATTTGAAACCTAAATTTTTCCCCCACTATTCATTCACTTAATTATGAATATTTTTCTAGAAATATTTATCAGTCAGCTAAATATTTTTTCTGGGTATGTTGTTAGTCCTTGAGGATACAATACTGAAAGAATATATTCTCTGCTTTCAGCAATAATGGGAAAGGATTTAATAGCTGCAGGTGCAATATTAAATGATAAGTGTTATAATGATATATATACAGAACACCTGGCAGCACATTAATAAAGCCATTTAGCCAGTCATCTGGTTACCTAAAGAGAAGTTTCATGCGAAGTGATTGATAAGTAAAAGGAAGATGCAAGTGGAAACGTATATGGATATGTTTCAAAGGAGATAAATGATGGAAAAAATTCCATACAGATAGGACCTAGGTACTAAGCCAAAAAGAAAAAGAAAAAGTGAAAGAGAACAGAGTTCAGAGTTTATTTGGATAAAACTAAATAATGCAGCATGCAGAAATCTCCAGAGAGATTATGATTTATCAATGAAGGTAAAGAAGCAATAATCATGAAGAATGGCCTTTGTTTAGCTAATGGATTTCAAACAAATGTTTATTAATGGCATATGTTTGGTCAAGTATTGATACAATGATTTCTTCTTTATTTTTTGGATGATAAGTTTCACAGAAGAGGGTTTCCATTCTATTTTTATGTAGTGGCTTAACATCACATATAAATAATTATATCTTTAGTTCGGCGCTTTTGTTGTTGTTTTAATCAAAAGGTCACTGACATAAGGCAGTATATTGAATTTCATGCTATGTTACTGTACTGAATTCTAGTCATTCAACCTACAAATGTATGCTTCTCATCCCAAATTCATACAAAGATAAATACACATGATTAACAACAAGGTCTCTAATTTATCTACTTCTGTCTGAATATGTAATATGAATGATGAACAGCACAGTGGCTAACTACTGCAGAAGCCCTAAGCCATAATGAAATACTTTTAATCGAATACACACAGATAAGCAGTATTAAATGACAGAGCTATTGACAAATGATAAGAAGAGCATGACTTAGCTATCCTGATTCCAAACAGAGAAACATGGAATTTTATAATAATACAAATTTGTAGTTTAAAATCCTGTAATGAAAGTCTATGTTAAAGCAAAATAAAATGGTATTCTTTCATACTTCAAAAATATAACTTTATATTTTAGTTTCAGATCTCTAAACAGATTTTTTAAAAATGTCTTATGTAAAAGGTAGAATCCTTTAACTGCTTTATCAAATAAGCTAGGTATAGTAACTAACAAGTGAAATTTCTCTGTGATTTTAAAGTGCTTTATACCAAGCATAGAATTTTAAGTGATCTATGACATTTTGTAAATTAATGAACAGCTCTGACTTCCCATTGTGCCCTGAGAACTCTCTTGCTTCCTCTGCAAATTTCATTTGCCACCAAATGACTTATTTTAAAATAGTTTTGTCTTGGTAATCATTTTTTACTCTGTAAAAATGTGAATGGGTGAATTTCACAATCTATAAATCTTAAATTAATATTTCAATGCAGAGTTTAGATTTTTAAAATTTGAATAAAAGCTGCTTTACATCCAAAATTGTCTGTGGAATCAACCTCAAATATGTGAAAGAAATCCTCTGTCCTATTCAAGCTATAGAAAGAGTATATGTCTCAATGCAAAATAGCAAAATTACTGAATGAAGCTTAATGGAAAATTCTTTTTTTAAGCAATGAATATATAAATAAATTAGGTTATATTACAGATACTTATAATATGGTCAGTTTTATGTTAAATTGTTTTTGTTATCTGTAATAATAATATAACATACGATAGCAAAATTTTTAAAATAATATAATTGAGGCCAGGCATGGTGGCTCATGCCTGTATTCTCAGGTCTTTGGGAGGCTGAAATGGGTAGATAACCTGAGGTCTGGAGTTTGAGACCAGCTAGAACAACATGAAGAAACCGTCTCTACTAAAAATACAAAAATTAGCAGGGTGTGGTGGTGTGCACTGATAATCTCAGCTGCTCAGGAGGCTTAAGCAGGAGAAACTCTTGAACATGAAAAGTGGAGGTTGTGGTGAGTCGAGATCTTGCCACTGCACTCCAGCCTAGGAGACAGAGCCAGCCTCCTTCTCATAAAAGAAAAAGAAAATCAAGACTGTAAAAATAAACCGATACATCTATGGTAAAATTATTTTTGACACAAGAGTGTAAAGACCAATCAATGAGAATGGAAGAGTTGTTTACAATAAATGCTATTGTAACAATGATATCTCTACAAGCAAAAACAAAAACAAAAACAAAATATAAAACATTGGGATCTTATTTCATACTGCATATGAAAATTAACTCCAAATGGGTCACAACCCTTAATGTAATAATCTAAAATTGTAAATCTTAGAAGAAAACAGGGATACATCTTCATGACCCTGTCTTTAATGAAAAATTCTTAAATGAGACAGCAAAAGCACAAACAACAAAAGAAAATTTGATAATATCAAAATTAAAACCTATGTGCCACAAGACACCACAAATAAAGTAAATTGACAAGCCACAATGTGGAAAAAATATTTGAAAAGTATATATTTGGTAAGGGACTTGTATCTAAAAAATATAAAGAACACTTACAATTCAATAACAAAAGGAAAAATAACCCAATTAAAAAATCATCAAAGAATCTTAATAGACATTTCTGCAAGGAACATGTAGAAATATATACAAGCAGCCAAAGAACAAATGAAAAAATTCTTGAAACATTAGTCATCAGGAAAATATGGTTTTGGCTCTATGTCCCCACTAAAATACCATCTAGAATTGTAATCTGCATGTGTCGGGGGAGAGAGGTGATTGGATGCTGAGGGTGGTTCCCCCCCATGCTGTTCCTGTGATTGAGTGAGTTCGAAGAAGATCTAATGGTTTTACAATGCCTAGAATTTCCCCTGCTTGTACTTCTCTCTACTGTAACCATGTAAAGAAGGTCCTTGCTTCCCTTTCGCCTTATCCCATGATTCCTTTTTTTTAAATTAAATTTTATTTATTTATTTGTTTATTTATTGTACTTTATGTTCTGGGGTACATGTGCAGATCATGCAGGATTGTTGCATAGGCACATACATGGCAAGGTGGTTTGCTGCCTTCCTCCCCCTATCACCTATATCTGGTATCTCTCCCCCACATTATCCCCTCCCCACACTCCCCCACCCCACCCCTGCTGTCCCTCCCCTAGCTCCCCCCCAACTGACTACAGTGTGTGATACTCCCCCTCCTGGGTCCATGTGTTCTAGTTGTTCAACACCTGCCTGTGAGTGAGAACATGCAGTGTTTGGTTTTCTGTTCTTTTGTCAGTTTGCTGAGAATGATGGTTTCCAGATTAATCCATGTCCCTATGAAGGACATGGACTCATTGTTTTTTATGGCTGCATAGCATTCCCTGGTGTATGTGTGCCACATTTTCTTTATCCAGTCTATTGTTGATGGACATTTGGGTTGGTTCCAGGTCTTTGCTATTGTAAACAGTGCTGTGATAAACATACATGTGCGTATGTCTTCATAATAGAACAATATATAATTCTTTAGGTATATATCCAGTAATGGGATTGCTGGGTCAAATATTGTACTCTCTCTACTGGGTCAAGTATTTCTATTTCTAGGTCCTTGAGGAATCGCCACACTGTCTTCCACAATGGTTGCACTAATTTGCACCCCCACCAACAGTGTAAAAGTTTTCCCATTTCTCCACATCCTCTCCAGCATCTGTTGTCTCCTGATTTTTTAATGATTGCCATTCTAACTGGTGTGAGATGGTATCTCAATGTGGTTTTGATTTGCATTTCTCTAAGGACCAGTGATGATGAGCATTTTTTCATTTGTTTGTTGGCCTTATAGAGGTCTTCTTTTGTAAAGTGTCTGTTCATATGCTTCTCCCACTTTTAAATGGGTTTGTGTTTTTCTTGTAATTCTGTTTTAGTTCTTTGTAGATTCTGGATATTAGCCATTTGTCAGATGGGTAGATTGCAGAAATTTTCTCCCGTTCTGTTGCTTGCCAGTTCATGCTAATGATTGTTTCCTTTAATGTACAGAAGCTCTGGAGTTTAATTAGATCCCATTTATCTATTTTGGCTTTTGTTGTCATTGCTTTTGGTGTTTTAGCCATGAAGTACTTACCTATGCCTATGTCCTGAATGGTTTTGCCTAGGTTTTCTTCTATGGTTTTTATGGTGTAAGGTCTTATATCTAGATCTTTAATCAATCTGGAGTTCATATTAGTGTAAGGTGTCATGAAACGGTCCAGTTTCTGCTTTCTGCACATTGCTAGCCAGTTGTCCCAACACCGTTTATTAAGCAGGTAATTCTTTCCCCATTGCTTGTTTTTCTCAGGTTTGTCAAAGATCAGATAACAGTAGATGTGTGGTGTTGCTTCTGAGGCCTCTGTTCTGTTCCATTAGTCTATGTCTCTGTTTTGGTACCAGTACCATGCTGTTTTGATTACTGTGGCCTTGTAGTATAGTTTGAAGTCAGGCAGCATGATGCCTCCAGCTTTGTTCTTTGTGCTTAGCATTGTTTTGGCTATGCAGGCTCTCTTTTGGTTCCATATGAAGTTTGAAGTGGTTTTTCCAGTTCTGTGTAGAAGGTCATTGGTAGCTTGATGGGCATAGCATTGAATCTATAAATTACTTTGGGCAGTATGGCCATTTTCCTGATGTTGATTCTTCCCAACCATGAGGATGGCATGTTTTTCCAAGTGTTTGTATACTCTCTTATTTCTTTGAGCAGTAGTTTGTAGTTCTCCTTGAAGAGGTCCTTTACATCCTTTGTTAGTTTTATTCCTAGGTATTTTATTGTCTTTGTAGCAATTTTGAATGAGACTTTGCTCATGATTTGGCTCTCTGTTAGTCTGTTAATGGTGTATGGAAATGCTTGTGATTTCTGCACAATGATTTTTTATCCTGAGACTTTGCTGGAGTTGCTTATCAGTTTGAGGAGATTTTGGGCTGAGACGATGGGGTCTTCTAAATATACAATCATGTTGTGTGCAAATAGAGACAATTTGGCTTCCTCTTTTCCTAATTGAATACCCTTTATTTCCTTTTCTTGCCTGATTGCTCTGGCTAGAAGTTCCAATATTAGATTGAATAGGAGTGGTAATAGAGGGCATCCTTGTCTTGTGCCAGATTTAATTTCATAACCAGACAAATAAGTGATGGAGAAAGAAAATCCTTTATGGACAAGCAATTTCTGGGAAATATTTGTCACTGCCAGACCTGCCCTACAAGAGCTCCTGAAGGAAGCACTAAACACAGAAAGGAAAATCCAGTACCAGCCACTGCAAAAAATGAAATAAATGGTAAAGACCAATGACACAATGAAAAAATTATGCCAAAAAAAGGGCAAAACAACCAACCAGTAATAAAATGGCATGATAAAATTCACACATAACAATATTAACATTAAGTGTAAATGGACTAAATGCCCCAATCAAAAGACACAGACTAGCAAATTGGATAAAAAGCCAAGAACCATTGGTGTGCTATATTGAGGAGACCCATCTCATGTGCAAAGACATACAGACTCCAAATAAAGGGGTGAAAGAGGATTTACCAAGCAAATGGAGAGCATAAAAAAGCAGGGCTGGCAATCCTAGTCTCTGATAAAAATGGACTTTAAACCAACAAAAATGAAAAGAGACAAAGAATGGCATTACATAATGGTAAAAGGATCAATACATCAAGAAGAGCTAACTATTCTAAATATATATGCACCCAATACAGGAGCACCCAGATACATAAAGCAAGTCCTTAATGACCTACAAAGAGTCTTAGACCCCTGCTCAATAGTAGTGGAAGACTTTAACACTCCGCTGTCAATATTAGACAGATCAACGAGACAGAAAATCAATGAGACAGAAAATCAACAAGGAAAACCTGGACTTGAACGCAGATCTGGACCAAGTAAACTTAGTAGACATTTACAGAACTCTCAACCCCAAATCCACCGAATATACATTCTTCTCAGCACCACATTGCACTTACTCTAAAATCGACAACATAATTGGAAGTAAGTCACTCCTCAGCAAATGCAAAAGAATGGAAATCATAACAAACAGTCTCTCAGACCACAGTGAAATCAAATTAGAACTCAGGATTAAGAAACTAGCTCAAAACCGCACAACTCCATGGAAAATGAACAACTGGCTCCTGAATGTAGACTGGATAAACAATGAAATGAAGGCAGAAATAAAGATGTTCTTCAAAACCAGCGAGAACGAAGACACAACATAGCAGAATCTCTGGGACACATTTAAAGCAGAGGGAAATTCATAGCAATAAATGCCCACATGTGGAGCAAGGAAAGGTCTTAAATCAACACCCTATCATTAAACTTGAAAGAGCTTGAGGAGCAAGATCAAAAAACCTCAAAAGCTAGCTGAAGACAAGAAATAACTAAGATCAGAGCAGAACTAAAGGAGATAGAGACACAAAAAACCCTTCAAAAAATCAAAAAATCCAGGAGCTGGTTTTTTGAAAACATCAACAAAATGGATAGACCACTAGCCAGACTAATAAAAAAGAAAAGAGAGAAGAATCAAATAGATGCAATAAAAAACAATAAAGGGGACATCATCACCGATTCCACAGAAATGCAAACTGCCTTCTGCCTTCTGCCATGATTCTAAGTTTCCCCCAGGCCTCCCTAGCCATGTGAAACTGTGAGTCTATTATACTTCTTTCCTTTAAAAATTACCCAGTCTTGGGTTTTATTTACAGCATTGTGTAATGGATTATTACAGATGGCTAAGATTGAAAAAGTGAGATAACAAATGTTGATAAGAATGTGGAGAAAACAGAAAGTGCATATACTGATGAAGGAAGCATAAAATGGTCCAGTTGTTTTGGAAAGAGTCTAGCAGTGTCTCAAATTATTAAATTGGAGGATACCATATGGCTATGCAATTTTATTCCTAATCCAAAAGAAAGAAAAGCTATGTCCACACAGAAACTTTCACCTAAATGTTTAGAGCAGCATTATTTATAACAGACAAATGGTGGAAATATTCCAAATGCCCATCAAAGGACAAATAGATAAACTTTGTGTATTCATATAATAAAATATTATTAAGTAATAAAAAATAAATGAAGTATTAATAATACATGCTACAAGATAGACAAGCAGTTAAATCACATTCTAAGTTAAAAAAAATGTTACAAATGACCACATGAACAATGATTTTATTCATATGAAAGCCTTGAATATGAAAATCTATAATTACAGAATGTAGATTAGTGGTTGATTAGAGGTTAAGGAGGAGGTGGTGAGAATAGGAAATATGGTAGCTAAATGATACAGAGTTAATGAAAATGTTTTAAAATTGTGATGATGATATGTGTATCTGTGAATATCCAAAAAAACATTGAATTGTACACTTTAAATGAGTAAATTATGATATGTTAACTATATCTCAATCAAGTAGTTAAAAAAATAAAAAACAAAGATCTTAGCCTATTTTTGCTGGCTTTGAAGATCCTTCAGCCAAGGATTCTGAGTGGAACTAAATGGTGGAAAACCCAAGGAAATAGATGCTTGAGCTACTAGAGACCTGAAGCAACCTTGCCACTGTCTTGATTTTAGCCCAGTGAGATCCATTTTGGATTTCTGACTTTCAGAACTGTAAAATAATGAGTTTGTCTTGCATTAAGGCTTTACGTCTGTGGCTCAAACAAGCAATAAAAATCAACATACTCAACACTGGCAACATGACTATATTTGTAGCCAATAAGTTGACCAAAGTTTCGATAAATTCACACACAACGGATTCTCTCAGTGGATAGAAAAATCCTTTCCCAAAATAAGAGGTAAAGAATGGTATTCAGGTAAATGTTCTACAAGTGTCATCATTTCAGTATAACATAAATGGTATAAGCAATGGTGACAAGAATATTTGCCTCAAATGCCAGATATAGGTGATGGGGAGGAAGGCAGCAAATCACACTGCCATATGTGTACCTATGCAACAATCTTCCATGTTCTTCACATGTACTCCCAAACCTAAAATGCAATAAAAAAAAAAGAATATTTGCCTCATATTAAGAATCAAACCAATATTAATTGACATCATCTTCATGGGTTAAGTAAAATCAATAAATAATGCATTTATGTCTTGTTTTCATGTCTAATTTACTGATTTACCAAAATAAATATTTGTTTTTATTCTATTTAAAATTTTATTTAAAAAGATGTTTCAAGTAGTTGTTATATTAATCTAAGTTGTAAAACTTTTGTCATTTTCTTTTTCATTGCCAATTAATGAAAACCAAAAAAGCTAATCTATCTTAAGATATTTTTTCCTCTTACATGAAGTTTTATTTGAAATCATACAATATCATATTAATAGCCACAAAGTTGAAACCATTTGGCTAATCTGTTGGATTTCATTAAATAAAGGTAAATATTTAAAAATTAATACTAAATCTTATGTATGATTCTTCAGGATGTATATTAGAAACATGTTTTACCAGAAAAATTACAAAGTATAATGCTTTTATTTAGTAAGTATGTGTCCTCTTCAATTTTAAAATGTATTATGTAATCTTTTACATCAGAATAATAAAGAAAATCCCACTGCTTCTTATTTCTTGTTTGTTTGAAAACCTTATGATGAACTTTATACTTTTGTGCAGAGAGGTTTGGCAGGTCAAAATAAAAACTGTTCTTTAAAAGCAGATTCTGATAACTGGGTAGTGGAAATGGAATGTTACATTTTGCATACTAATTTAATGTTGCTTTGAAAAGAATGAATTGGTAATCTTTGCCAAGCGATAGTATTATAGTATAACAAAAAGTATCTTGGACTTTCTATATTACTTTCCAACATGAAAAAGCTATTATTCATTTTGAAGTGTTTCTAAATTGCATTTTAGGTTTTGATCTGCTATGTGCAAGTTAATTCCCAGACAACAACTCTGAAAAATTTCCCAAAGTACTTTTGTAACAAAGTAATAAAGAGCGTATGAGGAAGATTTATGATGCTTTAGAAATATGGATTTCTACATACAGAAACTTAAAGAATAGATTACACAATATGGTAAATTTGTTTAGGTTTTTAATTTGTGACATTTTTAAATGACATCTCTTTGAATATGGTGTTATACCTATGACCTCCTTTTACATAGTTAATTAATTTGAGTGTGCAATCACTTTGTTCCTTTCCGTGGTAATTAGGATTATTCAAACTGAGTCTTTATCATCCACACTTCTTTCAGGCTATCTTTGTTTTTTCCTAGCTTGAGTTCGTGCTGTACCTGAGGGGGCTGACAACAGCTGCTAAGGGTCCAGAGGAAATCCACCATGGGCCGAGATTCCATGCAAGTTGCTAACTCTTCCAAAAATGCAAGGCCCTGACTGCTCATTATCTGGGATATTTTTCAGAGTTGCACTTGCAGTGGACAATTTTGAGGAATACATTTATGTCTTTTGAGGAATAAATTTATGTCTCCCCCTGGACGGAAAGCTCATGGTAAAAGCAGTGAGTCCCACAAATACAGTGTTTCTTTCCTGTAATAAAACCGACTGCTTTTAGAGCCTTCTTTCTTGGGCCCCTTTGAGTAATCTCTGTGGAAACTAAAATTGGAATCAAGAAAACTGACACAAGCAATATGAAGACATGGCCATTGCTTTTTTCATGAATAATAAAGTCATTTGCCTCTAGCCCATAGTCTAATGTCTTTTGCTAGCAGCCATGAAGTAGTTATGGTTGTCTTATTAACCTGTAGTAAAGTATTAGACTATTCAGAATCTTTATTTTAAGAAGGAGTTTCAATATAATATTCTACTGCTTCAATACTGGAACCAAAAGCAAAATAGTAATAATGATAAATGAATGGAATTTCAGCACCTAAGAATATACTTGACAGAAATATACCTTTGCTATCCCAATGATGACTATGTTTTGTGTGATCATTTTTAATTTCTACCCAATTTTGTTATACTTGATTTGTCGTTCTGGATACAGGAACCACTAGGAAAATTGGAGACTAACTAAAATTCACTTTCTTGATACAAGACTGTGATTCTTGTTTCTCAAGCTTTGCAAAACTTATGGACGATCCCAATTTCTTTCACTTAATAAGAATTGACATCCACAATTTAAAAAATTGTATTAGCCCAATGATTTTTGCTTTCCCATAGACTGCAGATGAGTCCCACACTCTTGAATCAGAAAGCCTAGAATTGTAGAACTCATTGATCTTACATCATTTTTTTATTAAGATGTAATTGATTATTATTTATATTTCAAGGATTTGCCGTGTTTTTCTTTTCTTTAGCTGTGCTCCTCTACACCACTATTTCAAGTGTGGCACATAATAAATACTGTTAATCATCCTTACACCATCAAGAAGCAATTTCCAAATAGTTACTTGGCTTTTCCATAGCTCAATTGGTTAGTATTTATGCAATCCTCCCTTAAAATATACAGCTAAATTTAGCCATTAACCAAGTATTTTCTGAGTCCGTAAGTTATAAGAACATAAGAATAAAATTTTGCTTTATTTTTGAGAAGATTCCAGTCAGTCTTTTGATGAAAACTGAAGTGTCTTTCAAAAAGAAGTGATAAGTGTGAAGAAGAAAAGACAGATGTGGAATAGGTGAAAAGGAAAAGAAGAGAGAAGGCTATCTTATGTAAAGGCACAGTGTGTACAAACATCATGAATGAGAATAAAATATATTTTACTCTAAGAAATACAGTGGTAATAATACATGTTGATAGATATAAGAGCAATGAGCTTTTAACAGACAATAAAAAGAACAATCCACACATCCATATCCTTTTTATTTCTTTAAGCTAAGCATCACAGGAACTAGAACCACAAAAACAGATAACTGTATTAGCAAATATTTATTGCAGGTTTATTGAAAGACTTTTTTCATAAAAGTCTAACAATGACATATTTTTTGAAATTTGATACTAACATTATCTTCATGTTAAAGATAATGAACTAGGGAAACTAAGTCACTATGTCATAGGCAACTCTATATACTCAATATATTTGACCACTTTTCTGGTATGTATGGTTTGCAGAAGATGGTAGATAGTGTGTGTTCTTGTACATCTGTAGGTGGAGTTCTTGATTATGGGACAGTTCTCCGGGGTGGTTTAGGACTGACCCAGTTCTACTCCTTTTCTCATCTACAGTTCTCAATAATAATTGTAGAATGTGCTGGCAACGTAACATTCCAATAGGAAAAAAAAAAAAAAAAACTGGCTTGGAAAGCCCAGGTTCTGTCCCACTTTCCACCTAGAAGTATTCTCTAACCCTGTAACCCACTTGTCTTGTGACTCCAGATTCTAAAACCCAGGACCAATAGCATTCTAGGATAGCTCAGCTTCAAGGAGTGTGCATGCGGATGAGACTCCACGTGCATGAAGCACGTTTTTGCATCTTGCGGGACTGACTCACAATGAACCTTAGGCTTCTGTTGTTGCTTGTATTCTATAAGCAAGTAAGAAATCTGCTTCGTTTAACTTGTGTGTATGGATATTCTGTCCTGCCAGACACAGACAAGTTGGTAACCAGTGCTCAGTGAGCCTGCTTCATACTGATCTATAACAATTAATGTGTTGGAACATGTACATGAATTCTCTTTTTTTCTTTTTAGTTTATTTATTATACTTTAAGTTCTGGGTACATGTGCAGACCACACAGGTTTGTTATATAGGTACACATATGCCATGTTGGTGGTTTGCTGCATCCATTGCCCCATCATCTACATTAAGTTTTTCTCCTAATGCTATCCCACCCCAAAGCCCCCACCCCCCTGTTATTCCTCCCCTAGCCCCCCACTACCTAGGCCCCAGTGTGTGATGTTCCCCTTACTGTGTCCGTGTATTCTTATTGTTCAACAACCACTTATGAGTGAAAACATGCAGTGTTTGGTTTTCTGTTCTTGTGTCAGTTTGCTAAGAATGATGGTTTCCAGTTTTATTCATGTCCCTGCAAAGGACATGAACTCATCCTTTTTAATGGCTGCATAGTATTCCATGGTGTATATGTGTCACGTTTTCTTTATCCAGTCTATCATTGATGGGCATTTGGGTTGGTTCCAAGTCATTGCTACTGCAAACAATGCGGCATTATAATAGAATAGAATATATGTCCATGTGGCTTTATAATAGAATAGAATAATTTATAATCCTTTGGGTCTATTTGCCCCCAACAATACCCAGTAATGGGATTGCTGGGTCAAATGGTATTTCTAGTTCTAGATCCTTTAGGAATTGCCACACTGTCTTCCACAATGGTTGAATTAATTTACACTCCCACCAACCGTGTAAAAGCATTTCTATTTCTCCACATCCTCTCCAGCATCTATTGTCTCCTGATTTTTTAATGATTGCCATTCTAACTGGCACGAGGTGGTATCTCAGTGTGGTTTAATTTACAATTCTCTAATGACTAGTGATGATGAGCTTTTTTTTTCATATGTTTGTTGGCTGCATAAATGTCTTCTTTTAAAAAGTGTCTGTTCGGGGCCGGGCGCGGTGGCTCACGCCTGTAATCCCAGCACTTTGGGAGGCCGAGGCGGGCGGATCACGAGGTCAAGAGATCGAGACCGTCCTGGTCAACATGGTGAAACCCCGTCTCTACTAAAAATACAAAAAAATTAGCTGGGCGTGGTGGCGCGCGCCTGTAGTCCCAGCTACTCGGGAGGCTGAGGCAGGAGAATGCTTGAACCCGGGCAGCGGAGGTTGCAGTGAGCCAAGGTCGCGCCACTGCACTCCAGCCTGGCGCCTGGTGACTGAGTGAGACTCTGTCTCAAAAAAAAAAAAGTGTCTGTTCATATCCTTGTCCACTTTTTGATGAGATTACTTGTTTTGTTTTGTTTTTTTTCCTGTAAATTTGTTTAAGTTCTCTGTAGATTCTGGATATTAGCTTTGTTCTGGATACTACCCTTTGTCAGATGGATAGATTGCAAAAGCTTTTTTCCCATTCTGTTGATTGCTGGTTGATCTATTGATAGTTTCTTTTGCTGTGCAGAAGCCCTTAAGTTAATTAGATCTCATTTGTCTATTTTAGCTTTTGTTGCCATTGCTTTTGGTGTTTTAGTCATGAAGTCCTTTCCCATGCCTATGTCCTGAATGGTATTGTTTAGGTTTTCTTAGTTTGTATGGTGTTAGGTCTCATGTTTAAATCTGCAATCCATCTAGAATTAATTTTTGTATAAAGTGTAAGGAAGGGATCCAGTTTCAGCTTTCTGCCTATGGCTAGCCAGTTTTCCCAATACCTTTTATTAAACAGGGAATCTTCTCCCCATTGCTTGTTTTTGTGAGGCTTGTCAAAGATCAGATGGTTGTTGTTGTGTGGTGTTCTTTCTGAGGCCTCTGTTCTGATCCATTTGTCTATATTCTATATCTCTGTTTTGGTATCAGTAGCATGCTGTTTTGATTACAGTAGCCTTGTAATATAATTTGAAGTCAGGTAGCATGACGCCTCTAGCTGTTTTTTTTTTTTTTTTTTTTTTTTTTTCTTAGCATTGTCTTGGCTATGTGGGCTCTTTTTTGGTTCTATATGAAGTTTAAGATTTTTTTTCCGATTCTGTGAAGAAAGTCATTTTTAGCTTTATGGGGATAGCATTGAATCTATAAATTACTTTAAGCAATATGGCCATTTTCACCATATTGATTCTTCCTAACCACGAGCATGGAATGTTTTTCCATCTGTGTGTGTCCTCTCTTATTTCCTTGAGCAGTGATTTGTAGTTCTCCTTGAAGAGGTCCTTCACATTCCTTATTAGTTGTTATCCTAGGCATTGTATTCATTTTGTAGCAATTGTGAATGGGAGTTCACTCATGATTTGGCTCTCTGTCTATTATGGGTATATAGGAATAGTTGCAATTTTTGCACAATGGTTTTTTATCCTGAGACTCTGCTGAAGTTGCTTGTCAGCTTGCAGAGATTTTGGTCTGAGACTATGGGGTTTTCTAAATATACAATCATATCATCTGCAAACAGGGACGATTTGATGTCCTTTCTTCCTTTTCAAATATCCTTTATTTCTTTCTCTTGCCTGATGACCCTAGCCACAACTTCCAATACCATGTTCAATAGGAGTGGTGAGAGAGGGCATCCTTGCCTTGTGCCAGGTTTCAAAGCGAATGCTTTCAGTTTGGCCCATTCAATATGATATTGGCTGTGGGTTTTTCATAAACAGCTTTTATTATTTTGAGATATGATCCATTTATACCTAGTTTATTGAGAGTTTTTAGCATAAAGCACTGTTGAATTTTGTCGAAGGCCTTCTCCGCATCTATTGAGATAATCATGTGGTTTTTGTCTTTGCTTCTGTTTATATGATGGATTATGTTTATAGATTAGTAGATGTTGAACCAGCCTTGCATCCTTGGGATGAAGCCAATTTGATTGTGTTGGATAAGCTTTTTGATGTGCTGTTGGATTCGGTTTGCCAGTATTTTATTGAAGATTTTTGCATCAATATGAATCATGCATATTGGTCTGAAATTTTCTTTTTTAGTTGTGTCTCTGCCAGGTTTTTGTATCAGGATGATGTTGGGGTCTCATAAAATGAGTTACGGAAGATTTCCTCTTTTTGTAATTTTTGGAATAGTTTCAGAAAGAATGGTACCAGCTCCTCTTTGTATGTCTGGTAAAATTCGGCTGTGAACCCGTCTGCTCCTGGACTTTTTTTGATTGGTAGGCTATTAATTGCTGCCTCAACTTCAGACCTTGTTATTGGTCTATTCAGGAATTCAATTTATTCTTGTTTAGTCTTGGATGGGTGTAAGTGTCCAGCAATTTGTCCATTTCTTCTAGATTTGCAGACTTGTTTGCATAGATGTGTTTGTAGTCATCTCTAATGGTAGTTTCTATTTCTGTGTGATTGATGGTGATGTCCCCTGTATCATTTTTTATTGCATCTATTTGATTCTTCTCTCTTTTCTTTTTTTTTTAGTCTGACTAGTGGTCTATTTTGTTGATCTTTCCATAAACAACAGCTCCTGGAGTTATTGATTTTTTGAAAGGTTTTCTTGTGTCTCTATCTCCTTCAGTTCTGCTCTGATCTTAGTTATTTCTTGCCTTCTGCTAGCTTTTGAATTTATTTCATCTTTCTCATCTAGTTCTTTTAACCGTGACATTAGGGTGTGGATTTTAAATTTTTCCTCACTTCTCATGTGAGCATTTAGTGCTATAAATTTCCCTCTAGACACTGCTTTAAATGTGTCCCAGAGATTCTGGTACATTGTGTCTTTGTTCTCATTGGTTTCAAAGAACATATGTATTTCTGTCTTCACTTCATTATTTATTAAGTAGTCATTCAGGAGCAGGTTGTTTAGTTTCAATGCAGTTGTGTGGTTTTGAGTGAGTTTCTTAATCCTGAGTTCTAATTTAATGTCACTGTGGTCTGAGAGACTCTTTGTTAAGATTTCCCTTCTTTTGCATTGTACATGAATTCTAAAGAGCAAATACATTAGTAAGCAGGTGATGTTCTTCCTTTATCATAATTTGAAACTTCCATTGTGAAACAATTCAGACAGATTGATTGTACTCAATTTTTCTATCACCCCACAACTCATTGATTTTTTTAAAGTGCAGATTATAACTCTGTATCCTGATAGAAAAATTAAAATGTTTTTGAGAAATTATGTTTTAATACACACACATTTATATTTAGAAGATAATATAAGCCCTGTTTTCTAAAGTCACGTAAATAATTTGACTTTCTAATTAGGGAGAGTAGTTTGCAAAGCTGAGTAACATCCTTTATATATTTTCCCAAAATTTATTCATTATATTTTATCCTTGATATTCTGACACTGACTTCACTTTTAGTAATCCATACTGGTACTCGAAAACTCATATTTTATGTTTGTTTCAGTTCCATAAAATGCATGTTGAATACTTTATTTGCTCCAGAATACTAAAAAAAAAAAAAGTCAAGATTTGTTCAGTTTTGTAATAAGAGCAAATGAAGGTAATATTTAGTGGAGCTAGGATGTAAATACAGATTTGTCTTATAGCCAAGACTTTTTTAAAAACAAAATATTATATTTTAATTATTTGTACTGTAAATCACATCTTGTATAATCTATAGTCTATGGCCTAAAGGTATGTTCATACAAAATCTGAGTAGAAAAAAAATAAATGTTAAATGATTAATAGAAAATATGTGCAATTTAGTCTATGCCAGGTTTCCTGATGAGAAATCTCTCTAATAAAGGCAAAATAGTTCTCAGTAATGCTATCTCTCAGAATCAGAGAATAATAAAATAAAAGTCATGTTTCAATATATTTTATTAGTTAAGAAAAAAACAGGAAATAATAAATGAGAAACATTATGAAAAACATCTGAAGTTAAACGAAATCATACAACAGAGAAGAAAAAATCCAAAAAGAATTCTATTGAAATGTAGAAAAGGACTAATGTGGAACAAAAATTAATATAAGTTTAGGAAATGCATAAATGAGTATATACTGCAAAATCAGCAGTACATTTGATCAAAAAGGAATAAACAGTTTTGAGAAATAAATGACTTTACAATGTAATCACTTTGTAGTATATAACATACTCAATGCTGAATATTTTTGCAGGTTGTAACATTTAAGAGTTTCTTAAATATTAATATTGTGTGGCTAAGAAATGTATTTTTGACTGAAACTGCATGTTATGCTATGTTATTTATAAATAAATATTTTATACCTTTGAATATGTATTGGAAATATAACTTAAAATTAAATATAATTTTAGATTATTTTGTCTTCCTAAAGTTATATCTTGGTAAATATTGTTTTTAGCCAATACTTACATAGTCTGTAAATTTTGGCATTCCTTTAAGCACTTAACAATTATTAACTCATTTATGTTTCATAAAATTTCTCTTGTTCAATATTATTACCTTATTTGAAATATAAGGAAACTGAGGCATGAGGAGAAAAAATAATCTTCAAAGTTTTATATTTATCCTCAAAGTTAGTTTTCTTATTTATTACTGACAGTGGTGAGATTCAAAGGCAAACTGACTTTTAGACACTCATCAATATTTTCAAAACTAAACATAGCATACATCAAGATATCTTATTGCTACATAATAAATCTAACAATGGTGTATATTATTTATTTGATTTTAAGAATAAAAGCATAGCATGGTGGTTTTGAATACTAACTTCCTTAAGACACAGGCTCAAATCAATGCTCTATTGCTTAGTAGTTGTGTGACCTTGAATATCTATTTCCTATTTTCATTTCTCTATGTTGTCATCATTAACATGAATAGAATAATAATTACTTCATATAGCTATTGTAATATTGAAATAATTAATATATGTAAAGTTTCTTTAAATACCTGCTACTGAGTAAGCATTATTATAAAGTGATAATATTTTAGTGTAAGGTGTCAGGAAGGGGTCCAGCTTCTGCTTTCTGCACATGGCTCCAGATGGATTAAAGACTTAAACATAAGACCTAACACCATAAAAACCCTAGAAGAAAATCTAGGCAAAACCATTCAGGACATAGGCGTAGGCAAGGACTTCATGACCAAAACACCAAAAGCAGTGGCAACAAAAGCCAAAATAGACAAATGGGACCTAATCAAACTCCACAGCTTCTGCACAGCAAAAGAAACAGTCATTAGAGTGAATCGGCAACCAACAGAATGGGAAAAAATTTTTGCAGTCTACCCATCTGACAAAGGGCTGATAACCAGAATCTACAAAGAACTGAAACACATTTACAAGAAAAAAACAAACAAGCCCATTCAAAAGTGGGTGAAGGATATGAACAGACACTTTACAAAAGAAGACATACATGAAGCCAACAAACATATGAAAAAATGCTCATCATCACTGGTCATTAGAGAAATGCAAATCAAAACTACATTGAGATACCATCTCACGCCAGTTAGAATGGCGATCATTAAAAAATCTGGAGACAACAGATGCTGGAGAGGATGTGGAGAAATAGGAACGCTTTTACACTGTTGGTGGGAGTGTAAATTAGTTCAATCATTGTGGAAGACAGTGTGGCGATTCCTCAAGGACCTAGAAATAGAAATTCCATTTGATCCAGCAATCCCATTACTAGGTATATATCCGAAAGACTATAAATCGTTCTACTATAAGGACACATGCACACGAATGTTCATTGCAGCACAGTTTACAATAGCAAAGACCTGGAATCGACCCAAATGCCCATTGATGATAGACTGGACAGGGAAAATGTGGCACATATACACCATGGAATATTATGCAGCCATCAAAAAGGATGAGTTCGTGTCCTTTGTAGGGACATGGATGAACCTGGAAACCATCATTCTCAGCAAACTGACACAAGAACAGAAAATCAAACACCGCATGTTCTCACTCATAGGCGGGTGTTGAACAATGCGAACACATGGACACAGGGAGGGGAGTATCACACACTGGGGTCTGTCGGGGGGGAAAAGGGGAGGGATAGTGGGGGGGTGGGGAGTTGGGGAGGGATAGCATGGGGAGAAATGCCAGATATAGGTGATGGGGAGGAAGGCAGCAAATCACACTGCCATGTGTGTACCTATGCAACAATCTTCCATGTTCTTCACATGTACCCCCAAACCTAAAATGCAATAAAAATAAATAAATAAATAAAGTGATAATAGCTACTTAAGCAAATAATTTAAAAAATATGTATTACAGTAAATTAGCAAAACCAACTATAGCCTAAATTTATAAGAATTTCACAAAGATATGGCAAAGTAAAGTACACAATTAACAATGTTGACATGGTTTTGTATGACAGAAATAGGGTTGCAAGCTCATTTTATATTTTTAAGTAATAAAAATGCTAAAATTAGTTTGTAAAATAAAAGGAACAATGCCATAGAGAATGTATTTATTCTTCCTGTGTTAGATTTACAGGAATCTGTAAATCTAATTGTTAAAATTAATTGTTAAAAAGTGATGTCTGCTGAGAATGAATAGAAATGGTGAGACAGAATGCAAATCAGAAGCGTTTGAAGGCATTGAATACTTTCAAGCAGGACAGACAGATCTAGTGGTCTGATTCTAGGGAAATGAGAAAAACATGAAGAATAAGCCCCAACCTGAAGCTGCTTTATGGCCTGGATGTATTTTGCAATTTGATGTGCTAGAAAGAGCTGAAGAAAGGAATACTATGAAGAAATTGAAGCCAACAGCCAGTTTGGTGATTATACAGCTCTGTGAATAGAAAATAAAAAGCTACACAGAAATCCTTAGGTTTTTGGCCATTCGCTTTGTTCAGAAGACAAATGTTAGAATTATAACATTATGGACAAGCAATCTCGTTCCCAAAGCAACACCCTCAACTAGGACACCTGAAGGTCTATATCCCCAAAACAGAGAGCACTACAGATGCAAATGCTGACTGATCAAAACTGAAACCCAGTCTTAGTGGGCTCACTGCATCATGTAATTAATGTTGCCAACTTAGTAAAAATGCAGGAACCCTCTTTGAATGAAGATAATAGCACGTTGACCCTTTCCAACGTTTCATTAATGATTTCTGTAATTTAACAAATATTGTTAAATATGCCAGGTTTTAGAACTAAATGACCACAATTGAAGAGAAAAAAAATGCAATAGGAAGAGATCCAAGTATTCTGGGTACTACAAGTATCAGAAATGGATTTTAATACAGCTGCAATTAATACACTCAAAGTGGTAAAGATGGAAGGAGCAGATCAAGGAAAATTTTATGACAGGATTGTAATCTAAAATCGATAAAAAATTAAAACAAACATTCTGTGAATTAAATTAAAACTCAATAAAGAGTTTCAGCATCAAACAACAACAACATATGTTAGGACTAATAAAGTGGAGAAAAATTTGGGAAAACATCCAGAGGGAAAGTTACTGTGTGTGTGTGTGTGTGTGTGTGTGTGTGTGTGTGTGTGTGCGTGTATGTGTGTCTGTGTATGTGTAGATATGTATATGTGTGCATTTATTTCTAAATATAGGAAATTGTAGATTCCAAAGGACACAAGAAAGAGAATAACTTAGGGAAAAATTGTAAATGGTAATCAGAGAAAACAAAACTGAGGGATTTACGTATTTTCAAACATTACACTACAAATCAAGAAACTCTACAAACACAAAATAAATATAATAGTAAGGACATACTAAGAATTCCTTTTCTAAAATGTTTGGAACAAGAAATATTTGGATTTCAAATTTTTTTTATTTTGAAATATTTTCATGATGGTTATTGGCTGAACATCTCTAATCCGAAAATCTAAAATCTAAAATTCTCCAGTGAGCATTTTTTTTTTGAACACTGTGTCGGTGCTCCAAAAGTTTTAGATTTTGGAACATTTCAAATTACAGATTTTTGATTAGAAATAATCAACTTTTATTGATTTAGAAAGACTAAGAGAATATCTTAAAAACAGTCAATTTATAAACTACATTTTACTTTTAGAAAGGTATAATTAAGAGGGACAGATTTCTGGAAAAAAAAAGATGGAAAATAGAAGACAATAAAATGAAATATTCATAATTTTGAAAGAAAATAATTGAACTATGAATTCTAAACATTTCTTCAAAACAATGGTCAAATAAAGATACATTCAGGACACATATTTATTTTCTCAAAAACAAAAACTAAAAACAATTCTTTTCAGAACAAAAAAATTCAAACGGGAACACGGAAATTTATGAAAGTATGAAGAACAATAGAAAATGTAATATGTGGGTAAGTATTTATAAATGTGGAATGTATGAAACATTATTTACTCAGTGGTGACTCACACCTATAATCCCAGCACTTTGGGAGGCCAAGGGGTGTGGATCACCTGAGATCAGGAGTGCAAGATCAGCTTGGCCAACAGAGTGTAACCCTGTCTCTACTAATAGTATTTAAAAAAAAATTAGCTAGGAGTGGTGATGCACCTGTAGTCCCAGCTATTCAGGAGGCTGAGACTGAAGAATCACTTGAACCCAGAAGGCAGAGGTTGCAGTGAGCCAAGATCGCAACACTTTACATAAAGTTAAATATTTCTAAAATATTCTAATACACTAGCAATAGAAAAACATGGTACAAGAAATAAATTTTGTAAACATAGAAGTAAAACCTGGAAGTTTAATATCATTGGAACTTTAATAGTTTTATAATCCAATGTATGACAGGAGATGTATGCATTTGGTTAACCCCTAAAGAATCCAGAAAGGAGGGATAAATTAACAAATTACACTGCTAAATTGAAAACAATTACATGGTTTATATAATTCCAAAACCTTGACTAATTACACTAAATGAAACTATTTTAAAGACCCCAATACAAACACTAATGTTGAAAAACTAGAACTAAAAATAAGGACTGTGTGCTGCTTTTCAATAGGAGATGCACTTTAAATGTTTGAATGGAGTAAGGTGAAAAGTAAAATAATGGATGAAATGTATACCATGGATATACTAGCAAAATATGTTTTTTCATACTAACAGTGTAAAAAGTATATGTTGAGGCAAGAAGCATTACTAAAGGTAGACAAATATTTACCTCTTAGTAATAACCTGGCCTATCCACTGAGAACATTCTAAATTCTAAACAATTCTAAACTAGTAGAGTCAATAATATCACTTCAAAATGTAAAAAGTAAAACTTGACAAAACTAAAAGAAAATAGACTACTATAAGATGATAGTACAAACCGAAAGCAGAAGAGTGGTTACCTGGGGCAGGGGTGGTTGATAGGGGTGAATTGGCGAGACATTGGTCGAAAAATACAAAATTTCAGTTAGATTGGAGGAATAAGTTCAAGTAATCTATTGTACATGTGATGATTACTGTTAACAATATATTGTCAGGAAAAATGTGGCACATATACACCATAGAATATTATGCAGCCATCAAAAATGATGAGTTTGTGTCCTTTGTAGGGACATGGATGAATCTGAAAACCATCATTCTCAGCAAACTGACACAAGAACAGAAAATCAAACACCGCATGTTCTCACTCATAGGCGGGTGTTGAACAATGCGAACACATGGACACAGGGAGGGGAGCATCACACACTGGGGTCTGTCAGGGGAAAATAGGGAGGGACGGGCGGGTGGGGAGTTGGGGGAGAGATAGCATGGGGAGAAATGCCAGATATAGGTGATGGGGAGGAAGGCAGCAAATCACACTGCCATATGTGTACCTATGCAACAATTTTGCATGTTCTTCACATGTACCTCAAAACCTAAAATGCAATAAAAATAAATAAATAAATAAATAAAACAATATATTGTATTCTTGAAAAATTCTGGGAAAGAGGTTATAAGGTGTTCTTATCACAAAAATGGTGACTGTGGGGTAAAACACACATTTATTAGCTAGATTTAGTTATTCTACAAGGTTTATATACTTCAAAACAATATGTTGCACATGGTAAATACACATAAGTTTATTTGGTCATTTATAAATGTGTAAATTAAAAAGTTGTAGTGTAAGACTTAGTACACCTTTCTCAATAGGTTTTAGCAGGAACAGTGGAAAAATCACTAGATATATTTTCATTATTTTACCTACACAAATTACAAATGCAACTTAATTGGCAGAAAATATGCATCATTTTGAAACACAAGTGAAGTTTTATCAAAATGGACCATACACTAGATCAAGAAATCCTCAACACATTTCAAGGGATTGAGATTATATCATGTTCATATTTTTTGGTACAAGTTTTCAAAATAATATAGAAATAGTTTTAAATATGTTTTTATATTATTTTATCTATTAATCAAACATCTTTTTTTTTACTGGAAGCAGTTGTCATAATTTGGAAGCAAAAGTGTTTGAACAATTATCCATGAGGTGCCTTCTTTCCATGGCCAACTTTGCTTGCCGCCACACGGTGGCAGCTCCATACCCTTCTTTTCAATCCAGTTCTATGAAAGATAAAAGAGAAACATTACTAAAGGTAGACAAACATCTCTTAATAATAACCTATTCCCTTAAGAATATCAATTAAGAAGATTCCAAATTTTAAATAATTCTAAACTAGTATAGTTAAACTGTACTATAGTGAAGCTATAAGAAGAGTGTCCCAGAGAAGAACTTCCAAGGAAGAATGAGTTTGCTACCTTTCTGCTCTGTTCCTCCGCTTCTCTCCCAGAGTGCAATAAACACATTTTGTATCACTTTGTCTTTGATATATATCAAAACTCCTCATTGAATTGAAATGAGCTTTTCGACTAGTAGTGTTTCTTAGATGTGGGGAAATCTCTAAATTATTTAAATTATATTCAGGGCATAAAAGGCAAACAGCTTCATTCACTGTTTTCCCAAAATTTGTATAATAGTTGTATATATTAATGTATCTTATATTTGTATAGTTAACAAAAATTATACTATGTTTTATCATTTAAATAAATAAATAATTTGTTCTGTTAGCTCTACTGAATACAGTGATAAATCTTCGGAGCCATAGGTTAGATCTTACATGAAATAGGATATAATTCTTTCTCTTTGTCTATTTTCTGTCTACTGACTCCCTTGTAAGTTTTATCTCAAGTTTTAAACACCATCTCTACGCAAACAGCTCCCAACTTTACGTCTGTAATACACATTTCTTCTCTGAACTAGCACATATATTCAAATGCCTTTTGACATCTTCCTTTTGATGTCATAAGCTTGTCAAATTATGTGTTAACAGAAATGTCTAATCTCTGAAGCCTAATCACGTCAATTCATGTTATCCTACAGTTTTGTCTATATTGGCACATTACAATCCCATTTTTACCTATTTTTCAGGACAAAATTTGTGGATCATTCTCTGTACCTTTCTTTCACTCTCTCATTTTGATCAACCAGAAAATCTTGTTATCTCTTCTTTAAAAACACGATAAAATACGACAACTTTTTATTCACTTTGTTGTTAGAAGCTTGGTCAAAGTCAACATTGTCTATCATAATGATTATTATAATCATGATTATTATAATCATTTCCTTATTTATCTCCCAATTCCATCTTTTACTCCCGTAATTTTGTTTGTCAATAAATCGCTAGTAACAAATAAGAATAAATGGATAAAGGAATAATAGAATACAGGGAATGCTACGCCATATTAGGTGATTGGGATTTTATCTCAAGTCCATGAGAAGCCATCTAAATCTTAGAATGTATTAAGGTGTGAAGAGATCATTCTGAATATCATAAAGGGAATGAATTTTGAGAGAGTAAATGTAAAACAGAATCTATAGTTATTGCCAGTGTTAGTCAGGACAAGACTATAACTTAAACTAGTTTTTAAATATAAAAAAGATAGAATTAAATGTTTTATAAATTGGAAATAAGACAAGAAATCGGAGTATGCAATGGTTGATTAAATGGTGAGTAAATGGTGGTACTTTTTAAAGAGATGATGAAGACTGGAGATTTGGTCAACAATAAATCAAGAATTCTGATTTTGAAATACTAACTTTACAACTCTGTGAATAAAACAAGGAGGTACATCAATTGGGCAGCTTAATGTTCCAATGTGTATCTCATGAGAATGGTCAATTCTGAAGCTATAAATTTATATAAAGAAATTAATAGTCAGTCTTAGAGATTAGTGTCTTGGAAGGAACTCAATAAATATTACCCATCTTTTTTTTCTAAGGTCCAAAATTAATTGATAAAACAGAAAAATTTATTTTATCATTATTGGCATTTTAAACTTCCCTTTATGTAAAGTGTGATGGCCAGATCAAAATAACACCTACGATGTCAAGAGAAATATCATATGCAACCAGTTTTAGTTTGTATCCTAGGTCTGAATAACCAATTCTTCTCTCTCTCTCTCTCTTTTTTTTTTTTTCCTGAGAACAAGTCTCACTCTGTCACCAAGCGTGGAGTGCAATGGTGCACTCTCGGCTCACCACAACTTCCCCCTCCTGGGTTCAAGAGATTCTCCTGCCTCAGTCTCCTGAGTAGCAGCGATTACAGGCTCATGGCCGCATGCCTGGCTAATTTTTGTGTTTTTGCTAAAGACGGGGTTTCACCATGTAGGTCAGGCTGGTCTCGAACTCCTGATCTCTTGATCCACCCACCTCAGCCTCCCATAATGTTGGGATTACAGATGTGAGCCACCACTCCCGGCTTTCCCCTCTTTTTATAATCTTGTTTCATGAAATGTTGAAAGGTTTTTAATATTTAAAAACTAAAGTTATTTAAAAGCAAAAAAAAAAAAAGGATTGAAATTAGCTAAATTTTGTCAATATCAGGTCCTAATTGATAATCTCACTGAAGTGACATTGAAAAAGTTCTTATAACTCAACTTTTTAAAAAAGCCTTAATGTGTACATTCTCAGTTTTGGATACATTTAATGTTGTAATAATAAACTGAAAAAGATTATTGAAAATTTGTTGAAAGGTTATGGAAATACTTAGCTTGTCAAATAATGAAAATATTTAATCATATTGACATAAGGGACATTTGACAGTTTAAATAATATTCCAGTATTTTGAATATTTGAGAATATATGGCAATGTTATTTATATTATTCAAACCACAAATGAATGTCAATATCTAGATTTGCAAATATTCATACATGTGTTTGTAGTCAACTTTGTGAAAACCTAGTTAGGTTGATAGGTACAAGTAAGCACTTAGAAAATTGTGCCGATATTTACAGACTCCAATTAGAGAATTTATATTATTTTCATACAATTGTACTTATAAAAAGTAAATTCAAATAAGTGACCTCAAATTCACCATTTCTTTGTGATGTAAATTTGTCACATTTTGGGAGTAAAGTTGACTTTGAAATATTTACTGCTGGTGGAAAGAAAGGTGTTTTAATGTCAATAATAATCTCAGTGACAGTAACTTTTTAAAAAAATTTTTTTGAAAGAGGATAAAATATTTATTATACTTTAAGTTCTCGGGTACATGTGCAGATCCTGAAGATTTGTTACATAGGTATACACATGCCATGGTGGTGGTTTGCTGCATCCATCACACGGTCATCTACAATAGGTATTTCTCCTAATGCTATCCCTCCCCAATCTCTCCACTCCCTGCTATTTTCCCCCAAGTCCCCTACTCCCCAGGCCCTGGTGTGTGATGATTATTCCCTCCCTGTGTCCCTGTGTTCTCACTGTTCAACATCCATTTATGAGTGAGAACACGCAGCATTTGGTTTTCTGTTCTTGTGTCAGTTTACTAAGAATGATGGTTTCTAGTTTCATCCATGTCCCTGCAAAGGACATGAACTCATCATTTTTTATGGCTGCATAGTATTCCATGGTGTATATGTGCCACATTTTCTTTATCTAGTCTACCATTGATGGGCATTTGGGTTGGTTCCAAGTCTTTGCTATTGTGAACAGTGCCACAATAAACATACGTGTGCATGTGTCTTTATAATATAATAATTTATAGTCCTTTGGGTATATACCCAGTAATGGGATTGCTGGATCAAATGGTATTTCTAGTTCTAGATCCTTTAGGAATTGCCACACTGTCTTCCACAATGGTTGAGTTAATTTACACTCTCACCAACAGTGTAAAAGCATTCCTATTTCTCCACATCCTGTCCAGCATCTGTTGTCTCCTGATTTTTTTTAATGATCACCATTCTAGCTGGTGTAAGGTGACATCTCAATGTGGTTTTGATTGGCATTTCTCCAATGACCAGTGATGATGAGCTTTTTTCATATGTTTGTTGGCTGCATAAATGTCTTCTTTTGAAAAGTAACTTTTTATGCCTTAAAGATTATAAAGTTTGAGTATGATGCATTTCAAAATGCACAGGTGTTATGATCATGTCTTTCTTTGAACTGCATTCAGATGAGACGCATTTTAGTATTGTTGTGTTCAATATTGAAAATGAAGTTCTTTTTTCAGAAAATGGTAAATATGTTTATATCAACTGTGTGATATGGGACATTTTGGTATAAATGAAAGAAAACAAGTGATAGTAGTATATAGCATAATAGTGTTCTAAAACAGGAAGAATAATGATGAACTTTTATATTAAAACACATTGAAACTGAAGATGGGTGACAACACTATAGTTAACTAATTGCAGTGAGTTCCTCACATTTCTGCTGATTCTGAATCTTTATTCTTACAGTCCTGAAGTTAAAAAAAAAAACTGTCAAAAATCTAATAGCTGTAAAAAACAAAAAGATGAGAAAGATTAAAAAAATTTTCGCCACTTTTGTTTTGTTTAAAAATATTAAATGTGCCTTTTTGCCATAGTTGCAAGCTAGAAAACAAAATGTCATTTAGAACTGTTTAATAATCACACCATATTCTGTTAAGCTTTTTATTGTCACCGTCATTTGGTACAATTATCTATCCATATGTTATGGAATATTATTAACTATATTTTATGTAGAAAAGAAATAATCAGGTGCCTGCTTAAAAGAGAGCAAAATGCATTACCTAAATGGAAAGTTTCAACAATTATCAAGTCTATTGTTCTCTAAGTAATGGATTTTACATTTAGGTTTTATACATATTTTATTCAGTCTCTTTCTCTCTTCATTTTCCACTTATGTTCAAAAGCAAATTGTTCTCTAATTGTCTACAGAGGATCAGGGCTCCTTTAGTGCACCTTCAATTATTTGCAATTTATTTTTATATTTGTTCTCTAGGAATGTCTATTTATTCCCTGAAAGGTTGAAAAAGAACACATAGTGATTATATAATGTGCATGACATGCTTGTATATGCTCCTTGATAACAGGTAATGTATCATCTTCTTTATGTACCCTGTACTATCTAGTAGAATTTTGGGGGCATAATATTATCCAATGTATATGTATGAATTTAAAATCAATTCAAATGATTTTGAATATCTTCTGTGGCAATATATTGATCAGTGACTTATATAATCCAAATATTGTCCTAGTTACAGTGGTTCATTTTTTTCTTGCATTATTTAGTAAAATGAGAAATTCAAATTAATAAGTATATTTAAAATGTATACCATTCATCAAGACACATTATAGTTGTTTTGAGCTTTATTAGTTAGGTTCTTAATGCTAAGGACCTGTTAACTATTATTTAATAAATTGACAATTCATTATGACGTTCTTTGCAGAGCTGAAAAAAAACTTTATTTTATATTTAAACAATAATGCAAGAAAATCATGTTTTATTGTTTAACAGTGTTATAGCTCCTTTTGTAACAATGTATACTTTTTCATGAATTGTCTGACATTTGAATGATAAGCAAGTCGGATAATGTTATGTTCGTTCTCAACAATTTGAAGTAATTTGAATATATTGATGTCATAATTGCATAAAGTAAGTATCTCTTAAGCTAAATTGATTTGCCTTTACTTACCAAATTATATATTTAATATAATTTATGCTTTCTTCCTTCTCTGATGAGGTCCAATTTATAGACTGCAAGATAAGCAAGGTCTCTGAATAATTTTCAGTTTCTAGCTTAAAATAAATAAGCCTGACCTGTCCACAGCACACCTGCGTGTAGGTGGGACATGGAGAACAGTAGTGCTTTCCCTAGCCACAAGCTTTGGAAGCTCTGTTTAGGGAGGGATGTATTCATTTCTTGCCTACTTTAAGTAAGGCATTAGTCTAAGCATTTTTGAAAATTTGTCATATTTAATTTTTGCAATAACTATGTTGTTTAAGAAATTATTACTACCAGTTTTAGAGAGGAGGAGGAGAAATTCCCTAATCTGTTCAGACACATGGTCAGCATTTGACAGAGTTTAGATAGGATTCAGTCAGATTCCACAAGCAGAGTCTTTAATAAAATAGCTTCATTCAGTCCCTTTTCTTTCTTTCTTTCTTTCTTTCTTTCTTTTTTTTTTTTTTTTTTTTGAGACAGAGTCTCGCTCCATTGCCGGGCGCCAGACTGGAGTGCAGTGGCGCGATCTCAGCTCACTGCAACCTCCGCCTCCTGGGTTCAAGCAATTCTCCTGCCTCAGCCTCCTGAGTAGCTGGGATTACAGGCGCGCACCACCACGCCCAGCTAATTTTTGTATTTTTAGTAGATACGGGCTTTCACCATGTTGGCCTGGACGGTCTCCATCTCCTGACCTTGTGATCCGCCCGCCTTCATTCAGTCCCTTTCTTAGGCCACACACTAAATTGAACCAACAAGTTCTGCCTTAGCATGATGTTGAGTTCTTTAGTTTATTTTACTGTTTATCTGGCTGACTGTTTTTATAATAGAAATAAGCTAGACAAGAGCCTAGAGAGTATTTTCTGCACAAAATTACTCTACTGCCACTAGTCTTGTGTCATAATTAAAACTGCCACATTTAATTGTCCCATTAATTTATAACGTCCATGATGTGATTAGTCCTTTATATCATTTGTGCATGTCTTTACGTGAATAAGTAATAGAGAGCAGGGATCTTTAAAAAATATGAGAAAGCAGTATATGTAACGAAACTCCCACTCCCCCACCAAAAAGGGTGTAAGCAGAGAATATGCTAGTAAGAAACATTAAGAGAATGCACATCTGAACTAGTGAATTTTTTTTTTTTTTTTTTTTTTTTTTTACTTAGCGTCACTTAATAGCACTTATGACAGTAAGAAATTGCACTTTACTTTTAAGAGTATATTCTGTTGATGACAAATGACATTTATTTCAAGCTTGAAGAGAGTAAATTATAACAGAAACCAATTCCCGGAATGAAATTTTTTACAAATATATTAAAAGGGAAATGAGATTATGCTAATTTTTCAAAATGTAGTAATATTTATCTCTAACAAAATGAAAAAAACAGTCACCAATAAGCAATGGGCATGAACTGGCTTACAACATAATTGTATAACCAGTAGTCATGCAATGTTATGCTCATATACTTGAAAATAACTATATTTTATAGCATAATTTATGTTGTCTAAGTATTTTCTACCTAATTGTTCATCTTCGTCCTATTTGTACTATAAATATCTAAGAGGTATTTAAAAAATAATTATTTTCTTTTGATGAGCAGAAGGTGCCTGTAAAACAAACATGAGATAAATAATGAATCCTAAGCTTATGATTTTGTCAACTCCATGGTAAATATTGTTAAAGCAAGCAGTAATGTCAACAAACTACAAAATCTGTTGACATTAGTAGTTTTTAAATTGTCATTTGTAGTTTGATTAACCTGATAGAATCAGGAGGACCATCAAAGTCTGCTAGGGACAATTGGATGTGTGGACATCATGTTTACATTTTGCATATTTTTAGAGACATTTTAATAAAAGGGTATTGCTTCCCTAAATTACTTAAATGCAGCTTAATTTGAACTAATTTTCTAGCAGTTGAGCTAAGGTGAATCGGTGCCAAGCTACTCTTATATTTAATAGCCTCTGGGACACTGGGATCTAACTTCCCAGTGGATCATCCTCTGAAGGACTGAAAATGTTGTAGTAAATTTTATTTTCCTAGTACAAAACAAAATTCTAGAAGAATGGCTTCCAAACAGCAGGAACCTTTAATTAAATTAAAGCCCTGAGTCAAGAAAACAAATATCATCTGATTAGTATCAAGAAAAACAGGGTTTTTGAACTTTGGTTTAAAAATAAAATCCTGCCCCAAGACTCTGGGAATGAAAGTCAGAATATTTTAATGAATTTATGTACAATTATTCAAGACAAAATGCAAAATGAATGGGTCAAACTTACAGCAATTATAGTTTACTTCAAATTGGTGCTGATAGAATAAAACAAATTCGTTTTCTCCTGTTATTATTGACATTGTAGAAACATTGTTTTACATTTTTCCAATATGTAGTGAACAGGTAAGTACTAAAATTACTTTCTGTAGCTTAATGTGCCACATCATCTCTGATAGCTTTGAACATTAATAAAATATTTTAAAATTATCATGTTAATTTCTAATAAGGAAAATAATGAAAATATTTTATGTTTTGCTGTCCTCTTTAAACTTAAATAATAAAAATTTATAATCTAAAGAACTTAGTTGATATAAAATTTTCTTTATTCTAAAATTTTATGTGTTCTTTTGACTGCTATTTTAATGAGAGGATTGACAATTGTCTTAATCTTGGTTTTTGAATGACAATTGTAATCTCTAATTTTATCCATTTTGGTGGTCATAAAAAGATATATTCACAACATAAACAAACAGTAGTTACATAGGTAGCACATAAAGGAAATATGGACTATAATTACTTTTTTGTTCCTTGGAATACACGATGTTAAAATCAATTTCATTCAGGCCATTGGACATTCATCTCAGCATGATTTTTCAATTTTATAAGCAGCGGGAGACTTAACAAGAGATAATGAAGTAAAACAGGACCATGAAATCACCAGCTACATTATTTTATTTTTTCTTTTGCTATTTAATTTCAAAAGTAAATGCTCTGAAAGCTCTAAGCAGGATTGAAATTGTACAATTCCTAAGCAACCATGCTTCATTTATGTTTTATATATAGTCAATGCTTAATCTTTTCTTTTATTTAAGAAACTTTAAAACATTGAAAAATAGCAAATAAAAATATAAATTTATGGATAAAAATGGATTGTGTGAATTTCCCAAGGTTTTAAGCAAATTGATTTATTCACTAGATTAAATTTGATAATAAAATACAATTCCGAGTCAAGGTTTTGATTCATAGAAATATCTTTCAGGTCTCTCTGGAGATAGTCACCCTGAACTATTTGGCCCCTTCAGACAATACTCAAAAGATTGACCTTTTATTAGATATGGATGTGGCATTCCACCTACTTTGTTACATATTCCTAGCCTCCTGATCTTCTTCAGATCATTCTATATACAAATAGTCCCCAGTTTATGGTGGTTCAACTTAATGGTTTTTCAACTTTGCAAAGAATTTATCTGGTTTTAACCCCATTGTAGAAGTCAAGGAGGATCTGCATAAATCTCTTAAAATATCACTTAGCCAAGCCATCCTATATGTCATATGTATTCCCCTAGCTTTTGATGATAAGTTCCTATTTATTCTTTATATTTCAATACAAATTTAATTTTCATTGTTAAATGTATCAGTATATTATCCATTATATTTGTAATATGGGATGCTCACATTACGAAATTACTTTTATTATTCAAGTAATTTTTACTTAATGTGCTATATATTCTTTGAGAATAGAACATGCCTTCAACCTTATGTAGAATATTGTGCAATAGAAGTAAAAATGAACTCTAAAAGTAAGCCAAATGTATAATTTTATATTTTATAGAAGCAACATTAAATAGGTAAAAACAAAATTAAGTTAATTTTAATTATATATTTTACTTAATATATCCAAAATATAATTTCAGCATATAACAATATAAATATTAACAAGACGTTTTATTTTTAAAAATCTAAGTCTTGAAAATACGTTTTTTGTTTTGCTTTGTGTTGTTTATTCTCTTGAAGCACATATCAATTCTAATTGGCCATAATCAAAGTGCTTGAATTGCCTCATAAGACTAGTAGACACCGTATTGAACAGTATAGATAAAGAATGGCATCTGGACATATAAGGTGCTTGTTAAAGTGATGAATTATTTTGTGTTTGTATGTGTGCACGTGCACATATATATGAAGTAAAATAAATTATTAAAACACCTAATACAATATTGCAATAAACAGATACAATCAAATAAATAGCCATAGAAAGGGAATGTAATAGGAAAAGCTAGAACATGTGTTTGAATAGAGAAGTATACCGAATAGCTGATTGAAAGCACATGAACGTGAATAAATGAACCAATATTTAAGAAGTGAGAAAAAAATTATTTTATAACATATCTGGGCAAATAGTCTTAATAGACATTTCTCAAAAGAAGACATACAAATGGTCAACAGGTATATGAAAAGGGCTCAACATCACTAATCACCAGTGAAATGCAAATTAAAACCCCAATGAGCTATAATCTATCATCTACTGGAATGGCTATTAGCAGAAAGACAAAATATAACAGGTATTATCAAGGGTGTAGAGAAAAGCGAGCACTTGCACTGCTGGTGATGATATAAATTAGTGTAGCCATTATGAGAAACAGTATCAAGGATCTTCAAGAACAAGAATAGAATCAGAAATTTCACTACTGGGCATATATTAAAAAGAAATGGAATGAGTATGCGAAGAGACAGCTGCTCTCACATGTTTATTGTAGCATTGCTTACAATAGCCAAAATAAGGAGTACACCTAAGTGTTCATCAATGAAAGAATGAGGAAAATGGTATATTTACCACATTCACCATAAAAAGAATGAAATCTTGTCATTTCCAACAACATGGATGATCCTAGGAAGACTTTATTGTTAAGTGAAATAATCCAGGCACAGAAAGACAAATACCACAGGATCTCACTCATATGTGGAATCTACAAAAGTTAATCTCAAAGAAGAGGAGAGTAGAATGGTGATTAACAGAGGCTGGGTTGTTGGGGAGAAGTGTGGAGATCTTGGTCTATGAATACAAAATAGTGAACAGAAACAATCAGCTCAAGAGATCTATGGTACAACTTGGGGACCATTGTTAATAATATATTATATTCTCAAAAAAATGCTAAGAGAGGGAATGTAAAGAGTATTCACTACAAAAACAACAGTTATGTGAGATAATATTTATGCTAATAAGCCAGATTTCGTTATTTTACAATGTGCATATAATTCAATACATCAAGTTATACACAGTAAATGTAAATTTTCTGTCAATGTAACATACAAAATAAAAAATAAATCAATGCCTTAACTACATAACTGAATCAAGCCATTTGTTCTCATATTTTTTATGCTTTCTCATTAATAGAATTATAAGAGAAAGAAACCTCATTTGAATTAATAGTTTAAAAATTTAATTACATCTGATAGAATGTTTACTGCAAAAATGTTAAAATATACAAGTTGCGAAGACGTGAAGAAGGGGGATCCCCTTCTACGCAAATGGTGAGAATGTAAATTGATTGCAGCTTTCATGGAAAACAGTATGGAGGTTATTCAAAAAATTAAAAATATCCCACTTTGGGGATATATTCAAAGAAAACAAAATCAGTATATTGAAGAGATATCTTCACTCTCATGTTTATTGCAGCATTATTCATAATAGACAAGATATGAAAAAAAACCTAAATGGCCGTTTGATAATTAAATTAAGGATAAATAGATAAAATTTAATACTATTTTGACATGAAACAGAAATTTCTGCCATTTGTGACAACACAGGTGAAACTTGAGGCCATTAGACTAAGTGAAAGAAGTGAGACAGACAAAGGCAAATACTGTATGATATCACTTACATGTGAAAACTAAAAACGTTGAATTTACAGAGCGCCAGAGTAGAATGATTATTGCCAGGGACTGGGGAGTGGGGAAAATAGAGAGATGTTGGCTAAAGAGTACAAATTTTTACTTATAAAATGAGTGGGTTATGGGGATCTAATGTATACCATGATGACTGTAGTTAAAAATGCTGTATTGTATACTTAAAATTTGCTCAGAGAATAGACCTTAGGGAGGAAGGCAGCAAATCACACTACCATGTGTGTACCTATGCAACAATCTTCCATGTTCTTCACATGTACCCCCAAACCTAAAATGCAATTAAAAAAAAAATGTTACTACCTGAAAAAAAAAATAAAAAATAAAATAAATAAAATAAATGTTTTCAATACAAAAGAAAAAAAGTAACTAACTAGACTGTGGCAATCATTTCATTATAAACATTATATACATATGAATATATGTTCACATATGTATAATATGTAAAATCCTCATGTTGTATAGCTTAAATTTATACAATTTTATTTGTCAGGTATGCCCTTATGAAGCTGCAAAAAATAAAATAAATAAAAATAAAGTAAATCATCCACTTTCTATTTAAGGGTAAGTCAATAGATCTTATTTTTTATCTTTTTAATTTATAAATGAATTGCTTGCGTCAATTGCTTGCTAAGAATATCCATTGGAATTTTTTTTTTTTAATATGGGACAGTACAGGGTGGGGAGTTGGGGGAGGTATCGCATGGGGAGGGATACCATTGGAATTTTTATAATGAAAAGTCCACAATTATAACACCAATTCAATAATTATTCATAACAATAATATGAATATAAAATGCAAGAGTTGAATTTTATTACAAATGATTTCAAAAGCTATAAAAAATGTTGCTGAATTATAGTCACACACCAGCTAAATAAGTGGAAAGATGTCTGCCAAAATATTATGCAAATATCTTTTTGTGACATGGGATTAAATTCTCATTGTCTCAAGGAGAAAAAAGAAACTACCTCAAACCATTACACTGCATGAGGATGACATACTCTAAAAAAAAAATCATTAGAATTCCCAAAATACAGCTTTAATGGTGACAAAATCACTAATGTGAAAGATGCATATCAGAAATTTTAACTAAAAACATTTCATTAAATGAGAATATAAACAAAAATATTTCAGTGTAAATATATTTTTGGACTGCACATTTTAAATATGTACACAATAATTAATATGTTTGATGTTATAATTATGTAATTAAATAGTTCATCTATATTTTTAATAGTTTACATTTATCATTTGTTCCCTCCAAGTAAAACAATGTTTAAAAATATTCTTGTTAAATTAGGGGGTTATGAATTATTCAGAATTGTTTTAAAAGTATGCACAAAAGAAGTTACTTTATGTTTAGAGATGTTTAAATGCATGCACATAAATCAACTAGTCCTAATATAAGTCAGAGCCTAAACAGAAAAACAAAAACAATTATGACTAGTTCAAAGAAAGAAAATTCAATACAGTAATTTAATTAAAATGATAAAAAGTGGACCATCAGTTAGTGATTAAATCAAATAAAGCTGGGAACAAAAATAATGGTAGGTACCTGATGGTATATGGAATAATGGAAGACATGTGTATCCACTGTTTGAGACAGACACTGCTAAGGGTAGAAAGTGAGAGACAAATACCTCGATTTTTCCCTTCTTTGAATTTTGCCTTTTAAGTCTTCTTCAATATTACCCATTGTTTAAATTCAAATTGAGTCTATACACGAGGATGAAGGAATGGGAGGCCAAGACTCTACCCTATGAAACAGAATAACAAAAGGAAAATGGGCAATATATATTAATCAAAGATCAGATATTAACCAAAGTACATACAACCATTTCGATATGAATTTTATTTTAAAAAACTAAAATTCTAATGCATATACCTCATAAAAACTAGAGAAACAGAATTTATTTCAAATTAGAAGCAGAGCTGTTTTAGCAGTCACTAATGATTGTCTCATTTCTTATTTTCCTTGAAACTACTTATGATGATATATGAAAGTTATATTTAAAAATAACAATCATAATATTATGTTTAAAATAATTATTTTTAAAAAAATGAAATAAATTTTCACTAAATATAAACATAATATTGCTTGTTGAGAAAAATAATCTATAACTTGCTAGATATTAACTCATTTAAAGAATAACTCAATATCAAGTCCCTTTAATAATTATTATTATGCATAGTTCTAAAAAAATAGTAGTTTCTAGGCAAAGATAACAGAGATCAATGTTTCTTATTACACTGAACATTATTTCTTTTGCAATCTCAAGTTTAATCAAGATCCTGCGTAGCCATGGCTTTAGCTAAAAAATACTTAAGAGGAACTCCAAATTTTCTAGGGAATAGGAACCAAATAATTTAAATATTATACTTTATATAATAATCTAATAAAAATGCTGAAATTAAATGAAGATTGTAATACTATTTGTTGGTGGATAGAGGGGAAAATTGAAAGTAAAATGGGAACTGTTGTGGGCAGGATAATGGCTCTCCCCAAACATATTCATATCGTAATCTCCTAGTTCTAGTGTCCTAATTCCTGAAACCTGTGAATACATTATCTGACATGACAAAAAGAACTTTCTAGATGTGATTAAGAACTTTGAGATGGGTTGATTATTCTGGATACCATATATGGGATCAATCTAATTACCTGGGTTCTTAAAATCAGAGATTCTTTCCCAGTTGTGAGCAAAGTAAAATGTGACTATGGAAGGAGACTATGAGAGAGGCAATTTTGCTGGTTTGAAGATGGAGGAAAGAGTTTAGGAAGGTGGAAAAGGCAAGAAAATCTGTTGTAATGCTAGAGTCTCCAGAAAGAATTTCAGCTTTATTTACACATTAGTTTAGTAAGACCTGTGTCTGACTTCTACAGAACTTGATGTAATAAACTGGTGGTTTTAAGTCATTAGTTTGTGGTTTGTTTCAACAGCTATACAAAACCAAGACAAAAAATATTGCAAAAATGCCTAATGTAGTGTAGGCAGGCAAAATTTCATTTGTAAAGGTAATATTCAAGCTTCATCTTTACAGGAAAGTGGAAATTAGCTAGCTATCAAGAATTACTGTCCAAGACAGAATAACATAAGTGAAGACCAATATATCAATATATGAAGCTTTCTTTAGACATTGGGGAGTTTAGAGCATGCTACCTTGTTATGTGAGAAAACAGCACAAGCAGGAACACCTCTCTCATGTTCTCCTAGTTTTTCTAATCTGAAGCAGCTCATAAGACCCTAATTTGAGAGGTATTTTCCCTATACCCAGAGGAAAGGAAGATACTTATATGAAGAACGAGAAATACAGAGAAAAATCTGAACAAAGAGCCTTAATTATTTCCTTCCACCTTTATCATCATCCTTCCTTTGTCCAATTATATGCCTCCACAACAATACACCTTTCCATCAAATCTAAGCATTAAAAAAACAAGTTTACCTATTTATTTGTATCTTCTTTTAAGAGTTCCTCTGTTATAGAAAACTTATAATACTTCAAAGAATTGGAAAAAACTAATTTAAATTTCATATGAAATGAAAGAAGAGCTCACATAGCCAAGACAATTCTAAGCAAAAAGAACAAAGCTGGAGGCATCACATTACCTGACTTCAAACTATATTACAATGCTACAGTAACAAAAACAGTGTGATACTGGTACCAAAACAACTATATAGACCAATGGAACAGAACAAAGGCCTAAGAAATAACACTACACATCTACAACCATCAGACCATTAACAAACCTTACAAAAACAAGCAAAGGAGAAAGGATTCCCTATTCAATAAATGGTGTTGAGAAAACTGGGTAGTCATATGCAGAAAGCTGAAAGTAGATCCCTTTTTACAACTTATACAAAAATTAACTCAAGATGGATTAAAGACTTACATGTAGACCTAAAACCATCAAAACCCTAGAAGAAAACCTAAGCAATACCATTCAGGACATAGGCATGGGCGAAGACTTCATGACTAAAACACCAAAGCAATGGCAACAAATGCCAAAATAGACAAATAGAATGTAATTAAACTAAAGAGCTTCTGCACAGCAAAAGAAACTATCATCAGAGTGAACAGGCAACCTACAGAATGGGAGAAAATTTTTGCAATCTATCCATCTCACAAAGAGCTAATACCCAGAATCTACAAAGAACTTAAACAAATTTACAAGAAAAAAACCCCAACAGAAAGTAGACAAAGGATATGAATAGACACTTCTCAAAAGAAGACATTTATGAAGCCAAGAAACATGAAAACCTGCTCATCATCACTGGTCATTAGAGAAATGCAAATCAAAACCATATTGAGATACCATCTCACCCAGTTAGAATGGGGATTATTAAAAAGTCAGAAAACAACAGATGCTGGAGAGGATGTGGAGAAATAGGAACATTTTTATATGGTTGGATGGAGTGTAAATTAGTTCAACCATTGTGGAAAACAGTGTGGTGATTCCTCAAGGATCTAAAACTAGAAATGCCATTTGACCTGGCAATCCCATTACTGGGTATATACCCAAAGGATTATAAATCATTCTGGTATAAAGACACATGCACACACATGTTTATTGTGGCACTATTCACAACAGCAAAGACTTGAAACCGTCCCAAATGCCCATCAATGATAGACTGCATAAAGAAAATGTGGCACATATACACCATGGAATACTACGCAACCATAAAGAAGGAGGAGTTTATGTCCTTTGCAGGGACATGGATGAAGCTGGAAACCATAATTTTCAGCAAACTAACACAGTAACAGAAAAGGAAACACTGCATGTTCTCACTCCTAAGTGGGAGTTGAACAATGAGAACACATGAACACAGGAAGGGGAACATCACACACCAAGGCCCATCCTGGGGTGGGGTGCTCCTGGAGGGGATAGCATTAGGAGAAATACCTAATGTAGATGATCGGTGGATGAGTGCTGAAAAACACCATGGCATGTGTATACGTAAGTAACAAACGTGCATATTCTGCACATATACCTCAGAATTTAAAGTATAATAACACAATAAAGAAATCTTAACAATGAATGTATTTGTATGCTTTTTTCTTGTTAACTTTTCCTTTTTATAGAGGCCTCAGCCATGCACCTAATGATGTGCAGGAAAAGACATTTTTTCATCTGCTATGTGGATAGCCTGAATTTTCCTAGGGCAATGAATTTTCCACAGATAAATAGAATGAATAAAATATCATTTCTGAAATGTCACTAATACTCTAATGAGATAAAGATACAATGGAGCAAAGATGCAAGGAAGCAGGAAACCATTTAGGATGATACTAAAGTAATATCAAAGTATATAGTGTCATGGACTAAGGGAAGTGAGAGTGGAAAAGAAGAAAGACTAAGGAAGTAGAGATATCCAGGAAAAAGAGTTATCAAGCCAAGGCATGGTAACTGAGTTATATTGGTTGAAGGGGCAAGAAACAATCAAATGCAAATCCCAGGTTTCTGTCTAAAGGAGCTCAGCATTGTTTAGTGTCATACACTGAGTTTGGAAGCATATGAAGTTAAAATGCAAAGAGGAGATAGTGAGTTTATCTTTGGATATATTGAAATTATGATTTTGTGCTAGAGCTCCAATTGTGTATTTTAGTAAACAACTTTACATATGTGTTTTAAACACAAGAAATATATTAGGGTGCGTATTTATGTTGTAAAATTATTTTGGTTATATGGCCATGATATGTGGATGTCAAATGAAGCCAAGAAAGAGTGGATAACAATTCCAAAGGAAAAATCAGTCCTAAAATATATACCTAAGAAATATCAGTTTTAATAGCCAGTTGGTGGAGAAATATCTAACCAAATAAATCTCCAAGAAAGAAAGTGACATCCAGAAAATATTGCTAGGAAGTGTAAAGAATGTAAATTTACAAAATCTAGCTCGAATAAAAGAAGGAGTGGAATCAGGAGGATCCATTACTCAATCTCAAGTCATACTTCAGTGTATATCCAGATTTTGATGTGTTTAGTAAACCTGTTATAAATTGTATAGTCTTTTATGATCTATATGCACACATAGGTGAATGATGTTTAATAGATTCTTATGTGTATATAATAAATAACTCTTTATAAGTAGCAATTAGTTTTTATTTTATTTAGAGAAATGAACCTCTCTGAATCTCAGCTGGCATTCATGGATCCACAGAAGAAATATTTAATTCTCATGACACTTTTAGGTTTGGTTCTAGAACAAGATTTACAGAAAGAAAATCCCAGAAATCTTACCATAGGAGACAAACATTAGAAATGAAATTAAAAGTTACCACTATGATCAAACTACTGATACATACAGCAATATGGATGAAACTCAGAAACCTAATACTGTATAAAAGAAGGTGGACCCAAAAGGCTACAAGCTGAATTATTCCACTTATTTGATATTTGGAAAAGGCAAAAACATGGAGACTAAAACTGAATCAGGGCTGGAGACAGGTGGTATTGATTCACTGCTAAGGAACATGAGGGCATTATTTGGGGTGATGAAATGTTCTGTATCTTGATTATGAAGATGATTGCACTCATAGAACTATATCTAACTGCATGACTAATTTTATTATGCTTTGGTAAAACCTACTTTAAAACTATGAATAAATAAGCTTTTGTAATAATGAAAAGCTTATTGAATAAACTATGAATAAGTAAGCTTTTGTAATAATGAAAAACTTATTGATAAACTGAATGTTCCTAACACAAACCTGATTATATACATTTGTTAAATTACTAAATGATATATTTTTAAAGAGATCAGATTTTTAATGAACTACTGGTTTAATTATGTTAGAATATTTTTTAATGAGCAACTTGACTGCAACCTGTAAACATTTTGTAACTAATGTGCAAACTTCAAAACATGTTTGTCAAGTTCAGCTTGGCAATATGTACCCTATTAATTGATTTATTTAAATTGCCATTTGGTAACTGAAACCTATTTACTTTTGGATTTCCTGTAAGATAGATAGTTGACTTTGTGTAGATGAGTTTTGAAATTAAACACTAAGGAAATATTTTTAAACTAAACGCACACTCATACTTGTATAACGTTTTATCTACTTCCAATTTTAAGAGACTACTTATACTAAAATTTTATTTTTTAAGTTTTATTTTAGTTTCAGGATTACATATGCAGATTTGTTATATAGGTGATTTGCATGCCATGGTGGTTTGGTGTACAAGATATTTCATCGCTCAGGTAATAAGGATAATACCATTATTTCGAACTATACACTCCTTCCACCTTTCAGCCTCAAGTAGCCTCCGATGTCTGTTGTTCCATTCTTTGAATCCATGTCTACTCAGTATTTACTACTCACATATTAATGAGAATATGTGGTATTTGGTTTTCCATTCCTACATTAGTTGGCTTAGAAAAATGGCCTGCAGCTCCATCCATGTTGTTACAAAAAACATGATCTTGTACATTTTTGACTGTATAATACTCCATAGCGGATATCTACCACATCCATCATTGTTGGACATTTAGGTTAATTCCATGTCTTTGCTATTGTGAATATTGCTGTGATGAACATACATGTGTATGTGTCTTTATTGCAGAATAATTGTTTCTTTGGGTATAAGTTTCTTATAGATGCTGGATATTAGACCTTTGTCAGGTGCATAGTTCGAAAATATTTTCTCTTATTCTGTGCGTTGTCTGTTTACTCGGTTGATAATTTCTTTTGCAGTGAAGAAGCTCTTCAGTAAAATTAAGTCCCTTATGTAAATTGTTGTATTTCTTGCAATTAAATTTGGCACATGCATCATAAAATCTTTGCCAGGGCCTATGTGAAGAATGGCATTTCCTAGGTTTACTTCAAGGGAGTTTTTAGTTTTATGTTTTACATTTAAGTCTTTAATACATCTTGAGTTGAGTTTTTAAGATCTCGTAAAGAAGGGGTCCAGTTTCAATCTTCTGCATATGGCTAGCCATATGTAGTGTTTAGTTTGTTGAGGATTTTTTAACATGAAGGAATATTAAATTTTATTGAAAGCCTTTACTGCGCATATTGAGATTATCATGTGGTGTTTGCTATTCGTTCTGTTTATGTAAAGAATCACATTTATTGATTTGCATATTTTGAGACCAACTTTTCATCCTGGGGGATAAAACATACTCAATTGTGGTGTACTAGCTTCTCAATGTGCTCCTAGTTTTTGTTTGTTAATATTTTGTTGATGATTTTTGTAACTCTATTCATCAATGATATTGGCCTAAAGTTTTCCTTCCTTCTTCCTTCATTTCTTCCTTCCTTCCTTCCTTCCTGTCTCTCTTTCTGTCTTTCTTTCTTGTTTCATCTGCCAGGTTTTGGTATCAGTATGATGTTGTCCTCATAGAATGAGTTGGGGAAGTACATCTTTCACAATTTTTTCAAATATTTTCAGTAGGATTGATACCAACTCTCCTTTGATGTCTAATAGAATTTGGCTTTGAATCTATATTGTCCTGGGCTTTTAAAGGTTGACAGACTTATTATTACTGATTCAGTTTTGGAACTTACTATTGGTCTGTTTGAGATTTCACTTCCTTCTTGGTTTAATCTTGGGAAATTATCTGTTTTCAGAAATTATTCAATTTTTGGTGGGTTCTTTAGTTTGTGTGCATAGACATGTTTGTAATAGTCTCAGTGGGTTTTTTTGTTTTGTATTTCTGTGGGGTCAGTGGCAATGTCCCCTTTGTCATTTCTGATTACATTTATTTGGATTTTCTCTCTTTATCTTTCTTAGTCTAGCTAGTGGTCTATAAATTGTATTTACTTTTTCAAAGACAGCTTTTGTTTTTGTTGATCTTTTGTATTATTTTACCTTATGTTTCTCATTCAGTTTAGCTCTGATTGTGGTTATCTCCTGTCTTCTGCTAGCTTCTGCTTGCTTTCTTAGTTCCTCAAGGTGTGGTTAGGTTGTTAATTAGAGATCTTTCTAACTTTTAATACGGGCATTTAGTGCTATAAACTTTCATTTTAACACTGCTTTAGCTCTGTCCCAGAGACTCTGACACACTCTATCTTTGCTCTCACTAGTTTCAGAGAATTCCTTTATTTCTGCCTCAATTTCATTGTTTACTCAGAAGTGAGTCAGGGGCAGGTTGTTTAACTTCCACATAAGTGTATTGTGTTGGGTGATGTTCTTAATACTGATTTCTATTTTCACTGGGCAGTGTTCCAAGAGCGTGGTTGGTATAATGTTTTTGTAATTTGCTCAGAATTACTTTATGGCCAATTGTGTGGTTAATTTTAGATTATGTGCCATGTGCAGATTAAAAGATTGTATATTCTGTTGTTTTGGGGAGGAAGTCCCCCATTTGGTCAAGTGTCAAGCTTAAGTCATGAATATTGTTTTTAGTCGTCTGTCTTGATGATGTGTCTAATACTGTCAGTGGAATGTTGGAGTCTCTCACTATTATTGTGAGGTCATCTAAGTCTCTTAGGAACTTGTTTTATTTATCTGAGTGCTTCAGTATTGGATGAATATATCTTTAGGATAGTTAAGTCTTCATATTTTATTGAAACCACTGTAATTATGTAATTCCCTTGCTTGTCATTTTTTGATCATTGTTGAGTTGAAGTCTGTATTGTCTGAAATTAGAATTGTAACCACTCTGCTTTTCTTTGGTTTTCCATTTGCCGGAAAGATTTTCTCTATCACTTTACTTTGAGCCTATGAGTGTCATTATATATGAGATGAGTATTCTATAGACAGCTTGCTAATAAGCCTTGCTTCTTTATCTGATTTGCCACTCTATGCTTTTTAAATTTGGGACATTGAGCTGTTTACTTTGAAGTTACTATTTATATGATCAGATTTGATCCTGTTACGTTGTTAACTGGTTATTATGCAGGTTTGATTGTGTAGCTGCTTTAGTGTCACTGGTCTATGTACTTAAGTGTGTTTTGGTGGTGACCAGTAATAGTCTTTTGTTTCCATATTTAGCACTCATTTAAGGACCTCTTATATGACAAGTCTGATAGTGACAAATGCCTTTGGCATTTGCCTCTCTGAAAAGGATTGTATTTATCCTTTGCTTATGAAGTTAATTTGGCTGGATATAAAATTCTTGGTTGGAGTCTCTTTATTTTTTTTTTTTTAAGAATGTTGTATATACTATATGCCCCCAATCTCTTCTGACTTGCAGGGTGTGTGATGGAAGGTCCCCTACTAGCCTGATGAGATTCCGTTTGTAGGTGACCTACTACTTCCCTCTAGCTGCCTTTAGTATATTTTGTTCATGTTAACCATGGAGAATCTGATGACTATGTGTCTTGGGGATCATCATTTTCCATATTGTCTAACAGAAGTTCTCTCTACTTCCTGAATTTAAATGTTGGCTTGTCTAGTCAGGTTGGGGAAATTTCATGGATGATATCCTCAAGTACATTTTGTAAGTTGCTTGCTTTCTCTCCCTCTCTTTAAAGGATGTCAACGAGTCACAGATTTGGTGTCCTTAAATAATCTCACATCTCTTGGAGGGTTTGTTCATTCCTTATTACTATATTTTCTTAGATTTTGTCTGACTAATTTAGAGAATCAGTCTTTGAGTTCTGAGATTCTTGCCTCATTTTGGTCTTCTCTACAGTTAATATTTGCAATTGTATGTGGGTTCGCCACAGTGTAGAGACCCCTAAGAGTGTCTCTGCCATAATGTGAGCTTGAGCCCAGAAGCATTTTCCTCTCCTGGAGGCAGTCGAGCTATGGGAAAGCAGGAGCTGAAAGATGAATGATTTTGTAAAAGGTCATTTTAGACTCCGTGGCGCTGACACAATGGCTCGGTGAAGGCTGTGTGGTTTTACTAAGGCATTGTGTCTTATCTTGGTTCCTGTACTGGGCTAGTTTTGTAACTCTGTTTACCAAGTAATGTTTGAACCCTGTGATTATTCATGTGACTCTTGATGATTGTTGTTTCTAGGATTTATGGTGGGTTTAACCTGCAAAGAATGTTACTCTGTTAAATATAAAACCCTTACACAATAGATAAAGGAAGATCAACTGTAGTTTTGTATCAATTGTGGTTACTTTACGGCTCTTAGTTATATGCTTTTTTCTTAACTAATATTTTATCTTTTGTAACTTTCTGTTCCCTTTATTGTTTAAGCTGAAACAATGTAGATTGATGTCAGCCATTGAAAACTGACAGTATATATTGGGACCCTATGCACAAATAAAATTGCTGTTTAGGCATTGCTGTATGGGCATTGCTTACTAAGACCTCCAGACCCTACTTTTCTGTCATCTTCATTTTCCACGCACTCTCTCTTCCAGGTACTGGGACTCTCTCTTCCAGGTACTGGGACTCTCTCGCTGGCTCAGAGCTCCCCCAGCAGACGTGCTGTCCCGACAATTGTACTATGAAATTATTGTAGTGTGTTTTCCAGCTCTATCAGTTCATTTTAGTTCTTTTTTAAAACAGCTATTGCATCTTTCAGCTTCAGTATTGTTTTATTGTAGTTCTTAATTTCCTTGGATTGGGCTTCAACTTTCTCCTGAATGTTAATAATTTTATCCAGTTTGTGAATTTTATGTCTGTAGTTTAAGCCATTTTGGTTTGTTAAGAACCATTGCTGGGGGAACCAGGATGCTTGCTAGAAGGTAAGAAGATACTCTGGCTTTTGAGTTGCCAGAGTTCTTGTGCTGTTTTTTCCCCCATCTGTGTGGACTGATGTTTCTTGAATTTTTAAGTTGGTATCCTTTGGAAGGGTTTGGCTACTTTCATCTTCTTTGATGCCCTTCGGGGTTTTATTGTGGCATAGATTAGATTAAGTAGATTAGATTAAGCTGACTGGATTCATTTCTGGAAGATTTCAGGGGGCCAAGACTTAGCTTATCATTTCTGGCCTGTTTACTGTAACTCTGGAGAGCTGATACTGGTCTCCCCAGCTTTGTTCTTTCATATCTTGCAGTTAAAACATGCTGCACTGGAGGAGCCAAGGTGTTCCTGGTCTGCTGGCTTCCAAAATCCAATGGAGAGTGCCAGTCAAAGCATTTCATTTAGGTCATGGCAGTGGGGTCTGTGCTTCTTCACATGTGCTGGAATCCACAGTAGGTAGTAGGTGGCATATGCCTCGGCTGGGGTGGAACAACAACAAGAGTAGGTCAGAGGTGTTTTTGTATACATTCAGGCTGGTAGCAATGGTGTGGCTGGGTGCCAGCAGGTGTTGGGTGGCAATGGAGGCACCAGCATCTGCGGACATACTCCTGTGGTGGTGCATTTGGAGCAAGGTACTTGCAGGAGCGAGTGCACTGGTGTTCATTCATGCACTTGTGCCAGCAGTGGCAGTAGAATGGCAAGAGTGGGACACCAGTGGTAGGGATTCTGGCATCTGTAAACAGCACTTGTGCCACAGTAGAGAAGGTATGCCCACATATTAGTGGCATGGCACACTGGCAGTCTTGAGCAGAATGTTGTGGTGTGCACATGCATATGTGCCATTATTAGAGGATAGACAAAGTCACCCACACACATGTACTGTCAAAGTTGTTGTTGGAAGGGTCCATGGGTGAGTATATGCCAGGTAAGTGGAAGGGGGAAGCTACACTGAGGATAGGCTGTGAGGTGCTGGTTACATCAAAGATGGCTGCTAGCTGGAGCTCTCCAGTGGTTAAGTGTGGTCTGCAAACAATAGAGCTATGATGAAGACCTTTAGGACGTACTCTGGTTGGTCATTCCGTTGTAACTGAGCGAGTTAGAAGGAATGCGCCATGCTCTGAGTTTCAAATTAAGAGTACTATATTAATTAGCCAGTGACCGAGAGACAGCTAACACTTAAAATTCTCTCAGCCCCGAGAAAGGGGCTTGATTTCCCTTTATATCTTGATTTAGGTAGGGGAGGGAGAGCCTAGCTGAAGCAGAATTTTACAGAAGCAGAACGAGCAAGTTTAGTAACCAGGGGGGGGAGGAGGTTTCCAGGATTGTTGTTTGCTAAGGGTATTTCCAAACAATCACCAAGGGGGGTTCAAAGAGTGTTATTCACAATAGCAGGTGTGCTTGCCAAGCAGGATATCATTACATTGGTTATATGGAAGGATAACACAGCGTCAGTGTGGCCCAGTTATGCACCCAAGGGAGACACGGCAGGGAGGGAGAGGCAAAAATGGATCTTACAGCTAAGATGGAGTCAGTTAGGCTATCACAATCCAAGGCTACAGTGCAACAGGCATGGCCAGGCTGGGGACCCAGCAGAGGCTGACAGACAAAGAGGGGTGCTCTCAAATTGGACTGGCCTTTACCCATGGGCAAGAGTGCCCTGATTCTCCAGGTCCAACAACCTCCAAAAGGCTAACGTCACCTAGAAGAACTTGGGGAGCCTTGGGGGGGGATGCGTGTCTGTTGCCATGCTTTACTGCAGCCATTTCTGTGCCAAACCCTGTGGGCTATGTATTAGGCTGCAATCCTGCCCGAGCTACCTTTCTAAGCAGCTCTCCCTGCCAGCTAAAGTGTCTGTGGAGGTCATGGGGTCTTTTGCCCCTAGGAGTCTGGAGGTCCATGGCAAAAGCGGGCCACTGCCATCTCTTCACTTCACCTCTTCTCCAAGAGTCACTGTGGGCCAGAAGTAGGTGTCTATGTTGGACAGCCCCTCATAGTGTTCTCAGCTTCTTTCCGTCCATTATCTGCATCCTCCCTCCATCCATTCTCAGTGCCTCTCTCTGTATATCTACCATGAGTGTGCCTGTCTTCTCAGTGTCCCAGTCCACTGGTGGTAGATGTGTCTTCTCAGGTTTCTTGGCTCTCTCTGCTTGCTGTGTCTTTCTCTCCTTGCTGTGTCTTCTCAGCTTTCTTGGCTCTCTCTGCTAAAAGTTCAGCAGATATAATGTCAGACTTTACCTAAACATAACGCTTTATGATAATTTTGAATATATTTACAACAAATTACATCCTAGAGTCATTGTTCAAATGATATAAATGCTATTAAGAGCTTCAGTATGCAATAGTTTCACCAGATAAAACACTTGATAATTATATATAAATTTCACTATTAACTATAGTATACTATACTAAAATTTTCCCTTTAAATAGACTAGCCATTTAAGAGGAATGCTTTCCACATTTATTGTTACAATAGTTATATACATGGTTACACAAATGCACACTTATGAATCACTGTATTTTTCCATTTAATGAACAGACTATAGTTACAACTATTTGTTACTACATTCTAACTGATTATGGTTGATTATAAATCATAATTAAATTGCTGAAAATTTGGATATAAGTATCTGTGTGCATTGGGAAGGATTATATAAGAGAGGACTCTGTTATATTCTTTATATACCAATGTGATTTGTGTGAATTAGTCACTAATTGGTTAACAAGATCAAGATGTCTATTACAGAACATTTTATTTGAATTTATCTATTCTGGTAATTTGTCTCTATATTAAATTATTGTTTAAATTCACAAACAAATTTGTGATGACTTTAAAAATTCATGTTCATTTCTTTTCTCTTTTATTCTTTTATTGAGTGCATTACCCTACTGTAGAAAGATGCCCAGAGATCTTGCACCAAGGAAAGAAACAACAACAAAACATACTTAACTGAACTAATATTTATCTAACTTCCAGTAAATTTATGAGTTTGTACATTTTAGCATTGCATTATGCATTCTTTATTTTAATTTTGCCTCTCATTCCTACCTGTAGAAATGTGAATTATTTGAACGTAGGAGCCTCTATATCCCTCATGTTTTTGTACCGTCTCGGGTATAATAGTTGATGCTTAATACATATATAAAAGTAAATAAATACAGTGCCTAAGCAATATTTTTAGTTTTAGTTCTGAGACATTAAAAGTGTTTCTTTTGGTATGAATTATGCTCCTTTATAATATTTTTAAATATGTAATTCATATAGTCACACACACACAAACAGATTCAGAGTTTACTTTAAAACTTCAAGCAAGTTATGGTTTAGGGATTATTTGCAGAAGATTTGCTTATAAATTGCAATTAATTATGAATGATATTTTGCAAAAGTACCTTGTTAAGAGCTTTTTAAATGGCCATTCAATGGCCAAATAACAAATTCAATGAAACATAATTTGTTGTATCACATTAAATTATTTATAATTTTTGCAATTTGTAATCTCTGTGTAACATGTTTTGCACAAATAATATTTCAATTAAAATCTCATTTTTAAATTATTAAAATTTATTTTACATATTGCATGTAATAAATTGGAAAATTAAATGCATATGTACATAAATAGATAAATGTGTGCATTTCATATCAAAAAATCCCAAATCAATACCACAAATACAAATATTAATTTTTCTCCATTTATAATATGTAATCTTAAATTCCCCTCTCTAATCCTCCCTTCCACATAAATGTTATTTATTTATTCATGAAGGTATCAAATATTTTTCAATATCTCCTCTCTAGGAGATATTGAGCATAGACTAATTATAAGATAAATGCATTTGGTATTTTCTTTATGGTCAGTACCATATATATAGAAACCACAACATCGCTACATCATGGCAATGATTCTGAATTTATTTTGTAGGGAAAGGCAATAAAATATTAATAACTTGAGAGTAAAACATAGTTTGAAAAACAAAAGTGAAATATTAAATGAATGGTTCAATTATAGAGATTAAGATTAAATATGGATTAAAGGGAAGGTATCAGTTTATGTAGCATTGGTACATATCACTCAGTAGCACTCTTTTTCTATATTCAGTTGTTGAAGCCAGAAATCTGAGCACCAAAACTGTCCTTGCTTTTACTTATATAACCCATTTCCAATTAGCCATGCGTCTTGTCAATTCTACCATCATAAAAAACATATTTATGAAGAGTTCCCTTCTCTACCTTTGATTTCCTTAATGTTCAGCTGATTAAAAAAAAAAGAAAGAAAGAAAAGAACTACACCTACACCATCCAAGAGTTGGATTTTTGGAAGCATAAAAAAGATTTATAGACCACTAGCTAGATTAGAAAAGAAAAAAAAAAGAAGATCCAAATAAGAAATGACAAAGATAACAGTACAATAAATCCCACAGAAGTACAAAAGATCTTGAAGACTGTTATGAACACCTCCATACACACAGATTAGAAACTCTAGAGGAAGTATCCAAATTTCTGGAAACACACAACCTTCTAAGATTGAAATAGGAAGAGAGTGAAAACCTGAACAGACATATAAGAAGTTCTGAAACTGAATAAATAATTAAAAAAACCTACCAACCAAAAAAATTTTAAAAAGCCCTGAACCAAAGAGATTCACAGCCAAATTCTACCAGACATATAAAGAAGAACTGATGCTAATCATGTTGAAACTATTCCAACAAATGGAGGAGGTTCTTCTCCCTAACTCATTGTATGAAGGCAGCATCTTCCTTATACCAAAAGCCAGCAAGCCAACAAAGAAACAATATAAAACGAACACATCAAGCCAATAGTCCTGATCAAAATAGGTGCAAAAATCCTCAACAAAATACTAGCCGTGTAAAAAACCTGCATATGTATCTCCTGAATCTAGAAAAAGTTGAAAGTATTCAAAAACAAAAACAAAAACATTTATTTCTCACTGAAAGACCTTCAGACGACATATTTCTTATCTTCTTAGCTGGGATCTGTAGGATTTGATTCCACAATGCTGGTTGGATTCACATCTGTTTAACATATTCTTCAGTCTAGATGGAGAAGCTTGCTAGCACGTGATCTTCTTATGGTGGATGAAGAACCACATGAAGGCAAGTGGAAATCTATAATATTGCTTAAGATACTGGTAATAAACTAGCACATTGTTGCCTTTCTTACATTTGCTTGACTAAAGCAAGTCCTATGACCAACCTCAATATCAATTACCAGGGAAAATGTACTTCACTAGCTTAAGCGGAAAAAATTCCAAAGTCACATGTCTGGGGGAATGAATGTATAATTCTAATGACACAATCTCAGACTAGCTTGAAAGACACTAATACTTCCTCAGCTAAATTAATAAGCTTTTCCTGTTGTTCTAAGCTACCACTTCCAATCACCAGTTAACAATTATTTTTGACACCTCTTTGACCGCCAAAATTTTAAAACTCAAAATTGTCTAGGGTACTACCCTGCTTAAAAATAATTTAATGAGTTGCTATAATATTTAGGATAATGTTGGACGTCACATCATCTATAAGGTCTTTTAGTATCTGGTCTTGTTTATCTTTCTATTTTCTTCCTCTTAATCCAACCAACTCTTCCATAAATACCCTCCTTCCTCTGACACTTCATTTTAATTGATTCTGCTTCATTTATTTTATCATAAAAGTTAAGCTTCTCCTAAGCTAGGAAGACTTTATATGACTCTTTTCTAATCTAAATTATGAGCTTCTTTGACATTCACTTATATCATGTAGTTTTCATGCCTTTTTCATAAGACATATCACAATATATGTAACAGTATACAGCTGTACTTCTCTTACTCCAACACTAGGTTATAATAGGCTGTACATTATTTTAAAGCAGGATATATACATTTTAAATTCTCTGAAACTGATATAGAGCACATAATAGAAAAAAAATTATTGCACCTTTACTAAATACACTACAAGTAACCAAACTATGAGCTGTATTGGCTACAAAACTGAACAACACAAGTACTCTATCCTCAAGAAGTTTGCAATATAGTAGGGATAATAAAAGTCATAAAATGTTGTAAAGTAATAAGTTTATATTAATGGTACAAATTAATTAAGTGTGTATGTTATGCTGTGTGTTGTTTGTTAGCATAAGACTATTGTTATATGGATTATTGCTTAGATAGTTGTTAGATATTTTATGTGGAGTGGTATGTCACTAGCTTTCTTTTAATCAGATAAATGAAAATTATCGAAATTGTGCTCTATAAAAATTAATGTGTGATAACATGCAGAATAAATTGAAAGATACATTTAGGGAATAGTTGAAACTATTAACAAATTAAGCAAATATTCTAATCATAGGCCCACACTCTTCAGTGCATGCTAATTTTGAAGGATTCATAGACTGATGAAATCCATAGAATATAAGCAATGGAAAGGATATTAGAGATGATCTCATACAATTGCCTCAATTTATTTTTTATGCTCTTGAGGTTCAGTTTTGCTATGTGTCCCATACCAGCTTCATGAAATTTTAACTTTTGAAATGAAAATACTAGGTCAAGCCCCTAGATAACTTCAAAAGCAAAATAATGAAAATACACACTGACTTAAACCAAATATTATCATAGTATAAAAGGTATTTGTCAACTAATAATCTTTTGTGCAGAAGAATTACGAATAAAATATGTAGATACTCCATCCTAAAGAGCCAGAAGCATAACTCCTCATTGTTAAGTGTAGGTGCACATAAAGAGTTTTTTTTCAAAGAGATCATTATAGAAACAGTGGCCATAAAGGAGAATAGAACTCCACAGTGGAGAAACCTGAAAAATAACCAATGTCAATGACAACAATCACAAATCATGTTGATAACATGTACCGTTGATATAATGTGATAAATTTGACACATATGTGATATTCCTCCGACAAACCTATACCTCTAGTCTAATGATGAGTTAAAATGTTGGACATATTCTAATAAAGAGGCATCCTGCAATATACTTGACTGATATTTTTTAATATGTCAAGGTCAACAAACCAGAAAATTATAAAAAACTGTCAAAGCCAAGAGAAATTGATAGAATCATGGAAATTAGTATAATGTAGCACCCTAGATGAGATCCTGGGGTGGTAAAATGACATAAAGTAAAAACTAAGAAAATCTGAATAAACTACTAACTTTAGCTAATTGTTAGTTATCAACATTGGTCCATTAATAGTGAGAAATACAAATGTAACATTTTAAAGATGGTAATAATAGAAGATACAGTGTGGCAATCTATATAGTAACTGTACTATCAGCTCAATTTTTTCCATAAATCTACCACTGTTCTAAAAAACATGTTGTTTTAATTAAAAAATAAACAAAATTAAATACAAAATACTTTTTATGGAATGATATCTTCATAATATTAATATCATTAATAGTATTTAGAGAAATAAATCTATTCACTGCAATTGTTTTAACATGTTAGCTGTTATTCAAGCAATCTTAAAACATTTGCCTTTTATTCCATTTGGTTTCTTTTTAGTTATTTGGAAGTTATCAAATTGTGTGTGTGTGTGTGTGTGTGTGTGTGTGTGTAACTATTCTTATTATAATCTATGACCTCTAAGAAAATCAAAAGGAAAAATACAGAAATGAATTGTAGAATCAGGTATTCTAATATCATTATTTAATTAATCACAAACCTATCTGATCAGATATAGTTATTTGATAATTGATTAATTACTTTGGATTAACATCTGTCTTTACAAACTTCAATACAGAAGTTATGACTTTTAGATTGACGGCAGTACTGCATATGTGAAACACAATGTATGACTTGTTCTCTTTACAGTCTCAAAAAACACTTTCATTCAATTATTTAAATATATTATATTTAGAGTGTTCCCCCGGTATACCTTGAGAAAAGTTCTGATTAATTTATATTTTCATGCAGTTAATTTAAATCATTTCTTTTGTTGTGCATAATTAGTAGTTTCCCCACATTAAATAATATCTTTTTAGTTGTTCACACACAAAAAAATTATGCTTTTCAAATGTTTCACAATCAACTGATATCTGACTAACCTAAGTGTCCCTCCTTCTTTTCATTTAATCTTATGAAGGGTCTAATGATTTTCCCTTACTTTTCATTAAATAGGTCAATTAATTACTTTTCTAACATCCATTCAATAACACATATAAAGCACTCTATTTTCAAAGATGGAATATATTTTGAGTGTATAATACACATCTTGCCATTATTTCACCCTGATTTGCCTATGTCAAAAACCAGTCTAATTTTATCTATAATTGACTTAATATATTACAAATAGAGGATATTTATAGTTCTTATGGAAGAGTAGTTTTTCACTCTTTTACAATTTTTTTATTCCTTATTTAAATTCAACTATAAATAACATAAAATATAAAACTATAAATAGCATATATTCTAGGAAATTCTCTAAAGTAGTATTAATTAAATTTTGGCCAATGTCCCATTCCTCTCCAATCTGATTTTGTTATGATGACAAATCTTTCAAAGTCAAAGAGAAATGTCTGACAAATTTTAAGATGGCAACAAAATTCTAATGCAAAAATTGCTACATTTTAACATTACAGCCCTAGGTTGCACAATAAAACAGTGCACTTCAAAAAATAGCATGTTTTCTGGATATAAAATTCATATTAAGTAGGCCATTACATTTCTATAAACCAGCAAAATTTTGCTAAAAATTTTGGTTTTCACAGTAATATTTAAAAATTAATGTATGGTAAAAATGTATTTATTGTTTTGAATTTATGGTAACCCATAACATTTCAAAAATACTTTATACATAAATGTGCAATATCTTTTTAGATTATATAACTTATCAAATTATCTCAATTTATAATCAAAAATAAAGCTACATCATTCTGATGGACTTAAAGATCCAATATAATGTTTAGAATTATATTTTAAACATTAAAATAGGTTTATTGATTAATCAATGGTAATACTATAATTTCAAAAAAAAATTGTAATGTTTTATGTGTGTGTATATGTGCCTGTACAAATCAAGAGCTTAATTAAAAAATGTATGTGGAGGACAAAGAACAAGAATAATCCAAAACATAAGTGTTTAATGGAATACAGTAAACTTTTCAGAAGTCAAAACTGACACATGAGAACTTGACATATACTGGAATATGCATTGTGGATCAACAGGTATATAAATGTTACTGGCCGGGCACAGTGGCTCACACCTGTAATTGCAGCACTTTAGGAGGCCAAGGTAGGTGGGACACTTGAGGTCCAGAGTTTGAGAGCAGCCTGGACAACATGGTGAAATCTGGTCTCTACTAAATACAGAAAAATCAGCTGGATGTGGTGGCACACGCCAGTAATCCCAGCTACTTAGGCTGAGGCAGGAGAATTGCTTGAATTTGGGAGGCTGAGTTTGCAGTGAACTGAGATCATGTCAGTGCACTCCAGCCTGGTAGACAAAGCAAGACTCCATCTCAAAAATAAATAAATAAATAAATGTTACTAGCAAGCACACACTAAAATAAAGGAAGCATCAGAGTGAACAGACATATTTTATCAGCAATGAATTTTTTTTTTTTTTTTTTTTGAGACAGAGTCTCGCTCTGTCTCCCAGGCTGGAGGGCAGTGGCACAATCTTTGCTCACTCCAACCTCCACCTCCTGGGTTCAAGGGATTTTGTGACTCCCAAGTAGCTGGAACTACAGGTGGATGCCACCACACCCAGCTAATTTTTGTATTTTTAGTAGAGATGGGGTTTCACCATATTAGCCAGGCTCTTCTCGAACTCCTGACCTTGTGATCTGCCAGCTTTGGCCTCCCAAAACGTTGGGATTGCAGGCCTGAGCCACTGCGTTTGGCCAGCAATGGGAATTCAAGTTAATACTTAGAAATTCGTCTTCAAATTTCACATAAATTTTTAATTCTGTGAGTAGCTTAATGGAGTGCGAGTCCCATTATCCTACACATACTCAAACTAATCAAAGTATAAATAATAAAATACATGTGACATCTTGCCTTGTGCTGTATTTAGGCAAATACTTGTGATTACGTTGAACAATTTTACTTTAAGATGTTCTGTTGGAATCTTGCAAAAACAAACCTAGCAGAAATTGGCTTTTCAAATTTCCAGTTAATTATTTCTTTTTTTTTTTTTAATGAAAGCTTAGAGATGATTCATTTTGTTGTTGTGACTTTGAAATCTGGTATTTACGGTTATTTAAAAACTTGATGAGGAACTCATTAGCTCCAAAGACAATGAATTTCTCTGAAGAGGAATGATTTATTTTAAAGATACTGGCTGGGAATGATTGTCTGTGAGATCAGAAGACCTGAAACATATCAACTCTCTCAGCAAATTTGGAAAAAGGAGTCATGTTGCCAACAATATTTTGTTTTGTTACTTTAAATTAAAAACAAAATTTATATTCCATATGTATATTTAATAACTAGAATTTTATGCAATCACGTTTCTATTTTCTAACCATGTGAGTACCTAAATAAAAAAAGAACCATAACATTGTATACCTTTGCATATGTGTGTGTTTATGTGTATATATGAGAATTTTAAGCATTTGTTACTATCAAACAACATAGTGTCACTCTTAACATAGTGTCACCAACTAGTATTATAGATAGGAATTTTAAACCAGTTAAAGAAAAATTTAAAAGACCCTACTTAATAGTGTGTGTAGATTTCCTTGGTGTAAATTAAAGCTATCAGAGTGAGGGAGTGAGTGCACTGAACACAGAGTTAAGGTGAGATGTATACAATTGTCTCTTGCAGGCTGGTGAGGGTCAGTGTGAGATGTCTCCAGCACATTATTGGAAATTAAGAATTGTAATGTCTAAATCTAAAAGTAGTTAAAATATAAATATTATTTTTAAAATATAAAGATTAAAAGGTAATCAGGATGAACTATTACTGTAAAATGTTACTTCAGTGAATTAGAAATGAAGTGGATGTTAGCACTATTCACCCACAAGGAGTAAATTAGTAACTAGTGTAAGTAGTCAAGATTAAAAGACAATGTACTTAGATGCCTAGGCAAAACACCATCATAACCACTACTGTGTTCTAAATGATTTTAATCTTTTTTAATTTAATTCTGGAAAACTTGACCAATACGCTCAATACGACATTTAGAAATCAGTCATGTAAATTTTTAAAAAATAGCCAAGAGAACATGTGATTAATTAACTCACTAGTTCATTAAACTTATCTAAATTTGAATATAATATATAATTACAAACAACTTGTCAACTTTCTTCAAGATAAGTTTCAAAAGTAGCTGAAAACTCAATCTAAAGACAAATTTGACATTTCTTCATGAGGGTAGTAATAACATCAAACATGTCAAAAAGATGCTGCCCACATTTTTAAAACTATAATTTCATTCCAAAATGTCCAATGTACACACAATAACAGTTTGCAAGGCACGGTTTAGTGCCCTTTTTTAAATTAAAGGGGTATATTAAAGGAAAATAATTTTAATGATGGCCTCATTTTATTTCTATTAAGAATATCCATGTTAGAATCATGCAAAATTTTGTTAATATTTTTAAGAGGAATAATTTATAGTAGCACCAATATATGTAAAGACTTTGGAATATATGTAATAAACTATGTCAACATTGAAGAAAAACAAATGTTCACTGTTAACTCTTCCACACAGACACCTACAATCTGTTGATCAACCAGAGCTGACTATATAAATTACTTCAGCAAATACGAACCCACTTTGACAGTTTCTCAGTAGTGTCTCAGAAAGGGGCATTAAGGAAAGATATTCATAAGTTTTTTTTTTTTTTCTTAAGTGGTTTAGTGTGAGTCAGTCAAGATATTAACTTAGTTGGGACTGGGCAAAATTAAATGGCAGATATTGCAAGGTGAGAGGCTTGAGGCAAGTTTTTAAATGAAGTTTGTTATCCTGAGAAGCAAGCTATCAATAGGGAAAAAAATCCAACATTTGTGATATCACACAGGCAATTTAAGGTTTAAGTTTTAACAATGTGGTGAAGAATGTAGCCCCAACTTTCAATGGTGTTTCATACTCATGGAGTTACTCCTGAAACCAATCAATAGATGCATTGCACTCCAGATGGAATCCTTGCTGATTTTGTATATTTATGTCCATACACACATGCATAATTTGACCAGCCGGTGTTAATAAAAATAAAAAGAATTAACATGTAGCTAAACACCTCTGAAGAAGAATTTAAAACTTATTGTAGGACAACAGTAAATAAGAGTACAGTTTCAGTACAAATTTTTTTTTAAAAAAAGGAATCCAAAGTCAGGATCATGCATTAGCTGACTTATGGCATTGCTGACATGGTAGTGCAATGATGAACAGATGGTATTTTCAATGAACAGTGGTGAATAAATGGAATACACCGATGAAAAAGTAATAGAAAGTTAATCTCTAACAAACATTATACCTGAAAGTAAACAATTTCAAGTGTCTTGAAGCTTGAAATGTAAAATAAAAGGCAAAATTTTTGGAGAAAATAATAGAAAACAAAACTTTAATGACTTTAAAGAAGGCAAATATTGCGGTGGCTCATGCCTGTAATCCCAGCACTTTGGGAGGCCGAGGCGGGTGGATCATGAGGTCAAGAGATCGAGACCATCCTGGCCAACATGGTGAAACCCCGTCTCTACTAAAAAAAAAAGTACAAAAAATAGCTGGGCATGGTGGCACGTGCCTGTGGTCCCAGCTACTAGGGAGGCTGAGGCGGAAGAATCGCTTGAACCCAGGAGGCGGAGGTTGCAGTGAGCCGAAATTGCGCCACTGCAATCCAGCCTGGCGATAGAGCAAGACTCCGTCTCAAAAAAAAAAAAAAAAAAAAAAAAAAAAAGCAAATATTTTATCTTAAATGTAACACAGAAAGTGAAAAATTTTTTAAAGAAAAATATTCAGTGTGAGACTATAATAAAATTTGTTGATCAACAGACATTTTCAAAGATGTGACCAAGCAAGCTAAAGAGTAAAAGAAGATGGTGCTATAAATCAGTCTGGCAAAAATCTCATATCTAAGATGCATAAATAACCAGTAAGTAAAAGGCAAACTATTTTTTAATCAAACTTAAAGACTTTAAATGTAGTCTTTTCTTAAAAGTCTAACAAAAGAGGACATCCACATGGCTAAACAGCACATGAAAAAATAATTTTATTAGTTACCTAGGCAATGGAAATTATACAACTATTGGATGCTTATATATCTACTGGAATGAATACCAGCAGCAAAAGGAAACAAAGATACCAAGAAAAAAGCTGCTAAGTGTGGGTGAGAATGTGGAACAAGCAGGACCTTCTTATACCTCTGTTGAGATTTAACTTGTTAAAACCTCCTTGGAAGAGGGGGGAATAATTACTGTTAAAACGACAAACAAACAAAACCAGACACTTGTTAAGTTGAGAAGACAGATTTTTATTCAAACTGCTGCAGTAGGAGAGAAAGATTAGCTCAACTCCAATCCGTGCAGAGGTGATTGGCCATTTTGAAGGGAGAATGAGGGAATAGGGCTGCAGACTGAGCATGAGTTTGAGCAGAGTTAGGGATGTAGAAAATTACAAAAAGCACCTAGGGAACTTGGCCAAAGTGATTGGATCATTCGTGTCCACCACCTGGCCCTTATCCAAGTAATGCTTCCACTCTTCTACAGGGACTGGAAGACAGGAGCTCTACCTTTCTTGATGATACCATTTTAGAAAGATGTTTCCCAGGATGCTTGGCTGTAGAATAAACATCTCAAATAGACAGAAGATTTACCATTGCAAGTGTCCTAAACTAAATGTTCTAAGAAAAGGAAGGTTAGGGCTTACATGAAGGTTGTGGCTAGAAAACACAGTAAATTATTTTGGTAGCATTTAGCATTCTCATAATGGCATTAAAGAGAACTGGGGTCATCATCCAAGCGAAAGTCCTTTGCTGATAGAAATGATACTAGTGGTTATTCAAGTCTGTTGGTGAGGGGGGATATATTAAACTGTGTTGAGAGTTGTAGTGCTTACAGACCTGGGTTGAGGCCTAGTTGAGAAGAGGTCTTAGAGCAATCTGACAACAGTTTGGTCAAGGAGAGAGTCTTTTTGAATACTAAATGTTACTGTATGTGTATCTTATGACAGAAGAAAATTAAAATAGGCTGATGGAAGATATGGCATAATAGAAAATAGTGATTATCCCACAAGTAGGTTCAATATGAGAGAATAAAGCAACACCAAACAGAAGGTTAAAAAAAAATAGTCATGGGCAGGGTACGGTGGCTCATTCCTGTAATTCCAGCACTTTGGGAGGCTGAGGCAGGTGGATCATGAGGTCAAGAAATTAAGACCATCCTGATCAACAGGTAGGAGAATCACTTGAACCCGGGAGGTGGAGCTTGCAGCAGCAGTGAGCTGAGATCAAGCTATTGCAGAGTGAAACTCTCTCTCTAAAAAAAAAAAAAAAAAAAAAAAAAAAAAGCACTATTGGCCTGGGAGGCCAAAGCAGGCAGATCATGAGGTCAGGAGTTTGACACCAGCCTGGCCAATATGGTGAAACCCCATCTCTACTAAAATTACAAAAATTAACCAGGCATGGTGGCACGTACCTGCAGTCCAAGCTACTTGGGAGGTTGAGGCAGAAAAATCACTAGAACCTGAAAGGCGGAGGTTGCAGTGAGCCAAGATCAGACCACTGCACTCCAGCTTGGTCTACAGAGCAAGACTCTGTCTCAGAAAACAAATAGTCAAAACATACATTTGATTCAAGCATATTTGTGATGACTTTAAATATCAATTGACCACATATTCCAACAGTTGTCAAGTTAAGTAAACCAAAACTATTCAACAATATGCTACTTTCAAGAGAAATACGTTAAACATAGAGGTTAAGACAAAATAATAAAATTATTTATATTATATAAAATAACTGAGTAAAAGAAAGCTGGTTGAGTCATACTAATATTTAGGCACACATAGTCAATTTTGAGGCAAAACATTTATTTTGTAAAAGACATATTTTACAAAGAAAAGTGATTAATTCATTAAATGACGTAATCCTACATGTATACGCATCCAACATTATAGCTTCATAATTTATAAGGGGAGAAGGAATTGCAAAAATATAGAACACCTGCAATCAGAGAGGAGGAATTTAATATACATCTAATACCTAGGAAAAGCAGAACAAATTTAGTAATGGTTAGGAATTATGAATTCAATTAATACCTTGATCCATATAGCTAAATTTTTGAAGCATTAAACCAATACAACACAATCTCTTAGTCTATACCAAGGGAGAGCCTGCTTTCTGATTCATAGATAATGCTGCCTTGCCTGTCTCTACATGGTGGAAGGGATGAATGAGTTCTTTTGGGCCTATTTTATAGGGGCACTTTTACCATTCCAGAGGGCTCCACCATTAGGACATACCACCTCTCAAACGGCTCCACCTATTAACACCATCACCTTGGGGATTAGGATTTAAATATATGAATTTTGGGGGAAACACAAACATGCAGATGATAAAACAATATGTATGATTTGAAGTAGAAGTAGAGCATTTAGGAAATTTGACTATATACTAGGCCATAGGGAAATCAAGATATTTCAAATGATGGATGTCATATAAAATGTGTTCTCTGATCACAGTGCAATTAAACAACCAGAACAGTCTCCAACTAGATGAAATGAACACAATAACTATCTGAATTATTTATGGTTTAAAGGAGAAATCACAACAACAACAAATTTAAACTCAATGTTAATAACAATCTATGTCAATACTTATTTGATGTTACTAAACGATTAAATAGAAACGTGTAAGTATAAATATATATATTTAATTAAAAAGCAAGCATACCTTTTAAACATTGATCTAAACTGGTATCTCTATAGCTAAAAAATTTTAGTAACTCAAAGTAGAGAAAGGAAATAATGATTTTTCAATGAAATAGAAAATATAGAAAATCAATCAAGATATAAAATCAGTTTTCTATCAATATAGAAAATCAACTAAGCCAAAGGCTAGTTCTTTGGTTAATTAATCAAATGAATAACACTCTAGAATGATAGACTTCAAAAAAACAGAAAGAAAACATCATAAATTGCCAATATTTCAATGTAAGAATATAACAATGTGGGGGGTAGGTTTGGGGAGGTGAGGGTAGAGGGTCATTACAGACTCTCCAGTTGTTTGGAAATATAGTAACATGTAATAATTCCATCTCAAAAATTAACAAATTACTTAAACTGAACAAACTCCTTAAAATAAAATAAAATGTAACTTGGGAAACTGATAGAACAAAATGGGAAGGTGAACAGTCTTTAATAAAGAGATTGAATCTATTACTTACAAAAAAACTAGTTGTCAAAAAACTTTCTCAGAAATTCAGAGGAAAATTATCATTCTCTGTTGGTTAGAAGGTGGATCTAATTGTCCTTTTCCATCCCATTGCCTATATTTATCTCAGTACCACAGGGAGGATAATATATGTTTTCTTCCTGGTATATCCTTAATGATTAAGAAGAAAAAAAAATTCTGAATTAAATCTGAATTTTGCCTTTACTCCCTAATGTCTGTTTTCACACCTTGCTATTAATGCAAATAGATTTTAATTTAAATGTAATTTCCTTAGGGGATTTCAAATCAGTGAGCCACAAGTGGTTAACACTGGTCCAAAGATATTAGCATATTTAGCTACCACTACCCTAAGGAGAGAGGTATAACAGCAGCTACACTTTTCCCTCCATTTCTGCAGCATGAAATTATCTCAGCTTATTACATGTATTTGCTACAAACCCAGTGCTTGTAATAGTTGGTTCTTTTCTGTGAAGTGAAAGGTGCTAAAAGTCAGGAGGGAATGTTTTGCACCTTTAAAAGTATAATTTATTTTTAAGAACCTACATGGAGCCATGATGATTAGGTAGAGGAGGAAGAAGACAACATTGATAGTGATAAATCCAGTACCAAAGACAATTAAAATGCATGATAGATAGGCCATTTTCTTTAATCCAAATACAGATTTTTTTCATTAAAAATGAAGCTTTCAGGTGTCTTTGAATAAGTTTTAAAGACAGGTTTAGCTCTAGACATAAGCAGCTGGAGCATTTTATTAAATAGCTGAGCTGTGCACCACAGTTTCAATCTCCAGGCTTATAACAGAATTCTTGATTTCTTTATGTTGGATTTTCTACTAATAGTTCTCACAACTTGAAGTCTTTGCTCTTAGATATGGCTTCCCTTAATGATTCCCGGTGCTCCTTAGTGCCACCTAAATTATTGAGATATTGGTTTATCAAGTCTCTTCTCCATTGCCTCTTCTTGAAAGTCCCTTCAGAGCTTGAAAGTGCACAGAGGAATGCTCAGAAAACATAAGGAAGAAATTTAAGAGTAATAAGAATGCCGTCTTTCTCCACTCCAATAAGAGGACTTTAAGACACATGTGAGATTTTCTTTTACCCCTGCTGGCTTTCACTTTTATTACAACATTTTTACTAAAATTGGCAAAGTTGGCAAACAGCTATTCCAGTGTGATCTTTGTACTACTCAAGAATAGGAGATGGTGATATAAATGATAACAGCTGTAACTGATTTTCTTTCTCCCAAGAAATCAGCCTCCATATAACCAGTGTATCTATTACAAGTCCTTTTTGTAGTTTTGTAGTTCTAAGACATTCAGAAAACAACAACAATAACAAAACAATAAAGCCACGAAGATATAGTTAATTGATATGTACTGTTCAAATTGGTCAGTAAGGATCTTATATAAGATTTCTACAAGTCTCTAAATAAGCTTAATTACCTAAGCCATATTATTTCATTTCCAGTTTAGTCTAAATTATTAGTTTTTCCAGAAAAGAATATAGTACTAATAAAAACCAGCATGCTAATCTTCAAAATTCTTATAAATTTAAAAATTGGAAATATTTATTACTTCTATTACAGTTATTGGATGTTTGACCACTTTACTATGAAATTTGGATGTATTATTACTCAGTACACATTTTTCCTCACTTAAGAAAAGTAGCCATACTGTATCCAGACATGGTTCGAACTTACTAAAAGTGTTTAGCTATTATAACATATATTTAAAGGTTTTGGAAAAATTGATACATTAAAAAATGAAACTGCTGTTTTTATTTCTTCCTCTATAATGTGTAAGGTGAGATTTATTACCAAATGACCAATAGAATTTTCATATTCCTCTCAGTTTGACTAAACTTCAGCCAAACCACTGTCTGATTTTGGAATAGTAATCTAACTTTTCTTAGAGCATTTACTTAAAACAAACAAAAAACTTGTAATTTTAAATTACTTATCTTTCCCTTTGAAATGTAAGTATTTAAAAAATCATCTCACTAATATTTACAAATTAGGACTGTCTTTCTTAAGGATCTGGAAGCCATCTAATTGAAATGCAATATCCCTATCTCCCAGTTTCTCTGTGAGGTTAGAAATCTGAGTTTGGCAGATGCCTTTATCTAATCTGTAAGACTCCCTCCATCATGAAGATAGGAGAAAGTTCATTTTTCCTCTGGGTAAAGCCCAGAGACTCCACCACAAGTATTAAAATCTCTCTAGCCCCTTATTTCAGTGAATTTTTGCTTTGATACATTTAGGTTTTACATCCCCAGATGAGATTTGGGTAGAGACACAGATTCAAATCATATTAATCTTGTCTACACAACTCTGCATTGTTGTGGTTTTGTAAAATTTCATAATGCTGAACATTGATAAATGCATATGAAGAAATGTTTTCAAAATGTAATGATAGTTTATTTAAAACATGCTTTATCACCAAGGCATGCTCTTAAGAATAAATATGTAAGTTTGACAACAATGGCACTCAGGGCGATCATGTTCACAAAATATAAAACATATATACTTGCACAGTATGATGAGACAATAAGTCACTAAATAAAGATAAAAATGATAACATAAAATTAAATAAACTAAGGGAACATTATATTAGAAATAACATATCAATGACTATGGTGTGATGATTAAATCCTAATACACATAGCTATAAAACATTCATTTAAAATAAAGGATGCATCTAGGTCACCAATATGTTTCAATTTTATTCTTAGGCATAGTCTCCCTTTGCTTCTGGGTCCTCATTATCATGTAAATGTTTCTTCATTTATTGTAACTTATCATTTTCCACTTTTCCTCAGCCATGGAGTCACGTCTCTTTTGCCACAGAAATTTGTATGAAATTTTAGTTTTTCACCAGATCTCATCATTCTGGAGATAATAATGGAATCACATTAACACTAACATGGAGGGAGATTGGTTACTTATCCATAATTGGGTTCATTTCCCTTGGAGACACATCCCTGTGATGGGTAATGCCATATCTTCCAGATTTCATCGTTTTCCATCAGGAATCCATTGGGGCTGCTGAGAAGTCACTTATTTTTAAAGTCATTCTTTATTCTATATACCCATCTGTAGTTCATGACAGAAAACCTTCTTCATTAAAAATCATTGCTGTGTTTAACACAAAGGTGGGAAGCACTGCTTATTTTTTTTCTTCCTTATCTTCCACTTTCCACAAATTATCAACACAAGTCTTAAACATCACCAGGTATATTACAAGTGCCATAAAATTTCACATATTAATAAACTCCTCCACTTCCTGCTGTGTCTTTACATTATATGATGATCTTCAATGAGGCTTATTTTTTGAAATCAGGAGTTTTTATACGACATGCCAATCTGGCCATTTATCAAACTTCAATCACTTTAGATTATTAGAAACCCTTTATATAAGACAAAACCTCTAGAGAAAATGCTATGAGGTCACTAGAAAATGTTCCCATTACTCTAACTAAATAATTCTACATGACCTGTGCTCAGCATAAATCTCCATTCAAATTTTTTTTTTTTAAATTTCCAGTACAGTGTCAAGCAAAGAAAGGAAGTATATCAAATCAGTTTGACAGTATAAGATCATACTATTTCTTATCCTCTAAAATTAGGATAAGTTGAAAACTGAAGATTGATCTTTTTGTTGTAGAACATGGTGATTAGTTAAACGCAAATTATGCTAAAGCTTACCAAACATTTAGAGAAATGTATTGCCTGAAGAAAATCTTAGCAGTGGTATGTGACAGCTTACCTAAAGAACACTCAGCCTCTCATCTTAGTGTAACAGAAGAAGGCCATCAGCTATGTGGGATTTTTTTCAAAGAGAAGTAAATATATATGTGTATATATATATATAGTTATTTTGGATAGCCAGATTGACAAAGGGACTGATGGTAAAGGCAGTACAATAATCCTTGGCATACATACACAACGTATGTATACTTAACCATTTTAAAATATTCTCAAGTTAAATTACAAAATAGAGTTTAAAATATATATTTCTCTTACATTCTCTTTCAAATGCTTGGCCCTGTGTTCTATATATTTCAGTCAGATCTTTAACTTTTCAGTTATTAAGGAACTAATTTTCAGATTTAAAAGTAAAGCACAATCTAAATAGAACTTTCAATTAAATTTAAGCTTTTGTCTTTTTTTTTTTTTTTTTGTAGCTACTATAATGACTTAATCTTGGAAACCTACAGCGGGGGAAGGATTGATATGGTTCTCCTTTCCTTTTTCTTTCTTTCTTTCTTTTTTTTTTTTTTTTTTTTGATACAGAGTCTTGCTCTGTCACTAGGCTGGAGTGCAGTGGCACAATCTGGGCTCACTGCAATCCCTGCTTCCCAGGTTCAAGTGATTCTCCTGCCTTAGCCTCCTGAGTAGCTGGGATTACAGGTGGGCGCCACCACACCCAGTTAATTTTTGTATTTTTAGTGGAGACAAGGTTTCACCATGTTGATCAGGATGATCTTGATCTCCTGACCTCGTGATCTGCCCACCTCAACTTCCTAAAGTGTTGGGATTACAGGCGTGAGCCACTGCGCCTAGCCTATCTTTTTTATTCTCATGCTATCTACTCTTTCTTTAAGTTTCATTGCTCATGCATTTCTCATCAAATTTGGCTTCAGTGCATGAATCCAGAAAAGATTCTTTCTGTTAGAATCCGTTATGTCAAAAAGGCTTATAACGGGTGTTCAAACACCTTCTGAAACATCTGTTCTGTCCCATAGGAAACATTTAATATGTTGTCTCTTTATAAATGAAAGTGCAGGATACTCCTAGCTCTGCCTCAGGGGACCTCTAATCAACTATCTGATATTAAATTTTCTTAGATGAGTATCAGGTACTGCTTCCTTCCTTCTGTACTCCAGGAAATAGGTGCCAAAATTTTTAGGAATGTCTTACCATCCCCCCTTTCACTAGCTATAGAGAGAGAGAGAAAAGAAAAAAGAATACAACTAACATTTATTCTAAAAAATATGCTCTCAAAAAACGTGTGTTTCAAATAATATGTGTAATATATAATTATATACATTACATGTGTGTATATGTACATATAATATACACTAGATTGTGATGTTGCAAAAGACATAGTTTCTTGATATTTTACTCAACCTTACATAAATTTTAGCATACTCATTTAGAATGTATGGAGTACTTGATACCTATTGTTGCCAGTACAAATTCTGATGCACAAAAATTCCCATATTAAGAGTATATAAGACTTTCCCTGACAAGAAAGAACCTTCACATTGTTTAAAGCATGAGATCATTTCTCTATTTTGTAACAATAGACTAAACTAGCTTAACCCAATATACATAATAATACTTGCAGTATAATGTTACATGTAATGAAAATCTTATCCCTCTTCAAGCAATTAATATTTCTGTCAGTCATATCCTAATGTAGCTTATGAATTATTGTTTTGTTTTATATGCATTTTAGTAGTTGTTATGAGTTGAATTGTTTTTGCTACCAAAAGGGTTAAAATGTAGCCCCCAGCACCTTTGAGTATGAACTTATTTGAGAATGGGGTCATTGTAGATTCAATTAGTTAAGATGAAGTCATACTGGAGTAGAATGGGTCTGTAATCCAATATAATTGGTATCCTTAAAGAAGAGGAAAATTTAGACACAAACACAGTCAGAAGACAGTCATATGTAGATGGCAGCAGAAATTGAAATTATGCTACTATAAACCAAGGAATGCCTGCAGCTACCAGAAGCTAGGGTTGGTGGGAGAGCAATGATCCTCTTCCAGATGCTTCAGATAGAGCATGGCCTTGCCACCTCCTTAATTTCAAACCTCTAACCTCCACTATAAACTGCAAGAGAATACAAATCTGTTGTCATAGGCTGCCCAGTTTGTAGTACTTTGTTCCAGCAGCCCTAGGAAAATAAACACAGTGCATATGAAGTGACGATTACCTAAGGAAATGACTGACTGTCAAAATCTTGGAGAAAATATTCAACTTATTTTATTTATGTCTATAGTTTAATGATTTAGAATAACAGAATTATAAAGCAAGAAAATTGAATTGAGTTCTACTATGCATCGTAACGTAGTAATGGGCTACGATGTCCACGTTTAGAATCTGGGTATTATTAATTATATTTTATAAACAAGAGACATATGCAGTTGAAGGAGCAGGGGAAGGAGGGATAAATTACTCATAAAAATACAGGAATCAATTAAGAAATAATGAAAAGTGGTATATGATTAAGTTCCAAACAGGTCTTCTTTTTAAAGTGTTTAGACAATATATCACTATTTTCACACTGGAACACAGTAATACCTATTATATAACTGAGTCTATAAAAATGGTGAAGGTTTTTATATGAAACCTTTACTGTGAGATATTGTAGAACTGAAAATGGGGCTGCTTAATATCATTTTAATTACAAACAGACACAAATTGCCACTGTGTGAAAAAATGTAGAACAGTGTAATAAAAATGCCTTGTTTGCTCTGTTGCTAGGCATTAAAAGGAAATACCTTTATAAAGAACACAGCATGCACATTAGACATTCTATTCTATCATGTATATCATAGAGGGCATCTTCTATTTTCTTAACTAAATTACTTTTTCTCCTTATGACCATCACTTTAATACCAACTGTATTTGAATATTTCCTGTAGAAAATTTAATTCATTTGTCATGTGCTACATTAATTTAAAATTCATATTACCATTAGAAGCTTAATGTTTCAATGATAAATATGTTGAGGAAACTGCTGTGCTATAAGACTGCTCTAACTGTACCTATTTGTGAAGTAATTTTTTCCTGGTAAGTGGTTATCCAAAGAAATCCAGTCTATGAAGTATAAAAATAAAATAGTTACAATGCTTAGTTAAATAGGAAAATTTCATTAACAAGATTAATAATTTTGTTTGCTATGTATCCCACAGAAATCTGTTAGAATTGGTTCATTTTCTAAAGTATTTGCTAAAACCCAGCCTTAATATCTTTAATGATATTTAGACCTTTCATTATTTACCTTCTCTGTACCTCTTTACTTCAGACATAACTGATTTTTTTCTGGCTTTTCTTTCTTTATTTTTTTCTTTTCTTAAGTCCTCTTTATACACAGGTCCCATTTATTCTAGTCAATTTCTATTCATCATTATCTCTTAGCCTAACCTATCTTTCCCAGGGATATTTCACAGGCAACCACTCCTTAGCCTCATTCATAAACCCACAGTTACCATGAAAGCAGGAACATGGCTGCTCTGCTCACTTTTTTTTTTTTTTTTTTTTTTTTTGGTTTAATATCCTAGAGTGTTCTCTCACTGATTGTCAGAATTGTCTGATGGGACAGTCACAGTTGAATGGGATTGCTCCCATAAGCTCCTTCTGATATCCTAAGATAAATGCACATTATTCTTATTTTATCTCCTCCACCATAATTATGTCTAAAATTTCTCTAATGTCTACGAGTCGTGTCATCATCAAACCAGCTGATCAAGTTAAAGGTCTGGGAGTTTCACTTGGTCTCTCATATTTCCTCACTCTTCCCCCATATTCACCCTCACTCTTCCCTCATACTCATTTTCACTCTTCCCCCACATTCATCCTCGCTCTTCTCCCATATTCATTTTCACTCTTTCCCCATATTCATCCTTGCTCTCCCGCATTATTCATCCTCGCTCTTCCCCATATTCATCCTCACTCTTCCCCCATATTCATCCTTGCTCTTCCCCCATATTCATCCTTGCTCTTCTCTCATATTCATTCGCCCCATATTCATTCTCACTCTTCCCTAATATTCATCCTTGTTCTTCCCCCATATTCATCCTCACTCTTCCCCTGTATTCACTTTCAGTGAATAGTATCTATTTTACTTGCTACATCTCTTAAATCCACCTTAGTTCTAATCCAAAACATCATTCCTCAAGATTTTAAGAAGTTTCTAAATGGTCTTTGAACTTAATTTCCTATAGTTTACTCTTCTTATGAGCTATGGCAATTTTGGATTATTTTAATGAATATAGTGTTTCGATAGGCAGTTATAATCTAATGGCCTAACACTCAAAAGTTTCGAAGTTGAACATAAAAATTCTCAAAGTATCTGTCTCCTAAACATGAGTCACCTGAAGAGACAACCATAAGCAAAATATTAGTTTTCTTTACATCTGAATGTTTTTAATGTATAAGCAAATATATACATCTTTTTATAATTTACATAATAATCTGTATGTTTAATTTGATGATTCATATTGGAGAAACATATCAAAATTGAAGATGATCTTTATTATGTCTTATATAAGCAGACTATTTTGTTACATGCCTATAGCATAGTATTAAATGAGATCCTGATTTAAAACTTTAGATTCCTTCCAATCTATGACATTACAGGCTATGCTTGAAACTTGTATATATTATATTTCATATGTGATTTTTTAAATAGAGACCCCATGAAGGAGACATGCTTGATCAAAGAGTATATATATTTGTATATTTTAGCACATATTGCCAAATTCAGAAAGTTACGGCAGTTTGCAAATATACTAGCAATGTTTGATTTGTGTACATTCTAAGGACTGGAAGAAAAGTGTATATGCTTCTAAGTAAAGGTATGTTGTTAATAGACATGTTTAAGCTTCCTTCTATGTGTATATAATGGCATATGACTCTTGTCCACATTAAAAGCAGCTGAATTGATCAGAAATAATACCTTTTCCAAGGATCAATAAATAAACAAATTGCCCAGTAAATTATGATGTCTTTGGATCAAAAACTATAACCTGAGAGATCTAGTCATTTCTCATTAGTGTGAATTAGTAAATTCTTAGAATATAAAGTAGGAAGTATTGAAAACAGGATTAAAAGGTTTTGATGTGAAATTGAACAGGATAGATTATGATAGGCTAAGTAAAAGCCAAAGTATGGTGGAAAAGAACATAGTAACAAGTAAAGGGAATCTGTGATAAGAAAATAACACTGAATGAATACACAGAGAGAAGCTAAGATGTCTGATATAAGACAGGTCATGCCTGCTGGATCATAGAAGATGCTTGGGTTAGGTCAGCTTTTGAATTACAAATGTAGTGTTTGTGTATTCTAAAATAATACCCTGTCTTAGAATTAAATATTTTATAAAATATTTGTTTATGGCCTTATTTTGCTGACCAATTTTTTTTTTTTTTTTTTTTTTTTTTTTTTTGACTGAGTCTGTCTTTGTAGCCAGGCTGGAGTACAGTGGCTCGATCTTGTCTCACTGTAACCTCCGCCTCCCAGGTTCAAGTGATTCTCCTGCCTCAGCCTCCCAAGTAGCTGGAACTACAGGCATGCACCACCACATCCAGCTAATTTTTGTATTTTTTAGTAAAGATGGTGTATCACCATGTTGGCCAGGATGGTCTCCATCTCTTGACCTCATGATCCGCCTGCCTCGGCCTCCCACAGTGCTGAGATTACAGGCTTGAGCCACCATGCCCAGCCTTACTGATCAATTTTTTTTAAGTATAAAACAGTGGCTTGTACAGATTATAGCTACTCTATTTATAAGTCAGATATTTATCAAGTTGAATATATTTTCATTATTTAACAATTGTCATGTTTTAATGGTGTTTATTTCTTCTTTCCTTTACATTATTTTTTAATAGTTGACATTTTAATTATGACTCTCAATTCCCCTAGTATATTTTTTCTGAGATGTAAAATCATGAACATTCTCTTTTACTTTATTTTTTGTGCCACCCTTCACACACACAAAAAAAATCTGCTTTTTTTTTTTTCTTTTTCTTTACCTATGTGTCCAAGGAATGAACCAGGCATGAGCACAGATCAAAAGCCAAGCTGGGATAAACAAGGGGTTGCTTTGTCCCTGGCTGATATGAGATGGGCACCATCAACCAGATGCCACTCTACCCAGGTCAGGGACAAAATTCTGCTTCTGTCAATGTTTTCCACTGAAGTTGTAATTTGTAATTCCATGAAGTTTTCTCAAATTGGGTTTGTGTTTTCCTTGGTTTCCCTCTTTTGTGGTTTTTCAATGATTTTTAGAAAGAAAAGCAGGAAATTCTCCACCATTCATCACATCTACTTTTCAGTCTAACACATTTGTTTGTTTTTAGATTTTTCTTGATATGTAGGATTAGTATATAATCCCTATAGGCTATAAACCTTTTTTTCCTTATTTAGCACAGTTTTGATACTTAGAATATATAGTAGACAATATATTTTACATAAATTAATTGATGAGTACAATATATTACATAATTTTCAGCTGAAAATTTAAAATATCAATGTGTATATTCTTGATAATAAATAAAGTTTTATATCTGAAACAATCCAAGGAGATTTCTGCCCCTTCATTATCTTTTAGAGAACTCAGCATCAGAAATCAGGAAAATGATGTGATGAAACAAATTAGAAGTCATACTATATTGCATTTACCTTGAAGTTTATCAATATTAACTCCATCTTTTGGTATGGGGCAGGGAATCTGGTAAATGTATAAAGTCTGGAGCAGAATAATGTATGGGAAGAAATAAAGGAGAGGAAAATATTTATATAATAAAATTGTTGGATTCTCTGTGTTGAAGTCCTAACCACCAGTGCTTCATAACTGACCTTATTTGGAAATGAAGTCTTTGTCAATGTAGTTAAGATAAAAATGAGGTCATTAGGGTGGGACTTAATCCAATACAACAAGTGTCCTTACAAAAAGGGCACCTGTTAGAACACAGATTCAAACATTTACAGATGGAGGACCAGGTCGACTGATACAGAGAGAATGCCATGTAAGAATTAGAGTTATGCTGTCACAATTCAATAAAGTTTGGGGCCACCAGAAGCTAGGAAAAGGCAAGAAAGAATTTCCTTATGGATTTCTGAGATCAAATGGCCTTGCCTATATTTTGATGTCCTGTTTCTAGCCTCCAGATCTGTGAGATAATAAATTTGTAAGTCACCCAGTCAGTACTGCCCAAACAAACTAATACAGATGCCAAGAAGATTTTGATTGAAACAAAATCAATTTATAGAATTCCAAATGCATATCACAAGATCTTGAGAAATATGAAATAACAACTTAGAACTTCCAAAAAAGTAATGAGCAATCAGAAAAAAATCACTATTTCAGAAACCAAAAGATATTCTGAAACAACATTCTCTTCACAAATTTGTAGTGAAGCACATTTTCTATAATCTTCTCACTCTATAATGTAATATACCTGTATATAGTGATTCCTCTGACCTCCCAATTCCACCTAATGTCTACCATTACCATCAGACTTACAAAATGCAAAGGGTATTTTCACATTTTGTATTACTTTTCCTGTTATCAAGATAATTTATGTTTCCTAACTTAAGAAAGATTATACTCTTTGAGCTTTAAATTTCATGAATTCAAACTAAATATCCATATCTGTTACTTTGTTCTAAAAAATGTTTGTTATCTCAATAAAGAAGGAATTTCTTTGGTTTGAACTACTAGGATTTAATAAGGATGTTTCAGTAGCATTTTGTTGGTATCTTGTTATTCTCAACATCAAAAATTAAAATAGAATTCAAATAGAATTTTGATGTTGAGGATAACAAGATACCAACAAAGAAAAACATTTTAGAATACTAAAACTAGCACTTAGATCTTGTCAATTTGACAGTCGTTAGAAATGATGGAGGTTAATTTATACCGTCTGTCAATCTAGTTGCTAAAAACAGAATAGCTTAGATAAAACTCATTTGAAAAACAAGCATTTCTAAATGCTATTGTTCTTAAATTTGAAACTAACTAAATAAAGTAGATTTTTAATTAAAGTACTGGGTAAAAGAAGCAGGTAACTAACTCTTACAACCCCGTAGCTCTTCAAAACTTCCTTGAAAGTAAATCTGTATTAATAGGATAATATTAAATCTCATCAATAATAACATTGAAGTATTATATGAACTTGTCTTTGGAAGTTGTTTATAGCATTATTGATGCATAAACAATTAAAATAATGCATCATAATTAGCCTAAAAGCAAAATGAATTTTCCTAAAAAAAAAACTTATCACTTAGATTTACCAACCATATATAGTAGATTTCAAATATATACTTACTAATATTTCATATTTTACTTTATAAATATACATAAAGAAAATACATTCAATCAGTTTCTTTTTGTTGTTTGTTTGTTTGTTTGTTTTTGAGAAGGAGTCTCCATCTGACACCCAGGCTGGAGTACAGTGGTGCGATCTTGGCTCACTGCAACCTCCCTCCACCTCCTGGGTTCAAGGGATTCTCCTGCCTCAGCCTCTCGAGTAGCTGAGATTACAGGCATGCAACACCACACCTGGCTATATTTTTTTGTATTTTTATTAGAGATGGGGCTTCACCATGTTGGCCAGGCTGTTCTCAAACTCCTGACCTCAAATGATACACCTGCCTAGGCCTCCTAAAGTGCTGGGATTACAGGCTTGAGCCACCATGCCCAGCCTACATTCAGTAGTTTTATTCTCATTTTCTATACTTTAAATATCTGATATTTTACTTAAAATACTTTATAGTTTGCTTTATTTTCCCTTTATTACCCAGGAGAAGCTACCAATAAAAAACGTTCTGTTTTGAAATAATTTTCTAAAGTCTAAATAACAAAATAAATAATTTTGCATGAGAAGGAAACAAAATGACAGTATCTGCTTTTTTCATTTTTAAACACTTGCTTAGGAAGACAATAAGCAATATTTTAAGTAAATTAAAATGGAATTTGCTTTTTACCATGTCTCATAAATACCAAACAATGAAATGATTTAGTTTTCAAAGTTATTATATCCCAATTGATCTTCCAGGCAGCAGACTTATTATCTGATTATGAAGATATGCACATTTATCAAAAGCTAGAACCATCTGTCTCAATTCTGTTTAATTTAATTATGTATTCATCATTTAGATAGTAAGCTTATGACATAAGCCTCTACAAATGAGTAATTCTATACTTATTATCACTAAAGGATGTGCACAGGCAGACTTCAGTCAACTCCTATTAGTCTACTTTGAAACCTAAATTATTCTAGCAATCGGTCACTGACTAGCCCGTCATCACTGATATATGCACAAAAAAAATATCTGGCATTCCTCTCAAGAAACTTAAAACTATCAATTTCTGCCTTTAGCAAGACAGATATACTTAGAATTTCTAAATATTTCTTGCATTGAGGGGTACATGCATTTAGACACATATACAAATATTCAAAATTCTCATTTTTAGATAAAAAGTATTAAAACAAGGATAAGATAATGATTCTTTAAAGCAATTTTCATAAGATATTTGTAAATTTGTTACATTTTATAATTATAGGAAATATATCAACAATCCCGCTTAGTGAATTTGGTACAGAGCTTCAGATCAGCTATTGAATAACATTTTTCTTTCTTTTCTATGTTGTGATTGATTATATTTGACAGAAATTATTGAGAATATGGAGAATTACTTGCTGAAAACATTTAACCTCATTTATGTATCTGGAATTAAGATTTAAAATATATGACATTCTATTACAGGACTACTAAGCTAATTAGGAAAGTGATATCTATGCCATCTCATAAATAAGAGCATATCAAATTACTAACACGAATCCATGAATCTTGTAGACATCACTTCTCTGTGCCAGTCATCATCATCACAGGTAACACAAATGATAAGCTCACAAATTATCTAAAATTAAAATTGATTCCCTCTATGTATCTCTCTCTCTCTGTATGTATAGTTTTACCAGATGTGTAAAACTGTTTTTCAATCTAAACTCCTATTTTAATTAATAACAATTTATGTGAAAATTTTAAGGGGAACTCTATTTCTAAAACAGGAATATGTATTATAAAACTATTTGGGAATCTGGCTTTCTAAATTTAATCTCTGTGAGAGACTGATTGTCAAAATGATCGGCATCTCAACAAAATTTTGCTAGAAAGATAGAAACCAGGACCAGTGAGTGTAAGGATTATTTGGACTAGGCAACTAGGGTACTGAATAGCTTAAAATCAACCCATGAGAGCAGTAGTAAACAGTGCCTTACTTAGCATCCAGAGGACATGATGCATTCAGAATTGGTCTTATCCATTTTTAGTATTTATGAAGAACAATACTTTGAATAGGATACAGAATTGTGAGCAAAAAAATAGAATATGAAGAAAGTTAGATAAGCCAGTACTGTTGACCCTTGAAAAACATGGTTAGGTCCACTCATACACGTATTTTTTTTCAAATAAATATGTTGGAAATGTTTTTGGAGATTACCAAAATTTGAAAGAAACTTTCAGATGAACTGTGTATTCTACAAAATTGTTTTAAATAAGAAAAAATGAGCTATGTCAGGAATACATAGAATCACAAAATATGTAAAGATACTAGTCTATTTACCTTTTACTACCATAAAATATATACAAATCTATCCTAAAAAGCTAATCAAAACTCACCCACAAAATTACAGAATACACAGGGAGCCACTTACAGTCTACAGTAATGTAAACAAATGTTGAGCCAGTATTCAGTCATAACTGCATAAAATTATGCTATGTACTGTACTGATGCAATACTTTTGTAGCTACCTCCCGTTGCTGTTGCAGTGAGCTCAAATGTTGCAAGTATCTGCTTAAAACACTCTGAGACACTAATCATCTCTGCTTGAGCAGTCCCTCTTCCTAGGAAATTGTATATCACAGGAAAAAGTGACCTCTCATAGTTCTTCAGTATTTTCATTATTTTTACTGCAGTACTATAAACTTCAGAAAACACCATGGAACCCATATGAAGTACCACTAGTGTGATGAAAGTGCTTCGAGGAAGCAGAGAAAAGACATGATATTACAAGAAAAAATTCAATTATTTGATATGTACTGTAGATTGAGGTCCATAGCTATGATTGCTCATCATTTCCAAAATAAATGAGTCCAATATCAGGGCTATATCTAAAAAGAAAAGAAAATTTGTAAATCTGTTGTTATAGCTATGTTAAAAGGCATAAAAACATGATATGTTTTGCAAAATGCATTTTTATCTTGTATAAAAAATTCAGCTTTTCTGTCGGTGCAGGATTGTGATAAGAAAGGCATACCTACAGACTGGAATAAGATTTGAGAAAAAGCAATCATTAATCATTACATGACAACTTAAAGCAAAAGGTAAGTGAAAGATTTAAAGCTGGACAGTTTAATGGCAGCAAAGGATGGTTTGATTATTTTAGAAATAGGTTTAGCTAAATAAAAAAGTCAAGATAACAGAAGGAGCAGCTTCTACCAACCAAGAGGGAGCAGATGAGTTTCCAGACACAATTAAGGAAATTATTGAGGAGAAAAGATATCTACCTGAACAGATATCTTTAATAGAGATTGAAGTGCTCTATTCTGCAACAATAACCACTACCACCACAACAGCAGAAAGGCTACAAAAGATGCTTATTAGTAAGGAAGAGAAGTAAGAGAAGTAAGTACCAGGTTTTAACTTGATGGAGATGAGGACTTCTGAACCAATGCCAGACAATGAGGAATCAGATGTAAAAGAAACAATTTCCAGGAAACAAATTAACATGAGACAATCTAGCAGAGGAGTTCTGATTATTCAAGACTGCTTTTGATTGTTGTTTAACAACATGGACCCTTCCATGATATGGACACTGACAATAATGCAAACAGTAGAAGGACTGATATCTCATAGATATATTTTTAGAGAAATGAAAAAGCAAAATTTAAACACAAGTGATGATGTTTTTCCATAAAGTTACATTATGTCTACCTGCCTCTACTGCTTCCCCCTCCCACCTCCTCCACCTCTTCCACCTTGAACAATACCAATCCTGTCTTCTCGTCCCTCCCCCCTCCTCTGTCTCCTCAAAGTGAAAATGAAAATTATGATCACAAACACTTTTACAATGATCTACTTCCACATACTAAATAGTAAATATATTTTCCCTCCCCTTATGATAGTTAATAGCACTTTCTTTTCCCTAGCTAATTTTATTGTAAGAATACATTATGTAATACATATCAATATAACATATAAAACCTGTGTTAATTGACCGTTTATGAAATTGGTGAGCCTTCTTCTCAAGAGCTGGCTGTTTGTAATTAAACTCTTTAAAAATCAAAAATTTTAAGCAAGTTTTCAACTACACAGGAGTTTAGCACTCCTGACACCCATGTTGTTCAAGGCTAAATTCTAGTTTCATTTAAATTCTTCTTTTCAGAAAATGTTTCCAGCCAGCAGCTAAATTTATGAGTAACTGAGCCAACTCTCTTCAACAGAAATATATAAATGACAATATTATATTGAAACCCAATCACATAAACTGTAGTTTCAAACCCACAGCAGTATGATAATACTTACCAGGATAACCAAAACAAAAACTAAAGGGTAAATTAAAGAATGGTAATCATTTCCCATGGCACATTTATATGGAGAGGCAACTTCAAACACCATAAATATAAACATTGAGGTGATGAGAGCAATTCAAAACTTTAGTTTTCTTGTGATGTGAGGACTCGTGAATATTTGTGATCATCAAGATCGACAAAGAGAAAGATCCAGGTTATGGTTTTAAGTTCAAGTCTTTGGTATCTATAGGAAAACAGAATAAATAAAAGTGTTATTTGAGACCAAATACTCTAAATTTTTAGTTTGCTTAATAACTACCTTAAAAGAGTCAATAAGTACAGATTTCTGCATCTTTCTTCAAGGAATTTAAACAAACAGTCTGAAGCAGGTGGTAAGTGGTGCATGCTTTGAGATTCACCTTTCTAGGTAGAGTAAAAGGTCATTGCATCAGTTGAAAGGTGTTTCCTCACAAACTTTTGACTCTTTAGTCAGATTACATGCAAAATTATGAAAGTAGCTTTAAGATTCAGGAAACTGAGAAAGGGTGTTGAAGGCAGCAAGTGTGTTGGCCTCAAAGTTTAGTTTAACAGAAATTTAATTATTTATTTATTGAAAAGATATTTAAAACAAGTTTTCTACTTTGTTTATAGTTGTCTAAACCTCTCTGAGTAATTCAAGTAAAGAGATTAATTACCCTAACTGCAGATACACTATTTTATCCAAGGCTATCCAAGGAATTAAAACAGTTTCAGGAAATAAAGGAAAACACAATTAAATGGAAGTGTAGAGGGGAGCTACACAGATGCTCAAGGCTTTTGATAAATCATCTTTTCTTAATTTAATTATCTAAAACTTTTGAATTCTTCATTTGTCCCTTTCAGTAAAATAAAATAACATGTATATTTCAGGATAATATTATCTATAGTTCAGTCTTAGTGGGGGTAAATATGAAGCTGCAGCTTTAGAGGTTTCTTGTGTTAACTACCACACTCTGGCTCTCAGAGCCATGAGATCTCTTCCGCATCTCACTGAATCTATTATTTTCTTGAGAGAGAGGCTATAATCATCAACTGTAGAAAGTTTTAATTGTCATTTAAAAGTAAAGAAATTTTTAATCTTAGGATGATTTTATAATGCTGTGAGAAATTGTGCCCTGTCATTAAAGGTCCCATAAAATAAGCAAAATTTTTAAATCATAGATATGAAAACAGCAATTTCCTAGCTTCTCCTAATTAATCAATGTATTCTGTCTTCCAAAACCTCATGCTAGTTAGCTTTTCAGTAAACTTCAAAAAGCTGTTTCTAATTAAATAATGCTACATAAAAACACAGTTTATATTTCATTGTGTCACAATTTACCTTAAAATATACATACATTATATATACACAAATATAAATATATATACACACACACATTTAAAGTGTGTGCATGTGTGTATATAGATGCATGCTTATGTAGATATGTAGTTATGTATACATATATTTACATATATATATACACTTTTAATTTATTTTAAGGAGAAATTATACTCAATTTAATAGTAGAGCCAATAAATTCAATGTTACTTTTAATACTATCCCATTACAACAGGTGAAAATTAAAGTGGATGAAAATGAGCTTGCCAAGAATAGCTTTATGTTTGAAAATACAGAATAAATTGACAAATAATTGTCTCTATATACGTCTTCTCTTTATTGGATCCTATAATAAACATTTGAATGATTTTTAGGTGAATTAAAATAATGTACTTCTGTGATTGCAAACAAGGAAAATATAGCATATGCCATGAAATACATTTTAAATTGTTACATTGCAGATATAATCTTTAGAAACTAAATGTATAAACTAATTGTCTTCTGACTTATTTATTTATTTATTTATTTTGTAAGAAGTAAAAGTCAGTTTTACTGTTAATCCTTTAAAACATAATCTCTCCTTTATCTCTTCAGACTGCTTTAAGATATTTTTTGTCTATGATTTTCATTAGTTTTTCCTGTTATGGGACCATGGTATATACTTGTTTGGTAATTATGATTATTCTTAAATCTGTGGATTATTTTTTATAAATTTTTAATATTCAAAATGAGCCATTATTTATGTAATGCTCTTCCTTTTATTAGTTCTCATCTTTTTCTGAGACTTAAAATGCACATATGCAAGCTTTTTCACCATCAAAAATACTTTACTATAATGCTTTTATGTTTTTCACCATTTATTATTTTCATGTATCATTCTGCATATTGTTTTGACTTTTTCTTCAGTTCAAACTTTTCATGAGTTAAACTAGCATTCTAAATAAATCAACTGAGTAATTTCCCCTGTTATTTTTTCACTTCCGTAATTTGATTTTTTCCTTATTATTGTTTTCTCTTTTCCATTAAAGCTCAGCTCAGCTACTCTAAAAAAATTACAAATTATTTATTTCAATTTTCTCATTATATAAAGCAAAATTCTTTGAAAGGCCATGACAAATGAATCTAGTTATTTAGATCTACTGTAGCTTTTTTTTCTCTCTTTGTATTTGGTTTTGGTTGTATTGTTGTGAGGAATCTGCCCCCATGACCCTAACACTTCCCATCACACCTCCATCCAACATTGGAGATCATATTTGAAAATAAGGCTTGAAAGGAACAAAACATCTAAACTGTATCATCCACCCCTGGCCCCACAAATCTCCTGTCCTCCTCTCATTGTAAAATATAATCATCTCTTCCCCATAGTCTGCAAAGCCTTAACTCATTCCAACGTTAACTCATAAGTCCAACATCTTATCTGAGATTCAAGGCAATTCCCTTCCACCTATGAGCCTGTAAGATCAATAAATTATTTACTTAAAATATAAAATGGTGGTTTAGGTATGAGTAAACATTCCCATTCCAAAAGGGATAAAGGGGCAAAATTCTCCACACAAGTCTGAAACTAAGCAGGGCAGTCATTAAATCATAAAGATCCAACATAATCTCTTTGACTCCATGTCCCACATCCAAGGCACACTGGTGCTAGGAGTGGGCTCCCAAGGCATTGGGCAACTCTGCCTCTGTGGCATTGCAGCAGGCAGCCTGCATGGCTGCTTTCATGGGTTAGAGTTGAGTGCTGTGGCTCTCCCAGACTCAGAGTGTAAGCTGCTAGTGGCTATACCTTTCTCAGGCCTGCAGGGCAGTGGCCCTTTCCCACCACCCCACCAGCCAGTACCCAAGTGGAAACTCTCTGTGTGGGCTCCAACCACATTTTCCCCTTCACATTACCTTATTAGAATCACTTTTCAAAGACTCCACCTCTGTGGAAGTGTTTTGCCTGGGCAGCGAGGCTTTCTCATGCATCCTTTGAAATCTAGGTGGAAGCTGCCAAGTCTCCTTCACTCTTGCATTCTACATACCTGCAGACTTAGCATCATATGGAAGCTTCCAAGATTTACTGCTTCCATACTCAGAAGCAGCAGCTGGAGTGGTACTTAGCAACAGCTGGAGTGGCCATTTGACCCATGAATGCAGCTAGAGCTAGAGAAGCTTGTATGCAGGAAACAGTGTCCCAAGGCTGTGAAGAGCAGTGAAACCCTAGGCTTGGGTGCCCAAACCATTCTTTCTTCCTTGGCTTCTGAGCCTGTGATAAGAGGGACTGTCCCAATGACTTCTTAAATACCTTTGAGACTTTCTTCCATTGTTTTGGTCATTAGCACTTTGTACCCTTTTAGTCATATTAATCTGTTTAGAAAGAGGTTATGCCATACCCTGCTTATATTTCTCTTCTGAAAATGTTTTTTCTTCTCTACCATATGGTTGGGCTGCAAATTTTTCAAACTTTTACACTCTGCTTCTCTTTTCATTATAATTTCCAACTTTAAGTCATTAATTTGCTCCTGTATCTGATAGTAGGCTACTAGAAGCAGCCAGGCGAATTCTTGAACACTTCACCATTTAGAAATGTATCTCCTCAGGTACCAGAAGTCATCACTTTTAGTTTCAAACTTTCACAGATCCCTAGGACACAATCACAATTCAGCCCATATCATTGTTAAAGTGTAACAAGGGTGATCTTTGTTTCAGTTCCCAATAAGTTTCTTATGTCCTTCTGAGATCTCCTTAGCCTGGCCTTTACTCTCCATATTTTAGTCAACTTGTTTTTATCAAAGCATCTTAATAAGTCTCTAAGGAACCCCAAACTTACTCTTATTTTCCTGTCTTCTACTGAGATTTCCAAACTCTTCTGAACTCTATCCATTTCCCAGTTCCAAAGCTGATTCTACATCTTCAAGTAACTTTATAGAAATACCCCACCTCTTGGTACCAACTTTCTGTTAACCCATTTGTGTTGCTATAAAGGAATACCTGAGGCTGAGTAATCTATAAAAAGAGGTTTATAATGAGATTTGTAAGGGACAAAACATCCAAACTATATCAAAAATGGAGTGGAGGACAAAACAAAGACAATAGAGGGTTTGAAGCCTCTATTATCACAATAATCACATTAGTATGAATGATCTATACATACCATTTATAAGATAGGCAATATCAGAATAACTTATAAAAATGGAGGAAAATCCAATTATATATTTTCTCTTAAATGGCACTCAAAATGTAAAAACTCTGAATGGTTCAAAGTAAAGGAATGGAAAATGATACACAATGCTAACTTTAACCAAAAACAAAACCAAAGTCAACAACCTCAAGTAGTAAATTCAGACAAAATGAAATTCAAAACAATGCAAGTTATTTGGGAACAAAAAATGGACTACATGATAATGACTGGAACAATTCTCCAATAAGTCATAAAAGTCTTAAATGTGTATCCATATGACAAATGATCAATATATATGACCCAGGATTTGGTACAACCAAGAGGAGAAATAGTCAAGTCTACTATTACACAGTGTAGAAGTAAACACCCCTCTTTCAGTGACCAGTAGATCAAGCAGGAAGAAAATCGATGAGGAAAACATTAACCTCAAAAACACAATCAATGAACTTGATGCAATTGACAGTTATAAAATGCAGACTATTCCATTCTCTAACAACATAGTGAACATTCATCTCAAGCTCATGTGGATGTTCACTAAGATAGACCACATTCTGAGCCATAAGAGAAACACTAAAATGTATAAAAAATAGAAATTACACAAAGTATGCTCTCAGATGAAGATGGAAGAGTGTATCAGCAATATATATTAGTGTTGGTTTCCCTCAACAACGCTTCATGTAGAGACTGGCTTAGTAAGTAGGGTCTTAATAATATTTCAATTTATAGGGACTATTCAAGAAATCATTTAAATGAACTGTGTTATATTGCCTAAATGGTAGTAATACCTGTAAATTATACAAATGTTCTGATGTAACAGAAACATTTGAATTGACCACATACAGATATAGATATTAATATTTATGAAAAGGATAAGTGCAACGTAATAAGTGATGTGAAAGACAAGAGACTTGCTGTGATTTTTAATGACTGAAATCAATACATACATCCATTCTGCATAAGCAGAGCTAAAGATTTTTCCAGCCATCTTAGAAAATACAAAAGCATGAAAGACAATATTGGGTGTGTGCAAGCTTTTTTGTATTTTGAGGATGAAGGTGGAAAATAAAGATACTGGTTACACGATATGTACTGTCATCTTTAAATATAAATCATATTTATTGAAAATAATCTTAATGAAACTTCTTAGAATATATTTTAGTAGCATTTCCTGGTGGATAATTGGTTTTATAATAGATGCCTAATTGAAGCCTGAAGTAAAAATGAAAGTTAATTATATTTTATTGAAAATAAGGATAGAAAAAATCGTATGCTAATTTTCAACACAATTTTTCAACTAAGTGTTCTAATTACAAAAATAAAAACAAATCAAATCCTATTCTGTAATTAAGAAAATAAAATAATCAAGGGAAGACATAATTACCTTCATAAAAATGAGAAACATATCTCATTTTCTCACTGAGTGTAATATTTGAGAATTTGTAAAATATAGCAATGTTTAAAATAAACTTTTAAATTTTTTTAAATTATAATGACATAATTTAAATAATTTATTTCTGTATGAAATTTAGCAATTTCTTATTGTAAAGTATTAACTCCAAATGAATTTTATCAGATTTTGGATATGTGCTTAAATATATTGTTTGCACTTTTGTCTAAACATAAAATATTATAAAGTGAACATGTAATAGAACTGAAACTTACATTATGTGATTAGATTATGTTATCATTTTACAAACATCCTAAAGTGTATTTACACAAACCTAGATGGCACAGCTTACTACACAGCCAGGCTAAATAGTATAGCCTATCGTTCCTAGGCTACAAATCTCTACAATATGTAACTGTACTAAATACTGTAAACAATAACAAAATGGTATTTGTGTATGTAAATATAGAAAATTACAGTAAAAATACAGTAAAAAGATTAAAAATAGGTCAACTAAGTAAGGCACCTACCATGAATAAAACTTGCAGAACTGGAAGTTGCTGTGGGTGAAGCAGTGAGTGAGTGGTGAATAAAAAAAAAAAAGAAAAGAAAAGAAAACAGTCTAGGACATTATTGTACACCAGCAGTGCCAGCCTTTTTTGGCATCAGGGACCAATTTCATGGAAGACACATTTTTCCGTGGACTGTGGGTATGGGGTATGGTTTTGAGACAAAACTGTTTCATCTCAGATTATCAGTTACTAGATTTTCATAAGAAGCATGCAATGTAGATCCCTTGCATGTGCAATTCACAGTGAGACTCTAACGTCACCACTTATCTGACAGGAGGCTGAGTTTGGTGATTATACTAACTCACCTGCCACTCACCTCATGTTGTGCAGCCCAGTTCCTAATGGGTGATAGACCACTACTGGCCCATGGCCCAGTGGTTGGAAACTTTTGCTGTACACTGCTGTATACTTTACAAACACTTTACATTTAGAGTATAATACATTTATATTAGGATATGTTTATTTCTTTGTTTTGTGGGCCCTTTTTTTGGGACAGGGTCTTACTGTGTCATCCAGGCTGGAGTGCAGTAATACCATCAGGGCTCACTGTCTCAGTCTCCCACATACCAGGATTACAAGGATGAGCCACCACACTCAGCCTTTATTTCTTCAGTAATAAATTAATTTTAGGTTACTATAACATTCTTACTTTTAAAATCTTTTTTAGTATTCAGAACTTTTTGACTCTTGTAATATTTTAAAACACAAACTCTATAGCTATACAAAATTTTTTTATTTCTTTATATCCTTACTCTAGAAGCTTTTTAAAAATTTTTAATTAATTATTTTTTTACTTTTTAAACATTTTTGTTAAAATACACAAATACACACCTACCCTGGGTCTACACAGGGTCAGAATTATGAACACTGCCATCTCTCAGCTCCATATGCTGTCCAACTGAAAAATACTTAGGGATAATTACATGAATGGAGCTGTCATCTCCTATGCTTTCTTCTGGAGTACCTTCTGAAGAACATGCCTAAGACTATTTTACGATTAACCTTTTACTTTTAAAATAAGTGAAAAGCTACAGTATAAAAAATAAAATGCATAGTATAGTAATACACAGACTCATGAGATAGTTGTTATTATCAAGTATTATGTACTGTATAACATTGTATGTGCTAACTTTTTATAAAACTGATAGATCAATGGGTTTATTTACATCAGCCTCACCACAAACGTATGAGTAATGCCTTATGGTATAATATTACAATGGCTACGATATCACTAGGCAACAGTGACACCTCCACTAGAATCTTATGGGACCACCATTATACATGTGAACTATTGTTGACCAAAATGTTATTACATAGTGTGAGACAATACTTGGCTTTAACAAAGATTCTCCTTCACCTAGCTATATTCAGACTCCTTGGAGCACTCTTCTTGACCAGGCCTTGGCTATGGCCCTCATCCTGTCTTTGCCTGCCTACTCCAGGCTTAGAAAGGATCTTGCTTAGTTAGTTTTGTAAGAATCCTCACCCTTTTGATATATAACAACATTCCCTTCATTATATGTCTAATTCTTTGGCCTGTCTTTAACAAGAATCCTGTTAGGTCCGTTAACAACCATCTCCCTAGGCTTGATGTTTCCTTTTAGTAATTTTCTATTCACTGACACTCTCATCCTCCTCCTTGGCTAAACATCTGCACTTGTCATTAACAATTTGTTGGGGTAAACCAAGATGGGTGAGTAGAAACAGCTGTGGTCTGCACCTCTCACAGAGAAGTACAATAACAGTGAGTGAAATCTACACCTTCAAACGAGGTATTCAGTTTCTCACACTGGGACTGACTAAGCAGTCAGTGACACATATGGAGAGTGAGGAAAAGCAGACTGGGGTGACAGCCCACCTGGGAATGGCATGGAGCAAAGAGAGCTCCAACCCAGAGCCAAGGGAGGCAGTGAATGATCGTGCAACCCCCCTGGGAAACCACACTTTTCCCATAGATCATTGCATCCCACATATTAGGAGATCCCCTCATGAATCCATGCCACCAGGGCCTTAGGTTCAAAGCACAAAGCTGTGCAGACTCCCCTGTGGGCACTTGGGCATGCACAGAGACACAGGAGGTTTTGCATTCTCCAGCCCTGGGAATTCTGGGGAAGTAAGAAATCCATCCCCTAGGAAAGGGGTTGAAGCCTGGGATCAAAGCAGCCTCATTCAGCAGAATTCATTCCTATGGCATCTCAGATATTAAGACCCCCTGGCTTGGAATTCCAGCCAGTGGCAGCAGCAGGCTGGAGACTGCCTGAGACAACTGATTTCCAATAGGAATAAAATGGCCACCATTCTTTGGCTCAAGTTGGCTGTTCTGATCTGCTGGCTCTGAAGGGTCTGGGCAGTCCACACTGAGAGGAAATTCCTCAGAGCAGCTTTGCTGCTGTGGTATATCATGGCAAGACTGCTTCTTTAAGTGGAACCACAATGCATACCTCCTCACCAGATAGGGCCTCCTTGCAGGAATTTCAACAACTCCAGCCAGGATGTTACAAAGAGAACTTTGATCCCCCAGAACAGAGACCCTTGGGGGACAGGACTGTTGCAGTCTCTGGGGTTCACCTGATAGATATCTAGAAAGTTATATCATTGATGTACTATAATTTAACCTTTAAGTTTTATATATATGGGAATTTTATTTTTCCATGCAAATATATACTAACTAGCTATTTTCTAAATTTTTGTCTACATTAGGTTCTGATTAATATTACACAACTAGTAAATTATAATCTATACTTATAATTTATTTAGACATATATGAGTAAAGAGATTAGCCTTTTAAAATAAGTAAATATTTTTAAAGTAATTTTACATAATAAATTAAAACATGAAATTTAATATGCAGAAACTACATATCCATGTTGCTGCTAAAGCAATATTGTGAGTCAATTCATATTTAAATGTTTTATGTTTAGTATCTTAATAAAAGAGGAAATGATTTGAACAGATGCAGTCTTAGTGGGGTTTCATTATTTAAAGAATACCATATTGAGCCAACACAGGCCTAAAAATCAAGGAGAAAAATAAAGGATGAGTTTTATGAAGCCCCAGAGGATGCTCAAAGTTGATTTATCATGTGGCATGCCAGGAAACCTCAAAAGATGATTAAAATATATGTTAGTGTTTTCATGCTAAAGAAAAGCACTGAAAAGCAAATAGTAAAATCCATCTCTCCCCTGAATAAAAAGGAGTCTTTCTCTGAATTCAGTTCCACAACAGAAAAGGAGACACCTCTGTACCTGTTATAAAGAGAAAACAAATTTTTTACATATAAATTGTGAGGCAACCATGCCCTGCTCTCTTTCTTTCCTTCTCTCTCTCTTTTGAGATCTTCAGTTGGCTTGAGTCACTGTGTTCGTACAAACTCGCTGCCTAAGAGTCCTAAAAGAAACTGTAACTGCTAAATTCTAGTACGTTTTGAACTGGCCAGGAGCACATGGCTGAAAGCCAGATTGACTGCTTCACATTCCAGCTCTGTCCTTCGTGTTCATTAGTTTTGTGACATTGATCAAGTTATTTAATGTATTTCTTCCTCCATTTCCATATCTATAAGCTGTAATAATAAAAACAGTAATACCTACCACATAGATTATTATCATTAAATATATATTTGAAATCTATCATCTTTTTAATTAATCAATCATTGTTGAAGAATGTCTGGTACATACATGTTAGGTATTAAGATTTACTCAGCATATATATTTGGAAAGTCTCTTTATTCATGGTACTGTGATAGTTTGCAGTTTAAATCTGAAGGCCTGAGAAACAGGAGCAATGAAGGCAGCAGAAGATTGCTGTGTTAGGTCACACAGTCAAACAGAGAGTCAGTGAATTCTCCCTGCCTTAACTTTTGGCTCTATTGGGCCTTCAGTGAATAGGATGATGGACATCCATATTAGGGAGGGCTATGTGCTTTAATATGCCCACTAATTCAAATGCTAATCTCTCTAGAAATGCCCTCACACACAATCCAGAAATAATGTTTAACCGGGTATCAGGACATTCCTTTATCGATTCATGTTGACACGTAAACTTAATTATCATAATTATCAAGTAGGATTGTCTCCTAAGCCAATATTACTGGCATCCTTATATAAAGAATGCAATGTAAAGGATTGACACATACAGAAAGAAAATAGCTATGTAAAGATGCAAATATTTGGGTTATGTTGCCACAAACCAAGGAATGCCTGACTCTACCAGAAGCTAGGAAGAGACAAGAAAAAAAATCATACAGTAGATACTTGAGAGGGAGCATGATCCTGTCAATACATTGAAATCTTTTCTTTTTTTTTTTTTTTTTCAACTTTTATTCTAGGTTCAGGGATACATGTGCAGGTTTGTTATATAGGTAAACTAACATCACAGGGGTTTGTTGAATAGATTATTTTATCACACAGGTATTAAGCCTAGTACCCAATAGTTATTATTATTTTGCTCATCTCCCTCCTCCCACTCTTTTCTCTCAAGTAGACCTCAGTTTCTGTTATTCCCTTCTTTGTGTTCATGAGTTCTCATCATTCACCTCCCACTTGTGAGAACATCTGGTACTTGATTTCCTTCTCCTGCATTAGTTTGCTAAGGATAATAGCCTCCAGCTCCATCCATATTCCTGCAAAAGACATACTATCCTTCATTTTTATGGCTTCATAGTATTTCATGGCATATATGTACCACATTTTCTTTATACAATCTGTCATTGTTGAGTATTTAAGTTGATTCCTGTCTTTACTATTGTGAATAGTGCTGCAATGAACATTCATGTGCATGTGTCTTTAGTGTAGGATAATTTATATAGATCTGAGTTCATATCCAGCAATGGATTGCTTATGTACAGCCTCAAAAACTATTAAAAAATTGTTTTTAGGCTCCCAGTTATTATTGTAGCCCTAGGAAATTAACACAGGTACCCCTTGCATGTTCTCCCACACCACAGTGTGTTCTTCTCATTTTAGCACTAATCATACTTAGTTACATTTTTTTCATTTATCTGCCGGTGTTTTGCATTAGTCTAAGTTTTTTTAGAGAAATACCAAGCTTATTTTGTGAATTATTTTAATTCTTGTACCTAACAATAATCCTGAAACTTTATTAATTTAATAAAATGTTTCTTTTTTTAAATGAAGTAAATTAATTTCAAGTTTCAGAAACCTGTATCATATGCTTATATTTCATAAAAGATAATTTGCATAATCTCAAGAAAATATGGGATTATGCAAATTATCTTTTATGAAATATAAACTCACCATGGGATTATGTGAAAAGACCTAATCTATGTTTGATAGGTGTGCCTGAACGTGATGGGGAGAATGAAACCATGCTGGAAAACACACTTCAGAATATTAACCAGGAGAATTTTCCCAACCTAGCAAGGCAGGTCAATATTCAAATCCAGGAATTACAGAGAAAAACATGAAGATATTCCTCAAGAAAAGCAACCCCAGGAAAAGCCAGAATCATCAGATTCACCAGAGTTGAAATGAAGAAAAAAATGCTAAGCACAGCCAAGAGAAAAGTCAGGTTACCCTCAAAGGGAAGCCCATCAGACTCACAGCAGATCTCTCAGCAGAAACCCTAACAGTCAGAAGAGAGTAGGGGCCAATATTCAACATCCTTAAAGAAAATAACTTTCAACTCAGAATTTCATTTCCAGCCAAACTAAACTTCTAAGTGAAGGAGAAATAAAATCCTTTATGGACAATCAATTGCTGAGAGATTTCATCAGCACCAGGTCTGGCTTACAAGGGCTCCTGAAGGAAGCACTAAAAATGAAAAGGAACAACCAGTAGCAGCCACTGCAAAAGTGTACCAGATGATAAAGATGATCAGCAAAATGAAGAAACTGCATCAACTAACTGACAAAACAGCCAGCTAGTATCAAAATGGCAGGATCAAATTCACACATAACAATATGGACCTTAAATGAAAATGGGCTAAATGCCCCAATCAAAAGACATAGACTGGCAAATTGGATAAAGAGTCAAGACCCATAGGTGTGCTGTATTCAGGAGACTCATCTTATGTACAAAGACACATATAGGCTCAAAATAAATGGATGGAGGAAGATTTAGCAAGCAAATGGAGAGCAAAAAAGCAGGGATTGCAATCCTAGTCTCTGATAAAACAGGCTTTAAACCAACAAAGATCAAAAGAGACAAAGAAGGGCATTACATAATGGTAAAGGGATAAATGCAACAAGAAGAGGCAATTATCCTAAATATATATGCACCCAATACAGGTGCACCCAGGTACATAAAGCAAGTTCTTAATGACCTACAAAGAGACTTAGACTGCCACACAGTAACAGTGGGAGACTTTAACACTCCACTGTCAATATTAGACAGATCAATGAGACAGAAAATTAACAAAGATACCCAAGACTTGAACTCAGATCTGGACCAAGCAGTTCTAATAGACATCTACAGAACTCTCCATCCCAAATCCACAGAATATGCATTCCTCTCAGCACCACATTGAACCTGCTCTAAAACTGACCACATGCTTGGAAGTAAATCATTCCTCAGCAAATGCAAAAGAATGGAAATCTTAATAACCAGTCTTTCAGACCACAGTACAATCAAATTAGAACTCAGGATTAAGAAACTCACTCATAACCACACAACTACATGGAAACTAAACAACCTGCTCCTGAATGACTACTGGGTAAATAATGAAATGAAGACAGGAATACAGATGTTCTTTGAAAACAATGGGAACAAAGACACAACGTACCAGAATCTCTGGGACACATTTAAAGCAGTGTCTAGATGGAAATTTATAGTGCTAAATGCCCACCAAAGAAGCAAGAAATGATGTAAAATCAACAACCTATTGTCACCATTAAAAGAACTAGAGAAGCAAGATAAAACAAATTCAAAGGCTAGCAGAAGACAAGAAATAACCAAGATTAGAACAGAACCGAAGGAGATAGAGACACAAAAGACCTTCAAAAAAATCAATGAATCCAGGAGCTGGTTTTTTGAAATCATCAACAAAATAGATAGACCACTAGCCAGACTAATAAAAAAGAAAAGAGAGAAGAATACAATAGATGAAATAAAAAATGATAAAGGGGATATTAACACTGATACCACAGAAATACAAACTACAATCAGAGATTACTACAGACTCCTGTGTGCACATAAAACAGTAAATCTAGAAGAAATGGATGAATTCCTAGACACTTACACCTTCCCAAGACTAAACCAGGAAGAAATTGAATCCGTGAGTAGACCAATTACAAGGTCTGAAGTTGAGGCAGCAATTAATAGCCTACCAACCAAAAAAATGTCCAGGTCCTGATGAGTTCACAGCTGAATTCTACCAGATGTACAAAGAGGACCTGGTACCATTCCTTCTGAAACTATTCCAAACAATACAAAAAGGGAATCCTCCATTACTCATTTTATGAGACCAACACCATCTTTATACCAAAACCTGAAAGAGACACAACTACAAAGGAAAATTTCGGGCCAATATACAAGATGAACATTGATGTGAAAATCTTCAATAAAATACTGGCAAACTGAATCCAATAGCACATCAAAAAGCCTATCCATCACGATCACATTGGCTTAATCCCAGAAAGGAAAGTCTGGTTCAACACACGCAAATCTATAAATGTAATCCATCACATAAACATAACCAAAGACAAAACCCACATAATTACCTCAATAGATGCAGAGAAGGCCTTTGCTGAAATTCAACAGCCCTTTATGCTAAAAACTCTCAATAAACTAGGTATCAATGGAATGTATCTCAAAATAATAAAAGCTATTTATGACAAATCCACAGCCAATATCATAATGAGTGGGCAAAAACTGGTACCATTCTCTTTGAAAATTGGCACTAGGAAAGGGTGCACTGTTTCACAGTCCTATTTAACATAGTATTGGAAGTTCTGGCCAGAGCAATCAGGCAAGAAAAATAAATAAATAAATAAATAAATGGTATTCAATTAGGAAAAGAGGAAGTCAAATTGTCTTTATTTGTAGATGACCAATTGTTTATTTAGAAAACCCCATAGTCTCAGCCTAAAATCTCCTTAAGATGATAAGCAATTTCAGCAAAGTTTCAGGACAGGAAGTCAATCTACAAAAATCAAAATCATTCCTATACACCAATAACAGACAAACATAGGACCAAATCATGAGTGAACTCCCCATTCACAATTGCTACAAAGAAAATAAAATACCTAGGAATACAACTAACAAGGGACGTGAAGGACCTCTTCAAGGACAACTACAAACCACTGCTCCAGGAAATAAGAGAGGATGCAAACAGATGGAAAAACATTCCATATTCATGCTTAGGAAGAATCAATATTGTGAAAATGGCCATAATGCCCAAAGTAATTTATAAATTCAATATTATCCCCATCAAGATACCATTGGCTTTCTTCACAGAACTGGAAAAAACCACCTTAAACTTCATATGGAACCAAAAAAAAAGCTCACATAGCCAAGACAATCCTAAGCCAAAAGAACAAAGCTGGAGGCATCACACTACCTGACTTCACACTATACTATAAGGCTACAGTAATAAAAACAGCATGGTACTGGTAACAAAACAGAGATATAGACTAACGGAACAGAAGAGAGGCCTCAGAAGCAATTCCACACATCTAAAACCATCTGATCTTTAACAAACCTGACAAAAACAAGCAATGGGGAAAGGATTCCTAGAATAAATGGTGTTGGGAAAACTGGCTAGCCATGTGCAGAAAGCTGAAACTGGACCCCTTCCTTACACCTTACACAAAAATTAACTACAGACGGATTAAAGATTTAAACATAAGACCTTAAAAACCCTAGAAGTAAACCTAGGCAATACCATTCCAGTCATAGGCATAGGCAAGGACTTCATGACTAGTACACCGAAAGTAATGACAACAAAAGCCAAAATAGACAAATGGGATCTAATTAAACCTCAGAGCTTCTGCACAGCAAAAGAAATGATCATTAGAGTGAACAGGCAACCAACAGAATGGGAAAAATTTTTGCAATCTACCTATCTGACAAAGGGCTAATATCCAGAATCTACAAATAACTAAAAGAAATTTACAAGGAAAAAACAAACAACCCCATCAAAAAGTGGGAGAACGATATGAACAAACATTTTTCAAAAGAAGACTTTTATGCAGCCAACAAACACATGAAAAAATGCTCATCATCACTAGTCATTAGAGAAATGCAAATCAAAACCACATTGAGATGCTATATCAGGCCAGTTAGAATGGCGATCATTAAAAAATCTGGAGACAACAGATGCTAGAGAGGATGTGGAAAAATGGAAACGCTTTTACATTGTTGGTGGGAGTGTAAATTAGTTCTATCATTGTGAAAGACAGTGTGGCGATTCCTCAAGGATCTAGAAATAGAAATATCATTTAACCCAGCAATCCCATTACTGGGTATATACCCAAAGGATTATAAATTGTTCTATTAGAAAGACGTATGCACACATACATTAATTGTGGCACTGTTTACAGTAGCAAAGACATGGAACCAACCCAAATGCCCATTAAGAATAGACTAGATAAAGAAAATATGGTACATATACACCATGGAATACTATGCAGCCAAAAAAAGGGTGAGTTCCTGTCCATTACAGGGACATGGATGAATCTGAAAATCATCATTCTCAGCAAATAGACACAAGAACAGAAAATCAACACCATATGTTCTCACTAATAAGTGGGTGTTGAACAATGAGAACACATGGACACAGGGAGGGGACCATCACACACTGGGGTCTGTTGGGGGTTGGAGGGGCTAGGGGGAGGGATATTGGAGGTGGGGGGGGGACTGGATAACATTAGGAGGAATACCTAATGTTGGTGATGGGGGGGATGGATGCAGCAAACCGCCATGGCATGTTTATACCTTTGTAATAATCCTGCACGATTTGCATATTTACTCCAGAACTTAAAGTATAATAATGAAAAAAGATAATTTGCAATTACTACTTAAGAACAATTAATATACATTGTTTTGCCTTATATTCCTTTTTTAAAATTATTTTTTACTTATGAAAGTCTTTCATGTAATCATTACCTAACTGAAAAAAAATTAATGCACATATACACAAATTTTAATATTTTAATATAATTTTATTTATAAAGAGACACAATTTAAATATCATAAAATTTGTTTTAAAATGTATGATTCAGTGATTTTTCATAGATTTGCAAAGCTTTGTAACCATCCTCACTAATATTTGAACATGTTCCCCAGCCCAAAAAGAAATCCACTACTTATTCACAGCCATTCAATTTTTCCCTTTTTAAAGCTGCTGTAAAACAACTAATCTATTTTGCTTTTAAAAATCTACCTTATCTAGATATTTTACATAAATGATATCTTACAATATGTAGCATGCTGAAGAGCAAGGAGAACTAATCCAAATCAAAGTTCTAAAACTGAAAAACTCAGAGTCCAATTTTTGAGGGCAGAAAGCATCCAGCATGGGAATAAATATATAGGCCTGTTGGCTAGGCCAATCTCTCCTTTTTATGTTTTTCTGCCTGCTATTTATTTGCTGGCAGCTGATTAGATTGTGCCCACCAGAGTAAGGGTGGATCAGGCTTCTCCAGCCCACTGACTCAAGTGTTAATCTCTTTTGGCAACACCCTCACAGACACACTCAGGATCAATACTTTGTATCCTTCAGTCCAATCAAATGGATACTTAATGTTAACAATCATAGCAGTATTTTAAGTTTAGGGTAGATAAACACAATTTGGTTGCTGAACTACCTTAATATTTGATTATCAAGCTTTAAGTGTTCAGTAGACTCAATCTCTAGATATTTGTAGGACTGTAAGTTTATTTTTGTAATCTGTTTGTAAGGTCTGTCATCTGTCTGAATAGTGGGAAACGGTAGTTGCAGATCTCAATCTATGGGATAAATGTACGTATGGTACATATCAAGCAATTACACTTTTTCTTGTAATGTCGCACCTTTTCTCTGCTTCTTTGGAGTATTTCCAGCATCACTAGTGGCACTTTGTATGGGTTCCACAGTGTTAGTCAAGGTTTACAGTATTGCACTAAACACATCACTTTTTACTGTGATATGAAATTTACTGTAGAGACAACTGCTCATGAAGAAATGATTAGCATCACGCAGTGTTTTAAGCAGATACTTGGAACACTTGAGCTCACTGCAATAGCAACCGGAGGCTACTGCAGAATTATTACAGTAGTACAATATGTGCTACAGTTAATCTAATGCAGTTATAATTTCACACTGCATCTTTACTTTTGTTTATATTTCTCTGTAAGTGATGCCATGTACAGTCTGAGTGTATGCATTTTGATAAATTATAAAATTATATTTGTGTATATCTGATGATAGTAAATGGTAAAATAGACACATTTTAAACTATCGTGTATATACGTAACAAAGCAAATTGTCTCTTTTTTAAAATAATGTTTCTGGGCTATAAAATTCATCTGTAAATTTTTTTGTTTGTTTGTTTGTTTTTGTTGTTGTTTTTGAGACAGAGTCTCTGTCTTGCCCAGGCTGGAGTGCAGTGGCATGATCTCAGCTCACTGCAACCATCCCTCCCAGGTTCAAGGGATTCTCCTGTCTCAGCCTCTCAAGCATCTCGGACTACAAGCAACTGCCACCACACCTGGCTAATTTTGTTATTTTTAGTAGAGATGAGATTTCACCATATGGCCAGGCTGGTCTCAAACTCTTGACCTTGTGACCCATCCACTTTGGCCTCTCAAAGTGCTGGGATTGCAGGTGTGAGCCAGCGCACCCAGCAAGGTTTTTTAAAATTGTTGCAAATTTCCAAAAATATTTTCATTATACATATCGGGGGAAAAATCTCATGTATAAGTCGACTTGTTCAGTTCAAACTCGTGTTGTCCAAGGGTCAACTGTATTATAAATAATAGCAAAAATATAACAATATATTTAAAGTTTTATGTGAAAAATATATATTAAAAACACTATGCACTTTCCTCCTCCCTGGCATATTATTTTGAGTTCTCCTTTAATTATACCAAATATATTACAAATATTACCTCTAGAAAACTAATTTTACTAAGAAAATCTCCAGGTTAAATACTTAAATTTTAAAATTTATAATAAACTTTAGTAACAACTATGTTGAATAATTATAGTAGCTATTCAATTAAAAATGATAAATAATCTGGCAAGCAATATTCATTTTTATATAAGAGGTTGAAGTATGTTTGTGAAAGGAGAATACGGATTCCAAAAATGAGTATTTTATGAGACCATGCTGAATTATTTATGAAGGTCCTTTGCTGGGAACTTCCCCCTGGAAGAGCAGATTAATTAAATTATAATCTTTAGGCCAGGTACAGTGACTCACACCTGTAGTCACAGCACTGCAGGAGGCTGAGGCAGGTGGATCACTTGAGATCAGGAATTTGAGACCAGCCTGGCCAACGTGATCAAGTGCCTTATCTACTAACAATACAAAAATTAGCCAGGTGAGGTGGCAGGTGCCTGTAATCCCAGCTACTCGGGAGGCTGAGGCAGGAGAAATGCTTGAAGCAAGGAGGTGGAGGTTGTAGTTAGCCAAGATTGCTGCCACTGCATTCCAGCCAGGGAAACAGAGAGAGACTTAGTCTCAAAAATAAATAAATAAAGGAAATTTAAATTTATAAATAAATAAATTAAAAACCTTAGAAACTATAATTTCTTTAAACTATCTAATAGAGTAACTTAACCTTACTAAAGATACATTTCTTTTAGACGTACTAAAAATATTATTTCTAGTTTGAGAAAATATTATGTCATTTTTGCTCACTTACATGCAGATTATTTTTCAATAAAAGTTACAGTGAGTGTGAATGCCTCTCCTGCTTCCTCCTCCACCTCTTCTGTTTCTCCCACATCTGAAACAGCGGGACAAGTTTCTCCTCTTGCCTCTCCTCAGTCTACCCAATGTAAAGATTATGAGGATGAAAACCTTTCCAATAATCCACTTCTATTTAATAAATAACAAACATATCTTATCTTCATTATAATTGCCCCAATGTTTTCTTTTATTTAGCTTACTCAATTGTAAGAATACAGTATCTACTATAAATAACAAATAAAACGTGTTAATGGACTGTTCGTGTTATCAATAAGGTCAGCAGGAGGCTATGAGTCATTACAATTTGGGGGAGACCAAAAGTTATACATAGATTTTCAACTGTGATGAAGCAGGTCAACACATCTGATCTCATTGCTGTTGAAGGGTGAATTCTATATTCCATCTGCTGCCCATATTGTGAAATATAATTTGTATTTTTATTTCATTATAGTGTGGAAAAAATACAATTATTTATAAGAAATAAAATAATTCTGAGGAGTAAAGTAATTGAAAGGCCAAACTTAAGTGTAGTGAAATAAATTTTACTCGTTATATACCCGGTAGTAAAATAATTAGATGAATCAAGAGCTTCTTTATAGTTAGAGGATAAAATGCAAAAGATGGAAACTTTTTCTTTGTCAGCAGAACTATTTCATTTAAGGAAATGCTGCGTTATTCATTGTGATAATTGTGATAGTTAATTTTATATGTCAACAGGGCTGGGCCACAATGTCCAGCTATTTGGTCCAACATTATTCTTGATGATTCTAGTAAGGTGTTTTTTGGATGAGATTAACATTTAAATCAGTGGACTTTGAGCAAAGCAGATTACCTTCATAACATGAATGGGCTTCATCCAATTTGTTGAGGTTTTATTGTAACAAAGCGTGATCTCCCCCTCAGCAAGAAATATTTCTGCCAGCTGACTGCCTTTACACTTGAACTGAAACACTGTGTCTCCAGCCTGTTCTTCCCTGTGTCTCCAGCCTGTTGTCCTGTTGTCCTATCTTTCTGATTTTAGATTTACTAGCCCCTCCATGTTTGTATGAGCCAATTCCTTAAAATAAATCTCTCTTTCTCTCTACACGCACAAACACATCATCATCATCATCATCATCATCATCATCATCCTTCATTATATGCAAAGGATTGGTCCCAGGATCCCCCTCATATACCAAAACCCACCCATACTCAGGTCTTGAATTTGGTCCTGAGGATCTCATGTACATGAAAAGTCAACCCTCTGTATTCACGGGTTTCTTCGATTAGGAATATTGTACTTTCTAATTCTGTTTCCTTGTGAATGCAAGGATATGGGCAATAACTGTATTTACTGGAAAAAATCCACATATAAGTGGATCTGTTAAGTTCAAACTTGTGTTATTCAAGGGTCAACTACATATTTACATCTTACTAATTCTGTTTCTCTGGAGAACCCTAATACATTAATATTTTAATAATATTAGCAAACAAAAAGGACTAAATCTATGCCACCTAATTTTCAAAGAGCTTTATGTGTATTAACATAATGAATTCTTAAATTCGTTTTATGAACTAGGTACTGCTGTTTTATCATTTTGTAACAATGAGAAAAACTGGTAATTTGCCTACATTAAAAGCAAATAGTATAGTTGAGATTCAGGTATTAGAATTTTTGTTTTAGAGTATGTGCAACTCACCATTATTGTAATCTGTCTATATTGATATGCAATTTGGCTTCAGATGCACAGAAAATGTTTTATAATTCTTTGGAAAACACTAAGGGAGAAAAGTAGAATCAGTATACAGAGTCCATTTCTAAACCTCTGTCTGGTAATTCCCTTTTCATACAATTGTAAATTAAATTGAAAGTATGTAACAAAAACAGAAAGAAACACTAATATTAACAGTACCTATGGGCGCTAAGTAATTTAATTTTACTTATAAAATTCAGATTATTGAAATTTAAATTCAAAGAAAATCATACAGTAAAATCACTGCAATAAAATTTAGGAAAGTATTTGGTAAACCATCATTTGTCCTTCAAAAATAAAAATATGCTGTTATATAAATTACAATAAATAGAATGATAATATTTTGTAATATTTGAATGAAAATGGGATATGTAGAACTGTATTGCAATTAATTACAAATTGTCATTGAAATCTTTATAAAAATATAACAAAGGATAGTGTAAAAACTCCAAGTACAACTGGTATTCTCAGACTGACAAAGACCATGAATCTGTGAGGAATTTCCATGAGCTATGAAATTCAAAAATCAACATTAAAACCAAGTCTCTGAGTAGACTTCAGTGCTAAAATTGTATGTGTTGGTATGGCATGGTACAGCCATAAGAGGAAGAAGGAAAGATTCTGAATAATTGGACTGACATAAGAACTAAATAATAAGAACCCACATAAAGTATATACCAAGAAGAACAGAGAAGTTATCCTTCCGCAACATGGGTTCTATGTTTTCATTTAGAAAGTTTAGTCCAAGGCTCGGCGCAATGGCTCACAACTGTAATCCTAGCACTTTGAGAAGCTGAAGGGAGAAGATTACGAGGTCAGGAGATTGAGACCATCCTCAACATGGTGAAACCCTGTCTCTACTAAAAATACAAAAATATTAGCCAGGCGTGGTGGCACGTGCCTGTAGTGCCAACTACTAGGGAGGCTGAGGCAGGAGAATCACTTGAACTCGGGAGGCAGAGGTTGTGGTGAGCTGAGATCATGCCACTGCATTCCAACCTGGGCAACAGAGCGAGGCTCCATCTCAAAAAAAAAAAAAAAAAAAAAAAAGAAAGTTTAGTCTATTAAAATATAATGTAATTGTTAATATAATGGTTTAAGTTTACAATTTTTGCCACTTGTTTGTTTTTTCATTATTTTGTTCTGAACAGAGTAAAAACTCCTACTCTTTCATTTATTCTTCTATGTTAATAAAATAATACTGCATTTCAATTACTCTGTTGAACTTGAAGCTATTCCTATTTGCTTTATTTTCAGTCCTTGATTTAGGCATATTATAACATTTATCATTAACCTATCCGGTTTGCCTAGAGTTAATATTTACTACTTCACATAAAATTTAAGAACTTTTTAGTAGTACAATTCCATTTTACCACCCTATATTTTGTGTAGTTAATGTCATGTACATTACCTTTACATATATTTTTAAAATAACAATATGGTATAATGGTTTTTAATTTCCCACGTCTGTTGCTCATTACTTCTTGATGATTTGTTTCTATCTGGCATTATTTTCCTAAAGTCAAAAAAGCTTCCTTTGGCATATCCTACAGTATACAAATTTGCTGGTGATGAATTCTCAGCTTAGAATTACACGACAATTTTGTTTTGGTTTTTTTGAGATACAGTCTCACTATGTTGCCCAGGCTGGAATGGTTTGGCTATTTACTGACACAGTCATAGCCCATGGCATACTTGAACTGCTGTACACAAGTGATGCTCCTGCTTCAGCCTCCCAAGTAGCTGATATTATAGGCATATACCACTGCACCTGGTATATGACAATGTTTTTATTTTACTTTTATCTTTGAAGGATGATTTCATTAGATATACAATACTGGGTGGATTTTTTTCTTAATTTAGTACTTCAAATATTTCATTCCTTTGACTTCTAGTTTCCATTATTCTGATTAGAAGTCAACCTCATTAATGTGGTCATTCCCATGAAGGTAATATGATTTTTACTTTTATTTTTTTTGCTTTCTGTCAGTATACAAGAGTGGGTCAGAAAAATGTCTGTAACCAAAACCACGTTTTTTTCTCTCCTCTCACCAACAATTATTGGCACAGAAGGCTTCTGTGACCAAATGTGTGTGGGGTCCTTCTCACACACCAAGCAGGGGCATCAGCTGGCTATTGTCCAATTCAATTTCAACACTATTTACCTGGAGATAGTTTCACAGATCCCACAGATTGAGGGTTAAGTCCCAAACACTGTGCTTCCCACTTTAGACACCAGTAGCAAGTCTGGGCTTCTAGAAATTCTGACTGACCAGCTTCAAGTTGGTATTCCAATGGCTTTGTCTTTGGGTTCAATTAACTTGATGGAGTGGTTCACTGAACTCAGGGAAACATGTTTAGTGGTTTATTATAAAGAACATTGTAAAGGATACAGATTAAGATATGTGTAGGGTGATGAATAGTGGAGGGGGTGCAGAGATCCCATGACATCCTTGGATACACCAACCTCCAGAAACCTCCACATGTCCAATTATTTGGAAGCTCCCTGAACCCTGGCCTCTTGAGTTTTCATAAAGGCTTCATTACATAGGAATCATAGAATACACCATTGGCTATTGGTGATCAACATGACCTTCAGCCTCTCTCTTTCTCAGGCAGTTGTAGGGGTTGGAGCGGGAAGTCCCAAACTTCTAATCCTGCTTTTGTCTTTCAGGAGAGAGGCCCACCCTGAAACTATTAGACTAAAGACACACAAAGGTCATTAAACTTTCTTTGTGACGTATATTAACATACCACAATAAACTGTGTGTGTGTATATACACACACACACACATATATATACACACACACACATATATATGTACATATATGCCACAAACCAATGATTTTTTGTTTGTATTCAGCAGTTTGTCTATGATAAGCCTGGATGTACTTTTGGTTTGTTTGCTTCTTTTATTCTAGTTTAGAGCATGCTGAAATCCTTGGACTTGTAAATTAAATGATTTTAAATCAAATTTGGGAAACATTCAGTCAATATTTCTTCATATACATTTTTCTGCCTCTTCTCTTATTCTTCTAAGACTAAAATTCTTTGTGTGTGTGTGTATAGACAATATATATATAATATATATATTGATATAGTTTGACTGTCTCCCCACCCAAATCTCAACTTGAATTGTATCTCCCAGAATTCCCAAGTATTGAGGGAGAAACCCATGGTGAGGCAATTGAAACACGGGGGCCAGTCTTTCCCATGCTATTCTTGTGATGTTAAATAAGTATCAGGAGATCTGATAGGTTTACAGGGGTTTCTGCTTTAACGTCTTCCTCATTTTCTCTTGCCACCACCATATAAAAAGTGCCTTCCACCTGCTGCCTTGATTCGGGAGCCTTCCCAGCCATGTGGAACTGTAAGTCCAATTAAACCTTTTTTTCCTAGTCTCAGGTATGTCTTTATCAGTATCATAAAAACAGACTAATACATAAATAGAATTGTGTGTGTGTGTGTGTGTGTGTGTGTGTGTGTGTGTGTACTTTCTACTATTAATAGCTCCTTGGATTCTTCCAACAAATGCACAATTTATGAGGTCATCCATGAATTTGTGCAGAGTTCTATGAAGATTTTAGATCCTTGATTTGCAAGTCTTTCCTTCCTGTGATTTTCATCTTTCCCTTTGAGCTACTCTGGTAATCCCAAACTATAATATTTTACTATTTTGGAAGGAAATAATGGTATTCTGCTTGAGTTCCCAACACTGATACCTATGATTTAGGAAGTACTCAAGTAAAAAGTCTCCTAAGTATAAATTTTAGTTCTCTTCTTTAATGGTATTGTTTCTTCTAGAAATGCCCTTTTCTTCCTGAAAAATGCCTAAAAATAGCTGTTTTCCAAAATATTTATCAGAATTTGTAATTATTTTATAGATAAAGCTTGGTCTGGTAAAACTTAAGTATTATCAGAAAGCAAACTATTGAAATATTTTGATATGCTGAAATAATACATTTCTGGATAATTTTAAAACAAGCTAAATTGTATATTATTAAGTAGCAGCAAATTTATAAGATAAAGTACATGGGATCCAACTTGATTTTTCTAAGATGAGGTATTCAAGTATAGTAAATCTTGGAATCAATGTCTTTAAAAAAAGGAAGTTATTTTATTTAACTAGATCAGCATACAGAATTCGCAATAAAATAATGTTGCAGAATGCCTATAAGTCTATCTAAATTGAGCTATAAGCTGATAGAAGCTTCACTAGTAATGAAAAAGGATTCACCAGTATAAAAAAGAGTGTCTTTTTTCTGAAGTGATTTCACCTATGCTCAGTGACTAAAATCATGTACTAGACACTTAGGACTCTTGTGCTGTTTTCCTTTGAGATTCATACTAACTTAAGACAGTGGCTCTTCTAGCCATGATAAATTATACTTATTTGTAAAGTCAAATTTAGGTATCTGAAAATCAACATATCTAAACCTTAACTCATTATTTTTTTTCTAGAACTTTCCTTTTTGTAAATTTCTTTCTATTTTTGTAGCTGTCGCACTAGTGGAATACATTATCATCTTCCACTTGACCTCACCAAATAGCTTTCTTACTGGTTTATCTGCATTATCTTTATTTGTTTTAGATCTTTAATACACATAACATTGAGAGCTGAACTACAATTTGAATATGCTGCTTTCCTTAAAAAACAAAAAGAAAAAAAGCCCTATGCAGAGATATGTGTTTTCCTTGTTCTCACTCAGTATTGATTTAATTCATTTTTGCATCATAATTATCCCAGTCCTCACACAGAATATAATTTAAGGGCCAGTTTCATGATTTTGTATTTTCTCCTCCTTGCCTACTAACATATTTTCCAAATTAAAAAAAGAAAAAGAAAAAAAGATTCTTCAAAATATTTTCAATTATTATATTATTTCTTATTATTCCCTTTTAACTTTAATATGAAAATACAAGAATTTTATGTTGACATTGATTATACCAACTGAACAAACCTCCCTCACTGACAAAAGTTAGAAAAATAAAGAGAACAACATATATAGTAAAAAACAAGTACTTTACTGGAATTACATATAGGCACTTAGCTCGAATTGAGTAAAGTCCAATTTGAATTAGTGATCCTTTTGAATACAATGTCTCAGAGAACATTTTAACATTTGCCATATGTTACATAAATGTTGGTATATGCTGTGAATATGTTGCAAATTAACAACATTTCTTGTTTCTGAAGAGAAAATGAGAAATTAATTTGGCAAATGTCAAGTTTAGTTCATGTCAAGATGTTTTTTGTGTCATGATACATCATGAAAGATTAAACAGATATGTTCTACTAAATAGAACAATTTGGGGGCAGCAGCTGTGGCTCACATTCTTTCATTTGGCAGATTCATTCCACCTGACTTCAGAGAAATTGCTAAGATAACGTTATCATAATATGCCTACGTTTTTTATTTTTCTTGCTCAATTCAGTTAGAGTTGGTAGAGGAAAAGAAAATTTTGTTGTGTTATGCATCGTTAGTTGAAAAAGGTACACAGTAGTTTTATTCATGCACCAATAATCAGAAAATAAACACAAATTAAAATTTTATTCCTCTAAGGTTTATTTTAATGAAGAGTGGGATGTCTGTAAACATCATGAATCATTTGGAATTCATTATAAACTTTATAAGATTTTAAAAGCTCACAACAAATATGGGTGTCAGCAGTGTTCACTGTCTCCTGTTGTTTCCTAAACTACATGCAGTACATTAAACCGGATTGGGAAATGTGAGAAACAGTTCGTCATGCTCCACAGCTGAAAGGCATTTTTTAAATGTCTTGCTCTGGTTCCCTGTTGAATAAAAATAAAGTAAAAATGTAGCCCAAATAAGTCATCATTGTATACTTTTTTCTCTGTAGCTGTGTGTTTGTTACCGTTTTCTGCTATAAAGTTACTTCCCATGGTAAGGACATTTTTAATGATTTTTACCAAAAATATAGTTTTGAATAATGCATTTCTGTCATAGAAATAGTGCAGATGCAGACTTGAATAAATTATTCTAAATTTTTTTCTTAGTTAAATATTTGCATAACTCTTGTAAGTATAGCAGATTATCAAGGCTTTCAACATCTTGGTTGTGTTGCTGGTGAGATGTTTTGTAATCACCTGACAACAAATGCAATACAGGATTTCTTCCACATCAGCATGTGTGCCAGGCATTATACTAGTCATTTTATACAGGATATCACCTTTAATGTGTATAATAGATTATATTATCCCTAATATGCAAACTTAAATACAGATCTTAAGATACTAAATAGTTTGATCAAATTATATATTTGGTGAGTAGTTACTGGATATCAAGGCAAGTGTCTCTATTCTTTAACATATGCATTTTATCTCTGTGAGGAAATTGACCTGATAACAATCACCTTCTCACTTTTATTTGTGATTGAACTGAGGGATCTGCAATGGTCTTCCAAGATACAGAATGGCATGCGTTACTCTTTGTTCCAAATGGAGATAATTATTAATTCTTTATTATATACCATTGAATTATGACATAAACTTCCCATATAAAACCACTTGTTTAATTATTTGCATTATTTGAAGAGTTTAATACAGAATTTATACCTGAGATTATCTTTTATTAAAGTTAAAGCATTATTATTATTACTGTCTCAGTAAATACTCAGAAAACATTTACACTAAATCCTTTATTCCAAATCATTTTAGAAACTCCAGGGACTTAATAATCCTTTCAGGGGATTAGCCTACATTTTAAAGCTCCAGTGATCCAGATAATCTCTTTGGGGAATTCAGCCCACAACTCAGTGCTCCAAAGACAACATAACATTTCCGTTAGATTATAATGTTTTTATAATAAACTCTTGAAAATGGAAAAATACCATATCCTTTAACAAATATATATTTTAAGACTCTACTTTTACAATGTCAGAAATATACTACCTTTATTCCAAATATGTTTTATGTTTTGATTTGTATGTTTGTAATACACAAACCTATGAATTCACCACTTAAATGTAGATATGACAGTGGTGTAGGGCATTGTATCTACTTTCTGTAAAGTACTCTAGAGAGTCTGTCAAACAAATTCATAACAATGAAAGCCTCCAAGGACATAAAGATTGACAGTGATGATTTTAAAAACAAACAAGCCACAGAGAGGAGGCATACATAATATTATACTGAAATAAAACATCTGAGTTTGTTTTTCTTATTTCTTCCACACGATACTAGAGAAACTCTCCTGGAATATTTGAAACTCTGAATACACAACTGAGAAGAAAACATTTCCTCCTGAGCTCCATGAAAGTTTTCAAAGGACAATGTTGGACAACATATGGGGGTTTAAAAATAGGACTGCAGTTGATGGTAGGATGTCCAAAAGCATCACATTCTCTATTGAAGTTAAAAAAAAAAAATTGAAAGGCTAAGAATTGACATTATGGAAAAAACAATATTTATATTATCAATATGTCTATAAATTGACTTTTATTAAACTTCTAAATTATGAACATTTTATGAAATTATATTAAAATTTTGGATTATCAGTTTCTACATGGATTTGGTTAAGAAAATAATGCTCATTTATCAAAAATAATAAAATAAAATTAAAACTTAATTTTATGTTAGTTTGGAGCCCCTGAGAATCAGAAATTTAGATGGATATCAACATGTGAAAGTATACTTGGGGGTGCTCTCAGGATGAACAAGTTAGAGGGTGTGAGGAAAGTGGACTGGGCATAAGGAAGAGCTTTACCGAAATGCAGTTATCTTATCTTATGGAGAGCTCTGGACCTAAGGTGGCTTTTCAGAATTGTCTTAACTTCAGGCAGAAGAGATCTGTGATACAATACATGGAATTGTTATTAGATGCATACTGCACCCTGGGGAAGGTAAAATGACATGAGCTAGGTGAGCTTTTCAACCAAAACAATTCTCAGAGAGAGTCTCTGAGCTTTTAACATGCTGTCAACAGCACTCCCAGTGTTCAAACCCATTTTATTTAATAATGAATTGCGAGAAATATTTCCCAGAATATTGTTGGAACTCTTTATGGGGAAGCTGAGAGAGTAAGATAGATAGGATAAACTACCATTGTCATCTCTGCAGCTGTTCTCAAGATGGTAATTAATACTGCCCACCTCTCTGCTTCACCCACTGGAGATTCTTCTAATTCTTAGTTAGCACTTATCTGGGTCTGTGGTAGTCACATAGAGCTGTAGTAACAAATTACCACAAATTTGGTGGCTGAAAACCATAAGAACTTATTCTCTCAAAGTTGTAGAGGCCACATGTCTGAAATAAAGATGTTGGCAGGGTTGGCTTCCCTCTAAAAAATCTAGGGGAAAAGACTCTGTCACTTCTCCAGATCCTTGTGGCTCCTGACATATCTTGGTTTGTGGCAGCATAATTCCAATCTCTGCCTCTACCTTCACATCCTTTCTTCCTTGTATTTCTATGTGTCCTTTTCTGTATAAGAATACTCTCAATGGATTTAGTTAGGACCTACTCTAATCCAGTATGGTCTCATTTTGCTCCTTGTATTAAGTATATCTACAAAAATCCTATTTCCAAATAAGGCCATATTCTAGGTGGACATAAAATTTGGTGGAATGTCATTCAATCCGCTTCAATCTACTGTCTGACCTTCCAAATATATATTATTTCCACATGCAAAATACATTCACCTCATCTCACAATTTCTAAAAATCCTAACAAATTCCAGCATCAACTCTAACTCCAAAATCTCATCTAAATATCATCAACTCAAAAAAAGTCCAAAATCTTATTTTCTAAACCATCTAAATTCAATGTGGGTAATTTTCTAGATATGATCCATCACAGGAAAATTTCTTTGTCATCTGCAAAGAAGTTATCTGCTTCTGAAATATAATGGCGGCACAGGCCTAGGTTAGAGAATTCTATTCCCAAAGGAAGAAATTGGAAGAAATAAAGAAGATACTAGATTCAAGCAAGTGCAAAATTAAGCAAATCCCCATATGTTTTAAGGTCTGAATATAATCCTTTTTGGTTTGATGTTCCACCCTCTGGGCTCACGATGTGACCATGTCCTCTGAGCATAAGGCTTACCTTCTGATTTGGTCTTCCTTTTGATTGAAAGTTATCTTGCATGGGATGTCAATTGATGAATTGGAGAACTGATAAAGAAAAAAGAAGACCACGAGACATAGCAAAATTTACTGGGTGGTGCTTGGGCAGGGTGGCATGAGAGGGGGAAGTCCCTCCCAGAATAAAAAAGTCCAGAGGTTTCCAATGTGGGAGCCACCTTCAAGAAAGAAAACAGAACAAGGGAACTCCCCAGGGGAGAGGGGTCTATGTGGCATTACTTAGCAGCACAGTGCTCAACAGCAGGTCAGAGATATCTGAAGGGCAGAAGCAGCCTGGGGCCTTATAAATACAAGACTCTATCTTACCAATAAGTAATATCTACTCTGTGAGGTATTTTGGAACATGCAAAGACTCTTAATGGATCTAAATCTGTATTCTTGGGCTATTTTAAGAATAACTGAATGTTTAAAAATTTGATTTTGTACCAGTGGGCTTTGAGATAATGGGTCTGAGCTGGAAGTAAAGGAGTAAACAATTTAGAAAACAGGTCAGGGTAGGATTACAATCTACAGCCTATAATCCCAGCACTTTGGGAGGCAGAGACAGGAGGATCATTTGAAGCCAGGAGTTTGAGAACAACCTGGTCAAAATAATAAGACTCTGTTTCTTAAAAAATAAAAAAAGAAGATAATACACAAAGGCCATATTTGGTCCATTTACATGCCTAGGATATCTTTCAGAAAAGATTGGACTCAACCTCAACTCATTCTATGAGGCCAGCATCATCCTGACACCAAAACCTGGCAGAGACCCAATTAAAAAAAAGGAAATTTCAGATCAATATATTTGGTGAACATTGATGCAAAAATCCCCAACAAAATTCTAGCAGACTAAATCCAGCAGCACATTAAAAACCTTATCCACCATGATCAGGTAGGTTTCATCCCCCAGGATGCAAGGTTGATTCAACATATGCAAATTAATAAAGGCAGTTCATCACATTAAAAAACTAAAGAAAAAAGCACATAATTATCTCAACAGACACAAAAAGGCCTTCAATAAAATTCAATATCCCTTTAAAAAACTCTTAATAACTAGGTGTTGAAGGAACATACCTTAAAATAATGAGAGCCATCTACAACAAAACCACAGTCAACATCATGCTGGATGGGCAAAAGCTGGAAGCATTCTTCTTGAAAACTGGCACAAGATAAGGATGCCATCTCTCATTACTCCTATTCAACATAGAACTGCAAGTCCTGGCCAGGGCAGTCAGGCAAGAGAAACAAATAATGGGCCTCCAAATTGGAAGAGAGAAAGTCAACCTATCCCTGTTTGCAGACGATGTGATCCTATATTTAGAGAACCCAACAGTTTCAGCTCAAAAGCTTCTTAAGCTGATAAACAATTTCAGCAAACTCCCAGGATGCAAAATCAACATAAAAAAAAAAATCACTAGCATACTTATCCATCAAAAAAAGCCAAGCCAAGAGCCCAATCAGAATGACAATTCTATTCACAATTGCCATAAAGAATAAAATATTTAGGAATGCCGCTAACCAAGGAGGTGAAAGATCTCTACAATGAGAATTAGAAAACACTGCTCAAAGAAATCAGAGATGATATAAACAAATAGAAAACATTCCATGTTCATAGATAGAAAGAATTAATACCACTAAAATGGCCACACTGCCCAAAGAACTACAGATTCAATGCTATTCCTCTCCAACTGTAAATGACATTTTCCACAGAACTAGTAAAAGCTATTTTAAAATTCATATGGAACTAAAAAAGAGCCTGAATAGCCAAGGCAATTCTAAGCTGGAAAAAAAAAAAAAAAAAAAAAAAACAGGAGGTATCAAGCCAGGCTACCCTACTTAAAACAACACTACAGGGTTACAGTAACCAAAACAGGATGGTACTGCTACAGAAACAGACACATAAACCAATAGAACAGAATAGGGAGCCCAGAAATAAGGTCACACATCACATCTATGATCATCTGATCTTCCACAAAGCTAACAAAAACAAGCAATTGGGAAAGAATTCTGTATTTAATAAATGGTGCTGGGATAACTGGCAAGCCATATGCAGATGACTGAAACTGTTGAAACTAAACCCCTCCCTTACACCATGTACAAAAATCAACTCAACATTGATTAAATACTTATATGCAAAACCCAAAGCTATAAAAACCCTGAAAGACAACCTAGATATTATCATTCTGGACATAGAAACTGGGAAATATTTAATAACAAAGACACCAGAAGCAACTACAACAAAAGCAAAAATTGAGAAGTAGGATCTAATTAAAGTAAACATCTGCACAACCAAAGAAATATCAACGGAGTACAGATAACCTACAAAATGGGAGAAAACATTTGCAAACTATGCATCTGACAAAAGTTTAATACCTATACACCTAGAAGGAATTTAAACACGTTTATAAGAAAAAAAGAATCCACCCCATTAAAAAGTGGGCAAAAGACATGAAAAGACACTTTTCAAAAAAAGACATGGCATACTGCCAAAAAGCATATGAAAAAAAGCTCAGTATGGCAGATCATTGAAGAAATGCAATCAAAAGTGCAATGAGATACCTTCCCACACCAGTCAGAATGACTATTATTAAAAAGTCAAAATGTCACGGCAAGGTTGTCGCAAAAAGGGAACATTTATACATTGTTGTGGGAGTGTAAATTAGTTCAACCATTGCAAAAAGCAGTGTGGCAATTCCTCAAAGTGCTAAAAATAGAACTACTGTTTGACCCAGCAATCTCATTACTGGAATATAAATAATTCTACCATACCAAAGGAATATAAATAATTCTACCATAAAGATTAATGCATGCATATGTTCATTACAGTCCTATTCACAATATCAAAGACGTGGAATCAACCCAATGCCCATCAATGGAAGATCGAATAAAGAAAATATGATACATATACAACACAGAACACTATGTGGCCATAAAAAAGAATGAGATCACGTCCTTTGCAGGAACATGGATGGAATTGGAGGCCATTATCCTTTGCAAACTAACACAGGAACAGAAAACCAAATTCTGCATTTCCTCACTTGTAAGTGGTAGCTAAATAATGAGAACACACACACACAAAGAGGGGGAACAGCTGACACCAGGACCTACCAGAAAATAGAGCATAGGAGGAGTGAGAGGAGCACAGGCAAGATAAATCATTATCCCTTCTGTGATTAAACATATAATATAAACAACTTGTCACCAAGTGGCTCCTAGACTTTATGAAAGATAGTGCCATATTCAGAGTTATTTGTTCCTTTTGAAATAAAGTTGGATACTCTGCAGTCTTGATGAATTACCCTTGAATATGCTTTCATGCTGTTGGCCCCACAATATTCTCCATCTCTGCCACCATGTCTGCTTTGTTTAAGAGCACACTGTGCCAGCTCCGTGGGGGCTGAGAGCAGAGGCTGACTGACATCAATTGACCAAGTCATTATATTTACTTGGGTGTGTTTTGTGTTGGATATTGTATGATGGATGTTTACATGTGGTACAAAAATCATAATTGGCACCTTGTTTTTATATGACGATCTCCTTGTCTCCTCCCTAGACTTCCTAGTTACTAGTCTTTTCACTGATCTCCTTTCAGGACACTGATCAAATGGCCAAGTCACTCACCACTGACCATGATTCACTATATAATCTTATCACAGGTCACTTCAGGTCATGCACAAAGCAGGTGACTGCATGCACTGCTTAGAATTGTGCCCTGTAGGAGGTTTTTCTCACAACACTTTTAGGTCCACAAATGAATTAAGCTGCTGTAATAAAGAAGTCTATTTTTTATATGTTTCCAAAGGATAAGTTAACTCCTGTATGAATCAAACATCCTTTCTCTTCCTCTATCAGCTGGTCATGAAAAATCACCTTATGTGAAAATTTTGCCAGTGATTCTTTTTCAGCTCACACTTACTGTCACATGGGGTGAAAGACATGGTACAGTATGGCAGTGGATGACATGGTGTATGGACAAACAGTATAGGGAACTACAATCTTCCAAGGATCTTTATCCTCTGACATGGCTTCCTGGTTATGTCAAGAATGCAAAGCCTTGACCACTCTTTACTTGGACCATTTTTCATGGTGGTGTTCACAACAAAAGCCTTGAAGGTTGAGGTAATGTTTCTCTCTCAACAAGAACCAGCCTTGCTTTAAACGTAGCACATACCAAAGCTAGTTTTTTCCAGCTGTGATGCTGCACAGTATGCAACCACTCTCTTCTGCCTAGTCCCTCCAGGACTTGTGGGGGGATAAGAGGTATCAATGCTAACATAAATCTTACACTGTCTGCTGTGCCATGAATAATAAAATCCATTGTCTCTGTCTCAGGAGTTTTGTGTCTTCTGTCATTCTCAATAAAACAGTTACAGATTAACATATGAGGCTGTGAAGCGTTGAAAGCCCCAGCCCCTGTCATTTGTTCATGAACTTTACATTCGTCCTCTTTCCCTGCTTATAATTAATTACGGTTGTCCTGCTTCTATCATATGTTATATTGCCAGTGGGTCCTTACAATGTGTTGGTCTGCATCATTAATCTTTTGATAGGCACTTTGGCTGTATGGTCACTTTATATTTCATAACTAGTTACTCAATCTTGATCAGGACCCAGTCACATACAAAGTGGTGTTAATCAAATACTGTTTACATCTATAGCATAAAGAACTTAAAGTTGTTCTTAAACCTAAAGGATAGTGAATGTGTGTGTCTGTGTGTGTGTGTGTGTGTGTGCCCATGCACATGCATATACTGTTGGATCTTCGATGATTTATACTTTTGTTTTGAAAGGCACACATTGAAGAACTTAAAACTGTAAAGTCTTCAGTGTTGTGTTGATCAGCATTTCAGAAATCTCCTGAGGCTTTTTTTTTTTTTTATCATTAGAATATATAGAAACTAGCAAGTTGTGGAAACAATGAAATTTAACTGCAGAAGTGTCAATAGATATTCTCCAGGGGCTTTCTGACATGTATTTATATGTATATATTACCTCAAACTTTCTGTAAAGCAGCATTTTATAGTTAAAATTTTCCTTCAATATAAACTCTATCATTACATCAATGTAAAGATTGGTAACTGTCTCTACAGCAAGTGGTATACTACACTATCTTTTCCTTTTTTTCCCTAATTATAGCTCTACCTTTATGTTAAATCCTTAAGTTATCTAAGAAATACTATAGTTTGTCCCCAGTGAATTTTCTATTCAAATTTTCAAGCAGATGACAATTACTAAAATTTAGACTAGTACTAGCAGAAAAAATTCAGTGTAATGAGAAGTAAATTAAAATAACAAAAAACAAGACATGGTAAATCTCCAAGAAATAAAAAAAAAAAAAAACCAGACAATAGAGAATATATGCTATATTATTTCATTTTTATACAATTCTAAAAAATATAAACTAATATGTAATGACTGAAAGCAGAGCAGTAGTTGCTTTGGAATGTGTAAAGGGGAAGGAAGAAGGGAATGGATGTTTTGGGGATATACTATATCGTCCTTAATTTGATTATATTGATTATTTCACAGATATATCTAAATCTACATCTACATATATATCTATATATTACTATTCAGCATGTGCACTTTATTTTTAATGATTTATCTAAATAATTATGCTTAAAAATGTTAAAAATGCTAAGAAATCTGAAGGTTTTTATTGGCTGGATAACTTTTTTCCCCCTTGGAAACCATAAATCAAGTGATAACAAGAGTCTCAAGGATAAATGATACCTTGCTATTGAAGTTGAAAGAGAAACACCAATCACTGTGGAGATAAGGTCAGCTTCATTCCAGATGCTTCATGAAGAACTAATAAGACTATATTTCAGGACACTATGCAGAATACAGACTACTGTGCCTATTCTGATAAACACAGCTATGAAATAGAAATATAAAACTTCAAGTTTTATCTGAAGCTGTTAATTAATAATTTTGTGATACTGACTTGATCTACCTAAAATGTTTTGAATATGCTCTTACGTTAAGAGCTATTTGCAAAATAATGAAGACAGTGCACATACATAAAAAATTGAGAATTTAATTTGATTCCCAAAATGTATTCACAAATGTATTGTTTGATCCCATGCTAAGCAATGTTTTAGATATTAGAGATAGCAATAAGGAAACCATGACTTCACAGAACTTAAGAATACCATTTTGATTATTCATCTAACAAAAGATATGTTTCATTAATAAGTACACATTATATGTGTTAAATATTTCTGTCTTATCTGTGTAATTTGTAAATTAGAAACAAATATGCATATTGAAGGTATAGCACACTTTAGACAATTACTAATAGCATTTTTGTTGCTGAATCAAAATCAACTCAGTGCTTACAGTAAATACTTTGTAGCGACCTTGAGTGTCATTTGAAGAAGCTATTACTATGAGTCCTACAGTTCTACACATCACCGAAAGAACTGATTCTGAAATAAGTTGTATGTTCACATGTACCTTGTCTTTCATACAAATGTGGTGTCTTTTATAACATTACAAGGGAAAGCCATTTTGGGTCATCTTAACATCCTTTTTTTTTCTTCCAGAATGTTTGTATTCTAAAATGTTAATTATATCATAATTATCTGGTTGTCTTCCCTCTGATTCATGCTTCATAAAATTCTTAGCAAATAATTTCTAAAATAAAAATATGAAGGATACGATAATATTCAAACATAGACATATTGACCTCTACAAATACAATCATATTACTTCTGTGCCTCTATGAAATATTGTTTTCTGCAAGATTTAGTTAAATAAATATATCATTTGTTTCTTTTATAGCCACAGACACATGCTCATGTAATAGTTTGTTTTCTTCACCAATTTCAAATGTAGAACCTGGGAAACTATGAAATTAGAGAGAATAGTATTTTCTTTTATTCATATATAACATTCTTATAAATACTTTAAAAAATGGGACATAACCAAGGAAGAAACTTGTTACCTCATTTCCTACAACTAACTAGCACTTCATATCTCACCTCTCTCTTGTGCTGTGCTCAGAATAGAGTAACTGAATCCCTCTAGCACTTGCAAATAGCATCCATATTGAAAAGAAAATGACACATTGTCTCCAAAAATCAATTTTCAGGTTTTCTATGAATAAATATTTCTTATATTTTTTATTCTTTGAAAATAAAATTTAATGCAAATACTAATCCTTTACAAATTAAGTATAATGCATTTGCTTAGGAAAATTTTATGTGACAGATGGTGGCTATGAATATTAATTGTTGGTCCTTTATTTCTGCATTAATGACTTGTAATGACTGTCGACTGTAATCATTGAATGCTGTTAATATCTCCAAATTACAGAGAGTTCTATATGAAAAATATTAACAGGTTTGGTTTGACTATCGATAAATATTTAAGATAAAGTTATTTTACTTACTTTTTTGACATTCAATAAAATATTTCTCCTACACAATATACAGTTATGGTGGCAAACTGCAAAAATGGCTATCATTTTTTATGTGCATATTTGTATTTCACTTTTGCAATGTGATTTTTTTACCATCTTGCATAAAGTAGTGAAGTCCATTCTTCTACCCCTTGAATCCGGGCTTGACCAAATTTGCTTTAGTCAATGGGACAGTAGAAGACATGACGGAAACTTGCCTTAGCTCATTCATTGGAGTGTATACACTTGCTGTTTCTCAAAATCTACCACCACAATGTAAAGAAACACTAGTTATCTTGTTGGAGAATGACAGATTAAGTGGAGAAGAGGCCCAGAGCTTCTGGTCATCTTGGTGTTCCCATCTGAGGTACCAGAGATTAACTGAGTCGAGCCCAAATAAGAAAAAGCATCCAGTCAAACCCGTACTAAATTATATACCTACAGATTCGTGGGCTAAATAAATGATTGTTATTATAAGGTAATATGTTCTGGGGGATTTTTTAAGGCAGAAAATGCTAACTGTATCAATTATTAACATGAATTAATTTAAAAACTACACACATATTCTGTAATAACTTTATAAATAATGACTTTTCTTAGATTTCTTCCTTGATATAACCACACAAAAATCCAGGAGTCAACCAGAGCTCCTGGTCATCTCATTGTTCCCACCTGAAGTACCATCGATTAGTTGAGTTGAGCCCAGGCCAGAAAAGGCTTCTAGTTGAGCCTATACTAAATCATATATCTACAGAGTCATGGGTTAAATAAATACTTGTTATTATAAGCTATTATGTTCTAAGGGATTTTTTAAGGTAGAAAATGTTAACAGTATCAATTATTAACATGAATTAATTTTAAAACTACATACATATTCTGTAATACCTTTATAAATAATGACTTTTCTGAGATTTGTTCCTTGCTACAAGCACATAAAAATCCAGGAGTCAGAATTATGATGAAAGATTACAAGATTGGGAAATGTAAGAATACCACATGAAACTGGACCACTTGTCTCATAAAACTGATATTTATGGTTTCTTCTCAGTAAACATGGAAGTTGATGCCTTCCTCAGCCTTAAAACTTGAGAGATTTACTTTCATCTTACCTGAGTTCCTTTCTCAGAAAACAAACCATGAGTCCTGGCAGATAGTATCATGGACCTGAAACTTACCAGATCAATGCATCTGGACAGTGAGAGACCGAACGCCACACCCATCATGATTGCCTAACTGACCACCAGTAGCCTGCTGACCAATTCCTCTTTCTTAACCTTCCCTAATTCCTGTTTTCCCATACATAGTAAAATTTCTTTCTTGCTATATAAACCCCTAATATTAGGGGTGGAGGAGAACAGATTTGAGACTGATATGTCATCTTTTTAACTGCAGCACTCAAATTAAGCTTTTTTTCCCTGGCAATAAGTCAGTGATTGACTTTCTGTGCAGCAAGCAGGAGGACCAAGACCAGATCCTTGGGATTGTGATAACACAAGAACTATAAGTAAGAAAGACATCATTGACTTCCACTTAAAAGTGTTGAATTGGAACTCTCTTCAATATGTTTACATGTGTTACAATTTAAATTCACTTATAACATTAACAGAGAAATAGGCTGGGAACGGTGGCTCACACCTGAAATCCCAAAATTTTAGGAGGCCAAGGCGGGTGGATCATGAGGTCACGAGATTGAGACCAACCTGGCCAACATGGTATAACCTCGTCTCTATGAGAAAATACAAAAAATAGCCAGGTATGGTGGCAGGTGCCTTAGTCCCAGCTACTCAGGAGGCTGAGGCAGGAGAATTGCTTGAACCCAGGAGGTGGAGGTTGCAGTAAGCTGAGATTGTGCCACTGAACCCCAGTCTGGGCAACAGAGCAACACTCCATCTCAAAAAAAAAAAAAAATATATATATATATATATATATACACATAATATATATATATGTGTGTGTGTGTGTGTGTGTGTATAAAGAGAGAGAGAAATAAAAAGTATAAACCTAAAGAAAAATTACTTGGAGACAAAAGCCTATATAATTTTTTTTTAATTATTTTTTTGAAACAAGGTCTCACTCTGTCTCCCAGGCTGGAGTGCACAGATATGATCATGGCTCACTGCAATCTTAGATGCCTGGGCTCACATGGTCTTCCCATCTCAGCTGCCTGAGTAGCTGGGACTACAGGCCTGTACCACAATACCCAGTGTTTTGTTTGTTTGTTTGTTTGTTTCCATTTTTTGTAGAGACAGGGGTGTCTCACCACATTACCCAGGTTGTTCTCAAACTCCTGGACTCCAGCAATCTTCCCACCTCACCTTCCCAAGGTGCTTGGATTGTAGGTGTGACCCACTGCACCTGGACAATTTCTCAACATATGAACAATCGGTAGAGGACTTGGCAAATATCAAAGAACTAAATGCCAGGTATCTACAGAAGAAGATGTAAATTAAAAGTATACCAATTCTCATCACAGAATCAAAGACAGGTTCAGATATGGAAAGCATCATGTAATGTAAATTGAGGTTGATGTGGGGCATAATAATGAAAACAAAATATTGCTCAAAATTTTGTAAATGAATATCTAAATACCCCATTGCCTTTCCCTGTCCAATTCATCTTTGGAAATAAACTGACTCAAACCATGTAAAAGTTAAAGGTTTTATTCTACGTAGAAATGTAAGCAGAAATGGTCCATTCAGTGATACAATAGGTATCACTGCAGAAGTTAAGAAGAAAAAAATTTCCAGAATGATGTAAGGAACAAATGAAAAGTTTCTTAGTGAACATAAGATGCCTGGGCATGTATGCTCTCTGAGGAAGAGGAACCAAAAATTATTGGTGAGTTGTTGTTACAAATAGCATGCCGATTAGATAGGAAGCAGGACTAGTGTGTATCTCCCACTTGTATAAACAGAACAGTGTGTAAAGGTTCACACTGTGAATCTTTGTTCCAAGAACCACCACAAGAATGTACCATGAAAACCAAAAGTATTCACAGATCCTTTGAAAAAAGTGGCACACTGCTGCAAACTCCATGAGACAAGCAAAATACTGAGTTCCCAGAGTGTGAAGGGTCAGAGCCTGCCTCTGAAGACACATTCTCACTGAGGAATCTGAAAATCCAGATCATGGGAGAAGGCTTTAACTCCACCTAGAGCTGTAACAGATTTAGGTAGTGGCTTGAAATGTAAAAGTAGAAGCAGCAGCAGGAAAGTCCTTGTAGGCATTCCCAGTTTCCATCTTGAACCCAGGGAAGCCATCCCTGACTATATTTCACAGGGGCCCTCAGGGAAGACAGCCAGTGGAATTAGGGAGAAGCTGCAGGGTGAAAGAAGCTCCCAACTGAATTTTGTGATCATTCTGAGTGGGCATGAACTTCCTTGAACAGAATTTGTGATGTGAACAAGAACTGCAGAGGATAGGAATGCAGGTTCAGGACACCCGGCATTGCTGCTAGATTGGGAGGGGCATGGCCTGAAAGCCATGCTTGCTTTCTTTGCAGGAAGGCTTATGGCCTGGGGCAGGTCTGAGTTCTAGGTGCATGTGGCCTGGATCTAGACTCAGCACTGTTTAGCAGGGCACTGCTGAGTGAAACCTGCCTTGCCAACTGTGTGGGGAAACTGAGTGAGGTCGATCACTAGTGGCTATTTCCCTACTCCCTTGACAATCTCTACTGCACAGCAGAGGAAGCCATATTCCCTTCTAGATCATAACCCCATTGGTCAGAGAACCACCCCTCATACTGCACAGTTGTCATGGCAAGCCCTGCTCAGGAAGAGTCTCAGCTAAGATCCACCTAATCACACCCCAATCTGATGGTCTCTACTTGACCTGATAGCCTAACACAAAAGACATAAACTCTTGAGGTATATATGGCCCTGCCCATCACCTGAGAAACCAGAATATTTCCCCTGACCAACTTAGGGCAAGCTTATATCCCACTACTAATACTACAGCAGATGCTCTTTTACAAATGCCATATCCTGGCTGGAAGCCTACAAACTTAGTCCATTACAGTAGCTTTTGGCAAAATAACACTGCTTTCAGGAAAAATGAAAACAACAACACTGCCTGTAATGCCCTGGCTAACCAGAGGTTAGGTTCTCAGTCTGTTCACATGACATCTTCACTGGTAGCATAACCAGTATTCAAGAAAGCCAGCACACTAAACCTATCTACAAACAAGGAATCTCAGTGTCTACATTACTCAACTGTCATCTCCACCAGAGAAGGTGCTGGAATTAATGCCTGGGAGACCTCACTGGTGACATCACTGGACTCTTTGCAGACATTCCCCAATACCAACCCAAAGCATGGTAGTTCCATTTGGCAACTAGACCCAGAAAAGCAATAATAATTGCTTCAGTTTAGCCCTCAGGAAGAAGGTTTGTTCTTAGGGAAAGGGGCAGAGTACCACATCAAGCGATCATGTTGTAGGATAAAATAATCTGAACATCAGTCCTGAGTTCCAGATCTTACCACTGGTGGGGAAGTTTATTACAGCAGAGACACAATTTCAATGCTGGGTGTAGCAGAAAAAGTTTGCACCTCTCTACCACAACAGGCAGGCAGCCTCTGTGAGAAAAAGTCCTTGTTACCCCCTGGCACTCCACTGGAGACACAGCTAGGGCTTCCTCCATAGGAATGTACAGTGAAGGCACATATAGACAGCTTTCCTGAAACAATCCAGGGTGCACACAGCCCCACAGGAGGAGCACACCCCAGATTCAGGTTTGCATAAGACGCAGAGTCACAATTCTTTTCTGCTTGGAACATCAACATTTCTATAGAAGAAAAGAGGTGCCTGTCAGATTTCAGTAGCTGAAACACTAGAATAGGAATGAGGCTGTGAGGTAAAGAGCTTTCCTGCTGCCCTGGCAGGGGAAGTGAGGTAGTTCAAACTCTTCACACTGATAAAACCTTAGCACAACATCACACTGAATGGGGAAAAGTTAAAGCATTCCACTTGAGAACTGGAACAAGGCAAGGATGACCACTTTCACCACTTCTATTTACCACATTACTGGAAGTCCTAGCCAGAGCAATCAGACAAGAGACAAAAAGAATAAAGAGCATCCAGATTGGAAAAGAGGAAGTTGGGCCAGGCGCAGTGGCTCATGCCTGTAATCCCAGCACTTTGGGAAGCTGAGGCAGGCTGGCAGATCACCTGAGGTTGGGAGTTTGAGACCAGACTGACCAACATGGAGAAATCCCATCTCTACTAAAAATACAAAATTATCCAGGTGTGGTGGTGCATGCCTTTAATCCCGACTGCTCAGGAGGCTGAGGCAGGAGAATTGCCTGAATCTGGGAAGCAGAGGTTGCCATGAGCTGAGATCACATCATTGCACTCCAGCCTGGGCAACAAGAGCAAAACTTCCTCTCAAAAAAAGAAAAAAAAAAAAGAAAAGAAAAGAAAATAGGAAGTCAAACTGTCACTGCCTGCTGATTATATAACCGTATGTATAGGAAAGCCTATAAAGACTCATCCAAAAATCTTCTGTCTTGTAAATAAATTCAGTAAAGTTTCAGGACACAAAATAAAAGTACACAAATCAGTAGCCCTACTGTACACCAACAAAGATCAAGCATAGAATCAAATCCCTTTATAACAGTGGTAGATATGTATGTGTGTATATATATATATATGAATATACTTAACAAAAAGGTGAAAGATCTCTACAAAGAAGACTACAAAACATTACTGAAAGAAATCAGAGACAACAAAAACAAATGGAAACACATCCCATAACGATGGCTGAGTAGAATCAATGTTATGAATATGTCTATAATGCTCAAAGCAATATATAAGTTCAATGCAATGCCCATGAAAATACCACCATCCTTCTTCACAGAAAAAAAAAAATCCTAAAATTCATATGGAACCAAAAAGGAGCCCTCATAGCCAAGGAACCTCTCAACAAAAGAACAAATCAGGAGGCATCACATTACCTAACCTCAAAGTATGCTTCAAGGCTATAGTTGCCACAAAGGCAAGATACTTGTATTAAAATAGGCACGTAGACGAATGGAACAGAACAGAGAAGTTAGGAATAAAGCCAAATACTTACAGCCAACTAATCTTCAACAAAGCAATCAAAAACATAAAGTGGGGGAAAGGACACCATATTCATCAAAGGGTGCTAGAATAATTGGCAAGGCCCAAAGAGAATAATGAAACTGGATCCTTATCTTGCACCTTATACAAAAATCAACTCAAGGTGGAACAAACACAAATCTAAGGCTGAAAATTATGCAAACTCTTGAAGATAAACTGGAAACACTTGTAGACATTGGCTTGGGCAAAGAATTCATGACCAAGAACCCAAAGGCAAATGCAACCCAAACAAAACTAAATAAATGGGAACTTATTAAACAAAAAAGCTTCTCCACAGCAAAATAAACAATTAGCAGAGTAAATAGCACATAGAGTGGGAGAAAGTATTCACAAATTATCCTGACAAAGGACTAATATCCAGAATCTACAAGGAACCCAAAAAATCAGAAAGAAAAAAAAATTCAAAAAGTGGCAAAAGTCATAAACGGACAATTGTCAAAAGAAGATACACAAATGACCAGCAAACATATGAAAAAATGCTCAAAATCTCTAAATATCAGGGAACTGCAAATTGAAACCACAACGAACTACCACTTTACTCCTTCAAGAATGTCCATAGTTAAGAAATGAAAACAAAAAAAATGTTATGGTGGATGTGGTGAAAAGGGAACAGTTTTACACAGCTGGTGGGAATGTAAATTAATACAACCACTACAGAAAACAGTATGGAGATATTTTGAAGAACTAAAAGTAGAACTAAACTACCATTCAATCCAGCAATGCCACTACTGGATATCTACCCAGAGGAAATTAATTCATTATATGAAAAAGACATTGGCATATACATGTTTATAGTATCATAATTTGCAATTGCAGAAATATGGAACCAACCTAAGTGTCCATCAACCAATGAGTGAATAAAGAAAATGTAGTATATATAGGCATGGAATATTACTCAGCCATATGACAAAATAAAATAATGCCATTTGCAGGAATTTGGATGGAGCTGGAGGCCATTATTCTAAATGAAGTAACACAGGAATGGAAAAAAATATATTGTATGTTTTCATTTATAAGTAGGAGCTAAGCTATGAGGATACAGAGGCATAAGAATAATACAATGGATTTGGGGCACTTGGGGAGGAGGGTGGTAGGTGCTGAGCATTAAAAACTACATATTGGGTGTAGTGTACACTATTTGAGTGACAGGTGCACCAAAATCTCAGAAATCACCACTAAAAAACTTATTCATGTAATCCAAAACCACCTGTTCCCCAAAAGCTATTGAAAAAATAAATAAATAAACATGGGCATGACAGTAGAGCTTTCAATAATTGATTTAGTGCTTCTGTCATCAAGAAGAAAACAAAAAGGAGTGCCAGATATTAAATAAAGTTCCCAATACAAGTTTTGGAACCCTGATGAAAACAAATATAAAGAAAATGAAATCCCCCCCCACAACACACACACTCAGAAACATAGTGACAAAGAAGAAGAAGGAGAAGAAGATTAACAGAGAATAGAAGACAGAAACTTTTTTCATTAATATCTATAATATTCTCTGTTATATTAAAGTTACTGAATATGTTAAAAAATGTGATTTAAAAGGAATATTCAGAGAAAGAGAAGGTATTTGTAAGCCTCAAAAGATGAACAAATGATTTAGAAGGAAAAGTCAGTCAAGAATACTTCCCAAAATAAAATATGAAAAAGTTCTAAAACAAATAGTAAATACCCAAGATATTCAAATAATTTGATTATATGATTACTTGATATTTATAAAAGTAAAATCTAGGACAAGAATATAGGGACAGATGCCACATCCAGCCATTTCTTCATGTACTATCAGAACTCCATTTCAGACAGAAAAATCCAAAATCTACCAGAGGAAATTTTATAGATAACATAAAAAACATACACAAAGATTAAGGTACATTTTATGATCAAATTTCTTTATAGTTGAAAAGAGTATATAAATATCTTCAAAATTTTGTAAAGTCAATTATTTTCAAATTTAAATTTTATACTTGGAAAACCTGTCTCTTCAATTTTAAGCCCATCACATTTTATACATGTAAAAATACAAAAAATGTATCACTTTGTTGTCCTTTCTCCATGATGTATCAGATCCCCACTCTAAGGAAAAGCCAACCTAAAATTAAAAGAGGCAAACAGAACAGAAGACGAGTTATCAAAATTAACACAATAGTGACAAGATCTGATAAGAGACAGGAAGTTTCATGTGGAATATCTCTACAAAGGAAAAAAAAAAAGAATCTGGAAGATTTTCTGATAAGTCTAATAATGTCAAAAGTAATCCACAGAGATTTTAAAATTTTGTTTGAAAATTTTGAATGTCATAGAGAGAAGTATGTAGAAAATGATGCAAAGGAATGAATATGTAGCATGTCCAGTAGGAGAGTTACAGAATGATAAACCAATCATTATCTTGTGATTGAATTAGCAGTAAATAAATTGATTTAGCCAATATTTGTGATTCATGTATATTGGGCAGTTAAAGAGATGGTAATGTGTAGGCTGAGGCAGATGTATAAAAATTACTAAATACTTACATTTTTAATAGAAAGTCAATAAATATATTTAAAATTATAAAAGAAAAATAGCAGTAAAAGTTTATTATAGTAAGGCATCATTGGAAATAGAAGGGAAAAAAGTAGTGCTATATGTTTGCTTCTTTAGAAAGATATTCTGATGCGCAGGAAGGAGTGAGTAGTGTCTGAAATTTTTCCTTACATACCATGCAATGCCAATCAACCTTCAAGATTATGTGCATATTTTTTTAAAAATGTTTAAAATAGGTGATGGGGAGGAAGGCAGCAAATCACACTGCCATGTGTGTACCTATGCAACAATCTTCCATGTTCTTCACATGTACCCCCAAACCTAAAATGCAATAAAAAAAAAAATAAGTGACTACTCATTTTGCTTAGGATTGTCTTGCCTATACGGGCTCTTTTTTGGTTACATACGAAATTTAAATTTAGATTTAAATTTAGTTTTTTGCTAATTCTATGAAGAAAGTCAATGGTAGCTCAATGAGAATAGCATTGAATCTAAATTACTTTGGACAATATGGCCATTTTCATGATATTGATTGTTAACTATCCATGAGCATGGAATGTTTTCCCAGTGTTTATCGTGGAAGGTTTTTCTATCTTATTTCCTTGAACAGGTCCTTAAAATTATCCTTGAAGAGGTCCTTCACCTCCCTTGCAAATTGTGCTCCTAGGTATTTTATTCTCTTTGTGAGTGAACTCCCATTCACAATTGTTACAAAGGTAATAAAATACCTAGGAATACAACTAGGCTCTCTGGTTGTCTATTGTTGTTGTATAGAAATGCCTGTGATATTTGCACTTTTATTTTGTATCCTGAGATTTTGCTGAAGTCACTTCTTAGGTTAAAGAGTTCTTGGCTGAGATGATGGGGTTTTATAAATATACAATCATGTTGTCTGCAAACAGAGATGATTTGACTTCCTCTCTTTCTATTTGAATACCCTCTATTTCTCTCCTTACCTGATTGCCCAGGCCAGAACCTCCAATACTATGTTGAATAAGAGTGGTGAGAGGGCATCCTTGTCTTGTGCCAGTTTTCAAAGGGAATGCTTCCAGCTTTTCCCATTCAGTATGATATTGGCTATGGGTTTGTCATATAATAGCTCCTATTATATTGTGAAATGTTCCATCAATACCTAATTTATTGAGAGTTTTTAGCATGAAGATATGTTAAATTTTATCAAACACCTTTTCTGCATCTATTGAGAAAATAATATAGTTTTTGTCATTGTTTCTGTTTATGTGATGAATTATGTTTACAGATTTGCATAGGTTGAAACAGCCTAGCATCCCAGGGGTGAAGCTGACTTGATAAGCTTTTCAATGTGCTGTTGAGTTTGGTTTGCTAGTATTTTATTGAGGATTTTCACATTGATGTTCAAAAGTTGAAGGTATCACACTACCTGAATTCAAACTATACTACAAGCCTACAGTAACCCAAACAGCATGTTACTGGTACCAAAACAGATACACAGACCAAAGGTACAGAACAGATACCTCAGAAATAACACCACACGTTCCATCCATCTGATCTTTGACAAACCTGACAAAAACAAGCAATGGGGAATGGATCTCCTATTTAATAAATGGTGCTAGGAAAAATGGCTAGCCACATGCAGAAAACTGAAACTGGACTCCTTCCTTATACATTAAACAAAAATCAACTCAAAATAGATTAAAGACTTAAATGTAAAACCCCAAAACATAGAAACTTTAGAAGAAAACCTAGACAATGCCATTCTGGACATATGCATGTACAAAGACTTCATGACTAAAACACCAAAAGCAATTGCATCAGCAGCCAAAATTGGCAAATGGGATCTAATCAAACTAAAGAGCTTCTGCATGGCAAAAGAAACTATCATCAGAGTGAACATGCAACCTACCAAATCAGAGAAAAGTTTTGCAATCTACTCATCTGACAAAGGTCTAATGTCAAGCATCTACAAGGAACTTAAACAAATGTACAAGAAAAAAAATCAAACAACTCCATCAAAATGTGGGCAAAAGATATGAACAGACAATTCTGAGAAGAAAACATTTTTGTGGCCAAAAACATATGAAAAAAAAACTCATCACTTTACTGATCATTAGAGGAATGCAAATCAAAACCACAATGGGATACCATCTCATGTTAGTTAGAATGGTGATCCTTAAAAAGCCTGGAAACAACAGATGCTGGTAAGGTTGTGGAGAAATAGGAACACTTACACTGTTGGAGTATAAATTAGTTCGACCATTGTGGAAGACAGTGGGGCGATTCCTCAGAGGATGTAGAACCAGAAATGCCATTCGACCAAGCAATTCCATTACTGGGTATATACCAAAATATTATAAATCATTCAACTGTAAGGACACATTTATATGTATGTTTATTGAAGTACTATTTACAATAACAAAGACTTGGAACCAACCAAAATACCTATCAATGATAGACTGGATAAAGAAAATGTGACACATATATACCATGGAATACTATGCAGTCATAAAAAAGAATGAGTTCATGTTCTTCACAGGGGTATGGATGAAGCTGGAAGCCATCATCCTCAGCAAACTAACACAGGAACAGAAAACCAATCACCACATGTTCTCATTAATCAGTGGGAGCTGAACAATGAGAACACATGGAAACAGAGAGGGGGAACATTACTCACTGGGGCCTGTCAGGGGGTGGGAGGCAAAGGGAGGGAGAGCATTAGGACAAATCCCTAATGCATCCGGGGGCTTAAAACCTAGAAGATGGTTGATAGGTGCATCAAACCACTATGGTACCTGTATACCTATGTAACAACCCTGTACGTTCTGCACATGTATCCCAGAACTTAAAGTAAAATAAAAATGAAATGAAATGAAATAAAATAAAACACATGACTGTTTATTTAGGGTCTCAAATTTAATACTAACTAAGCTCAATTTATTAAAAAGATTATTTCTGAGCATCTTCTATTTGAGAAGCAGGATTTTAAGTTAAAGGAATGGGCAGAAGAAAAGGGAGATAAATATATGAGTAGAAAATATTTATCACAATACATTCACATGGAATTGTTTCTAGGCATTTTGAATGTAGAGTTAAAAATTATACATGTTTCAAATAGACATAAGTAGATAGAAATAAAATATATAATGAATTCCTACTGAAGTTTCCAATGTTCTAATAAACATTTTTTAGACTCTTCTATCTTACATCTTATATCCTCTTTCTTCCATGCTAGAATTGCCAGGTATCAGTAACACTTGGTGTAATATTTTGAATAATATAATATTTTGCTTGTTTTATATCATAGTTTATTCATAATCAATACTCTCAGAACACTATCTACACTAATCACAAGCATTTAATAACTGAAAATAGTTTAAGATCTTATTTTTCATTTTTATTTTATTTATTGACCAGAGTGCACTACTCGATTTGGCAGTACAAGTAACGCCAAAATTAAGAATCCCTTGGAATATTCCCTTTCTGTATAGTGTGGTACTTACTAGGTATATATTTTCCTTCACTTGTTTTTTTATTTTTATGTTTAGGTACTGCCTTTCTATTTGCTTATACTTTAAAATTAACTTATCTACACTTTTTCACAGTGACATTTTGAAATCAGTTATCTTCCAAAAAGTCTAGCTTTTGCTTTGTGCCTTCTATACTATTTCCCCTTCTCTCTTAAATAGATGTTCATTTAAATTTATTTTATTTTTTTCTATTTTAAAAAACTATTAACAGATATTATCTTCACATATTTGACCTTAACTAGATAGTGACATATGGTTCTCTCCAACTTGCCCTCTTCACTTAGCAATGTTAAGTCCAGTAGCAATGAATCCCATATTGAACATTATGTAGTCTTGAAACATAGCTCTTCAAGGGGTGGAATAGGAAAAGCAGAAAATGAAACTATAGTATATTATCATACCACATTATGATGATGAAACCAATTACCAACAGGATCACATCAAAATTTCTTGGGAGCTATTGGTCAAATGCAAAAAAAAATATCAATCTCTGTAATAACTGCTATAGATTAAAACACATCACATATGATTGGATCCATGATTTCATGATGAACACATGAACAACACAAGTTGGTCGCTTTTGTGGTTGCTAAAAAAATGTAATTTTTATTGTAAACTAGTAAATCAAGCAAAACAAAACTTTTGTTTTACCTTTGATATCACTGAGTAACCTAACAGTAAGTAAAGAGAAGTATTTCAACTAGTACAGTGAGAAGGGATATTAGAATTAGAATATCACTATTTCTAATGCTCACAAATTGACGAATCTAGGAATTGATAGTCAACAACTACTAATATCATTAATTGGAGACAGGAAGACATAATACATATACTGATGGAGGAATTACTGGCCACTTATGAAAAGCACTCACCAAAAAATTTAACATAAGCTAAATTAAGCCTCTATATTCAAGTACAATTTATGGTAAATAAAGAAGCCAGAATAACCTTGGCACATGGTGGGGAAAGGAATGCAATCAGCAAAATATATAAAGTAGGAAATTCTACAGGACAAATGAGACAGAGTTTTCAATAAATAAGCTTACAAAAAAATAGAGTGAGAAATATATAAGGAGATTTGAAAGACATATCAAGCAATCACAGTGTGTAGACTTAATAATTTAATTAAATTGAAAACAATTAAAAGTTATGAGAAAAATAAAATTTTGAACAATGCAACATTAATTGCTACAGAGAAATTTCTGGTTATTTTTCAGGAAGGATGATAACATTGTGGGTGTGTTAAAATTCTCATCTTTTAGGGATAAATGTGAAAATATTTATTAATTAAATGATAAAGTCCTATAATTTAATTCAAAATAATATATTGTGAAAGGTATTGGGGATTTGTATAAAATAAATTGACCATTTGCTAATCATTATTAAAATTGTGTATTGATTATATAAGATTTCAAGGTAGCATTCAGCATATCAATATAGCCAATATATCATGAATATACAAACATCCAATTTTTACTTTACAAATATGTCATAATAAAAATGATCTGTTTATCTCTTTGATCTGCCATCTACTTATCTAAATTATGTATAAACTAAAAGATACAGTGAAAGCATAAGTGAACATAGTAAGAAGTACTAAATAAAACATAATCAAAACAGTAAGAAGCATCAAGAAGAAAGTATAATTTCACTGTCAGTGTCAAATTCAAGGTAGCGGCATGTCAACCAAAATTAAAGATTACATAGAAAAGGTATTGCAAGTAGAGTAAAACAGAACTAAGACATGAGAGTGGAAATAAAACTTTCAGAATTGGTTGCTTTTCCACAGAAAAAAGTGAAAATAAAATTTAATAGATGACATTTCCTTTTCTCAAATTCTACAACAATTGAGAAATAAGAATGTGTCAGGTAGGAATCAACATACTTATCTCCTTTAACATGTATCAGATGAGACCTATAAAGTAGTATTTTTTGTTTAAGTTAATTTGTGTATCTCCCATCTCTGGAACAGAGCTGGCACATAGTACATACTCAGTAATACTTAGGGAAAGTGTGAAAAATGGAAGTATTAATGAATTGAAGAATGCATAGAGGCCAGATAAGAGGCCTCTAAAATTCCTAATATAGAAACCCAGGATACACAAACTTTTTATTTAAAGAAACCACAATGAACTGGGTTTGAATTTTATAGTGTATAGCAGCAAAGGAGAAAAAACAAATTTCATGTATGTAGTCTGCTCCTAAAAGAAGAAAAGTTTTGGGTTGTATGAATCTAGTTTCTCTTAACAACTTTAATAGTAAGTTTCTCCCCCAGTCGCTGGGGAGAAGTATGTGAGTAGAGAGGAGTATGACCAGCAAAGATAAATTATTCAGTATCTTTCCACATGGAAGAAAACCTCAGAATACCACCACACACTCTTGACTCAATTATATTTAAAAAGAAAAAAGGGGAAGAAAAAGAAAAAAGGCTGGGCGCAGGGGTTCATGCCTGTAATTCATGCACATTGGGAGGCCAAGGTGGGTGGATCACTTGAGGTCAGGAGTTCAGACCAGCCTGGCCAACATAGTGAAACCCGATCTCTAGTAAAAGTATGAAAATCAACCAAGTGTGGTGGTCCATGCCTGTAGTCCCAGCTACTAGGCAGGCCGAGGCAGGAGCATCACTTGAACCCGGGAGGCGGAGGTTGCAGTGAGCTGAGATTGTGCCACTATACTTCAGCCTAGGCGACAGAGTGAGACTCTGTCTCAAAAAAACATATATATATATATATATATATATATATATATATATATATATATTAATGTGTATTTAAAAAAAACCATGGCTATATCTGTGGGTTCCTGTAAGGAAGGAAAAGATTGGTGGTATTAGATTGGATCTATTTCCAAAGTGCATTAATTTCTACCACTAGAATACTATGCTTTATGTAGGATATGAGATGGTTCTTATAAAGTGTTTGAAAAAGAATCCTGACCAATTTATGATATCAATTTTATTTGCGGTAACCTTTTTATTTCTAAGCTTTTTCATTCTAAACCTAAATGCCTCCTAAAAGTTACTGCTTACACTTCTTTTCTAAAATAATAACATTTTGTGATGTTTAGTTGCTCATGTTCTTTCATTCCTTCATTGCATCACAATTTGGAAACTGTGCGATTTATTCAACATATGAAAAATATTCCCATATTGTTCTTTGTCTTTCCACACTCAAGACTACAATCTTTAATTAGTACTTCATTTACGCATTCTTACGCTAATAGCATAGCGTACTTACTTCTTTAGACTCTCTTCTTATGAATTCTGCACCTGCCTTCAGAATTACATTTCTAAAACTCGATGTCACTTTTCTTCCTTAAAACTTGTAAATGTTCTCATTGTCTAAAGAATACTGTCCTGACTTCCTATCTGTCACTTAGTGATACATGTGATCTTTAACTTATATTTTCAAATTCATATTTTTCTACTGTTCCTTTTACACATTAAAATATGAATATAAGTAGACTGGAATTAAAAAGTTGTGTCAGTTTTTGTACTCTTCTCTTTCTGATGAAAAAATCTTTGTTTTATCCAATATTTGCATATTTTGCTAGGTAAAGATATAAAGAATGCACTGGGAAGTTTCAGAAATAGGGTTTGATAAAAGCTGCTATTTTAAAACTAGAAAGTCTTTTTTGACATGTATTTAAATATTTTATGTTTTATGAGCTTGAGAAACCATCTGTGGCTGACACATTATGCAGTTTGTATTATCATCTGAGACCAGAGTCCCTGAGGCTGGCTTGAATCAACAATACTTTGCAACTGCATGTTCTAAAGTAAACTTTTGAGAGAATAACTAAGTTAGCCTTTGCTTCAGTAAAAATTGCTGTAATGCTTTTATAATCAGGATTCCTTTCCATTTCTTGCCAGAGACAGTTGCTCTGTGTGGAGTACAGTTTTCAAAACGCAATAATGAAACAAAGCATGCAGGTGGTACTAATCGGTATAGAAAAAAATAATCGAATAGAAAATAAATGTATAAGAATGGTGCATAGGGGGTTATATGAAAATAAGACTATCTAATAAAAAGGATTTCAGTCAAAAGAATGATGTTAAGGGAGATTCTGCATCATTTCAATCAGGCTGTAAAATGTATCTCTGCAGGAAAACATTGAGAAGAAATAAAATCTACTCAATAGCTATGCTCATTATTCAAATTAAAGTTACTTGAAAAGACAAGGCCTGCAAATAAAATTCAATGACTCCTAAGAATTACAAGAAAACATAGTTTTGCTTTTAACATATGAAAAATATATCAAAAATTATGCACAGTTTTTAGGAAACATGACTCAAACATTTTTAAATGTTGACTAGTAACTTGGGAATAGCTAATATAAATGAATGATTTTGAAATTAAATGATGGAAAAGAAAAGACTGAAAAACATGTACTTAATTTCTCAGAACTTTTACTAATTAAGTATGTATTCTTGGCAATTGAGAAGTCTACTTATCATGCCAAATTCACAAGAAAATTGGCTCGTGATTGGAAAAAAAGAAACAGAAGAAACTATGATTTTGATGTATTCTGAACGAAGTATCTTCCAATTAAAAAAAAAATTTCCTGACACTGTACAATAAAGGACTTTGAGAGTAAAATAAATAAATAAATAAATAAGAAAAAAAATTCAAAGTGATAGAAACCAGAGGTAATTAATTGAAATAATAACCCAATTTTTATAATTTCAATAACTTTCCCTGTATTCTAAATACACCTTGTGATTTTGTGTGAATTATCACCACTATACAAAATTATATTTCTTTTTGTGGTCTCAAATTAAAAAAAATCAGGAAACAGCTCTGTTTCACCCTAAAGCAAATGCTAGGGTTGACCTAAAAGTATTTAACAGCACTGAAAAATGAAAATTGTCTTCCATGTCACAGTTTGAGAAAGCATTGTTATATTTAATAACACTGGGACTTATCAGACCTTCCCTTTCCTGAGCTCCTTCTTTCTGCTGGATGAGACTGTTTTGATAATGGATCCCAGGAATTTGCATTTTATGCAATCATCAGATTTTATTTTATGTCTGAGGTAGTTAAACGAGTATATTCTAGCTAGCCCACTAAACTGTCACAAGTCAATGGCAAATCCCTAGTTTAAATAAAGAAATGCCAATAAACATACTAGGGTAAAGCCCTTCTATTTTATAACTTTTTTTTTTGTAAATAAATATGACATTTGAAGAGGATTCTTGAATCCTTTGTATAGCTAGGGTACAGGAACATGGCCACTGAGGTCCAGTTTCAATGCATATTAGGAGCATTAAAAGATTGATTCTCTTTTATTTCCAGGAATTCTATTACTAAAATTTTAACTTGAAGATATCAACCTAAGATGAACATAACATTGATATAAAGAAATCCTGATGTCACAAGTGTTTATAATTCGAAAGTGAAAAACAATTTAAACAATAAAAATACAAATTCATAAAATAAACTATGTTACATTTATATTATGAATGAGTACCTGGTAGATATCAAAATAATTTTTATGAGCATATGATAATATAAAAAACACAACATATTAAAAAGTGAGAAAGGGAGAAAAAGACAAGCTTCAAATACTACAGTCCTATGACACCTGTTATGGTAGCCACTAGTCCCATGTGATTATTGAACACTTGAAATGTGGCTACTTCAAATTATAGTATGTTGTAAGTCTTAAGTACACACAGGATTTTGATGACTTAGTATAAAAATGACTGTGAAATAACTCAATATTTTATTTTAATAACATATCAATTACATGTTGTATTAGTCCGTGTTCTTCGGAGAAATGGAACCAATAGGATACATACACACAGACACATATACAGAGGCTCCTTAACTTCTTAACTTATGGGCTTATGTCCCAACAAACTCATTGTAAATTGAAAATATTGTTAATTCTGAAATGTGTTTATGATACCTAACCAAATAAACATCATAGCTTAGCCTATCCTACCTTAAATATGTCCAAAACTCTTACTATACTCACACACACACACACACACACATATATACAGACACACTCTTAACTGTAGTAAAGTGTTGAATATCTTATGTACTATTTAAAAATAGGCTTTGTGTTAAATAACTTTGCTCAACTATAGGTTAATGTATGACCAAATACCTGGGCACCCTTATCCAGCAAGTTGATTATTAAAATTAACCATTACACGTGCTATATATTTGGCAAGTATTGGGTAAAATAAAATACACTATTAAAATTTTTTTCACTTGTCTCTATATGTCTTTTTATATAACAGAAAATTTAAAATCACATACGTGATATTTATACTTCTATTAGACAATGCTACTATAGATATTATATAAGCAACTGATAATAGTACTTATTTTGGGGTGATTGTAGGTGACTTAATTTTATAAGATTTTGTTTAGTAAGTGTATTGTCTCTTTGTTCTCATTGGTTTCAAAGAACTTGATTTCTGCCTTAATTTCATTATTTACCCAGACTATATTTGATTTTCATCAGAGGATGGCCAATCACATAATGCAAAATGCCAATTTCTTTACTCTTTAAGAAATTATTGATAAAATACAATAGTGTACGTCAATTAGTAAAAGTTAAGCAAGAACTGATTTAAACTCCTATGAAACAAAATCTAGGATATGGTTAATCATAGAATAATAGCTGAAAGCGGTTATTGACCAGATATTTTTAGTCCTCAAAAATTTATAAAAACAATTAATGTTTTCAGCATACATTTTAAAGGATATTATGAATCCATTACAGAGTGTTAAAAAATGTTGAGGCTGCTGGGCACTATAGCTCATGTCTATAATCCCATCATCACTTTGGGAGGCAGAGGCAGAGGCAATGCTTAAGCCTAGGACTTAGAGTCTCCGGTGAGCTATCACCATGCCATTGCACTCCAGCCTGGGTGATACATTGAGATCCTATTGGGAGGAAGTTACTGAATTTGTATTTCTATTAATTTTTATAATACAAGTACTGTGTGAAGCTAGTAACTTTGACAGTGTTTGAATATTTAGATTTAAAATAAAACTTTGTTTCAGACTACTGGGTAAAGGCATGAAAGCTAAAAGATACCATTGAAAATATATGTATGGTAGGTGTGGCTCATTGGCTCATTCTCCTGTGTTTTACTGTGCATGGAACTGGGATGTAAAAGACAGCTTCCCAAACTTACCTATAATTCAGATCTTGCATGGCATATGGCTGCTGCCAAATAGCTACATGTGGAATAGATTTCGAAGACTGACATGGATATTTTGGGATAAAGGCTATGCCTTTGTTATTGTAAGAAATGCAGAAGCTGAGTTATAACTGAATTTCAGAGTTTATTAGCTAGCTTTGTAGATGTTATAGTTGGTTCAACAGTTTGGTTGTGGAGACTGTAGAAAAAGTGTTGTGGTTTTGGAGTCAGTATGATTAGCAATGTTTCCTGATTGCTCAGCTTTTATATCTTGGACTACACCACTGTTCCCTTGACAGACGAAATTTGCATTATTTTTCTGGGAGAAATAGTTCTCTCATGCAGCTCTTCAAATAAATGTAAGCCTCCTAATACCTTTAATGTAAAATTGTCTGTTAAAATTAGTTTAAGGGTATTTTTGTTATCAACAACCAATGAGAAATATAACCTCATAATTCATAATAAAACTCTAAAATGTATTTTATTATATTTTATTAGTTATTTGTTATGAACATTATTATTTATTCACAAAATATATTAATTATGAATATATGTTTATGTTTTAGATACAGATACCCATGCATCTGAAAGCAGAGAAGATATAAACTTAACTCACTTAAGTAAAATAAGTAACAATGTCACTGAACTATTCTAAATCATTATTTTAATAGCTACCATCATACACATATATTAATAATTATTAATTAGCACAATCCATCCATCATTGTTGGCCATTGGTAGTGATTACTTTTTGGTGAAAAGTTATCATATAAGACAACTGGTGACATAATCAGGAATGATATTTATTAATATTTATATTTATTTTTGAATGTTTAATGAATATTTTCAAATGACATTCAAGAACAGTTTATACTATTAGAACATCCTTGATGGTATTAAAAAGCTTGTCTGCTACAGTCGAATAGAATTTACTTTGTTTTGATTAGTATTCCAAAATAATTAGTAAGGTTAATCATTTTAAATTTAGATAATGACTAATATTGCCATCTATTTTTTTCTTTTCACATACTTGACATCAGATAAATGATTACTTTAGAAATTCAACTTAACTTTAAAAAGTCTTGGAAAAAAACAGACTTATTTAGAGTAGCAAAAATATATAAAATTAAGATTTATACCCATGAAATCACTAATGAAAGATTGATAAAACTGACAAAGTATAGAAAAGGATATGGAAGAACATACTTTAGGGAGAAAACAACAAACACATCAAATGTTGAGGGCACACTTTTTGATATGGTGCTTTATTATGAAGCTTTTTTATTGATGACACAATAATCTCATCAATTTCTGTATTTGAGGTTTATGTAGTTTTTCTTATTCTACGCTGTTTACATGGAGTCATGCTCATCCTGACCTGAGACATGATATTGAACAATATTTAGAATAATTAAATTTAATGAACTCATTTTTGTGAGCACAAGAGGGAATTTGTCTTCTAGCTTTGTATCTTTTGTGCTTTCCCACCACCACCATCTAATTCTGTCTCTCAGATATAATAGAGATCAATCTATAAAAATAAAAATTAAACCTATAGGTATCAAATTAGATTATTTGAGAAAAGTCCAATTTTCAATTGTGTCCCATTTGTCCTTTATTTTGTTTGAAAACAAATATAGCAAAATTAGAAAAATGCCTGAAAGTGTCCCCTATTGATGTTGGATCAGAATTGATCCATTTTTATAAGAAAGAATAATGTAGTACAATATCGTAATTTTCAAGTACAGTAAATACATTTAAAATAGTTTCTTTTTTAAAGGTGAAATCTAGGGTACTAGAGAAAATATAACAGATATAGATATTGATTCAAATTATATTAAAATAAGTTATTCAGATTCTTAGATATTTTATTTACATTTAATTTCATTCTGAAGAAAAATACTAGAGACTAAAATTAACCTATTATATAGTGAAACATTAAAATCCTATATATTAGGCTGTTCTTGAATTTCTATAAAGAGATTGAGTAATTTAAAATGAAAAGAGGTTTATTTGGCTCATGGTTCTGCAGGTTTTACAGAATGTATAGTACTGACATCTGCTCAGCTTCTTGTGAAGCCTCAGGAAGCTTACAATCACAGAAGAAGGTGAGGAGGGAACAAACATGTTACATGGTTAAAGCAGGAGCGAGAGAGAAGGAGAACAGAGGAAAGTACCACACACTTAATAAATGATCAGATTTTACAAGAACTCTCTATACAAAGACAGCTCCAAGTCATGGGGGATCAGCCCCCATGATCCCACCAGGCCCCAACTTTAGCATTGTGGATTACAACTCAACATGAGATTTGAATGGGACAAATATTCAAACTATATTATCCTACTTTATCAATTTTATTCATTTTTATACATAAACATGTGTGAAATATTTCATATCCAGGCATTATGTATTTCCACCATAGCACTTTACTAATAACAAATTTTCTTGTTTATTATAAAGTCAAATTCAAGAGTTTTAACTTCATTTTAAAGAGACAAATATTGTGGGAATAAAATAAGTGAGAAAGTATTGGATAATGGCTACATTATTCATAGGATTGTATTTCTAATTTATGAGAACTTTTAGTGTGTCATAAATTGCTGTACCACCAATTAAGCCAATTTTATTAATGACAGTAATGACTATTAAGTCATTGTCTGCTTTACAACTAAATAGTTATAATGTATTTCTTGTTCACTGTTCATTTTAAAACAGCTTTATTCATTTAAAATTGTTTTAACATTTCTTTCAATGTCTGTCATAAATGATGAAAATTTGTATTTGTATTTGCAATAGTTAATAACATTATACTAGTATTGGTGTATAAAAATCCACTCATATTGGATAGTTTTCTTTCTCTTTTATTTTACTTTATTTATTTAGTTATTTTTTTTTTTATTGTACTTTAGGTCCTCAGGTACATGTGCAGATCATGTAGGATTATTGCATAGGTACATATATGGCAATGTGGTTTGCTGTCTCCATCCCCCCTGTCACCTATATCTAGAATTTCTCCCCAGGTGATCCCCTCCCAAACCTCCCCACCCCCAACTGTCCCTCACAAACCCGCCCTCAGCAGATCCCAGTGTGTTATGCTCCCCTTCCTGTGTCGATGTGTTTTCATTGTTCAGCACTCACCTATGAGTGAGAACATGTGGTATTTGACTTTCTGTTCTTTTGTCAGTTTGCTGAGAATAATGGTTTCCAGATTCATCCATGTCCCTACAAAGGACACAAACTCATCTTTTTTATGGCTGCATAGTATTCCATGGTGTATGTGTGTCACATTTTCCTTGTCCAGTATATCATTGATGGGCATTTGGGTTGGTTCCAGGTCTTTGCTATTGTAAACAGTGCCACAATGAACATACCTGTACATGTGTCTTTATGATAGAATGATTTATAATCCTTTAAGTATATACCCAGTAATGGAATTGAAGGCATAAATGGAATTTCTATTTCTAGGTTCCTGAGGAATGGCCATACTGTCTTCCACAATGGTTGAACTAATTTACACTCCCACCAACAGTGTAAAAGTGTTCCTATCTCTTCACATCCTCTCCAGCATCTGTTGTCTCCAGATATTTTAATGATCAACATTCTAACTGGTGTGAGATGGTATCTCAATATGGTTTTGATTTGCATTTCTCTAGTGACCAGTGACGATGAGCAATTTTTCATATGTTTGTCGGTCTCATATATGTCTTCTTCTGAAAAGTGTCTGTTCATATCCTTTGCACACTGTTGGATGGGTTTGTTTGTTTCTTGTAAATCTGTTTAAATTTTTTGTAGATTTTGATATTAACCCTTTATCAGATGGGTAGATTGCAAAAATGTTTTCCCATTCTGTTAGCTGCCAGTTCACTCTGATGATGGCTTCTTTTGCTGTACAGATGCTCTTGAATTTAATTAGATCCCATTTGTCTATTTTGGATTTTGCTGCCATTGCTTTTGGTGTTTTAGTCATAAAGTCCTTTCCTAAGCCTATGCCCTGAATGGTTTTGCCTAGGTTTTCTTCTAGGGTTTTTATGGTGTTAGGTCTTATGTTTAAGTCTTTCATCCATCTGGAGATAATTTTAGTGTAAGGTGTCAGGAAGGGGTCCAATTTCTGTTTTCTGCACATGGCTAGCCAGTTTTAACAACACCATTTATTAAACAGGGAATCCTTTCCCCATTGCTTGTTTTTGTCAGGTTTGTTAATGATCAGATGGTTGTAGATGTGTGGCATTGTCTCTGAGGCCTCTTCTGTTCCATTGGTCTATATCTCTGTTTTGGTACCAGTACCATGCTGTTTTGATTACTCTAGCCTTGTAGTATGGTTTGAAGTCAGGTAGCGTGATGCCTCCAGCTTTGTTCTTTTTGTTTAGGATTGTCTTGGCCATGAGGGCTCTCTTTTGGTTCCATATGAAGTTTAAGGTGATTTTTCCAGTTCTGTGAAGATGGTCATTGTTAGCTTGATGGGGGATAGCATTGAATGTATAAATTACTTTGGACACTATGGCCATTTTCATGATATTGATTCTTCCTAACTGTTATCTTGGATACAAGAAATGAGGAAAGCACTCCATGTTTAATAAATGGTGTTGGGAAAACTGGTTAGCAATGTGCAGAAAGCAGAAACTGGACCCCTTCCTGTCACCTTACACTAAAATTAACTCCAGATGGATTAAAGATTTAAACATAAAACCTAACACCATAAAAATACTAGAAGAAAATGTAGGCAAAACTATCCAGGACATAGACATAGGCAAGGACTTCATGACTAAAACACCAAAAGCAATGGCAATAAAAGCCAAGATAGACAAATGGGATCTAAATAAAATTCAAAGCTTCTGTACAGCAAAAGAAACCATCATTAGAGTGAATCAGCAACCAACAGAATGGGAAAAAAAATCTGCAAACTAGCCATCTGACAGAAGGCTAATATCCGGAATCTACAAAGAACTAAAATAGATATACAAGAAAAAAACAAACAACCCCATTCAAAAGTGGGCAAAGGATATGAACAGACACTTTTCAAAAGAAGACATATATGAGGCCAACAAACATATGAAAAAATGCTCGTCATCACTGGCCATTAGAGAAATGCAAACCAAAACCACATTGAGATACCATCTCACGCCAGTTAGAATGTCGATCATTAAAAAATCCAGAGACAACAGATGCTGGAGAGGACGTGGAGAAATAGGAACACTCTTACACAGTTGGTGGGAGTGTAAATTAGTTCAACCATTGTGGAAGACAGTGTGGTGATTTCTCAAGAATCTAGAAATAGAAATTCTATTTGACCCAGCAATCCCACTACTGGGTATATACCCAAAGAACTATAAATCGTTCTACTATAAAGACACATGCACATGTATGTTCATTGCAGCCCTGTGTACAATAGCAAAGACCTGGAACCAACCCAAATGCCCATCAATGACAGACTGGACAAAGAAAATGTGGTACAGATACACCATGGAATACTATGCAGCCATAAAAAATGATGAGTTCTTGTCTTTCGTAGGGACATGGATGAATCTGGAAACCATCATTCTCAGCAAACTGACACAAGAACAGAAAGTCAAACACCGCATGTTCTCACTTATAGGTGGGTGTTGAACAATGAGAACACGTGGACTCAGGGAGAGGAGCATCACACACTGGGGGCAGTTGTGGGGGGTACGGGAGAGACAGCATGGGGTGGGCATGGATGGGGGGTGGGGAGGGAGGGATAATATGGGGAGAAATTCTAGATATAGTATGCACCTAAAGTAAAATAAATAAATAAATAAAAGAAAACATATTGATTTCCCTTCTCTTACAGATTAAGTTTGGTGTTTGAAAAATGATAATATATATATATACACACACACATCATTTTATAATATATTTTAAATGTATGTGAAATTCAGAAATCATAACATTCCATGTTCTAATCATATTTGAAAATGCTTTTTGATTTTCAACAATAAATAAACATATCTATCAAATAAATCTGACTTTTATTTATTAAATGAATTCATTTTAAAAGAAAATAACATCAAATATTATATAACTTATTTGGGAAAATAATATGATGAGTAATTTTTTAAATACTTGTAGTAATAATCTGAAATCAAGAATTAATGCTCATTTTAGTAATTAGAGCCTCTAAAAATGTGTTTATGCTGAATATACCTGTATTTTGCTAATTGGCCAGAAAAGATAGTATCTTTGATAATAAAACAAAATTTATCATTTTAAAGTGTGTTAATAGTTATTCGCTAAGTGTTGTTTGCTTACTATTAGTAGCATTCAAACATATATAATATTGCATATGAAATTATTCATACAGAAATGCAAAACTGAAAGAAAAAACATCATACAATTAGATTGAAACACATGAAGTTGCTGACATTACCATTTCAATCTATAAGTATGGCAACAATGTATAGTTTAAGCATTGCAGTAATCAAAATATGAAGTAAAAATACAAAATTTCAAGTTTTGGTAGGAGTTAGTTTACGCAAGTTTTTCTTTTCCTTGTCTTCCAAACGAACTGAAAAGAGAACAGTGTTGAGTAACTTTTTAATATGTATAATGTGGCTGAGTAAGTAGGAATCAGAGTGAATTCTTAGAACTATCCATCACCTCTCTTTCATATTCCATCCTAGCAGCATTTCCCATCAGAAGCCATCTCCTATTCAACTGACAGTTCCTTCCTTCCTTCTTTCCTTCTTTCCTTTCTTTTTTCTTTCTTCTTTCTTTATTTTTCTTTCTTCTTCTTTTTTCTTTCCTTTTCTTTCTTTCTTCTTTCTTTCCTCTCTTTCTTTCTCTCTCTCTCTCTCTCCCTCTTTTTTTTTTTTTTTTTTTTTTGCTTAGCGTCCCTCTGTTGCACAGGCTGGAGTGTAGTAGTGCGATCTTGGCTCACTGCAACTTCCGCCTCCCGGGTTCAAGCAGTTCTCTCAACCAACGGTATCTTTTATTTAATAAGTCAACAGGCTGGTGACATCATGATAGTTACAGTATAAAAAAAATATATGAACAAAGGGTTGTCTTAGACATTTATAAAATAACTCTGATAAAGTTCTGTTTGTACTTCTGATTTTTGTAGATACTTGCTAAATAATTTGCCTAAAGCTATGTCATCAAATAATAATAATATTTCTATTTAAAAACCTACATGGATGCTGCACTTTTCAGGTTTATTGAGTCATGTAATTAAACACATAGAAGTTTTAGGGTGACTCTCTAATTACCTGTACAGTATCTCCCCTATTTTATATGATTATTTTAGTTTTATAATAGTTGCTTTCTAAAAATTTGTTATGATGCAAATGACCATCTCCTAGACAGATAATTATAATTAACTTAGTATTTATTAATTTGCTGACATATTCTGTGGAGATGAAATTTAAAAGAGTGGAGAAATGAGTGTAGAAAAGTTTGAAGAAGAGATTTTGAATACAACTGTCCTGAAGTACAGAATGGTTATGTGAGAAAATAGTACAAATTATGAGCATTAGTTTAGCCTTTTTAGTGGATTATGAGATAAGTAAAGGAATTAAGTATGACATCTGAGTTTTGTCCTGGCTAAGTGGGTGGATTACTCTTTCATTTACTGGAAATAAAGAAAACTGAAGTAGGCACAGCTTTCAAAGGTTACATCTTTCCCCTTGACAAGCTAATTTTAGGATGATTTTAGACATCTTGCTTATTACCATCATCAATGGCAGTCTTCTCCAGAAATATCCATGCTGCAGATATTAACAGTTTTTCCTCTGATATGCATGTATATGTGTGTATGCACGTTTGTGTAGTGTGTGTGTGTGTATTTTATGTTACCATTGTACAGGATATAGTTTAATGAATTATGTTGTTGGGATTTTTTTGATGTTGTTTATTCTATTGTATGGGGGGGGCTGTGAGTACTTTCTAAAGTAATTTTAAACTATAACAGTAATTTTTCTTTGGTAGACTAAAGATACAAATATTGTTTGAAAATTAAAAACATTTTTTCCTCTGCTCCCTAAATATTTTACTAACTTTTTTAATCCACTGCATAAGCCATTGACTCTTTTAATTATTTTATTTAAACAATTTAAATGCATAAATACAATTTCAGGCAGTACTGATTTGTCAGTCATCCACGGCTTATAATTGGTATCACGGTAATAGCTATATATATCTCCACACTTTCTGTGGTACTCTGGTAGAAAACCATTACCAAGTTAAGGAAATATGGTACATCTCCAGTTGCTGAGATTTATTTTGATCAGAACATGTGTAGATATTTTTAGAAAGGACTTTAAAGAAGTTATGTATTTGTACATTTTTCACTAATTGTTTAAAGGCCTGAATTATATTAACAGTGTTGCTTTACATTAAGCCATCTTAGCATTGCAATAAAACATTTTAGGTAGGTCCACATTTTGTTCGTTTTTTTTTTTTTTTTTTTTTTTTTTTTTATAGTTTTTCTCCATGGATTTTTTTTTTTTTTTTTTTTGTACTTTAAGTTCTGGGGTACATGTGCAGATCTTGCAGGATTGTTGCATGGGTACACGCATGCCCTGGTGGTTTGCTGTCTTCATCCCCAAGTCAGCTACATCAGGCATTTCTCCCATTGTTATCCCTCCCCAACCTCCCTACCCATGCTGTCCCTCCCCTAAGCCCCTACCCCCCAGTAGACCTCAGTGTGTGATGTTCCCCCTCCCTGGGCCCGTGTGTTCTCATTGTTCAACACCTATGCTGGATAAGATTTCACATATAATTTTGCTTATAAGTCATTATTAACAGGCTAGAAATAATTATTATTAACAAAATGTTAATACTTCTTTTGGTCTAATGATTTTCTTTCCTATGCACTGTTCCCAGTTTAAGAAAGTTTAGTATCTGCATTATTCAAAACTCATCAAATGAACAAAATAGATATTGACATGGTTTCCCTATATTGCAATGGTTTGTAATGGATGAATACATATAAAACATAAAATTGATTATCCATAAAGAATGTGTGATCTGAGCTTGTATGTTTAAGTTGAAGGCAGAGGATTAAAGCAGGTAGTAGGCAAGGAGATACTTGAATCCCAAACCCATGGTTTATTTGGTTATTGAGAATGCCAAGCTTTTAAAGTCTTCTAATTTTGATTTGGTAATATTTATCTTCTGTAATAGCTTATTTTAGTTTTCAAGTTTATTAGCATAATATTGCATGAGTTATTATCATACTGTTTTAACACATATTTGATAATTAATATTCTTTTATTCACTTGAAATTCAAGCTTTTTAAAATGAATATGAGAATATAAATGTTTCAAGGATTTATTTTAAAAATTCAATAAAATATATTTATCTTACTAGTCTTTTTAAAAAAATTCTTTTTTATTAAATCTATAATTTGTATTTTCTATGTATCTTATTTCTCCTGTTTAATAAATCATTTATATATGCATCACATTTTAATTTTCTAGTATCTTTAAATGTTTAGTTTAAAGAAACATTCAAATAAGAAATTATTCAAAGTAAATTCATTTAAACAATATAATTACTAAATAAATACTAACATTTATTTTGTATAAATGTTTATTTTGTTTATTTAGTTTAAATGAATTTTTAATACATACATGCAAAGCATTTTTTGATGGTAGCATTGTTAAGTAATGCTCTGTGAGGACAATGCTAAATATTGAGTACAGATTAGTGTGTCTATATGAATAAGTATACAAATATATGCATTCAATACTATATACTCAAGTGCTCTCTCTCTCTCTCTCTCTCCGTATATCTTAGTAATTACATTGTGCTTTTTCTATATGTTTAATTTGATGATTTTAATCTCTGGAAAATCAACATTAAAGCAGTAAAATAAAAATTTAGGATTGCTATTGTGGAGAATAAAAACTAGAAATAATAGGCCAGGCACAGTGGCTTATGCCTGTAATCCCAGTATTTTGAGAGATTAACAAAGGCAGATCACTTGAGATCAGGAGTTCAAAGCCAGCCTGGCCAGCATAGCAAAACCCCAACTATACTAAAAAATAGAAAACTAAAAAAATTAGCCAGGTATGTTGGTACGCACCTGTTACCACAGCTACTTGGGAGGTTGAGGCAGGAAAACTGCTTGAACTTGGGAGGCAGAGGTCGCAGTGAGCAGAGATCATGCCACTGCACTCCAGACTGAGTGACAGAATGAGATTTCCTCTCAAAAAATAAAAATAAATTTAAAAAGGAGAAAAAGAAAAAATTTGAATAATATAGCTTATTTATTTTCCTCTAATACAGGATTCTAAATTTTAACTGACTGTTTGCCTGTGTAGGCTTATGGAATATATGATGATTGCATCTAGATTATTTTTTGAAAAGACTGCTACTTCAAAGATCCCCCAAAGAACCTATAACAAAAACAAACAAACAAACAAACAAAAAAAGCCTATTTGCCTTAACAAATCAAAGAGGAAACCCCTCATATCTCTGAAGTGATCTGGGAAGTAAACAGGTCTTCTACTAACATAACAGAAGTAAATATAAATTATATTGTGTGTCTTTTCTGCCTAAAATCCTATTGCCAATAAAATAAAATTTGACCTCCATAACATGGCCTACATAGTGCTTCAGGTTTTGATTCTTAAGTATTTATCCAAAATCACTCATACGTCTGATTTTCTTTACTTATGATGACATGAAAGCTAGATAATGTTAATTACCTATCTATAACCCTATTTATCTAATGGAAGGAAAATTTTGTTTATGCTGTCAATGTGCCAAGCCTAAAAACATTGACTGAATTGTCCTAAATCTTTTGCTATGAGTGTTCACATTAATAATCATGACCAATGATATGTGAGAAAAACCCACTATCTCCAACTTCTACAGAAGATATTTTTTTCAGAAAAAAGAAAAAAGACATGTATCTTTTCTCTTGGTCTTTACTTCTTTTTCCTTCCTGGGAAACATACACAATTTGACTCTGGTGATAAAAGCCACTTGCAAAAGTCAGGCTTTGGTTCATTCACTGGCTTCTTCAGATTTATATTGATGATTAACAATAAATTCCTTGCTAAAAAAGAAAATAACCCCTTCTTGGTATAAACTACTCTAGGTACATTTCCCATTTAATTCAATTCAATAAAATATTAAGATATCCCATAAAGTTTTCAAAAAAATTTTAACATCTATTAGTATCTAAGTTACAGCTCAGTATTCTCTGTATGTTCTCTTCCCACTGTCATGAAAATTTCCCCCATTAGTATCTCTATTCTCCTTATAGCTAACTCCTTCTCTCTTCCATGTCTTAAATGCCCCTTCTTCAGTGAGGTACTATGAAGAAGGCACTCTTTTCCTTTTTTGGCTTTTATGTAGTCTTCATTCTTTTATACCCTATGATATTTCTTAAAAGTATTTATTAAAACAAAATACTCTTTTTTTGCTTACTTATTATGTGCCTTTTTCCTTCATTAGAATGTGACAGAGAACATCTGTCTTGTTATCTTTGCTTCCTTATTGCCTAGCAGAGTATGTAGTTATTACATAGTAGATGTTGAATAAATGATTTTAAAGTACATAAATGGATGAAAGTCATAATGAGGCTAAGAAATTTTTTAGGCTATCAGAGTCCGCTGTCTCCCAATTATTAAGGAATATAAATAGAGATTTATATTTCATGATAAAGAAAAGCTAGCAAAACTACAATCATCCATTTCCACCAGCCACTGAAATTGTGTTGAAAGCAAAACATAAGCATCAAAGAGTTCTTCAGCTATTCATATTGATCAACATTCTTCTAGATATCTGAATCCATTTCCACTACTTATAATTTAGGGCTGCCATAAAGCAAACCACTGGAACCATTTAGGAGTAAAAGGATCTGGATAAATATTTACCTTTGGTATGTATCTTTAAAAAAAAGACTATGCTAACCTGAAGGCAGAATGCAACCTTTCTATTGCAGGGGAACATTCTAGCTCACAGTTATGTTCCAGAACTAGACTACTTCGTAAAGACTCCATTTCTGGCCTTATTGTGGTGACATTTTTATGACTGGGTACAGAAGTCACCAGCGAATAAAACCTTACCTGCAGAATGTGACTCTGGTGGTTGGAAAGACATAATCCTGGAAGCTGTGTTGGTGTGAAGATGGTGCTGAATGGAGAAGACGGCTTGTATAATGTTCTCACAAATAAACACTTCTTAAAGGAGAAGAGTAGGCAGTAGGTAACAGGAATCCAATGCTGCGAAGATGTGCCATGAACAAAATATAAAAGAAGATTTTAAAATGAAATCAGAAAGTATATACTATAAGCAGTACTTTAACTTCATATTACTTCTACCAACAGCCATATGAACTGTAAGGGCCAACAAGAAAACAAAATCAATGTGCAATTTTAAAAAATTACAGTATCCTAGGTTCTATAAACCCTCTCATAGAACAAAGACAAGTAAAGAAAAGAAAAACAATAAATAATTGAAAAGAGTTGGCAATATAAAAGAAAAACATTACAGTAAAAGAGGATTTGAAACCAAAATATATTAAGCCATTTAAACAAATTTTAGAAATCATTTGCATTATAATCTCATTATAATTAGAAAAATTATCTATGTCATAATGAAGAAATGAAATGAATCAAAATGGATGTAGCCTATGCCTAAAAAAACAAGCTAACCAGAGGGGCATAAATATATCACTTAAGTAAATTGTCCATTGGTAAAAATACAAGTACCATGGGGGAAGTTTCTTTGCCCATGATTCCTTGTTTTCACTTATATTTCTACCTACCTCAGCTCTTGAGAATATCCCTTGTGGTGAGCCATAACCCTGGAGTTGATGTATACAGAAAACTTGCCAGCATCCTCACACTTTCTTTGTCTTCCTATGGATTAGAGTGTTTTTGTTTTATTTTTAATCGTGCAACCTTTAAAACATATTAAATTTTCAATTCAAAATAAAGTATCCTTATATTTTCTACTTAATTGATAGCTTCTTTAGAATTGTAGGCAAGAAATGCAGTGGTATTGAGAAGATTAAATGTTTTTTTAAATCTCCAGTTTATCCCTGCAAATTCCATATGCTATGTGTCAAAATAATTATCTATAATTATTATTTTAAAAATATACTAGAGAATTGAAATGCTTTGCTATTAACTTGCTGTGTAATTTGCAATAAGTCAGTTAATATTTCTGGTCATCAGTGTCCCCACCAGTTATAAAATAATGGCATAAACTAGATTAACTTCAATGTTCCATCCCAGGGTGTTGATTTAGCATAAATTTGCCTCCCACTGATTAGTTTGCAATTTCTGAGAATCCTTTTCCTTGTTTGTGCTTTTTTGAATATACTATATTACTATAAATTCATTAAATATAGTTTTTAGTAAAGAATACTTGAGAAATATTGGTAATTAGGTATCACAAACACTTCCAACTTCTAATAAATAGACAGTATTAGAGCATATGTACAAGTTCATCTTTGGGTAGTCTTTTAAAAATATAGAACTTTCAGTAAGTAATAATCACCATTCATTAAAACTTCAAATTGAAAAGTTAAAGGCATTTTTTTCTCAATACTAGTGAAAGCCCACATCTGGATTTTAAAGAGGTGGTTTTTTTTAGAAACCCAAAACTATAATTAATTAAAATAATATTGCACCTGTGAATAATACATATGAATTATAAAAGCATATCATTACTAATTCTTAATAACTGCATAATTCATAGGAAGCTTGATGTTATATGGTAAATGGAGAAAGATATTAAAATGGATATAAATTCTGGAACAAAAAATACATTAGATTATTACTCTACAATCATTTATTGATACCCAGTTAAGCTATGCAGTATACTGTGTAGTCAGCATACAAAAGTAAACCAATGTCGCTGACTTTAAATTTATAATATATAGACACAAGTATAAAAACTCTGTTTTTTTCTATTTTTTTGTTGCAGCTTTTTTTCCTTATTCTAGATTTCCAAGTGTGTGTAAAATGACTTCTCTCCAACATATTTAACTGATACCAGGATTTTAAAAATCATATTTAACTGATAGCAGGATTTTAAAAATCAAATTTGCACAGGCATTCAGAGATATCAATTTAATATAAATGATAGCAGCTTCTTTTGATTTTATTTTTATGACCTGCCACATAAAGCTGAGTTGCCTTTAAACACTATGTTATTTAACTCTTACAACAACTGTATGACTTATGTATTATTAGATGAGGAAATGTAGGATAAGAAGATAATATTTAACTTGCCCAAGGATATAGTAAAAGTAAACTGCCATCAGAACTGAAATTCTGACTTCTTCAAAGTTGGAAACATTATATTATATCACCATTCTATATGATCTTTATTGTGCATGGTATAATTTTCTGTTAATTTTACATCTCAATATAAAGTCTTCTGGGTGTCATCCAATGTTTGTTTGCATCTTGAAATGGATATGAGATTAAAAATGGAAGAAAATAATATTGTCAAATTGTCTTAAGGTCATATGAGTTTTGTAACTAAATATTTAGAAATACTTTATGACTGGCCTAATAAAAGAAGGCATTAATTCATGTGATATGCTCAATATTAAAATATATTGTGAGTTAAGAGGAACATGCTTTGTGTATTTAAAAGAAAATTTGAATTTAGTGCTCATGTTAGAAGAGCAAATAGAAAATATTTGAGAAAAGTTGAATATCATATAATAATCAAATATTCTTAAAGAAAGGGATAGAGTGAGTATTCTGAGAAAAAAATATATTCTGTTCTCTTTTTTATGCAATAATTCAAATTTCAAAGATAACTGTCTTCCCAAAACATTTGTAAATAAGCAGCAGAAAAAAATTAAATACATATAAATAGGAATACAACCATATAATATAATATTGGGAATAATCAAATACAGAAGAAGTAGAATCTTTCAATAACGCTAAGAAAAAGTATGCATAACTGTAAGTCCATTTAGAGCTAGGTAAAAACAAGGACTAAATGAATTTTTTAATGACTGGAATTTTTTAGTTGAAGAAATTTCAAACATTATTTACTTAAAATTATACCACTAAAACTTATTCTATTGTAAAAAAAAATATTGCTAGGTTGTAATCAAATTTCAGGAATCATGAAAACTTAGTAAAAATACCTGTCCATGTTTATTAACTCATGACCTCAGGTTATAATTGTTTACATATCATGATACAAAAATGACTTGAACAGTTGGGGTATTAGTCCATTCTCATACTGCTATAAGGAACTACCTGAGACTGGGAAATTTATGAAAAAAAAATGAAAAGGTTGAATCGACTCACATTTCCACAGGGTGTACACAAAGCATGGGTGGGAAGCCCTCAAGAAAATTACAATCCTGGCAGAAGGCGAAGGAGAAGCAAGCACATCTTAACTTGGCAGAGAGGGAGAGACAGAGAGAGGGAAGAGGTGTCACACACTTTTAAATAATCAGATCTCAGGAGAACTCACTCACTATCATGAAAACAGCAAGGAGGATGTCTGCCCCATGATCCAATTACCTCCAAATATTCCCCTCCTCTAACAGATGGGGATTATGATTCAATACCAGATTGGGGTGAAGACACAGTGCCAAATCATATCAGTTGGTGATTTCAGACAAATGTTGACACTGCTATGTATAATATAGCATAATATCATATGAAGGCAACCTCCCATAAAATAAATGATTATGAAAATACTCACCTTTCTTCATATGCACCACTGTGTAAATGTCACCCTGTATTAGTTTCATTTTAGTAAAATTAAGTTCTCCTAAATGTAAGTTTATGTTAAATGTTGGAGTTTTAGCTGAGCTTGGAGAGAAAGAGTGCTGAGCTTCCAGGGCTTGGAATGGACAATTAAAGCAATCCATCAAAGAGTTAATCCTTTAATCACTTACCATCACGGTATGAATAATAACCCAAAACGAGAGACGGTGCCAACTCCCTCTGATTTGTTTCCCCCATGAAATGGTGCACCAGTCCAGGCCAGGTGGATCAGTGCAGATGTGGGAATAATCACACTATTAATGAAGACTCAAAAGGATCCAGCAGTTTTATAATGGTGTCTGGAATAATAGAGACTGAAGGAGAAGGGCAAGAAATAGAAAACTACTGGGTACTGAGTCAGAGTTGGGGAAAGTGTCTTCAAAGTTTCCCCCTCCTCTTTATCCCATAGAAAAATATTGGTAGAGATACCTGAAGAAGATATCTGCCCAAGACCTCAGATAAAGAAACCTAGGAATGAAGACCCAGTGAGGCCTGTTATGTAAAACCTTTGTAATTGCCTATGGTCATGCTTTAAAAAACACAGATAGCTTTTTAAAGAGGAGCTGAACTCCTCATTAAGCATAGATTTTAACTGTTAACCAATGATCCACAAACAGCATGCTGATCAGAAAACAGCATTCAATTTTCATTCTGATAAAAATGGCAATATCAAAATGTGTGACAAATATTTAACTGTATTATTTTTAGAGAAACTTGAAGAACAGTGATAATCCAAAGAAAACCCAGATAATTTAGCAAACTTTATTTGCTTGATTTATCTATGTCTTCGAACAGAACTCTAGAAAAGAAGTCATCAATGTGTCACCAGTAGAAGGTCGTGACTGCAAGTTGTCCATGCTCTTCGCGTTTGGAACATAGAATTGGACAAAATGCCCAGAAAAGCAAAGAAATAACGAAGCAAGAAAAGAATGAAAGCAGGGATTAATTGAAAACTAAAGTACACTCCACAGTGTGGGAGCGGACCAGAGCATCGCTCAAGGTCCCAGATACAGAATCTTCTTGTGTTCAAACACCCTCTAGAGGCTTCCCATTGGCCACTTCATACTCGACTCACGTAACTGCAGTGGTAGTCCGCAATCAGTCTGATTGGTTGCAGAAAGCAGCCAACCAGAGGCCAAGTGAAGTTACAAAGGTCACACTCCTGTGCAAACATCTGATTGGTTGCAATCAGAGGCTAGGGTGAAGTTACAAAGTTGAAAATGAAGACTGAATGAGCAATCAGTTTGATGTGTTGCTGACAGCCAATTTCCTATCTGCCGTGCAGAAAAGATCAAAGGGAGTAGCCTCTGGTCCTTTTGTTACTTAGGCATGGAAAGATAGGATTTTCCTTTAAATTTTTTTTCCTTTAAATTTTTATCTAGGAAGTCCTCATGAAACAGCCGTAGTGTCCCTGCCACCAAATACTATTCTCCTGCCTCAAATGTGGTACTTCCCTAATGTGAAGAATCAGCGTATCATCATATAAAGCCTTACTTCCAAACATGTAGGGAGTCGGCCGGACGCGGTGGCTCACACCTGTAATCCCAACACTTCGGGAGGCCTGCAGATCGCCAGGTCAAGAAATGGAGACCATCCTGGGCAACAGGTGAAACCCCATCTCTACTAAAAATAAATACAAAAATTAGCTGGACGTGGTGGCACGCACTTGTAGTCCCAGCTACTCGGGAGACTAAGTCAGGAGAATCACTTGAAGCCAGGAGGCGGAGGTTGCAGTGAGCAGAGATGGAGCCACTGCACTCCAGGCTGGCAACAGAGCAAAACTCTGTATAGGAAGAAAAAAAAAAAAGAAAAGAAAAAACAGGTAGATAGACTACTGCGACAGGAACCTTTGACTCTCTGACAACTCTTTGATAAACGCTGGCCACTGATCTTCAATATCTCTTCCCCGATGACTAACATGGCATCAAATTCAGTTCCATCCCTATCACTCTGAAACACTCTCCATGAGTAACTCAAATCAAAAGGAGAAAGAAAGGAATAGTTGTATTTATTTCCCATTTGATGACTGCGTGCCAACAAATGAACCTCCTAATTTAAGCTCTGTTGATATCAAAGTTTAGTTTAAACAGCTGAATTCAGGATATAAAGAATCTCAGAAAATTTTAGTGAGTGTTGAAAACTGTCAGTTTCCATCTGAGAATTAAGACAAAACTGGAACTACTCTAGAAAACAGATGTCCTCTAAAACAAGTGAGGAGTGTTAAACAGGTGGATATCAAATGCAAAAAAATATTTGGCCTGATGTCATTATTGAGTTTTCTTAAATCATCCTTACTGATAAAGACTGAAAAGAACAGAAAGAATGCGAAATTGAAGGAAACACACCATCATTAAAGAAAAAAGATTACAGCAACATCAACCATAAATTATTGCATGCAACTGGCAAATACTATGAATTATGAAACAATATGAGTGATAAAAGCTGATAGAAATTTTTGGGTATATATTTTTTAATCCAATAGTTATTAATTCTCACTTTTCTTAGCAATCATATTATGGCCAGGCTAAGACAATCACTCTACATAAGATAGAGAATAAATTCAGGATGAACAAAACTTGACTGAAAGATAGGGTGAACTCAGTGCAATAATGTTGATTTGCCTTAAAATAGTGGCCCTGGAGAGGGAAAAGATAAATAGATTTGGAAACAATTTAGGAGTCAAAATAAAGCCATAATTTATGAGTGTGGAGAATGAAGAAGAAGATAGGATCAAGAATAGTACACAACTTTCCGGCATAATGAAATGAAAGGTAGTAACTATCTTTGAAATATGTCACCTTATATTAACAGCGGAATCTTGACACTGTATGAGAGGTGGAGGTCATGTTTCATTTGGAAAATGTGGACTTTGAGGCACCTGTGGAATATCTGAGTGGAAAACTTAAATTAACATTGGCTTCAGCGATGTGAAATATGGCCAGAGTTCATTGATACAGTGAGCAGGAAAAATCAGAGCCAGCACACCTGAGGAAATTGCGGGTAAATATTGGAGAATGCACACAGCCTCCAAAACTCACAAAGCTATAGCCAAGAAGGAACTGGAACCCATTCTCATTCAGAATTTATTCAGATATTCAGAGATTAAGATGTCACTGTGATGGGAAAAGGGCAACAGCAGAAGAGAAACATTTGAGTGTGTGTCCTACTTCAGTTCCTATAACAAAGATAACATCTTGGTAGGAACTGGTAACCGAACATCTGCCTAAAAGAAAAAAAAAATAGCTAAATATACCAGTGTTTTTAATATGAGAATCTTCAAAAATTGTGGAGGAGCTGTTTGCTAATGTTCTCAGAAGTAGTTTACTTAAAATACTAAGAATAGTTTCAGTAAAATCTTGAGGGAGAAGAAGGCTGAGAATCTTATGGGTTTTTTATCTATTTATATACAACTGTAATGATATTCCACTGCTAGCTCAACATGGATTATAAAAATTTGCTTGTAACTGCTTCACTGGTTTAAAAGAAACATCTATTATAAAATTAAAGAGAAAGTAGTAATAACTTGGCTATTATATAAATATACAAATATAAGAGGATATATGATCTGTTAATACATATCCCATCCATCAAGATTTACTGAATTAACAAAAAAAATCTCTACAATGAACTGAAATTTAGAGGAGCTGAAACATTGGGGTTCAGAACTTGACTAGAACTATTAAATTCAAAAACACAGCATTATAGTTAGAATCTAATGATCAGCATGCTCTGGATGAGGAAGCTGTTTGCCTTAACATCTCTTTTGTGTGCCTAAAATGATGGAAACTTAGGCATCTGACAACTAACACTAGCTTCTGCAACTAGGTATTGACATTCATTTCTCACAACCTTGTGTGCTAACAGTGAAGGTCAAGAGAGGTGACAATATGGTCTTTCTCTGATTTCTACCTTCCAAATTACATTGAAGAATATTTAATTTGCAAAACATAATTACTATACAGAATGTTTGTTGCAAGGAAGTTATTGAATTCTGGACATCATATTAAAGAAAAGAACCTCACAAGAATAGATGCCAGAATACCTATCTAGTAAATTTATCAAATTTATCACACCTGTAATCCCAGCACTTTGCAAGACCAAAGCGGGTGGACTGCCTGAACTCAGGAGTTCCAAACCAGCCTGGGAAGCATGGTGAAACCCTCTCTCTACTAAAATACAAAAAATTAGCCAGGCATGGCAGCATGCACCTGTAATCCCAACTAGTCAGGAGGCTGAGATAAGAGAATTGTTTGAACCTGGGAAGTGGAGGACAGATTGAGACGCCATCTCCAAAAAAAAAAAAAAAAAAAAAAGTGATGAGTAAAAGAGAAGAAATATCTTAAAACATGTCTGAATAAATATTATTGTTTACCTGTCCTGCCTGCCTTCTCTCTTTCTTATTCCCTGCAGAAATCCTATATCATTTAATTTATGTTTCATTGCTTAGCGCATGTGTTCAGTCAGAGCTGACTCCCTGTTTGGCTCCTGAGGTAGTTGATTGATATATAGGTTAATTTCATTCATCTTGTCAGTGATTGGTTTATAGTAATCATGTGAATCAAACCAGTGATTCCCACAAAGTGGTTAGCTAAGAAATATTCAATTCCTCTTTATTCTTTTTGTTAAGATTCAGAAAATGAACCACTGTGTATGTGGAAATAAGAAGCAGAATTACTGCAGCCACCTTACTACCACATGATCCAACACAGTTTTGGAGTAGCTTGAGTTAGGGTCCCTATTATTTAAAACTGAGTGTCTTTTAATTGATGCAAAAAACAACCAAGCAAAATAATACAAAAATTATAGTTAAAAGTAATGTGTAGTAGGTCTTTTGTTCTGCTATGATCATGATCTGCTTTCTAATGAATTATATGTAATTTATTTAAAAATATCATAACACAACTTGAATAACTGTGATTAGAGCATGATAAAATAAACCAGATATTTGGACACTAAATATTTGGTAGGCTTAATATACTCTTTGGCCTAATTGAGGGAAATAAAATTACAAGCCCTGATAGAAGGCTTGATAAGACAGAACAGGAAATAAACAGAAACAGATGAAAATAGTACCAGAAGGCAATTTATCTTTCTCCATGAACAGAGTCAAAACATAGTACATATTTTTTCAATTTTGGTGTCTAAAGGCATCTCTATACAGAACTGTACACGCACACCTCATCTTACCATGTTTTGCTTTATTGCACTTCACAGATTTTTTTTTTTTACAAATTGTAGATTTATGGCACTCTTATGTTGAGCAAGTTCTATGGATTTTAATAAGTGTAGGATGACATGCATCTGGCATTGTAGCATCATAAAGAATAGTTACACTGTCCTAAAAATCCTTTGTTCTCTGGTTTTTATCACTCCCTCTTTGCTATCCCCTAATACCCACTAATATTTTTACCGTATCCATAGTTTCACCTTTTCCAGAATGCCATACATAGGCACATTTTTTCCCTGCACATTGGTTTATTGTGCTTTGCAGGTATTTCATTTTTAAGAAATTAAAGGTGTTTGGCAACCCTGCAGGGAGCTAGGTTGTTTTTTTTTTTTTTTCCCAACAGTGTGTGCTCACATTGTATCTCTGTGTCACATCTTGGTAACTCAAAATATCTTAAACATTTTTTATTATTGAGGTATCTATTATGGTGATCTGTAATGGGTGATCTTTGATGTTACTACTATAATTGTTTTGGGGTATCACAGCACAATAGGAGAAAAAATAATAGTTTGATTTAAAAATTGACAAAAGATTTGAATAGACATTTCTCAAAAGAAGACATGCAAATGGACAACTAGTATATAAAAAAATGTTTAACTTCACTAATCATTAGAGAAATCCAAATTAAAGCTACAATAACAGTTAATATGAATTTTATCCAAATGTCAGGTAATAAAAAACACTGGAAAATATGCAGAGAAAGAGAAACACTATTGATGAAAATGTAAATTAGTAAAACTGCTATGGAAACAGTATAGAGTTTCCTAAAATATATAAAAATAGAAGTGCTATAATCCAGCAGTTCCACTGCTAGGTATATACCCAAAAAGAAAGAAAATCAGTTTATTGAAGAAGTATCTACACTCCCATGTTTATTGCAGCACAATACACAATAGCCAAGACATAGAGTCGATCTAAGTGTTCATTCATTGATCAAGAATTCATTGATTATTCAGACATAAAAGCAAAATCCTGTCATTTGCAACAACATAAATTGAACTAGAGGTCATCATGTTCAGTGAAATAAACTAGGCACAGAAAGACAAACATTGTGTGTTCTCATTTATGTATCAGACCTTAAATAAAGAGCTCAGGGACTTAGAAAGTAGAATGATGATTACCAGAAGCTGGGAAGCTTTGTAGGAAGAGGAGGATAAAGAGGAGATGGTCACAGGGTACAAAATACAGTTACATAGAAGGAATCAGATCTATTATTGGGTAGCACTATAGGATGACCATAGTTAACAATAAGGTATTGTATATTTCAAGATAACTAAAAGAATATAATCAGAATGTTCAGTTCTGGGATATATGTGCAGAACATACAGGTTTGTTACATAGGTATACACATGCCATGGTGGTTTGCTGCACCCAGCAACAATCACCTATAATAGGTATTTCTCCTAATGCTATCTCTCCCCTAGCCTCCCACCCCACAACAGGCCCCGGTGTGTGATGTTCCCCTCCATGTATCTATGTGTTCTCATTGTTCAACTTCCACTTATGAGTGAGAACACGCAGTGTTTGATTTTCTGTTCCTGTGTTAGTTTGTTGAGAATGATGGCTTCCAGCTTCATCCATGTCCCTGCAAAGAACACCACCTAATCTTTTTTATGGCTGCATGGTATTCTATGGTGTATATGTGCCACATTTTCTTTATCCAGGTTATCATTAAGGGTCATTTTGGTTGGTTCCAAGTCTTTGCTATTGTGAACAGTTCTGCAATAAACATATGTGTGCATGTGTCTTTAGAGTAGAATGATTTATAATCGTTAGGGCATATACCCAGTAATGGGATTGCTGGGTCAAATGGTATTTCTGGTTCTAGATCCTTGAGGAATCACCAAGACATGATAGATGTTTGAAGTAATAGATATCTCCCTCACTCTGATTTGATCATTACACATTGTGTGCTAGGATCAAAATATGACATTTACTTCATATATATGTACAACTGTAAGGTATTTATAATAATTAGAAACACAAAAATTAAAAGCAAATAAATAAGACAACAATAAAATGTGCCACATCCATTAACTCTTTCTATCATGAACTAATTCTCTGTAGAATGTGATGCTGTTTGATAATATTTTATCCACAGAACTTCTTCTAAAATTGGAGTCAATCTTCTCAAATCTTTCTAATGCTTCATCAATTGAGTTCTTGAAATACTCTAGGTTCTTTGTTGTCTTCTCAACACTGTTCATGTCATCTTTACCAGTAACAGATTCCATCTCAAGAAACTACTTTTGTTGCTCTTTCATAACGTGTAACTCCTCATCTGTTCAAGTTTTATCATGCGATTGCAGTAATTTGGTCAACTCTTTAGGTTGAACTTCTAATTATAGTTCATTTAATATTTCTGCCATGCCTGCAGTGACTTTCTCCACTGAAGTCTTGAACCCCTCAAAGTCATCCGTGAGGGTTGGAATCAGCTTCTTCTAAACACCTATTTATGCTGATATTTTGACCTCTTCCCATGAGTCATATAAGTTCTTAACTGCATTTGGAATTATCAATCCTTTCCAGAATGTTTTGAATTTACTTTGCCCTTTATTATTCATAAACCCTTCTTTGTCTCTTTTTAGTTTTTGTCTTGAAATCGATACAAATATAGACACTCCTGCTCTTTTTTTGCTCTCCACTTTCACTGAATATCTTTTTTCATCCTTTTATTTTTAGACTATGTTTATATATTTTTTATTTTACTTTAATTGTAGGATACATGTACAGAATGTGCAGGTTTTTTACATAGGCATGCATGTGCCATGGTGGTTTGCTGCAACTATCAACCCATCATCTAGCTTTTAAGTCTTCAATACATTAGATATTTTTCCTAATGCTCTCCTTTCCCTTGCCCCTCCACCATCCAAGAGGCCCCAGTGTGTGATGCTCACCTCCCTGTGTCTATGTGAGGTGGTATCTCAGTGTAGTTTTGATATGCATTTCTCTAATGACCAGTGATGATGAGGATTTTTTCATATGTTTGTTGGCCTCATATATGTCTTCTTTTGAAAAGTGTCTGTTCATATCCTTTGCCTACTTTTGAATGGGTTTGTTTATTTGTTTTCTTGTAAATCTGTTTTAACTCTTTGTAGATTCTGGATATAAGTCCTTTGTCAGATGGGTAGATTGCAAAATTTTTTCCCCTTCTGTTGGTTGATGGTTCCCTCTAATGATTGTTTCTTTTGCTGTGCAGAAGCTCTGGAGTTTAATTAGATCCCATTTGTTTATTTTGGTTTTTGTTGCCAATGCTTTTGGTGTTTTAGTCATGAAGTCCTTCCCTATGCCTATGTCCTGAGTGGCTTTGCCTAGGTTTTCTTCTAGGGTTTTTATGGTGTTAGGTCTTATGTTTAAGTCTTTAGTCCATCTTCTTTTATATTTAATGGTAATTCTGCTGGATATAGTATTTTCAATTGTATATTTTTTTAAATATATCATTCACTTCCTTATGGCCAGTCCAGTTTCCCCCAAGTCTGTTGCTAGAAATAATGGTTCCTTTATATATTATTTGCTTCTTTTCTCTTGCTGCTTTTAGAATCCCCTTTCAACAATTCACCTTTGAAACTTTGATTTTTATAGGCCTTAATGTATTATTATTTGGGTTGAATCTTCTAGGTGGTCTTTGACCTCCTGTATTTGAATATTCATTTCTTTCTGCAGGTTTGTAAAGTCATTTGTTATTATTTTTTTGAATAAATTTCCTATTCCAGTTTCTTTCTCTATATTTTATAGAAGGCAAATAACTCTTAGATTTGCTTTTTCAGGCTATTTAATAGACCTTTGAGGCATACCTCTTTCCTCTTTATTTTTTTCTCCAGTGACTGTGTATTTTATATTGCCTGTCTTTGAACTCACCAATTATTTTTTCTGCCTTATCAATTATGTTGTTGAGAGACTCTGATGTATTTTTCAGCTTGTCAACTAAATTTTTCAGCATCAAAATTTTTGCTAGTTTTTATTTTATTAGTGCAATCTCTTTATTAAATATATCATATAATTCTGAATTCCTACTCTGTGTTATCTTAAAGTTTGTTGCACTTCCTCAAGAGAGCTATTTTGAATTCTCTGTTGTGAGAAGGCACAAACCTCTGTCAACTTCAGGATGGTCACTGATGAGGTCGTTTTCCTAGAAGTTCTTGATATGTACAAATATTCATCAATGTCTGGGCATTGAAGACTTTGGTATTTATTCCATTCTTCTTAGCATGGGCCTGTTTGTACATGTCCTTCATGAGATGACTTTCCAAGAATTCAAAGAGTTAGTAGTGTTATGACCTAAGCCTGTGGTCACTGAAGCCATTTCAGCACTAGCAAGTATTCTATCCCAGGAACTCTTGAAGACTCCTAGATACACAGCCTTGGTGGCCTTGGGGAAGATAGGGTGGAATTCCCTGGGTTACCAGACAGTCTTTCACTCTCTTTCTCCTCTTTCTCCTAATCAGAAGGAGTCTTTCTCCAAGTTGGGCTTCCTAGAGTTGGGAGAGGTGTGATTGAGGCACTGCCATGGCCACCACAACTGGCAGCATGCTGGGTCTCACCTGAAGCTGATGGCATTCTAGACAAAGAGGGTGTTCTACAGTCACTGTCCAGAAGAAAAAGCCTAAAACTGGCAGGTTCAGGAAGCTTCCTGGTGTTTTATTTTACTGTGGCTGGGCTAGTACCCAGTTTGCAAGACAAAGTTCTTACTCTTACTTTTCTTTCTCCCGAGTAAAGAGAGTCTCTCCCCTGAATGCTGTTGTCTAAAGTTGGTAAAGGTTTATAGAGGCACTCCCATGGCCTCTACAGCTGCTGTCACACTAGGATGCATACCAAGTCCACTGCCTCTGGGACCCGCACAGCACCAAGGCTTGTCCAAAAACTAGTTCTCACATTTATTTGAGACTCCAGGCCACTTTAATCAGCCAGTGGTGAAACTGGCTTGGATTCAGTTTCCTTCCACTGGAATATAGAATCAGAGCATAATTGAAAACAGTAAAGTTAAATTTCAGCATATCAGTTTTATAAAGCAGTTTACATATGGTGACTTAGCAGAACATAGGAAAGCAAGAAAATGTGTCATACCAAATTAAGGATGTTGAGTTATGTTACTAATGTATGCAACTTTAATTTTGTTTAACGCTATCTGCCAAAATAAACTTTATTCCCTATAACTTAAAATGTGTATATATATGTGTGTGTGTGTATATGTGTATATATGTATGTGTATATATATGTGTGTATATATATAATAGTTTATTATGTACAGTTAATTCTACTGCTTTGGATGCAATAAAATTGATTTTGAAATAAATGAAATGTTGAAAATTCTGCTAGTTGGTTAGATGCTTATCCTTTAAATTATACTTTTCTTGAGGGGAAAAAGCCTTAGTCTGGAAATACATATTACTGCAAAAATATATCATCCTTTTTTAGGAAGGAGTATTATAGGTTTCATTTTAGTTTGATGTTTAGTGTCCCAATGAATTGAATTTCAAATATGAATCATAATCTTGAAAATCTTTAGCACTAAAATCTTGGAATGTATCATTAGCAACTGACTTATATATGCAGATGCTATTTGATACCAAGGGCTTTTTAAATGTCATGGGGAAAAAAGAACAACTTGGTGAACTCCCAACTAAACAACCAAGACTTCACTGAAGATTTATTCCAATTCTAGAATTGTTCATTTTTTTTCAACTAACTTCATTACCTTAAGACCTAGAACATTATTCTGCTGTATTTATATGGCTTTCTCAATTTTATTTTGTAGCATGGATTGCACCAACCTTTTTACTAGATAATTTTAGTAGATATTTGTCATTCAAGTTTTCATCTGCTTTATAATTGATACACCTTGGGGCCACCACATTATAGTAAAAGTATTAGAAAAGTGACGCTCAAGATGTATTCAGCAGTGAAACTGGCTCGGATTTGGTTTCCTTCCACTGGAATATAGAATATAGAAAAGCCCAGGGCTTGTCTCAATGCTCCCTTTATGGGACCCAGCAGAATTCTCCACTGTGTTGTGTTCCATTGTGAAAGGGCAGTACAGAGTTCCAATGTAATATTCCAAACTCACTTTGTTCTCCCTCTTCCAAGAACACAGATTCTCTCTGTGCTGTGCTAACTGAATTTGAGGGAAGGGTGATCTAGGCAAACAAAACTGTCTTTCCTACCCTCTTCAATGTCTCTGTCCTCATTATGACATTATAACAGGTGCTATGATAGGTCATCTGATTTTTCTGTGCTAATAAAGCATTTTCTTTAGATAGCTTTTAAGTTTGGTGTTCCTGCGAGAGTATGATCACTGGAGGGTTCTACCTGGCTTTCTTGGTCAGCTTTCTAACCCATCCTATTGTCTTATTTTAGAAAATTTCCACAGCCACCCCAGGCTTCAGAAATTATCACCATGATCAGTCAGTAGCCATCAACACTGATGCAAAATGCTGTATCAGCCAAAAGATCAGTCTTGCTGAAGACTCAGGTGACACTTGGATCTTGTAGCAACAAAGCATTTTTTAATTAAGTTATATACATGGTTTATTTTAGGCATAATACTATTGCACAGTTAATATATCACAGTAAACATAACTTTTATATGCACTAGGAAACAAAAATGTGACTCACTTTATTGCAATATTAGCTTTATTGTGGTGGTCAGAAACTGAACCTTAGGTATCTCTCAGTTATACCTTAATAGCAAGGGGAAATCAGAAAAATAGCATCTAGAAGGCCATTACAGCACAACAAAGTTGGACCATCCCCCCGCCATCCTACCTAATTATATGCTTAAGCAAGAGAATAATAGCAACACTCAGAAACCTTAAGCCTTTCCAGGACTTTGTTTACCTCTTCACCTGTTCTATTTCTTTTTAGGTTTTAAAGGAAAGATGAGGGTTAACGAAAGACACACAGAAAGAGAATGGCTGGAGAGCAAATGCAGGCTTTATGTCCAGCATAAAACCTACAGAAGTGGAGAACCAGCCTAATGCCAGTGCCCACTACTGCTTACAAGCTGGAGGTACTTACAGGGATGGACGGGAGGGGTCTGAGCAATATGGCTTGCTGCCTGGCAGGATATTGATAAGATGTTCCCATGAGGAAGTAGTTCTGGCTCTTGTTTCAGTGGAATATGATGTTCCTTGCATTTTCCCCCAGAAGAATATGATAGGAATGTTTTTTAGATGGGTCTTTGCCCAGCAGGATGTGACAAGGATATTTCTTTTTGTTTGTTTGTTTTTGAGACGGAGTCTTGCTCCCTCGCCAGGCTGGAGCTGCAATGGTGCAATCTCGGCTCACTGAAACCTCTGCCTCGACGGTTCAAGCGATTCTTCTGCCTCAGCTTCCCAAGTAGCTGGGATTACAGGCACGCATGACCACGCACAGGTAATTTTTGTATTTTTAGTAGAGATGGGGTTTCACCATGCTGGCCAGGTTGGTCTTGATCTCTTGACATTGTGATCGGCCTGCCTCGGCCTCCCAAAGGGCTGGGATTACAGGCGTGAGCCACAGCGCTGGGCCAGGATGCTTCTTTAGTTGGGCCTTCACCGTTGTTTGATCAATCAGGTGGTTAGGCAGGATGTTTCTCACATAGAACTGTGAAATTTTTCACTTTGACCCAGGTCCGCAAAATAGAGGGAGCTTACAAAATGGTGCAGTTTGGACTAACATTTTTCCCTCTATTTATTTGAAACATCCTGAGAGACTCAAGTAACAATATTTCATTTTCATATTGTGTAGCTGTACCAGTTGATATTTTCCTTTCTCATTATTTCATGCATATTTAATAGTAGATGTATTGCAAAACAGTAGAGGCATAACCTGTAACTGTATTTTTACTTAAAATTCATAAATTTGACAGGTACCTTTTTCATGGGAAGAGTGTTAATGTCTGTATTTCTTATGCAATGGAGACATTTACAAAGTTTGAGTCAGAATTAGTTATTCACTAATGTTATACAGCTACATTGCCAATTTAAAAGATAGACTTTAAAAATCCTTAACATTTTATTTGTTTTTATTTTGTATTTGTTTTTGCTGCTAAAGACAATTGGGAAAATAAGCTAAAATAATTTAGATTATATATATATCTATATGTATGTGTGTGAATATATATACCTATGTATGTACATATAGACTCTTAATGTGTATAGAACAGTTATATATAATATATAAGTCTAAAATATATAGCAAAGTGATTAAATAATTATATATTGGTTTGGCATGGTAAATTGTCTTATTGTCAAAATGTTTCCTAATCTTCCCTACCTCTCCCCATTCCTGACCAGATTTATCCCAGAAGGGAGGTTATACTTTCAGCTACACTATATAATTTGCTTTGGCCAGTAAAACATGTATGTAAATTTTCATGAATACAGTTTAGAAGCTGTTGAGTAGTTTCTACATTTTTCTTCTTGCTCAACTCTGAGATCTGCATGTTTCAGATACAGACTGTCATATGTCCTTGGTTTGAAAGTGTAGAAACCCCATGATGGACATTAATGTGGTTGCAAGCTACTAAGACTGAGGGTCATCTCTTATCATAGTGTAAATTAACCTAAGCTCACTGAGTGCATAATTCTGTATAGGATCATACCTCACACCACACATTTTGTACAAATTATATATTGTGATTTTTACAACAACCTGTTATTATCTGCACTTGAACATGAGAAAAATAAGACTCAGACAAGTTAAAACTACAAAGCTAACTCAATGACTGTCTCATTTTTAAAATGTGTATCTTTAACTACTACTTTATATTTCATCCATTTATTATACAAATTAATCACATGACTCATCAAAGGCATATACACGTCCAAAAGAAAACAACTACAACTGCAGCATGGTTACCATAATTTCAGGTCTTGGTCTCTGTTCAATACATGAATATCTTGCATTAGATTACTAGTAACAAAACTGTTCTTCCTCATATAGAATTTTGTTTTACCTCGGTGCTGACATTTCTATGTAATAGATGTAAAAACACTAAAAATTATTGTATTTTATTCATTCTTTGAATTATTTATGTAATTTGAAAATCAAATTAAAAGACAGTATTAAATGATAATTTCTCCTCACAAAAAAATCCTGAATCTGAAAGAACCAGTCTCATTAGCTATTTCTACACTTTCCCAGACACGTTGTATACCCTGTAACTTTTACTATTAAATATTATACTCCATAGGTAGTAACATAGAAGATAAACACACATAAATTGTAATATTAGGAGATTTCTCATTGTTTTAAAGTAGGATCATGATTTGCTTTACGGATGCACATACATGTGCATGTATAACTGTTGGAAAAACCTACCAGAAATACAGAGTTAAGCCATTTTATAATTTTGTACATATTGGCAAATCACTCTCATGAGAGGCTTTACCAATTTACATTCTCACGAGTAATGCTAAAGAGATTTCTCACACATTTGTCTGCAAAAATCCACTAGAATATTTCAGTGTGATTTGATTTGCATTTTTTATATCTAAGGCTGAAAATTTGTTTCATTTATTTAAGAATTGCTTATATTGAATTTTCTGTGAACTCTCTGCTCATATCATTTTCTTATTTTTATTATGGGTTTTCGATATTTTACTTAATGATTTGAAAAAAGATACTTAAAAATTCAGAAAGTTTTATCTTCGTCTATATAATTTATAAATATTTTCCAATTGTTGGACCATTTACTTTAAGTTTTGGGTTTTTTTATTTTTATTTTTGCCATATTTTTTTTTTTTTACTTTGATCTTTTTTTTGAAATCACTTTTCCTTATTGCTTCTAGGTTTAATGCTTAATTAGAGTATTACCAGTGGCATTATAAAATAAATTCTCTTATCAACCATTTTTTATTTCTTTGATAAATCTTATTTAATCACTTGGAATTTATTCTGATATATGCAGTATAAATCCACATTTATTTTGCAAGTGTCTATTTAGTTTTTAAAACAAATATACAAAAATTATATTCTGTTGTCACTGTTGTCATATTTCCTACGGTAAATTATTTTTAAAGACTGTCACAATAACTCCTCCCCGTCCTTCACGTGCTTCTTGCATTGTGACTTTGTCACTCTATCTGGTGGTGTAATCTTATTCTCCCTTTAAATTTGAACTGCTCCTTTGAATTGCTTTGGATAGATACGAGAAACGTCCATTTCCGGAAATTTTGTTCAAAGGCTTTCGTGTGAGAGTGGATGTGCTATGCATAACCACAATTATTTTCTCTTTCCTTAGAGAAAAATTATGTTAGACTAAACTAATAGTAAAAGAATGCACAAATGAGTCTGTTACTTAAGCTATCAAAAATTACTCAAAAGCAACAAACTTTTAAATTTAATTGTTTTTAGTTTCATCTTCTTTTTAAAGAATGTCCACAGTTAAAAAACTTTTTTTCCTGAAATAAATAAACTAGTATTATTTTCTTCCAATAAAAAATAATGAAAAAAACCAGAAAGTCATAATATGTGTGGAATAATTTCAAAATGGAATTTTCAAATTTGATGCAACAAGAAAGGATAAATAAAATTTTGAAATGATGTAAGGAAGATTTAATACTTTCCTTACCTGTCAAAAGCATTATAGCCAACATGTCTATAACCAAAGACAAGTTAAGAGAAAAGCATAAAAAATTTATTTCATCCAAGTTTTACATTACATGGCAGCCTTCAGGAACGAAGACCCAAAGAACCAAGGAAAACTTCATATTATTATGCTCCCAGAACAATGAACTATCATGTAAAAATGTGATTGACCCAAAAAATTGTATGATCTTATGGTAATAGACTGAGGGGGGAAACTCAGCAAAGCCTATCCAGATTTGATTGGCCTTTCTGTGAAGCACTGCTACCCTCTAGGTATAGGGCATGACCCCTCTGTAATGAAGGTCTTATGACCTAATTTCAGGCAAGTAAGTCAAATTATTTATTTATGGCCAGCTCTCACACAGAAATAGAGAGGAAAGTCAGAGTGGCTTTCTTGCTCCTGGGAGCCTCCCAATTTTTTTCAATTCAAAGTACTTTGAGGGTAGCATTTTCTGATCCCTGACAATGTTTATTAACTGTGATGGTTTGTTTTGTGTCAACTTAGCTAGACCATGGTATCTAGGTAGTTGGTCAAACATTGCTCTGAATTTTCTTGTGAAGGTATTTTTTAGATGAGATTAATATTTAAATAGTTACACTTTGAGTAAAGCAAATTACACTTCATAAGGTAAATAGGTTTTATCCAATCAGCTGACTTCCCCAGAACAAGAAGGAATTCTTCCAGTAGAATGTGAACTTGAGTTGAAATATCAAATCTTCTTAGGGTTTACAGCTTGCTGGGCTACCATGCAGATTTGCCAGTCTCAACAATCACGTGAGCCAATTCCTTAAAATAAATCTTTCTCTTCTCTCTCTCTCTCTCTCTCTCTCTCTCACACACACACACACACACACACACACACACACCCTATTGGTTCTGTTTCTCTGAAGAATCCCATTAATACAATAAGGAAGGTAGGAAGCGAATAATTTATTCTTTCATAATAGTTCAAATTATGCATTTTAAAAGTAAGATAGTTCAGAAGGCGCTTGTAAGTTTAATGTGCAAGTGACTTAGAGTCCTAGGTGGCATGTACTGACAGAATGTCACTCTTCTCTCAACATCTAAGATGGCATGGGTAACTACTTTTGAATCATTAATTGAAGATAGACACATTAGTCCTGGTTATAGATGGCTCTAATTTTAAATTGGTGTTATCCGTAAACAGATATCCATGAGGTTATTCATTAACTCAGTAAGTGGTTCTGATGGGTAGTGGCTAAGAAGTCTTCTGAATGAATGGAATTTGATGATTATATCTGTTTGTTTTCAGTTTTCTTTACTTTCCCTTCTAGAATGTGATGGTGAATTTATTTCGCCTATTCAAGTCTGTATCTTTAAGGCCTATATTAGTTTCTAACATACATTGTGTTCTTAGTAAATGTGTGTGAAATGAATAAATGAGTAAACCATATGAGATTTTTTAATAGAACATCTGGCAAGATTCATATGGAAACACTACTCTAAGCATCTATAATTAAATAAACCAAATGAAAATAAATATAATTTAAGAGATTTATTTGAAAAGAGAGGTAGGCTCATCATAATATAACAATGTCTTCTAAAACATTCAGTACATATTTACCATTGTGTTTGACTGTTGTAGCTAATATTTGGTAATCTCATTATACGGTACACATCAAAGGCTTATCATTATACATTTATTTCAATGATTATTTGATTATTCTACCTAACTAGAATATGAGTTTCAAAACTGCTAAGACAATAATTTTTTGTTGCCCAGTAATGTATCCTTAGGGCTTAGCAGAGAGTTTGACCCCAAACAGAAACCCAATAGATGACTTTGAAGGACTGAATTAATGATGTCTGCACTCCAGTTTTTTGCAGCACTGTTCACAATAGCCAAAATGTGCAATCAACCTAGGGCCTATCAGCAGATGAATAGACTTTTACTAAATAACAATTTATATGAAATATAATTTTGGAATTATTTCATAGATATTTGATACATGTTTCTGATTGCAGTTTATTTATAGATTTGTTATAGACTATTATTATTAAGAAATAATCACACACAAGAAAACTATATTGTTTGATATCTGAGAGGTTTTATTTCATTACACATTGAGAATGGAAATATACTATCCATGTCATAAATCAAGTAAATATTTGACTTTAAAAACTTAGTAAAATTGAACTTAAAAATAATAATTTAAGTTGAGAAAGACATAATTATTTCCTTTTACAATAATAAAGATGCAGAAATTATGGCCATTACAATGGAAAATGACAAATATGCTTATGTATATGAAAGTAAAATATCAAGTACATTTTTTCTTTGTAGTCATTGCAAAAGTTTGAAGCTACTTTGACATCTCCAGAATTTTAATGAGCATTATTTCAAGTGAAGTCACATCCAAGTAAATTCATAACATAAAACAAAAAATATAATTGCAACCAAATTTTTATTGAGGTTAAAAAAAAGCTAAGTAAAATTCTGAACTAGTTTCTAAGTAAGTAATACTCTTTCTCCAGTAAAATAATATTATAAATCTGTGAACACATTGAATTAAATAGCATTTCTACTTATGTGGCAAATATCAAATTTTCTCATTTCTGGTAAATTAGCTTATTTATTTTCATACACAAATTAAATATGTTCATAAATAGTTTAGAATGAAAATGTAAAACAAACCTAAAAATTTTAAGAATTTGGATATTTGTTTACCTCCTTAAAGCTAAAAATGTAATTTAATTCTTATAGCTTTAAACAAGTATGTATCTAAAGTATACAAACAAGCATGTTTCAGAATAAAAAATTCCAATGTTTTCCAAGCTTTTCTAAAACCCTATATGTAAATAATTGCATTTCTTATTAAGTATTAAATTGAAATTTTAACAATAATCTTATTTTAGTAACAGGCCACCTCAGTTAGTAACCAGCCTAAAAGATAAAGTCAAGCAGACTGCTTATTCAAGAATTAAGTCTGTAGCTAGTTATAAGTTGTTTGGTTTTATTGACTGATACACAATATTTCTATTATTTGCTGCCTCTCAAGGAGTATTTGCCAACTTTGTCTTTCTAGTGAACCACTAAATAATGAAGCTCTTCAGTAACAACTTCTAGCCTTTTCTTTCCTCTCACTAAATTTACCCTCAAGTGATTTCATCTCTTGTTAGTATGAAGAATGAATTAGCAATTATGGTATTTAAATATATATCCTCAGGAAATATATTTACTGAGTTCAAAGTCATCTACTCAGTGATTTACTAGGTACTTCTACTGAGATGATACAGAGTGTCTGAGACGTAACATGCACTGAACTTCTGATTTTCCCTCAAATCTTCTTTAACCCATCTTGTTGATTTTGGTGCATTTATAATCAATTTTCTCAGAATCAATGTAGCAATATAAGTATTATGCTTTATTTCATAGTTGTTGATTTATTTGTTTGTTGCTTATTGTTTCTCCATATTCCATCTAGACCAGAATTTCTCATTCTTGGCACCATTGCCATTCTGAGGCATATACTTCTTCGCTGCTAAGGGCTGTCCTATGTATTGTAAGACATCTCAGGCCTCCAGCCCCTAGAGAGCAGTAGTAGTATAAAATAAAACTGTTTCTAGACATTGTCAAATGTCACTTGGGGGGGACAAAATTGCTTCTAGTTGAAAACTACTGCCCAGATGGTAAACTCCATGAATAACAGAGATTGTTTTTCTTCTCCATTATATTTCCAAAACCTAGAAAAGCAACAAACATAAAAATTATAGTTTATAAATACATTTGCTTACTTGTCAAGTGTTATTGATATATTGTTGCTAAAACATTGTGCATAAAATATAAATTATTTTGATGACCAGCAAAAAGAAAACAAAGCAAAAAATTTATTTTACTGCAATACTATTGATTCACCATTTTCATGTCTGTTTGTACCAGTTGTTTCTGCACCAAATATTTTTGTTATAAATGTTGCCATGATTGTAAGCACTCTTCATTATTGGCTTAGTATATTATTTAGTACACAGTATAGTCTCTAGTACACAGCTTAGTATAGTATCCAGAACACAGCTCTGTCTCTTAACATTGTAACTGTCAGGGCTCACCAGATGATTCAAGGTCAATCAGTGTACAGAATATTATTTGTAAAACACAATTCCAAGGAAACCTTCCTTCTGTTGCTTAACAAACACCTAAATAATAACACTCTTCTTGTTTCATTATTTTTTTGAAACAAGGTCTCACTCTGCCCCTCTGCCTGTAATGCAGTGGCATGATCATAGCTTACTAAAGCCTTGATCTCCTAGGCTGATGAAAATCTTCCTGCCTCAACCTCTCCAGTGGCTGGGACTACAGGCATATGCCTCTACACCTGGCTAATTTTTTGGACTTTTAGTAGTGTGAGGTCTCATTATGTTGCTCAGGCTGGTCTCAAACCTCTGGCCTCAAGCAATCCTCCCACCCAGGCCTCCCCCAAATGCTGGGATTATAGGTGTAAACCAGCATACCTAGCCTTATTCTTACTTTTTGTTGCTGTTTCTGCTGACCACGTTTTGTAGATTGTTAAATAGACACTTAGTCTGTCAGTGTGAGCCATACATTTCTATAATATGACCAGATCTCAGTGTGTACTTTCATATATTGTCTGACATCAGTTTATAGTTTTAGTATGTTTACTGTTTTCTGCTATTTTTAACAGTAACATAAACTATGATCAGAAATGATTTCATCTATTGCATTTAGGAATTATGATTAAAACTTATTTATTCGATCCTCACTATGAGCCTATAAAATATGTTCTAGTGTTATGGACTGCATGTTTTCATCTTCCCAAAGTTTAATGCTGAAACAACCCCAGTTTGATGGTATTAGAGGTGGGACATTTGGGGCATAACTATGTCATGAGGGTGAAGTCTTCATGAGTAGGTGATATGGTTTGGCTCTGTGTCCCCACCCAAATTTCATGTTGAATTATAATCCCCATGTATCATGGAGATACCTGGTGGGAGACTATTGAATCATGGGGATGGATCTCCCCCCATGCTGTTCTTGTGATAGTGAGTGAGTTCTCATGAGATGTGATGGTTTAAAAGTGTGGCACTTCCTCTGCTTCTCTCTTTCTCTATTTCTCCCATCACCATGTAAGATATGCCTTGCTTTTCCTTTGCCTTCTGCCATGATTGTAAGTTTCCTGAGGCATCCCCAACCATACAGAACTGTGAGTCAATTAAACCTCTTTTCTTTGTAAATTACATAGTCTCAGGTGGTTTTTTTTTATAGTATTGTGTAAAATGACTAATATCGTTTTCATACTGCTATCCTATACCATAGGATAGGTGTCCTTATGAGAAGGGATAGTAGAATTTGCTTCCTTGATCTCTGTTCTAATCTTGTGAAAAAACATAATAGAGCTGTCTGCAAACCAGGGAGATACCAGATTAGACACCAGATCTGGCAGTACTCTCTCTCTCTTTCTCTCTCTCTCCTACAGGTTCTGTTTTTTTTGGAGAATATTGACTAATATATTCTCATTGCCTCAGCCAGCACCATAGCCCAAGGGCTTAGAAAAATGTCTGATTTGCTAACACCACCTTCCCATAGTGCAACTTTAGGTTCTGTGGGTCTAGAGGCACTAGTCACAGGTTTTGGGTCGAGGAATGTTTTCACGAGGAAAGATAATCCAACTCCTAGTACATCTAAAACTATGGAGAGTTTATTTTCTTCATGCCAATAGACCATCCACCAAATAAAAGAGGCAGTGTACTGGCAGTGGTAATTGACCTTTATCTTCATCAAGGTCATGGAGTTGTTTCTCTTCAATGGAGATATAGAGAAATATGTTACCCACTCAGGTTGTCCTCCAGTGTACCCCTTGGAACTGTTGTGCTCAGTTTTAATCGTAAATACAGCACCTATGGCTTGATAGGAGCATGACACTAAGGAACTGAAAGTCCTCAGAGATTAAGATCTGGTCAATCCACCTGACAAACCACCTAAACTAATGGAAATAAAATTAAAAGTTGAGATTTAAAGTTACTGAGTATGAGTAGTGGACAAGGGAAATGATGAATGTTTTTTAATGCATTGGAGACAACTGGAGTGGCAGAGCCTATAGTTTTTTCCACTAACCCTCTTTTAATATATCATTAACCTAAAGAAGCTTTGCCTCAGATGTGTAACTTAGCCTGAAAAACAAGTATATATATGTGGTACAGATTGTGAACTGAAGTGGGTGTTGATGCCTCACCCAAATTTCTTTCACCTTTCAGTCAACCATCTTCCAGCTGCTGTGAGTATTGACTGATTAAAGTTATAGCTACTACCTTTTCTGGATAATACTAATTAGCCAAACTGGAAGCATTTAATTCACAATGCTAGACTCCACACACACACTGGGACATCTCTCAGCGTTGATTGACTACAATACATAAGGGATCCTTCTGTTCTAAAGGTGAGCCTTACTCTTAGTGCTATTTGTACACCAGATTATTCCCATGGGACCAACCTCAATCTAGCTGAGACCACATTCATGCTTAGTTTCCTACACTACCTTCTGTGCTGCCTTTACTCAACTTACCCTGAAGACACTCATCCAAAATACTCCTTAAGCAAAAACCCTGATCTCAGGCTCTACTTTTGGGGAGAGGAGACCTAACAAGGGGTTAAAAATGTGCTTATGAGTTCGGGAAAACATTGGCAATCTTGTTTGCAGCATATTACATGCAAATTTTGCAGTTGGTTTAATATGGTGAATAGTGAAATATATTTTGAATAATGTTTGTTAATGAAGTATTTCTTCCTATGATCAGTGTTATACAATCTCTCTTTCCGTAGCAAAACTGTCAGTCTGCTGAAAAAAAAATGAATAAAATGAAGGTGAAATAAAAGTAAATAGCTTACTATGAATAGTCAGAAAATATTGTTGATTAAAAATTGTCAAGGAACATCTTGAGATGATGCACTTTTGAATGAAATGAGTAAGCATTGAAATATATTTTGCTCATTATCTATTGTAGGGCCTGCCAGAAATTGACACATTTTTGTAAGCTTGGCTGAAAATTAATTAAAAATATATGAAAGAAAATAAAAGGAAAATACAATTCCCTGGAATTTTACCTAGAGGAAATCTCAAATAAAAAAAGAAATTCCAATACTTAGGGTAGAAAGGTGAGGTACTCTAATTGTCAAATGCACATGCAACATAACCCCAAGTCAACTCCTTAGCCTTTTTGACCTAGGTAATCTTATCTATACAATATCTGAGTAGTTTTCCTCTGCAATACTTTTGCACAAATTCTGTGAGAATGATTATTATTGTTTGCATGTTATTTTTAAAAATTACTTTAAATAGTGTGCTGCAAAATAGGATGTTAATCAGACATAATTAAACATTTGTAGTTTCATCTTCCAGAGTCAGAATCAGAAAATTAAATTTTATCACAAAGTAAATATGGTGTAGGATCTTATGATTGACACTATTTTTATAGGTATTAACTTCCAGAAAGATACACACAAATACCATTCAATTGTTTCAGAGATAGTTAAATATATATATTTAATAGTTAAATATATATAGTCAAATATATATATAATGAATCATAGTATAGTTTCCTCTCTTTTTTTATACCAAAGACATATAGATAACCACAAAATCTTAATTAATACATTTGTTAAGATATTATTTTTTGAATGTAATTATAACTGTCAATATATAAACTGTGACAACTAGAGTCAAAACAAATAATGAGAAGACAAGTTAAGCAAATTCAGTTTGGGAAACGAATTTAGTTATGTCAGTTACTCTCTGCTTGTCACAATTGGCAATACTTTACCAGAAAAGTTATCACTGTACTACACTAGTATAATTACTAGTAATAAAAATTCAATCAAGCCAAATAATGTGAATGGATTTTCCACACAAAGAAAGAAAACATGCTTTTAAAAATTCTAAAGAAGAAATGAGTTAAGGCTCATGAATGTTATAGCAATAATTATTTTACAGTGTTTAAAAAATTTCTGTGTCAAAAGTTCAGACATGTACTCTTTAATTTTAGATAAAATTGGCTCTTAAGAGAAAGATCTGCTATTTAGGTGTAAAACAATAATATTGGGATATTAGAATAAGTAATTATCTGTTCAAAAGCTTTAGAAATGCCTTCCAATTATTCTGTCAGCCTGTAGCAATAATACAATACTACTAGGGAGATTTCTGAATTCTAAATCCTGTCCTTCTATTGTTTAAGAGTTATTTTGTCAAAGATTACATCCTTATAGATTTTTAAACCAATAAAGCAGAGACAATGTTCTTTTTCTAAGATCTGTGTAGATAAAACTTTACCACCATCTTTTCCTCCAAGGTTTTAAAACAGAATTCCCCTTGCAACAGCAACAAATGAATTACACAAACTGTTCAGGGGAAAGAGTTTCCTGCCACCTCCTATTTTGAGAGAAAAATAAGTCTATCTGGAATCAAGGTGATAGAGAAAATTAGTGGAAATAATAATTGCATATACCTTAACATGAACATTAATCTCGAGGTATTGTTTTAGTTGGTAAATTATATAGCTATCTTTTCCACTATAGCAAGATGACCACCCTCACATAAATTATTAAATAAAGTTTAGTATTGTAATACTCTAAAGAAAGCAGTAATGGTGAAGACTCAAGCTACACACTAAAAAATCTAAGTGTATTTCAAGATGCTTCACTTTGAATATTAGATTTGGTATTATCTGGAGATCCATTTTCAGACAGAATTTGAAATATTTTTATGGAATATATAATATGTGGAGATCTTGTTTCAATGGGAAACTTACATACCAAAACCTTCACCCTATTTCTTACTATGAGACTTTGGATTTTTTCTTTAACCACCATTGAACCTGCTTCCTCTTTGGTAAATGCTGGCTATTTGCCAGAGGTTTCATAAATGTAAAATAACATTTAATATAAAATATATTTGGTAAATATGACTCTGTCATGTAAACTATAAAGCTGAAATATTGTAACAGTTAATATTGTTAAAATGAGAATACTACCCCAAATTTCTAAAGGATTAAATGCAATATCGATCACAATATCAACAGCATTTTTTTTTAACAGGAAAATGTATCATATAATATATATGGAATCTCAGGGGACTCCAAGTAGCCAAAACAATTTTAAAAAGGAATGGAAACTTGAAAAAAGTTGAGGAACTCACACTTCTTGATTTAAAAACTTACTACAGGGGATTTGAGATAAAATGGCTGACTAAATACAGCCACGAAGAACCTCACCCACTCAGTGAGAACAAAATTTTGAATAAATTACCATGCTTCAAAGAGATCTTTTTGAGACAAAATACTGAAAGTTGATAGGCAACACAGACACTGTAGATCAGTCAGAGTGATGGGAGAAATTATAGAAAACACAAACCTTCTTGGAATTCCAGACAGTTTTTCAAAACCTTGGAAGAGATTATGGCTAAAGGCAGCCTTATCCTCTTACCTTGATCTAATAGCTAGGTGTAGATACAAAGGAATGTAGAGAAGTTTATCTAAATAACCTGTTTACTCATGTGGTCATAAGACTGATCTTTGATCATCCAGGGGTACATAACTGCTCTCTACTCGGGGGGTTTGCAATGTTAATTACCGTCTAATGGTGTTTAGTTGAGACCTTTGTCATTTAATCTGTGCTAAATAATGTGAACATCACCAGCTTATTATGGCTGCTGTTGACTCTGGCAGAGGTCCTCTGGCTATGCTGACTGGCAAGCCTATGTCAGTGTATGTCTTTCATCCATCACTTGCTTGAGTCTGCCAGTCAGACTAGACAAGACACCAAGGCTGAAGATGGAGAAAGCTGTAAGCCTTGCATTGGATTCCTGACTGCCAAGATTCATTCCTAGCCCTGAATAGCTAAAGTGGTAAATGAAGTGATTTCTGTGCAACCCACTCTCACAGTGAACCTCAAGATCCCAGCTACAAGAGATCCCATGTATCACATAGACAATTGAACTGGCAGGAGAACCTGCCCAGAGAGTAGGTAGGGACATAGCTGCAGCCTGCATGGAGCCCAGGAGATTTTACATATGGACAATTTCCACAAAACATGAACATAAAAGCCCATCTCCTAAGTCTCTCCATATTCGTCTCAGTGGCTGTAGCCTTTGCTGACTGGTGGGCCAGGATAGAACAAGGCTGCCTTTCCTATCAGTCCTCGGAACATCAGATCTGCATGTACCCCTCTCCGTTGGCCCCTCCATGGATTCACGCCTGTCTATTCCTTTAGGAGCAGCCACACAGCACAGTCTCCATTACCTAGTAGAGTGCTTTGACAATGTCTCCCACTGGAGTGCCTTCCTGGCAGCTGCCAGAGTGCACTGCCAGAAGCCTGGGAGCACCTCAGCCTACATGCCCACCTGGTATTCAACCTTGAGTGGTTAGAGAACAAAGCTGACGGCCTTGTCCCAAATCCCCAGGGTCAGAGGACACCAATCAGGATGTGGAACTGAGATTTGTGGTTGGACATCAAGCAAGAGAACACTAGGAAGAGGGAGGCATGGGTTCAAGAACATGGTGACAGCAATTGGAAAGGGCTCCCCTAAGGCCCAGGAATCAATCTGGAGGGGGGCAGTCATCTCTCCCCAGCTCCAGACTCCTCTACCACAGACCACTGCTACAAAAACTCTGAAATACAAATAGGCACACAACTAAGAACCTATCTACATTTAAGAGTTATCTACTGGATTGCTGCCTGAATTACACTACCTCACACAAAAAAAGTTATGCCAGTATACACTGCCTGTGAAAACCAGTGCAGGAATCTCACAAATAAAGATTCCATACAGAGCCTTGGCCCTCTGTAAACATCCAATCAACTATATTCAACTCACCTCAAAGTCAAACCTTCAAGAGAATTAAAGAACATAAAATCCAAAAGCCCCAATCAAGCAACAGCAAATTCTAAACAGTAAAGGAAAACCAGCCCTCTCAGATGAGTGCAATCAGTATGTCAATTTAAAACATCAGAATGTCTTCTTACTTTTAAGTCATTGTAGTAGCTCCCCCAGCATTGTTACTTAACCAGATTGAAATGGCAGACATGACAGAATTCAGAATCTGAATGGCAAGAAAGCTCAGTGAGATCCTGAAGAAAGTTGAAACCCAATCCAAGAAATCCAGGGAAATAAACAGTTGAAAGACAATACAGTAATTTTAAGAAAGAACCAGGTTGTCAGTGGTGGCTCACACCTGTAATCCCAGAGCTTTAGGAGGCTAAGGCAGATGGATTACTTAAGTCCAGGAGTTTGAGAGCAGCCTGGGCAACTTAATGAAACCCTGTCTCTACAAATATCCATAAATAAAAAATAAAAATAAGGGAAAGAACTAAATCGAATTTCTAGAACTAAAAAATTTACTACAGAAATTTTGTAACACAATTGGAAGCATTAACAGTAGGATATAACAAGCTGATAGAAGAATGTTAGAACTCAAAGATCAGTCCTTTGAATGAATACAGTAAGACAAAAACAAAGGAAAAATAATTTTTAAAAATTAGCAAAGCATCCAAGAATATGAGATTATGTAAAGAGACCAAACCTATTACTCACTGGCATTCCTGAATAAGAAGGGGAGGGAATAAGACACTTGTGAAATATACTTGAGGATATAGTTCTTGAAAAATTTCCCAGTCTCAAAACAGAGGTCAAAAGGCAAATTCAAGAAATTCAGAGAACTCCTGTTACTTATTAGACAAAATGATCATCACCAAGACACCTAGTAATCAGATTCTCCAAAGTCAACATGAAAGAAAAAAATCAGAAAGGAAGCTAGAGAGAAGAGCCACTTACAAAGGGAGCACCATCAATCTAGCAACCAGCCTCTCAGTAGAAATGTGATAAGCCATAAGTGACTGCGGGCCTATTTTCAGCACACTTACAGAAAAATTACAACCAAGAATTTCATATCCTGTCGAACTAAGGTTCACAGGATTCATAAGAAAGCTAACGTGGAAGTAAAAGAATACTTGTTACCACAAAAACATACTTAAACATATAGCCCACATACAATAGCTTGGCTATTGTAAATAGTGCTGCAGTAAACATGAGTGCAGATAGCTCTTTGACATACTAATTTCCTTTTTTTAGATATATATCCTTTAGTGAGATTGTATGTCATAGGGTAGTTCCATTTTTAGGTTATTAAAATACCTTCATATTGTTTTCCATAATGACTATATTAATTTACATTAGTACCAACAGTGTATAAAAGTTCCTTTTTCTCTGCATCCTTGATAGCATTTGTTATTTTTTATTCTTTTCATAATAGCCATTCTAACTGGGATGAGATACTATCTTACTGTGGATTTAATTTGCATTTGCCTGATAATTAGTGATATTAAGCATTTTGTCATATACCTGTTGGCCATTTGTATATGTTCTTTTGAGAGATCGCTAGCTCATTTACCATTTTCTAACCAGATTGTCTTTTCTTGCTGTTGAGTTGTTTGGAAGTTTTGTATGTTGTGAATAGTCACCCCTTGTCAGACAAATAATTTTCAAATAGTTTCTTTCATTCTGGAGAAGGGGGCAGGGCTCAATGGTGACTGGAAAGGGTGGATGCAGCAGCTATACCAAGGCACCATTCCCTGGTAGGGAATGTGTAACATTTGCTTGAGATCCCAAGGGGCAAGTACAGTAGTGACTGGGAGAAGTACATGGAATGACTCTGACAGGCAGTTTCCATATAAAAGAGGGCACAGATCCAGCTCAGGTACACAGTGGCAGTGTAAAGTAGCAACTTGGAGGGTAAATGGAGCAGTTCTTTCAAGGCATTGCTACTTCAGGAGGAAATGTGTAACTTCAGCTCTGGCCTAAAGGGGTAAGATTCATCCACAAATGAGAGGATTAGGTGGGGCATCTCCACCACCACTTGGCCACATGGAGAAGGGTGCAACTTGACATGGGGATATCAGGCTACCAGGCAGGGGTGGCTCAGCAGCCTTTTACCCTCAGGTATGGAAGGGTGCCATGGACACTCAGTCCCAGAGCAAGACATACTCCATTGGTAGTTTCAGATCCAAGATGACACATCTCAGTAGCCACAGGGGCCAGAAGGGGTAGGACACAGTGTTGGCTTTTTCTTCAGGGGGAACACAGCTGTGTGGACTCAAGGAAGCTCCCACAGCTAAGCTTGGTGCCTGTGAGAATGGCAGGGGTTCCCAATAATTAAAATTATAGGTGTCTAAGGTGTTGTGGAGGCTGCTGGATTCCCCTTGCTTACCTTTTTTCCACCAGGGGAAGCTGCTTCTGTGTCCTGGCTTATCCTGGCTACAGTACGGGGAGGCAGATGCCAAGTAGAACCTTCCCTTTTCTGGATGTCTGTATTAGTTTGTTTTCACACTGCTGATGAAGACATATGCAACACTTGGTAATTTATAAAGAAAAAAAAGGTTTAATGAACTCAGATCCATGTGGCTTTGGAGGCCTCACAATCATGGGGAAGGTGAAAGGCACGTCTTTCTTGGTGGCAGGCAAGAGAGAGTGAGAACCAAGTGAGAGGGTTTCCCCCTTATAAAATCATCAGCTCTCGTGAGAATTATTCACTATCACAAAAACAGTATGGCGGAAACTGCCCCCATGATTTAATTATCTTCCACCAGGTTCTTCCCACAACACATGATAATTATGGGAGCTACAGTTTAAGGTAATATTTTGGTGGGGATACAGCCAAATCATATCAATGACTATCCAGAGTTTCTGTGCTCATCAGGGTTTCTGTTACTACTTTGATAAACCTTAGTGCTTTCCTTTAGTCATTTTTGACAAATGTAGTCCCTTAGTTGTTGGTTTTGCTGTTTTTGTCAGGGGACAAGTGCTAGTAGCACCTAATCATCCGTCTTGCTAACATCAGAATGCTCCTTTAGGTCTCTTTTATAGTTTGTGTTGATTTATGTCTTTACTCTACATGGGCCCTGATTTTCTGTCTCGAAATTTTTTTTAGTTGTTGAAAACTGAACATTTGAGTTTATGAGGTAACTCCAGAAATCAGATTCTTCCCTTTTTCGAGGATTTGCTGACTTTTAAATAGTTTTTGTTGCTTATTTTTTACACTATTTTTGGCCGTCTCTGTGAAAAGAATCACCCTGAGGTGTTAAGGCATTTCAGTTCTTTTCTGAGCCTGTCTCTTTCTCTGGGCATTTATGCTCACTGTCTAGTTTCCCCCATATATACAGTTGTTTTTGAATGTTCTAGTCTTTTATTACTGTCTCCCTAAAGGGAAAAAATCAGTGGAGAGGAAGAGTGATAGCCCATTAAATACCCTAGAAATTTTGCAGCAGTAAGTGGAGGTGCAACAGCAATGGCCACCTGTCTGTTTGCATCTCTGTGATTCGAAGCAGCAGTCAGTGATTAGAACATACATATTCAATATTTGGAGGACAGATTCTTTTCAGGGTCCTTTTTGCCCACTATAGTCTCTGCAAGCTGTGCAGATGTCTCCGGGAACAAGTACACAGCTGCTTGCCACTTGGCTGGAGTTAGAGGATAGGTAGCTGCTACTGTACAAAGAGCTGAAACTTACTGAAATTAACTAGAATTTACTGTCCAAGCCTTCCCCTGGAATTTGCAAGCTTTCCATATATTTGAGAATTCCAAAATGCTTTCATCAGACAGATTTTGCTAGTGCAATTGTATTGGTGGGGAGACAAGACACTTTGTGTTTCCTACTCTGCCTTCTTCACAGAATTCTCTTTCCTATGAATATGTTTTAAGACAATTTTCTTTAAAATAGTTTTTCTGTATGGCTTAAAATCTAGGGTATACTATGGCATAAATATTGAGAGTTAAAATCTAACACTTATATTGGTCAGATTACTTATATTTAAGTCTGTTGTTTGAGACTCAAAACCATAAAAGTGAACTGTATTATAAAAAACAGGCAAAAATAAAAAGAAAAGCTGCTAGTTTTCACAAACACATAACAGACATTCTTTTCCTTTTTAGGATGAGACTATGTGATAGGTAATGTTTTGAATGATGCACTATGTATAATACGATGTGTGAAAATGCTAGAATTCTAGAGAAAATATATGACTCACTTTATATGGTGCCTTAAGCTTTTATGCAAATTGCTGGAGCAACATTCACTTCAACATAAATTAATGAAATCAGGGAAAATATTTCATGGCACTTATTAGTCATTCCCATATTCAGAAGATTTCATATATCCATACTATTTCTTGTGAATTTTTCTGTTTATCACTGATAGAGGGAAAATTGGGTGTCAATGTTGCCTAAGATTGCCTACATAAGGTACTACAAGGTGACCTACCCTTGTCACCACAAATTTGCTCCTTAAATATTTATATCTACTGAATACACTAGCACTCTTTTACGTACTAAATACAGCTGTGAACAACACTAAGACAAAATTCCAGTCTCATGAATTTATATTCTAGTTTTGGCATGTGGGACTCAGTAAGAGTGAGCCATGAGGCAAGTCTCTTACAGGCATTTTCTCTGGAGAGAATAACTTAAATGTTAGTTTAATATGTTATAATCAAAGATGTTGATAAAACAAGTTAATTAGTCATTCTATTTGATCAGCAATATTAGAAATTTTCTATTTGTCATGAATTATGCTAAGTGTGGAGAACATAGAAACACATGGAAAAGAGGAATAGTCATCATCTAAACTTCAGTGTGAAAAGCATCTTATAGAAAATAAACAAGTAAGCATGAAATACTCTGGGAACACACAGAAAGGACTTTCTTTTTAGCATTAGGGAAAGGGAAATTTTTGTGGGGAAGTAACGTATAAGGTTAGCAGATGAAAGTTATCTATAACCAAGCTAAGGTAAACACAACTCTTCCCAAATATGGTTATTTTAGTTTTATTTACTAACATTAAAGATTTTTCTCTTGACTTCTACATGGTAAATATGATTGTGGCAATCTCATTTGTCATTCTAAAAATATTCCTTCTAAAATAAAAAGCTAATATTTAAAACTCCTAGCCAATTATTATTTTGTAACTTGCTTCAAATTTTTTGACACAATTAATGTTTATATAAAATATCAATAAATAATGTTGTTTCTATAAGAATCCAAGCCAAGAAAAATTTTCATTCTAGATAGGATACTAAACAAGCTAGTAGTATATTTTTGCAGAATAAATAATAATAAGTTGGCTATGCACTGATATCAAAATAAAATGAACTTAATAAGAAACATAAGGTTAAGGTTATGTTGGTCTTTTAAAATTAAAAAAATCCTTCTTACATAGGGGATAGAGTAGAAAAAAATATTATCAAGAAGCTCGTTCAGTTTACACTATTGCAGTTCTAAAAAATTAAAATGTAATTTACTAAATAAGTCAAATTTTAAATGACTTTATGAAAACTATTTCTTTTCTCTTACTAGACATGAATTAAATTCAATTCAAATATTTTAAAACATTTTAAAATTCAAACGTTTTAAAAATTGACTTCTCAAATAAGGAATTCATTTAATAACAGTGACATAGTGTAATTTTTCTCCCCTAATTATTTTTCAAATTAGACAGTAAAATCCATGCTGAATACAAATATATAAACAATTGAACAACAAAGCAATAAAAGTAGCCTCCATTGTAACTAGGTAACATCAATGTATTTTCCAAAAGAAATCTCTGAACTCCAAGCATATGATCTCAGAGCACAGTGAAGCAAAACAAACAAACAAAAAAAAAAGAAATCTCTGTGATTTTGTGGCTTTTATTTATATTTTCACAAGTGCTCTATATATTGTATATACATATGCATATATATGGCAATAGTATAAATTTATGCATATATTTATATAAAATGGATAACATTATATTATTCTATAGTTTTTTAGAATTCTTTCACCATGAAACATACATATATTTTCATACCAGGTTTATATGTTTAATTGACCACATTATTTTACAGCTACATAGCAAGTTATATATATAATTAATTTATCTTAACATTATCAAGAACTGTGAAGGCTCTGAGACTTCTTACAAGCTAACAAGTTATCTTGCCATAGGTTAGTGGAAATAGGTTTATCTATCTAGTTGCAAATGATAGGATTTCTTTTTTTTAATCTGAATAATATTAAATTGTATGTCTGTCTAAATATAATTAAGTAATACACGTTTTTAATCTATTTATCTGCCAATGAGCATTTAGGTTGTTTGCATATCCTGAATATTGAGAAAAAGGCTTTAAAAATATTAAGATGCAAGCATATTTTTGAGATAATAATTTTACTTTTTGTTATATATATATATCCAGAAGTAGACTACTGGACAATACTGTAGTTCTTGTATTAATTTTTTTGAGAAAGCTCCATACTGTTTTCCATAATGTCTATACCAATTTGCCTTTCCACCAACTATATACGAGAGCTCTCTTCTTCACACCTTTGCCAACACTTGTCTGTCTTTTTGATAAGAGTTATTTAATAGGTTTCAGGTGATACTGTGGTGTTGTTTTGCATTTTTAAACATTATTAGTGATGTAGAGCCCCTTTTCATATGCCTGTTGGCCATTTGTATGTCTTCTCTTGAGAAATTTCTGTTCATGTTTATGTCCATTTTATAATTGGCATATATATATATATATATATTTGCTATAGATTTGTATAAATTTCTTATACAGTTTAGATATCAATATCTTATCAGGTATATGATTTGCAAATATTTTCTCTTGTCCCACAGTTGACCTTTTAATTTATTGTTTCATTTGCTAAGCAGAGTTATTTTGTTTAATGTGGTATCTTGATAGCTTGTTCACTTTTACCTCTGTGGTCTGTGCTTTTGGTGTCATATGAGAAACCACATTTTCAAAGGCCAATATTAAGAAGTTTTACTCCTAAGTTTTCTTCCAGGAGTTTTACAAAGTCAGGTCTTCCACTTACGTCTTTAATTCATTTAGTTAATTTTTTTTTCCTATGGTATAAGAAATGACTCAATTTCATTATTATTCATGTGGTTATCCTTTTTGTTCCAACACTGTTTATTGAAGAGACTATACTTTCCCTCTTGTGTATTCTTGGTGTGTTTGTCAAACATTAATTGATTTTTAAATAAGGGTTTATTTATGGGATCTCTATCTGTTTCATTAGTCTATGTGCCTGTTTTCTTGACAGTGTCACACTGATTACTGGAGCTTTGTAACACAGTTTGAAATTAAGTGTCATACTTCCAGCTTGAGAAATAACAAAAATCAGAGCTGAACTTAAGGAAATCAAGACATACACACACAAACATTCAAAAGATCAATAGATTCAGGAGATGGTTTCCTGAAAAAATTAATAAAATTGATAGGTCACTAGCTAGAAATAATAAAGGGAACATTACTACTGATCCCATAAAATTAAAGCAACCATCAGAAACTGCTAAGAGCACTTCCATGCACATAAACTAGAATACCTAAAAATAATGGATGAATTCCTGAGCACCTACAATCTCCCAAGATGGAGCCAGGAAGAAATTGATTCCCTGAACAGACCAATAATGAGCTCTGAAATAGAATCAGTAATAAATAGCCTACCAACCAAAACAAAACAAAAAAAAAACCCCAGGGACCTGAGAGATTCACAGCCAAATTCTATCAGATGTACAAAAAGCTGGTACCATTCTTACAGAAACTATTTCAAAAAATTAAGAAGGAGGGAGTCTTTTCTAATTCACTTTATGAGGCCAAAATTATCTTGAGTAAAAAACATGGCAGAGACACACACAAAAAAATAAAACTTCAGGCCAGTTTTTTTCTTGATGAACATGGATGCAAAAATCCTCAACAAAATACTTGCAAGCTGAATCCAGCAACACATCAAAAAGCTAATCCACCATGAAGTAGTAGGCTTCATCCCTGGGATGCAAGGTTGGTTCAACATATGCCAATCAATAAATGTGATTCATCACATAAACAGAATTAAGGACAAACACCACATAATTCTCTCAATAGATACAGAAAAGCCTTTTGATAAAATTCAAAATCCCTTCATGTTAAAAAATTCTCAATAAACTAGGTATTGCAAAAATATACCTCAAAATAATAAGAACCATCTATGACAAATCTACAGCTAACATTACAACAAATGAGCAAAAGCTGGAAGTATTTCCCGCTTGAAACCAGCACAAGACAAAGATGCCCTCTCTCACCTCTTCTTTTCAACATAGTATTGGAAGGCCTAGCCAGAGCAAACAGGCAAGAGAGAATAATAAAGGGCATCCAAACAGGAAGTGTGAAAGTCAAATTATCTCTGCTTGCAGACAACATTATTCTGTATCTAGAAAACCCCATAGTCTTGGACCAAAAGCTCTTGCAGCTAATAACTTCAGCAAAGTTGCAGCATACAAAACAAATGGAAAAAAAAAAAAAATTGCTAGCATTCCTATACAGCAACAGTGAAGCAGAGAGCCAAATCTGAAAGGCAATCTCTTTCAGAATTGCCAAAAAGAGAATAAAATACTGAGCAATACAGCTAATTAGAGAGGTAAAGATCTCTACAATGAGAATTACAAAACACTGCTCAACAAAATCAGAGATGATAAAAACAAATGGAAAAACGTCCCATGCTCATGGATAGAAAGAATCAATATCATTAAAATGGCCATACTGCAATTTACAGATTCAGTGCTATTCCTATGACATTCTTCACAGAATTAGAAAAAAAAGCTATTTTAAAATTCAGATAGAACCAAACAAGAGCTCAAAAGGCTAAGACAATGCAAAGCAAAAACAAAACAAACAAACAAAAAAAAACAATCTGGAAACACCACGTTACTTGATTTTAAACTATAATACAGGGTTGCAGCAACCAAAATAGCATGGTACTGGTATAAAAACAGGCACATAGACCAGTGGAACAGAATAGAGAGCACAGAAATATGGCCACACATTTTTGACCATCTGATCTGTGACAAAGCTGACAAAATGGGGAAAAGATTCCCTAACAATAAACGGTGCTGGCATAGCTGGCTAGCCATATGCAGAAGATTGAAGCTCGACTCGTTCCTTACACCATATACAAAAATCAATTCAAGATGGATTAATGACTTAACTATAAAACTGAAAACCATAAAAACCATGGAAGACAACCTGGGCAATACCATTCTGGACATAGGAATGGGTAAAAATTTTGTGACAAAGACAGCAAAAGCAATTGCAACAAAAGCAAAAATTGACAAGTGGAATATAATTAAACTTAAGACCTTCTGAATAGCAAAAGTAACTACCAACAGAGTAAACAGACAACCTACAGAATGAGAGAAAATATTTGCAAACTATGCATTTGAAAAAGGTCCAATATCCAGTATCTATAAGAAACATAAACCAATTTGAAAGAGAAAAACGAATAACCCCGTTAAAGGTGGGCAGAGGACATGATCAGGCACTTCTCAAAAGAAGACATACATGTAGCCAACAAACATGAAATAAAGTTCAATATCACTTATCATTAAAGATGATAATATGGAACAATGAGAACATATGGACACAGAGAGGGGAACATCACCCACTGGGGCCTGTAAGGAAGGGGGGGCTAAGGGAGAGATAGCAGGGAGTGGGGGGATAGGAGAGAGATAGCATTAGGAGAAATAATGTAGATGGCATGGTGATGGGTGCAGCAAACCACCAATGTACATGTATACCTATGTAACAAACCTGCACATTCTGCATATGAACCCCAGAATTAAAGTATAACAAAAAAAAAATGAAATGCTGTAAAACAAATTCTGGACATCAGACTTGGGAAATAATTTTTGACCAAGATCTCAAAGGCAATTACAACAAAACAAAAATTGACAAGTAGAACCTAATTAAACTAAAGACCTTCTGCACAGCAAAATAAACTATCAACAGAGTAAACAGACAACCTATAGAATGGGAGAAATATTCTTAAAGTATATATCCAACAAAGGTCTAATATCCAGAATCAGTAAGGAACTTAAACAATTGAACAAGTTAAAAACAAATAACTCCATTAAAAAATTGGAAAACTAGACATAAAGAGACACTTCTGAAAGATGATACATAAGCTGCCAATAAATATCAATTGATTAGTGTATGTTAAACCAGCAGCCTTGCCTACTTACAATTAATCTCACTTGGTCATGATGTACTAATGATTTTTATATGTTGTTGGATTTGATTTTTGATTTACTAAAGTTTTGTTGATGATTTTTGGATTAGTATTCATGGGAGATGCTAATCTGTAGTTTACTTTTTAAAAATATCTTTAGATTAATATTAGAATAATGCTGGCATCATAGAATGAATAAAAAACTCTTCTTTCACCAGACATAGGTGATGGGGAGGAAGGCAGCAAATCACACTGCCATGTGTGTACCTATGCAACAATCTTGCATGTTCTTCACATGTACTCCAAAACCTAAAATGCAGTAAAAAAAAAATGGGGAAAAAAAAATAAACTCTTCTTTCTGCTTCTATCTTGTGAAAGAGACTGTAGAGAATTGGTATAATTTTTTTAAATGTTTTGTAGATTCACCTGTGAACTAATCTGGATTTGTCATATAATGTTAATCACTGTTTATGGTTATGACTACAAACTTTGTTGTAAATAACTAAGCCCATATATGGGCTTATATGCATTTGCCTTCTCAAGTTAGAGATATTAATTGAAAAACTTCCTCCAAAATAAAGGTTTTTCACATGAAAATTATACAAATGTGGCACATATACACCATGGAATATTATGCAGCCATCAAAAACGATGAGTTCGTGTCCTTTGTAGGGACATGGATAAACCTGGAAACCATCATTCTCAGCAAACTGACACAAGAACAGAAAATCAAACACCGCATGTTCTCACTCATAGGCAGGTGTTGAACAATGAGAACACATGGACACAGGGAGGGGAGTATCACACACTGGGGTCTGTCGGGGGGGGGGAAAGGGGAGGGACAGTGGGGGGTGGGGGGAGTTGGGGAGGGATAGCATGGGGAGAAATGCCAGATATAGGTGATGGGGAGGAAGGCAGCAAATCACACTGCCATGTGTGTACCTATGCAACAATCTTCCATGTTCTTCACATGTACCCCCAAACCTAAAATGCAATTAAAAAAAAGAAAATTATACAAACATCTGTAAGATAAACAATGAGAACCAACATAAAATGTCATTGTTATGTATGTTATAAAATAAAAAAATTACAAAAATATTAGCATATACCTTTGGATGTATTCTAAATATGTTACTTTCTTTGTGTGGTGTCATTATACTTCCAATGATAAATTATCATTTCTGTTGTACAAGTTTTATTCAGTAACTCAAGTTAATTAGTAAGTAAAAATGATTAAAATCAATATGTAAATTTATGATCTTATAAAATGTTAGAATTAAATATATTCTAAGACAAGAATGTATGTAATGCAGCATTTTTCAGAACTGGTTTGACTAAGGAATTTCACACTGAGAGACCAAAAAAAAAAAAAAAACAGGTTTTCTATGGAAATGTAGAATAAATAAAAACTTCCTAAGAGATATCTGTATACTAATGTTTATTACAGCATGATTCACAATAACCAAAAGATGGAAGCAACCCAAACATCTATCAACATATGAATGAACTTTTAAAAAGGTGGTATATACATAGAAAAAAAATATTATTTAGTCTTGAAGAGGAAGGAAATTCGAACGCAGGCTATGTCATGGATTAACCTTGAAGACATTACACTGAGTGAAATAAGCCAACCATAGAAAAACAAATACTGTATGCCTCAATTACATAAGTTATAAAGTATTTACAGAATGAAAATGTGTAAATTATGTAAATGTTGCTTAAAAGTTACAAATGAAATTTATAGAGTAGTTATTTCATAAAAACACAAAGTAGAATAGTGGTTACCAGGGAATGGACAGGAGGAAGTGTAGTTGCTGTTTAATTTATGAAATCTCATTTTTGCAAGCTGAAAACAGTTCTTTGTATTGATTACCAAACAGTGTGAACAAATTTAGCACTACTGAACTATACATTTTAAAATGGTTATGATTACGCATTTCATATTATGTGTATTTTACCATAATTTTTAAAAACTGAGTATTCACCTACCACTTATTTCTATGATATAAAAATCATAACAGATATAAAATAATTATTATAAAAACTTCACTAGTGTTTAAAATACATTTTATTGCTTTATTTTTTATTATACTTTAAGTTCTGGAGTCAATGGGCAGAATATGTTAGTTTGTTACATAGGTATACATGTACCATGGTGGTTTGCTGCATCCATCACCCTGTCATCTACATATTTCTCCCAATGCTATCACTCCCCTATCCCCCGACTCCCTGTTATCTCTTCCCTAGCCCCCCATAACACCCTAACAGGCCCCAGTATGTGATGTTCCCATCCCTGTGTCCATGTGTTCGCATTGTTCAACATCCACTTATGAGTGAGAACATGTGGTGTTTGGTTTTTTGTTCTTGTGTCAGTTTTCTGAGAATCATAGTTTCCAGCTTCATCCATGTCCTTGCAAAACTCATCCTTTGTTATGGCTGCATAGTATTCCATGGTGTATATGTGCCAAATTTTCTTTATCCAGTTTATTATTGAAGGTCATGTTATAAATGATGGGCATTTGGGTTGGTTCCAAGTCTTTACTATTTTGAACAGTCTCACAGTAAACATACATGTGCATGTATCTTCATAATAGAATGATTTATAATCCTTTGGGTATATACCCAGTAATGGGATTGCCAGGTCAAATGATATTTCTATTTTAGATTTTTGAGGAATCACCACACTGTCGTCCATAATGGTGGAACTACTTTACACTCCCACCAACAATGTAAAAGCATTCCTATTTCTCCACATCCTCTCCAGCATCTATTGTCTCCAGATATTTTAATGATTGGCATTCTAACTAACGTGAGATAGTATCTCAATTTGGTTTTGATTGGCATTTATCTAATGACCAGAAATGAAAACCTTTTTTTTTTCATGTCATCTGTTTATTGGCTGAATAAATGTCTGTTCATATCCTTCACCAACTTTTTGATGGGATTGCTTGTATTTTTCTTGTAAATTTAAGTTATTTGTATATTCTAGATATTAAGGAAATCCAACAGCACATCAAAAAGTTTATCCAATACGATCAAGCAAGTTTCATCCCTGGGATGCAAGGCTGGTTCAACATATGCAAATCTATAAATATAACCCATCACATAAACAGAACCAAGGACAAAAACAACGTGATTATTTCAAGAGATGCAAAGAAGGTCTTCTACAAAAGTCAAAAGTCATTTATGGTAAAAACTCTCAATAAACTAGGTATCAATGGAACATATCTCTAATAATAAAAATTATTTATGAAAAACTCACAGCCAATATCATACATGAAGGTACCACTGACTTTCTTCATAGAATTGGAAAAAACCACCTTAAATTTCATATTGAACCAAAAAGAACTTGCATAGCCAAGACAATCCTAAGCAAAACAAACAAACAAACAAACAAAAACACAAAGCTGGAGGCATCATACTACCTGACTTCAAACTATACTATAAGGCTACAGTAATCAAAACAGCATGATACTGGTACCAAAACAGAGATATAGATCAATGGAACAGAACAGAGATCTCAGAAGTAACACCACACATCTACAACCATCTGATCTTTGACAAACCTGACAAAAACAAGCAATGGGGAAAGGATTCCCTATTTAATAAATGATATTGGGAAATAGGGTAGCCATAAGCAGAATGCTGAAACTGGATCTCTTCCTTACACCTTATACAAAAATTAACTCAAAATTGACTAAATATTTAAACATAAGACCTAACACCATAAAAACCCTAGAGGACAACCTAGGCAATACCATTAGGACATAGGCATGGACAAGGACTTCATGACTAAAACACCAAAAGCAATGACAACAAAAGCCAAAATAGACAAATGGGATCTAATTAAACTTCAGAGCTTCTGTACAGCAAAAGAAATTATTGTTAGGGTGAACTGGTAACCTACAGAATGGGAAAATTTTTTAAAATACATTTTAAAAGCATTAGAAAGACTCATATAACTGACAGTATAAATGTAGCTCCATAATTAGGCTAGGTATGGTGGCTCATGCCTGTAATTCTAGCACTCTCGTAGGCCCAGGCAGGTGGATCACTTGAGGTCAGGAATTTAAGACCATCCTGGCCAACATAGCGAGACCCCATCTCTACTGAAAACTAAAATTATTAGCCAGGTGTGGTGCCACATGCCTTTAATCCCTCTACTCAGGAAGCTGAGGTATGGGAATTGCTTGAACCCATGTGGTGGAGATTGTGGTGAGCCAAGATTGCACCTCTGCACTCCAGACTGAATGACATAGGGAGACTCTGTTTCCAAAAAAAGTGATGTATACATGTATATATATACCCATATATACATATATATATATACACACACACATATATATATGTATATGGCTCCAAAATTAAAGGCCTGCTTCTCCACCTAGCCATAAATTAACTTTATTCTTAAGCCATTCATTCTTATTAGGTTACTATCTGTTTCATATAATTTTATTTTTATTGTTTATGGAAAGCCCAAAAAAGCCCTTCTAATAACAAAGAAAATAATGTCCTAAAGTTTTTATTTAAATCATTGGATAAGTGGTAAATCAATTGAAATCAGAATTATAATATGTTTCTAAACATTTATAACAGAAAAAAAGAATAAAAATATTGTATTTTAAATAAACTTTTTTTATTGAAAAAATTATAGGACTTCCATTGTTTTACATGTGAAAAGCTTAGAAGTCATCATTCCCCAGTCCTATAACAAGAAAAATGCTAAAAATCAAAGACTGTTCACAGGCACATCAGAGAATTTAACTCACAGGGAAAACAAGCATCCCAAGTCTGTAGAGATGGGCAGATATAGGGGATCAATCTAGATCAGATTAATTACAGCAGAAAGCCACTGGTGTCATAAACCCCTAGAAACAAGTGAATTGTTGTGTAGCTATGATGAATTGCTGGAGGCTGATTTTAGACTAGCAAGAGCCTGAGAACTCCAGGGTGCTGAAGTCTTAGGGGACCCCACACTTTATCTTCAGAAGCATTAGATTCTTACCATGAGTGTCAAGAAAAATCTCCTAACATCTCTGCTTAAGGAAAAAAATTAACCATTTTAAAAGAACCCCAGAGAATTCTTCCTAAGAAATCCTACTCCCCAGGGGGAGAATATTTTAATAAAGACTTACCTCACCTAGAGGAAAAAAAAAGAAATTTCACAGATCCAGTCCCACATAGTCTTTATGTCTCACTAAGATGAGGGAAAAGCTAAGAAATGGACATTAAGTATGCAATATTTTTATTTCTTTGAAACGGAGTTTCACTCTTGTTGCCCAGGCTGGAGTGCAATGATGTAATCTCGGCTCACTGCAACCTCCGCCTGCGGAGGTTCAAGCATTTCTCCTGCCTCAGCCACCAGAGTTGCTGGGATTACAGGCATCTGATATTTTTAGTAGAGATGGGGTTTCACCATATTGGTCAGGCTAGCTTTGAACTCCTGACCTCAGGTGATCTGCCCACCTTGTCCTCCTAAGTACTGGGATTATAGGTGTAAGCCATGGCATGCGCCCAATTACCCAATACTTTATGTCCAGCTTTCAACAAAAAATTAAAAAGTCTTGCTGAAAGGCAAGAAAAAAAAGACAAAACAGCATTAGAACAAGTCTCAAAGATGACACAGATTTGGAATCATCAGACAAGGCGTTTCAAATAATATGCTAAGGTCTGTACGGCTAAAAGTAGAAAACATGCAAAAACAGATGGGTATTGGAAGCACAAATTTTGAAACTGAGGGACTGTGTTAGAAGGTCTTCCTGGGTCAGCTGAGGGCCTTTGTTTTAAGCACAGGACTTCTCTGGCTTTTCCACCTCTGGCTGGCTAGGGGCCTTTGTTTCTACCTTCCTGCCTCTGGCAGGCTAGGTAGGGGCTTTGTCTCCGATTTTCCAGTCTCTGGCTTTTGGCAGTGGGGGCTCTGTGACTGGGAGTTGTAAAATGGTAGCCAATCCAGTAAAGGATTCAAAGATCAATTAATCCAGAGGAAGTTTGGAAGAATTCTTCTCATTGGAAGACAACATGTATGGGAAGGGAATAACTCAGGGGCCGCCCCAGCCTGAGATGGCATCTCCTCCAGGACCCCTTCCACGGGCAGGTGTGGAAGCTCTCCTTTCACTCTGCCTAATGAACTGCACTATTACACATTGTTTGGGTCCATGAGTTTTATCTGAGCTGTAACACTCACCGTGACACTGACACTGAGGCCCGCTTTCCCATTCTTCAGGCTTAGGGAGGCCAAGAACCTGCAATGAGTCTGGTTACAAAACTCCAGGAACCACTAGCAAATGCTAATGTTGAAAACGTTGTAACAAAAAGGAAAAATGTCTCTGATGAACTCATGAGTAGATAGGATTTGACTGAGAAAAGAACCAGTGAACTTGAAGGTGAAACTGCGTTTGAGAAAATAATAACAGTGAGAAAATTAAGACAGTAAAAGAGGAACCTGAAGATATGGAATACTACTATTGTAGACTGGCTTTTTGAAATATCTCTTCAGATTTTTTACGTGCCAGACACCCGTGACTCCACCTGGACCCAGTAGTTTCACCTGGACTGGCCTGTGGCTGTGGACTGGTCCTGTGGTCCCACTCAGAAGTGATTCAGTGGGCAGGAGGATCATTTTCCACTCTCCATGATTGCACCTCCAACAAATCAGTAGCAAGCCTAGCTCCTTTCCACAAATTTCCTTTGAAAACCCCTACGTAAGGACCTTGGATGAGATTAATTTGATACTGTCTCCCAGTATCAAAGAGGTTGAGGTGAGTTTTATATTCCCTGCTGGGTGGGCAAGAGTTGGCTCATTCCTTCTGTGAAAATCTCCATGATTTTTGTCATGTTTTCCTCTTTATATATTGTTCTTTTTAAGAGTTCTGGTGGGAAAAGCTCTTAGTGATCATGTTAGTGTCTCTTCTTGTCCTTTCCCCAAATCTTTCTATATTTTAAAAAAATAGTCTTTTAATTATGTTATCCTCAATTATGCCATTTTGTTGTATCATCTGTTCCCCTTCAGGGACTCGTACATACACAGATTGCACACCTACACCTATTCATATTCTATTTTATTTTTTCAGACAGAGTCTCGCCCTGTCATCCAGGCTGGAGTGCAGTGGCACGATCTTGGCTCACTACAACCTCTACCTCCTGGGTTCAAGCGATTCTCCTGCCTCAGCCTCCCAAGTAGCTGGGACTACAGGTGCCTGCCATCACGTCCAGCTAACTTTTGTATTTTTAATAGAGGCAGGGTTTCACCATGTTGGCCAGGCTGGTCTTGTAAAATGGTAGCCAATCCAGTAAAGGATTCAAAGATCAATTAATCCAGAGGAAGTTTGGAAGAATTCTTCTCATTGGAAGACAACATGTATGGGAAGGGAATAACTCAGGGGCCGCCCCAGCCTGAGATCTTGACCTCAAATGATCCACCCACCTCAGCCTCCCAAAGTGCTGGGATTACAGGTGTGAGCCCCTTCCTCTGTTCCTTTCTTTATCTCTGAATGTTTTTATGTTTACTAATTTTCTCAGTTTTTTCCTTATACAATAGATACCTTTGCGATGTGAAATAGGTCATATGTGATTAGAAAATACGGAAAAATTATATAAGCAGAGTTACTATTTTCCATATGTGCTTTTTCATGGGAAATTGTTGCTGGAATAGCAGAAATTGCATTATACTCTTCTATAGAAAATAAAAACAAGCAAGCAAACCAACAGAAAGCAGCCTGACTGCTGCACTAGTGGTACAGACTGTTTGGCTATATTTAAATAAAATTACAAATACGTGCCTGCCTCCAGAAATCCTCCCTCAAAGACATTTATATGAAGACATAGAAAGCCTTGGATTCATGGGAAATTAAAATGCCACCCTTGCCTACCTTAAAGATGACTCCAATGTCTTAGGGGTCAGCCCTGCTTGTCTTGCCTTAGAATCTATCGTGCTTGAGATAAAGGATGGTAAGAATATTCACTCTACCGTTTTATTTTCAATATTTATAGAGGCAGCAGTTTCCTGCTTTCCTGGGTAGTCCAATTGTCTTCTCAATTACTTTTGCTATTTTTTTCTTTTGTTTTGTTTTTAGGAAAGTGTAAGCATTTTTTGCAGCAATTTGTTATAAAACTTCATAGCATATGGAGTGTGTATGAGTGTATGTGTGTGTGTGTGTGTGTGTGTGTGTGTGTGTGTGTGTGTTTTCTCTTAAACCCTGAAACTTAATGTATGATTTTTTGGAATTCAAGACTGTTTAGGACTACATGTAGTATATGATATCAGAATGACTACTGTATCTATTTATTTCCATACACATTTATGCGTATGTTTGCCTGTCTATCTGTTCATCTATCTGCCATCTATCTTTAATAACTTTTTCCCTGTTTTTGTAGGAAGGCCAAACTCAATTTATAAAATATGTACTGTCATAATTTTGTAGTTTTTTAAATAATATTGAGTTCTCAATCTGTCCATACTTCATTATTTCTAAAGAGTGTGAGGTATAAATTGAGACTTTATTATTCTCCATGTAGAAAGACAATTGTCTCCAAGTATTTAATAAACAAAACTTCATTCTCTATTGAGTTAAATACCACCCTTATAGAAAAATATTCCATAGGATAGGATGGTATATTTTTTAATTGATGTAGGATCAATTTCTAGGTTCTGTAAACTTTTACATCAGTCTGAATAGTTTCCAATTTTGTGTTAATACCATCCTGGCTAAATACCGTGCTTTGCTAGGTGGCAATATAATTCTCTAAAAAATAACGCCTGCTCTTCAAATAGTCTCTTTCAAATGAACCTGAGGATCTTCTACCAAGTTACATAACATATAATGTCATTTAAAATAATTTCATTCCATTTATAGGTAAATTTCAGTAGAATTTAATTCTTTAAAATATAAGAATATAAACACAAACACATTAATACACATACGAATGTAAGTCTAATAAAATTTTATAAGCCATAATTTAACCGGATATTGAACATTTGATTAATTGTATTCTTCGCAAATATGTTGATTTTAAATTGTTATTGTAAAACAGCATGTATAAATTATACTTGTTAATTAGATATTACTGTTTTATAAGATAGGAGTTAATATCATGCCTTGACCTTATACTAGGCTATCTGTGTCAGTTAGGACTTCATATAGCTTAAAATAAGGAAAAAAAGTACTATAGTGGCATCCACAAGTGTTATGCCAAAAAATTAGCAACATATCAGGCTTACTGGAGTACTACTTATGAGAGAGATTCATGTAATTATAATTAGCAGAAGAAATACATGCAACTTCTCTGTGAAGCATCACATTAAGAGGGAAACATAACAGCCTAGAAAGGCCAGGCATATTTGGGAGGGAGTGTGGGATACTATTTCGGTACTACTGACAGCTCCCATGATGTAACCATGAGCCAAAATACAACAGCATTACCATGGCAGCATAATCTTGGCTGTGATTATTGCTTTAGTGTTTGCTGTGCTGCTAACAAGTTGGACATTCAGTCTCAGCAGTAGGTATATCTGCCCTGGTGAAATAGTCTTCTTACTAATGGCCTCATGTTACATGTCTATTCCTATCAAAAGAGCTGTATGAACTCATAGTTTAGACACCAGAGTCTGTAAGAACAGAGGCTTATTGACTTTTTTTAATCTGGTTAATCTATGTGTCCTTAGCAGTGAATATCCTTTTATTGATTCTGATATAAGATACAAAGATATGCACAGTTTAGTAAGCAGTTCATATCTATTTTTAAAGCTATTTGTCTCCATACTTCTTATTTACCTCCTATAGACCTTCTACCAACTACCTAAGGTATTTGCTATTGTCCAGAAATTCATGTATGTACTATATGTTCCTTCTGTATGTACTAAGACCAGATTCTGTTATATGGTAAGTTACTATTGTGTCTTCCCTAAATAATGATTCGTGTGTTTCACACAACTCAGATTTTGGTGGAGCTCTGGTTACATAATAATACCATAGCCCATGATCTGATGCTTAGTTTCCAATATGGTGCAATGGCATTCCAGGAGCGGCTTTTTCAGTGATGAATATTTCTTTTCTACAGAAGGTAAGAACTTATTTTAAAACCCAACAGGTCTAAGCGTAATTGCTCCTCTGAGTATTCTTTACAGTGTGTTACTCATCCACTAAAGAAATCTATAGCACCATTGAATCTACCAGGTCTTATGGCCCAAGGGCAAGGCTATATATATTATAGCCTAAAGCCTCTGAACAGTCATCAGATATAATGACCAACAATAAAATTGATAGCCATACGAGTCTCCTGGTGAGTAGAGTTAGAAAAACAGACTCAGGTGTGGTATGCACTGTGGCCAAAATCTTACTATGCCAACAAAAATGTGCAGCACTTTTCTAAAAAATGGTAGGTGCAAGACACAATCAGTTACGCCAAAAACTTAGCAACATATCAGGCTTACTATAGTACTATTTATGACAGAGTACTACGTTCTCTGTCATGGAAGGGATGTCTTGGTTTGACTCAGGCCACTAGACCTCTAAGCATTTCACCAGTCTTTTAGGCCTGAGAATATTTTTCTTGGGTTCGTCTTCTACAGAGACAAACTGTATACTGAGCCATGAAGGAGACATCAAATACTAAGATAATATAATTATACCATAATGAACTATAATAAAATCAAACTAGAGATAAATAGGAAAATACAGCAAATCTCCAAACATGAAAAAATTAAATAGCACATTTATAAATTCATAGGTCAAAGAGAAAGTCTCAAAGAAATATATAGAAATAAATGAAAATAAAAATGCAATATATCAAATTACATGAGGCACAGATAAAGCAGTACTAAGAGAAAGAGGCAAGCTTTCATTAGAAAAGAAGAAATATCTCAGGTCAATAATTGAAAGTTCCTACCTCAAGAAACTAGCAAAGAGCAATTAAAAATAAAGAAAAAGTAAAGATAAGAGCAGATACTGAAGAAATTAAATCAGAAAAAGAGTAGACAAAAAATAAATAAATTCGTTGAAAACCACAAACTACCTGTGGTGGGCAGAAAAATACCCCTTGCCCAATTTATCTTTCTTCTAATACCTGAAACCTGTCATATGTTACCTTATGTAACTAAAGGAATCAGCAGACGTGATTAAATTAAGGTTCTTGAGATAGGTAGTATTACACTGGATTATTTCAGTAGGAACATTGTAATCACAAAGGATTGTAAGATGGAGTTAGGAGTGTTAGATTCAGAAAACATGTGACAACAGAAGCAGAAGTCATAGAAAGAGAGAGCGCTAAAGATACTACACTGCTGACATTGGAAAAAAGGTGGAAGAGGCCATGAGCTTAGGAATATAGATGAACCCGAAAAGCTGGAAAAGGCAAAGAAAAGGTTTCTTCCCTAGAGTTTCCCAGAGAAATGACGCCTTGGTGACATTTTGCATTTAGGCCTTCTGATATCCAGAACTTTAAATATAACAAATTTGTGGTATTTTTAAGCCACTAATTTTGAGATAATTTGTTGCATTAACAATAAAGAACTAACACACTATCAGAATGCAATTTAGATAAAATAGACAATCTAGAAAGAATTATATCACTAAAGAAACTGAATAAGTAACTTAAAATTCTCAAAAAATAAATCTCCATGCCCAAATGATTTAACTGGAAAAGTCTACAAAGCATTCAAAGAATATTACACATTATGTTCCAGAAAATAGATTCTCAATGTATTTTATGAGGATAGTAATACACTAATATCAAAACTAAGCTTAATACAAAAAGAAATAAAACTACTGATCAGTATTTCTCATAAATTTACAGCCAAAATTTCTTGACACAATATTACCAAACAGATCCAACCATTTTAAAAAGAGCTATAATCTATTATCAAGGGCAAGTATCTGAGGTTGATTCAACATTTGAAAGTTAGTCAATTTAATCCAACATACAGACTATAAAGAATAAAAAATGATACAATCTTGCATGTTCCTCACATGTACCCCAAAACCTAAAATGCAATAATAAATAAATAAATAAATAAGTGAATGATATGATCACATCAAATGAAACAGTAAAAAATGATAAAATCCAATATCCATTCATGATAAACATTCTCAGAAAATTAGAAACAGAACTTTCCAAAACTTGATAAACAGCATTTTTGAAAAATCCTACAGCTAAAAACACATTTAACAATGAAATACTAAATGTTTCACCCTAAAATCATGAATTAGGCAAAAATGTATATGCTCATCATTCTAACAATTCAGATTTCTGAAAGTTTTAGACACTATTAATTTTTTTAAATACTTCCAGATTCTTATAATCTTTTAAAAATATGTTAATACTTATTGACCTTTTTGCTATTCAAATAAAATGCAACTTTGCCATTTTTCAAGATAAGTGTAGAAGTTTTATTATATAAAAATTTTTTCTAGAAAGAAAGATTTCTGCCAGGAGTGAATTGCAGATTTCACATAGAAAGTTATGTTTAACAAAAAGGAAAGAGGACACTCGTGTCTGTCAAAATTGATGCTTGTGAAAATTCTTTCAGATTCCCTCACCAAGGAGAGTCTCAAAAAGTGCAATATGATCATTGACCTAGAAATTGTTGATTCTGAAAGACGGATTAAATGAAGCCATATTCTTTTAAAATGTGTTAAATAGGAATGTCTTTATGATAGTATGTGAGGGAGTCAAGGCCAAACTTGACTCATCACTTTTTCATGAATTGTTTTCTAGTCTAGTGAACCTTCAAGTATTAGTCCTCAGGGCCAGCTTGAATTACAGATTTCATGATTTTAGTCCTCTATCTTTTTCTCTGTAAAACAAAAGCACTCAGTAAGCTGCATCCAGACCCATCTCACATGCAAGGATATACAGAGACTCAAAACAAAGGGATGGAGGAAGATTTGCCAACCAAATGGAGAGCAAACAAACAAAAACAAAAACAAAACAAAAAAAAAGCAGGAGTTGCAATTCTCATCTCTGATAAAATAGACTTTAAAGTAATAGAAACCAAAAGAGATAAGAAGGACATTGTATAATGGTAGAGGGATCAATGTAACGGGAAGAGCTAACGATCCTAAGTCTATGTGCACCCAATATAGGAGCACCCAGATACGTAGGGCAATTTCTTGGTGACTTACAAAGAGACTTGGACTCCCACACAATAATAGTGGGAGACTTTAACATTACATTGTCAATATTGGACAGATTAATGAGACAGATGGTTAACAAGGATACCCGGGACTTGAACTTAGACCTCGAACAAGTAAACTTAATAAACATTTACAGAACTCTCTACTCCATATCCACAAAAGATACATTTTTTTTCAGTAACGCATTACATTTATTATAAAAGTGACCACATGGTTGGGAGTAAATCACTCCCCAGCAATTGCATAGCATTTATAGGTTTAAATGAAATATTGGTTGGCTGTTTGTTTGTTATTTTCCTCCCTTATTCCTTCCTGTCTCCATTGTGTAACACAATTATTAGCATAAAAGAGCTTTTTAATATCCATTTCTAGACTGCATTCTAGCCTGGACAATAGAGCAAGATTCCCGTTCTCTCTCCCTCTTTTTCTTCTTCTTTTCTTTCATTCTCTTTTTATTCCTTCTTTCTCTCTTTCTCTCTTTTTCTTAAAAAAAAAAAAAGAGTGGGGCTAAGGAGGACAGTACTTGAAATCACATAGACCCCAGACAGAATCCTCTTTGACACTTAGGCTACTTAGGATGAAGAATAGAAATAAAAAAAAAAAAAAGAACAGATGCTGCACTTGATAAAAAAAAAAAAAGCAAAAAAAAAAGAAAGACATACAACTGTCTCAATTTGCAGATGACATAACTGTCAACATAGAAAATCCCAAGGGAAAAAAAAAAAGCGCTCAAAAAAAAACTCAAGAAAAAAAATTAAGGCAAGACTAAAGCACAGGATGACTGTACAAATAATCATGCAAAAGCAAGATCTGGACCAACAATGTTTACCTAATCAGGTTCATACGGAAATGTTTACCAACATTATACCAACAAATCTAAAGCGCTAATAACTTTGTGTAAAGAACCAGATGTAATTATTTAACCATGATGTACCTCCAAATGAAAAGTCAGACCATTTTAACAAAAAGCAGGTTTTAAAATATGCTAGTTAGTAATAGTTTCCAGCATAATAAAATAAATTACATGAACTCTATGAATTAAACCAGAGTTTAGATTATGACTGAGAACAAGTTACCTGGCAGCAAACTGGAAAGACAAGAGGAATTTAAGCACAGGGTGCTGTTAATATGTTTATTTTCTGTTTACCTGAAGTTACCATCAAATGATACCAAGCAAGTGTATTTAATATATTATTGACAGAATAGCTAAAATTGTCAAGGAATGAGAACATCTCTCAATATATAAAATCATGAAGTTGAATTTATTGCTTATTTGAATACAGGTCAGATGTGAATTCATTAAGAAAAGTAAACTGATCTTGCATAAGGTTTTGGGGAAAATTATTTTGGATTGTGTTGGTTATAAATATCATGGTGGTTGAAATCTGTTAAAAACTTATGATTTATGTTGTCTAGAAAGTATGTTTAATGTTGGTTTAAAGCAAGTGTAGGTTGACATTCAGTCTGGGAAGTGTGTTCCCTGGAGTATGTGCACTATGGCTGGTGCTTAGTGTGAGGCTGTACCAGTTGGCTAGTATGTTGCAAAAGCAAGTTGTCATTGATCACACCAATGTATAACCCATCCTGGTGCTTACTTGTTAAAACCATTTTTAATATTCACTGGCTGTAAACCTATAAAGTTGTCGGTCTTTTCCTGGAAGTGTGGGAAATGTATTTTTTTTTAATTTTTTAAATCTCAATAGCTATTATCTTAGAGAATTCGCTTTTGTCTGGCAGCTAAGTTACAGTTTATTTTTCCACTGCTACAATTAACATTGCCTCTGCCTACTCACTCTTAATATAAGAGTGAATTATGTTGAGTTATATTGGTTATAAATGTGAGAAACATATTTATCCTATCTATTAATATCTCATTTCAGGAGACCATAGTCTATTAACCACAAAACTCCATGTCACATTAAGCCACCAGGACTCTACAAATCCTATTTTCTTCAGTACGGGAGCCACGTTTTATAGCAGCATCCTCTACAATCAATACTGGTTCAAGGAAGACAAGATTTTCAATAATGCTTTGTTCTCCTCATTGCTATAGTCCTATCATTGTAGTGAAGTGGGTGTGATCTCTGCTGTCCTTGGAAAAATAGCTGTGAGTTTTTAGTTTTACAGTTTAACATGCCAATTTTCCTGAACTTTTAAAATCATTTGTTCTCTAACAAAGAACTTTCAGAATCTCTGTGCAATTTGTGTTTTCTTTTTAAGTTCAGAAGAACTATTTTAGTAGCATATTAAAGCTGACAGATGACTTTGCCAGGTTATTAAATCCTGATTTTTGAGAATGTCCTTTAGATAATTTTTTTAAAGAAAGCTCTAGTGTATAGACTTCTGTCTTATATTCTGACACTTTACCTGCTCTTTGCCTTCTAAAATCCCAGGCATGTCCTGCCAATTCTAGCTGGTGCATGCTAGCAGGAATTTGTAGCTCTTGAGTGGATAATTCCTTTCTTCCCATAACATGAATACTACCTCCTCATCAAAGTCATGATCTGAATGATTTCTACACTATGGAATTCCTTGAAATTTTCATTAATGCCTAACCCATAAACATTTAAAATTGTATTCACTGTATTTTGAAAAATATATGTAATTTCTTTCTTGGGTATAAATTGTCATTCTCTCTCTCTAAATGAAATTTGTTAATTTTAGTGCACAAATTCCCTAAAGAGTTATTTGTTTTAATCTTGATCTATTAGTTTCTGAAAGATTTCTTGATTTTATTTTATTACTTTTTCAGACACACTAATGGAGTGGTTAATTTCAAAGACTCTGTAGTCTGTCTACTCCATATTCTAACTCTAAAATTCTATGAAAGTTACCTCTGTGTATTTCAATTCTCATATATGAACTAGTAATGCTAATAGTGCTGATGTGATATAGCTGTTCTGAGCACTAGTGAAGAGAATTTCTATTAATGAAGAGCTTATATATATAAAGATATCTGTATTCATTATCTGTATCTAGTGCTTATACATATAAATACAGATGCATATATAATAAATGTATAATTCATTAACAATTAATAAAAGTATATGATAATAAATGTTAGATATGTTGCTCTAAAATCATTTTCTATATTTTTAGAGCTAAGTTTCTAGGTTGATAAATGTTTGCTGACTTTTTTGTGCTGAATTATACCTTTTACTGATATAAATATAATTTTGATCACTTATATTTTCAAAACATTGAATTTAATATTATCTGATAGTAATATTGTTCTGAGTTGATTTCTTGGCATCTTTCTTGTGTATGTTTCTCCTCATTAAGAAGGTTAAGTATTTTGTTAATTTTTTTAACATTAGAAATCTATATTTAAAGTTCACAAAAGTATACAGATTCTGTCTATCTATGCTGCATAAAATAAACTTAGATCTCTTAATATATTAAGATTACAGAAGATGACTGAATAGGAACAGCTCCAGAGCTCAGTTCCCCAGCGAGAGCGACGCAGAAGGTGAGTGATCTCCGCATTTCCAAATGAGGTACCTGGTTCATCTCCATAGGGCTGGTTGGATAATGGGTGTGGCCCAAGGAGGACAAACCAAGGCAGGGTGGGGTGTTGTAGCTGGGAAGTACAACTGGCCAGAGAACTCCCCCTCCCATCCAAGGGAGGCCATTGGGAACTTTTCCAGACACTCCAGCATTCCAGCTCAGATACTACACTTTTCCCTTACAGCCCACAGACCACACCAACTCCATGGGTTTCCAACACAAAACTGGGCAGCGTTTTGTGAGACAGAACCACCCATTCCCCTGAAAAAGAGGGGGGCTGAAGGAAGGGAGCCAAGTGATCTGGCCAGGCAGGTCCCACCCCCACAAAAACCAACAAGCTGACCCACTAGTTTGAGGTTTTTGCAGCCAGCACAGCAGTTTGAGCTTGAACTAGGATGGTGGAGCTCAGCAGGGGTAGGGGAGTCCACTATTACCGAGGCAATTCTAACCTTGCCTGGGTAAACAAAATCTCAAGTAAGTTTACACAGCAGCTGGGTGGAGCCCATGGCAGCTCAGCAAGGCTTCTGCAGGCAGTCTGTGATAGACTCCCTCCTTGCTGGACAGAGCATCTCTGAAAAAGGGCAGCAGCCCATCTGGGAGTTATAAATAAAGTCCCACTTTCCTGGGTCAGTGCACTTGGGAAAAGCAATGGTTGTGAGTTCCATTTCAGCAGACTTAAACATCCCTGCCCAGCAGCTCTGAAGGGAGCAATGGAGCTCCCAATACAGCACTTGAGCTCTGATAAAGGACAGACTGCCTCCTCAACTGGCTTCCTGACCCCCTTATCAAAAGAGACACTTCATACAAGAGAGCTCTGGCTGACATCTGGTGGGTACCCTTCTGGGACAAAGATACCAGAGGAAGGAATAGGCAGCAGCCCTTGCTGTTCTGCAGCCCTGTGGGTGATTCCCATGCAAGCATGGTCTGGAGTGGACCTCTAGCAGTCCTGCAGCAGAGGGGCATGACTGTTAGCAAGAAAACTAAAAAACAGAAAGAAATAGTTTCAACATCAACAGAAAACAAGCCCACTCAGAGACCCCATCCAAAAGTGACCAACTTCAAAAACCAAAGATAGATAAATCCACAAAGATGGGAAGAGACCAGCACAAAAAGTCTGAAATCACCAAAAACCAGAATGCCTCGTCTCCTCCAAGGGATCACAACTCCTCACCAGCAAGGGAGGAAAATTGGATGGAGAATGAGTTTGACAAATTGACAGAAGCAGGCTTCAGAAGGTAGGTAATAACAAACTTCTCTGAGCTAAAGGAGCATATTCTAACCCAATGCAAATAAACTAAGAACCCTGAAAAAAGGTTAGAGGAAATGCTAACTAGAATAACCAGCTTAGAGAAGAGCATAAACAACTTGATGGAGCTCAAAAACACAGCACAAGAACTTCACAAAGCATATACAAGTTTCAATAGCTGAATCGATCAAGCAGAAGAAAGGAGATCAGAGATTAAAGATTAACTCAATGATGTAAAATGAGAAGGCAACATTAGAGAAAAAGAGTTAAAATAATTAAACAAAGCCTCCAAGAAATATGGTATTATGTGAAAAAACCAAATCTTCTTTTGATTGGTGTACCTGAATGTAACAGGGAGAATGCAACCAAGCTTGAAAACACTCTCCAGGATTTTATCCAGGAGAACTTTTCTAACCTAGCAAGGCAGGCCAACAATCAAATTTAGGACATACAGAGAACACCACAAAGATATTCCTCAGGAAGAGCAACCAAAGGCACATAATTGTCAGATTCACCAGGGTTAAAATGAAGGAAAAATTGCTGAAGGCTGCCAGAGAGAAAGGTCGGTTTACTGACAAAGGGAAGCCCATCGGACTCACAACAGATCTCTCATCAGAAACCCTGTAAGCCAGAAGAGAGTGGGCACCAATATACAACAGGCTTAAAAAAAAAGAGAGTGTAAATTAGTTCAACCATTGTGGAAGACAGTGTGGCAATTCCTCAAGGACCTAGAAATATAAATTCCACTTGACCCAGCAATCCCATTACTGGGTAAGTATCCAAATGATTGTAAATCATTCTATTATAAGGACACATGCACACGAATGTTCATCGCAGCACTGTTTACAATAGCAAAGACCTGGAACCAACCCAAATGCCCATCGATGATAGACTGGACAGGGAAAATGTGGCACATATACACCATGGAATATTATGCAGCCAACAAAAACGATGAGTTCGTGTCCTTTGTAGGGACATGGATGAACCTGGAAAACATCATTCTCAGCAAACTGACACAAGAACAGAAAATCAAACACCGCATGTTCTCACTCATAGGCGGGTGTTGAACAATTAGAACACATGGACACAGGGAGGGGAGCATCACACACTGGGGTCTGTGGGGAGGAATAGGGGAGGGACAGTGGGGGGGTGGGGGAGTTGGGGAGGGATAGCATGGGGAGAAATGCCAGATATAGGTGATGGGGAGGAAGGCAGCAAATCACACTGCCATGTGTGTACCTATGCAACAATCTTGCATGTTCTTCACATGTACCCCAAAACCTAAAATGCAATAAAATATATATATATATATATAAATAAAAAGTTAAAAAAAAAGAGAAATTTCAACTAAGAATTTCACATCCATGCAAACTAAGCTTTATAAGTGAAGGAGAAATAAAGTCATTTCCGGACAAACAATTGCTGAGAGATTTCATCACCACCAGGCTTGCCTTAATATAGCTTCTGAAGGAAGCACTAAACATGAAAGGAAACAACCAGTACCAGCCACTACAAAAACATACCCATTGGTAAAACCCACTGACACAATAAAGAAACTGCATCAACTAATGGGAAAATCAACCAGCTAGTATCAAAATGGCAGGATCAAATTCACACATAACAATATTAACCTTAAATGTAAATGGGCTAAATGCCCCAATCAAAAGACACAGATTGACAAATTGGATAAAGAGTCAAGACCCATTGGTGTCCTGTATTAAGGAAACCCATCTCATGTGCAAAGACACACATAGACTCAAAATAAATGGATGGAGAAAGATTTACCAAGCAAATGGAGAGCAAAAAAGGCAGGATTTGCAATCCTAGTCTCTGATAAAATGGACTTTAAACCAACAAAGATCAAAAGAGATAAAGAAGGGAATTACATAATGGTAAATAAATCAATGCAACAAGAAGAGCTAACTATGCTAAATTTACATGCACCCAATATAGGAGCACCCAGGTACATAAAGTAAGTTTTTAAAGACCTATAAAGAGACTTAGACTCCCACACAATAATAGTGGAAGACTTTAACACTCCACTGTCAATATTAGATAGATCAATGAGACAGATAATTAACAGGGATATCCAGGACTTGAGCTCAGATCTGGAACAACAGGACCTAATGGTCTTCTACAGAACTCTCCATCCCAAATCCACAGAATATATAGTCTTCTCAGCACCACATCACACCTACTCTAAAATTGACGACAAAATTGGAAGTAAATCACTCCTCAGCAAATTCTAAAGAATGGAAATCATAACAAGCAGTCTCTCAGACCACAGTGCAATTAAATTAGAACTCAGGATTCAGAAACTCACTCAAAGCTGCACAACTACATGGAAACTGAACAACCTCCTCCTGAATGACTAGTGGATAAATAATGGAATAAAAGCAGAAATAAAGATGTTCTTCAAAACCAATGAGAATGAAGACACAACGTACTAGAATCTCTGGGACACATTTAAAGCAGTGTCTAGAGGGAAATTTATATCACTAAATGCCCACATGTGGAGTCAGGAAAGATCTAAAATCAACATCCTAACATCACAATTAAAAGAACTTGAGGAGCAAGCCAAACAAATTCAAAAGATAGCAGAAGACAAGAAATAACTAAGATCAGAGCAGAACTGAAGGAGATGGAGACACAATAATCCCTTCAAAAAATCAATGAATCCAGGAGCTGGTTTTTTGAAAAGATCAACATAATAGATAGACCACTAAAATAAAGAGAAGAATTGAAGGATGAAATAAAAAATGGTAAAGGAATATCACCACTGATTCCACAGAAATACAAACTACTCTCGGAGATTACTAAAAACATTTATATGCACTTAAACTAGTAAATCTAGAAGAAATGAATAAATTCCTGGAAACTTACACCTTCCCAAGACTAAACCAGAAGAAGCTGAATTCCTGAACAGACCAATAACAAGGTCTGAAGGTGAGGCAGCAATTAACAGCCTTAAAAAATCCAGGACCAGACACATTCAAGTTGGCTTTATTCTGGGGATGCAAGGCTGATTCAATATATGCAAATCTATGAACATAATCCATCATCTAAACAGAACCAAAGACAAAAACCATGTGAGTATCTCAATAGATTGAGAGAAGGTCTTTGGCAAAATTCAACAGCCCTTTATGCAAAAACACTCAATAAACTAGGTAATGATGGAAACTGTCTCAAAATAATAAAAGCTATTTCTGACAAACCCACAGCCAATATCATACTGAATGGGCAAAAACTGGAAGCATTCCCTTTGAAACCTGGCACAAGACAAGGGTGCCCTCTATCACCACTTCAGCATAGTATTGGAAGTTCTGACCAGAGCAATCCGGCAAGAAAAAAAAAAAATAAATAAAAGATATTCAATTAGGAAAGGAGGAAGTCAAATTGTCCCTATTTGCAGATGACATGATTGTATATTTAGAAGACCCCATCGAATCAGCCCTAAATCTCCTTAAGCTAATAAATAACTTCAGTAAAGTCTCAGGATACACAATCAATGTGCAAAAATCACGAGCATTCCTATAAACCAATAACAGACAAACAGAGATACAAATCATGAGCAAACTCCCATTCACAATTGCTAAAAAGTGAATGAAATACCTAGGAATACAAATAACAAGGGATGTGAAGGACCTCCTCAAGCAGAACTACAAACCACTGCTCAAGGAAATAAGAGAGGACACAAACAGATGGAAAAATATTCCATGCTCATGGTTAGGAAGAATCAACATCTTGAAAATGGCCATACAGTCCAAAGTAATTTATAGATTTGGCGCTATCCTCATCAAGCTACCATTGACCTTCTTCACTGAACTGGAAAAAAACCACCTTAATCTTCATATGGAACCAAAAAAAGAGACTGCATAGCCAAGACAATCCTAAGCAAAAAAAAAAAAAAAAAAAAAGCTGGAGGCCTCACATTACCTGACTTCAAACTATACTACAAGGCTACAGCCTACAGTAATCAAAACAGCATGGTACTGTTAGGAAAACAGAGATACAGACCAATGGAACAGACAGAAGCCTCAGAAATAATACCACACATCTACAACCATCTGATCTTTGACACACCTGACAAAAACAAGCAATGGAGAAAGGATTTCCTGTTTAATAAATGGTGTTGGGAAAACTGGCTAGCCATATGCAGAAAGCTGAAACTGGACAACTTCAAAAATTAACTCCAGATTGAGTAAAGATTTAAACATAAGGCCTAACACCATAAAAACCACAGAAGTAAACCTAGGCAATACCATTTAGGACATAGGCATAGACAAACAATTCATAACTAAAACACCAAAAGCAATGGCAGCAAAAGCCAAAATAGACAAATAGGATCTAATTAAACTAAAGAGCTTCTGCACAGCAAAAGAAATTATCATTAGAGTGAACTGGCAACTGACAAAACGGAAAAAGATTTTGCCATCTACCCATCTGACAAAGGGCTAATATCCAGAATCTACAAAAAACTAAAACAGATTTACGAGAAAAAAAACAAACAACCTCATCAAAAAGTGGGCGAGGGATATGAACAGACACTTTTCCAAAGAAGACATTTATGCAGCCAACAAACATTTGAAAAAAAGCTCATCATCACTGGTCATTAGAGAAATGCAAATCAAAACCTCATTGAGATACCATCTCATACCAGTAAGAATGCCATCATTGAAAAACACTGTAGACAGCAGATGCTGGCGAGGACATGGAGAAATAGATACGTTTTTACACTATTGGTGGGAGTGTAAATTAATTAAACCATTGTGGAAGACAGTGTGGCAACTCCTCAAGGATCTAGAAATAGAAATACCATTTGACCCAGCAATCCCATTACTGCATATATACCCAAAGAATTATAAATCCTTGTATTATAAAGACACATGCACATGTACGTTCATTGCAGCACTGTTTGTAATAGCAAAGACTTGGTACCAACCCAAATGCCCATCAAGGATAGACTGGATAAGAAAATGTGGCACATATACATCATGGAATACTATGCAGCCATAAAAAAAGATAACTTCATGTCCTTTGCAGAGACATGGATGAAGCTGGAAACCATCATTCTCAGCAAATAGACACAAGACAGAAAATCAAACACTGCATATTCTCACTCATAAGTGGGTATTGAAGAATGAGAACACATGGACACAGAGAGGAACATCACACTCCAGGGCCTGTTGTGGGGGTGGGGAGAGCTGATAGAGCTGGGGGGTGGGGGATTGGGGGAGGGCGAACATTAGGAGAAATACCTAATGTAGTTGATGGGGGGGATGGATGAAGCAAACCACCATGGCATGTGTATGCCTATGTAACAAACCTGTGCAATCTGCACATGTACCCAAAATTTAAAGTATAATAAAAAAGTAAAGATTACATATATATTACATATCATAATATTATATTATTATATGTCATATAACATTACTGTAACATAAAAGCAATTGGCAATTTGAATTAAGCAATCAGACATTTCTTTGGCAAATTAATATAACTAGTCATTTGATGGAGTCATTCACTTATTAGCCAGTCATTTTAAGAAGAAAAGTTAATGGACCTGTGTAGGAATGTTCAAATTATAATCTATTTCACTGATTTTGCTTTATAAAATGTAATTTTAATATCATGCTATCTGTCAAACAATTCTAATGCTCTATTATTCCCTTTTTAACTTTAATATGTTGCCTATTTTTTTCACTAATACAATAGCATTATTATACAAATGAAAATATTTTCCATATTTGCATGTCATTGTGAATTCAATATATCATAAAAAATAACTAAAACAGTATTTTAACCTCTTTCCCATTTAGAAAATTGCAGCTCACTGCCAGCACTCATTTAATTTTACATAAATACGATTTCTGAGGCTGAAGCAAATCTGTCTGACTTTCAATGTGGAAATAAAATATACAAACTATTCTTGGAGTTATGTCTAAACAGAACTAACAGCAGAATTGCCTGAATCGTCAGAATCTTCTATTTTGGAAAAATCAAATTAATCAAATGAATCTTCAGCCAACAACTATTGGAGAACAATATTAACACCACACATAGGAATGCTACATTTTTTAGGATTTATCCTGTTCAGCAATTGAGAATTACTATATTTTGCAAATGAAAACACCACTGTTAAAAGCATAATGCTATAAATTGAATGATGTCTTCTGTTTCCAAAGTTGATATACTAGAGTTATGCAAAAATTAGAATAAAAGCAAGACAGCCCATGGCAAAGTTACCTTGGGGTAAACACTGAAGTTTCAAGTGCCACCAATGAGCATATTCACGACAAATGGAAAATGAGTTGGAAATAAAAAATTTTATTATGTATCTATTTAATACACATGTAAAGTCTTGGTTTAAATTTGTACATAAATCAAAATATTACTGAGGCAGCTCAAAATTGATTAGAGCTTTATTTTGTCAAGGTTGAGGACGTGCCTGGAAAAAGGAAATACAAGTTACAGTGCAATCTATGGACTGTGATTTTTCCAAAGAGGATTTTGGGAACTTCAATATTGAAAGGGAAAAGAGCAGGCAGGAGGGGGGGAAGAGAAAAGGCATGTGGTTAGGCAATAAGGCAAGTGGTTACATTCCTGTGAGGCTTTGATTAGTGTTCAGTGAATCTGTATTTTACCTGTGAAAAGGAGTAGGAGGGGAAATCAAATTATGCATTCATCTCGTGCTCAGTAACTGTACACCTTATGCAAGATAAAGTAAGGATGTGAAATTACAGCTATCTGTATGGATACAAAAGGAAGGCAGTTTTGGGCATGATTCAGTTCCCAAACTTAACTTTCTCTTTGGTATAGTGAGTTTGAAGTTTGAGATTCTGTTTTTCTTTCACACCACAAAATTCAGATATTATTTGAGGAAAGTATGTTGATTGCATTTAATACATAATAGGGACAATAGGACATGGAAGCATTTTACAAAACAAAGGGCTGATACACAAAATGATGTTACTAAATAATGTAACAATTTAAAAAGAGGTAGAATTTAAGTCATGTGTGTCACTGCAGATTAAATGTTATTTTCATGACATTTTGTATTGTGTTTAGTACCTACATGGATCATGTTACTGAAGTGATTATGAAATACAGGATGGTCTAATTTGAAATTAACTGTGAGAAAGCTAAGAGTAAAACAGCAGACAGAATCATAGCTACAGAAATAGCCCTATGTATTTATAACATTAATGCATTTCTTAATTTTTAACTCTTTGTGTTATCTTATGAAATAAGTTAAATTATCTTGAATTTTAAATAAATAAATGGGCAAATTCTTATTACCTTACAAAATAAGTTAAACTATCTTGAATTTTAAATGAATAAATGGGCAAATTCTTATTACACACAATTTACTTTTTAATGGATTTCATTTTTTATAACAGTTTTAAATACAAAGAAAATTTTAGAAGATAGTACAGAGAGATTCTATATGACCCACAATCGGTTTTCCTATTGTTATCACAATATATTACTATGGTGCATTTTTACATGTCATAAACTCATATTGAAGCATCATAATGAATTAAAGTCCATAATTTTCTTCAGATTTCTCTAGCTTGTACCTAATGACCTTTTCTGTAGAAGAATTCCATCTAAAGAAGCAGTTACATTTAGTTGTCATATCTACTTAGGCTCTTCTTGACTGTGATATTTCTCAAAAGTTTTATTGGCTTTGTTGCCCTTGGCAATTTTACCTTTACTCTTTTGATGTTTTACAGATTACCTTCATATTGACATTTTTCTGAAGTGTCTCATAATTAGACTGAGGTTATAGGTGTTGGGGGAACAAGACCACAGAAGTAAAGAGCCATTTTCAACACATCATATCAAGAACACATATTGTTAATATGACTTATGAGTATTGATGTTGACTTTAATACCTGAGTCAAGTTGTGCTTTTCAGGTTTTTCAAGGTAAAGTTAGTTTATTTTTGTTATAAAGCTCGAGTGAAGTTATTTTTTTCTTTCCATATTGCAGTCTTTGGAAGGAAATTACTGTAGACCACACTTAAGGAGAGGGCAGTTATATTCCTCCTCATTTATGGAGGAGTGAATATCATTTATTTAAATTATTTGGCATGGGAAATTAATCTCTTCTCCTCATTTATTAATATATTAAGTCATTTATTCATATTGATATGAACTGATGGATATTTGTTTTATACTTTGGGTTATAATATAAAACTTCCTTCCTTCCAGCCTTCCTTCGTCTCTTCCTTCAATCCTTTTTTCTTTTCGTTTTTAATTCCATTTTCTCTTTCATTTTACCTAAATTGTTCTTTCTTTGGCCACTGGAAACATTTTAGTTGTCTCCAGTGTTCCTTTGACTTCTCCCCCCAGTAATTGTTTTTTCATCATTTCCTTACTTTCTAGCATTAAAACATATTTCAGGTTTATTTTGTATAGTTCCCTGCCTAGCCCTAGAATTAACATTTTCTCCAAAGAGCTCTAATCTTTTTTGTTGGAGAATGGTATTAGAAACAAAGAACAGGCTGACAGGTTTTATTCATTACTACTGGTATGTTGTTTCTTTCAGGCACCATCATCTGACAGAGGAAGGCAATACATGTATATACTAACATGTGTCTATATATATATATGTACAATTATTTCTTTATGTAATCATCTATATTGAACTAAGCTAAAACATTACTTGATACTGACATTGCCAAATCTAGTCCATTAGCACATGGTTAATTCTAGCCTACTCACCTTGTTCATCTGTTTCTATTCTCCAATAGTTAGAAATATGGCTGCCACAATCCACTGTTCATTTATTGATTAATTCCAGTGGATGTGTACAGCTATTACAGAATTATTAATTTATATCACTGTCCTCTTGGAAAACAACTTTTCCAAATAGACTGCATTGCTCAGCTCCTTTCATCTTTAGTCTTACAGACTGACCTCATTTCGAAAGTATTTAAGTCAAAAATTTTTCCCTCCATTCCCTTCAGTGATGTAGCTTCATAGTTGTAATACAGTTAGACTCTCACATCACAGTGTGTATTCCTTTCTGGGATACATCAAGTTCATATTCATATATATACACATATATATATATATATACGGAATAAATTTGTTTACAGCAAATTTAACCATTTGTGCTGAAAATTTCAGTGAGTTTTGAAAAGTACATAATGCCATAAATGGGTGTGGGGTTTTGCTAAAGGCTTTGTCTTCATCAACTACATGGTTTTATGTACACACACACATATATATATATATATATTTTTTTTTTTTAGCTTGTTGATGTGGCGAATTATATCACTAGGTGTTTGAACGTCAAATATGTCTGAATATGTGGAATCAACACTGTTTGGTCATGGTATACAATTTTTAAATTTATAGTTAGATTTTATTTGCTAATACTTTGCTGGAAATTTTTGCATCTATGTTTATAAGAGATATTAGTTTGTAGTTTTCCATTCTTGTAATATCTTTATTTTGCTTTGGTTTTCAGGCATTGCTGGAAAGACAGATTGAATTAGGAAATATTTCCTCTGCTTTTATTTTAGAAAAGAGATTAAAGAGTATTGGTATTATTCTTAAAGGCTTGATGAAATTAATCAATGAAATCATTTGGGCTTAGCATTTTTTTGGAGAAAAGCTTATTGATTTAATTATTGATTTAGTATTTTTAACGACTATTAGACTCTTCTGATTATTTTACCTTCTGTGAGTTTTGCTAGTTGGTGTCTTTAAAATAATTGGTTAGTTGTTATCAAAGTTATACAATATAGGCATAGAATAGAAATGTTCGTAGCATTTCTTTATTATCTTTTGATGTTTATGAGATCAGTAATGATCATGACTATTCATTTGTAACATTTGCAATTTGTGTTTTCTCATTTTTTCTTGATTAGTTTGGCCAGAGGTTTGTCAATTTTGATCTTTTCAAAGAAACAGCTCTTAGTTTTGTTATCTTTCTCTATTGCTTTACTGCTTTTGTATTAGTCCATTCTCATGTTGCTATGAAGAAATACCTGAGACTAGGTAATTTACAATGGATAGAGGTTTAATTGACTAACAGTTCTGCATAGCCAGGGAGGCCTCAGGTAACTTACAATCATGGTGGAATTGGCCTTTTCATAGGGCAGCAAGAGAGAAAATGAGTGCCAGCAGAAGAAATGGCAGATGTTTATAAAACCATCAGATCTCATGAGAATTCACTCACTATTATGAGAAGATCATGGGGAAAGCCACCCCCATGATTCAATTACCTCCCACTAGATCTCTTGGCACATGGGGATTATGGGAATTACAATAAAAAATGAGATTTGGATGGGGACACAGCCAAATCACATTACTCCACTTCTGGCCCCTTCCAACTCTCATGTCCTCACATTTTAAAACACAACCTTGCCTTCTCAACCTTCCCCCAAGTGTTAACTCATTCCAGCATTAATCCAAATGTCTAAGTCCAAGGTCTCATCTGAGATAAGGCAAGTCACTTTCACCTATGAGCCCGTAAATCAAGAGGAACTTAGTTATTTCCTAGATACAATGGGAGTATAGGCAATGGACAAATACAACCACTCCAAATGGAAGAAATTGCCCAAAACAAAGTGGCCACGGGCCCAATGCCACTTTCAAATCTAATAGGTAATCATTGCAAGGGTTATTGCCAAGTTTAAAATGAGGAAACTGAGACCAGCATAGGAAAATTAAATGTCAATTTATTAAGCTCCTGGGTGAGGTTCTGTGGTCTGGGAATGGGGGGGCCAGAGAAGTCACGCTTGACTTTCAGGACGTGGGGTTTTATAGGGAGTGAAGGCGTTTTGATTGGTTGTGGAGAAACAGGACGTGGACAGCGCAAGCTGCTATTGGTAGGTAGGTGGGATTTCCGGTGAGCGGGCCGTCCGGGGGAGTGGGACTTGGACGGAGTAAAATGCTATTGGGCCAGCTTTGGAAGGGCTTCTTTTTTTTTTTTTTTTTTAATTGCATTTTAGGTTTGGGGGTACATGTGAAGAACATGGAAGATTGTTGCATAGGTACACACATGGCAGTGTGATTTGCTGCCTTCCTCCCCATCACCTATATCTGGCATTTCTCCCCATGCTATCCCTCCCCAACTCCCCACCCCCCCACTATCCCTCCCCTTTTCCCCCGACAGACCCCAGTGTGTGATACTCCCCTCCCTGTGTCCATGGGTTCGCATTGTTCAACACCTGCCTATGAGTGAGAACATGCGGTGTTTGATTTTCTGTTCTTGTGTCAGTTTGCTGAGAATGATGGTTTCCAGGTTCATCCATGTCCCTACAAAGGACAGGAACTCATCGTTTTTGATGGCTGCATAATATTCCATGGTGCATATGTGCCACATTTTCCCTGTCCAGTCTATCATCTATGGGCATTTGGGTTGGTTCCCGGTCTTTGCTGTTGTAAACTGTGCTGCAATGAACATTCGTGTGCATGATAGCAGGGCTTCTTTTAAACTTTGGCGGGGTTTTCCAATGGCGGGCTAGGTGCCGGGTGCAGAGTTTAGTGTTGAGTACAGGTTCTGGTGTGGAGTGCAGAAGCGGGTGTTGGGGAAGCCACGTGGTGGAGCTAAATGCTGAGTGCAGGGCTTGATGTCGAGTGCGGAGTGGTGATGCAGTTTCCAGTCGCATGAAGGGATGGGCATGTCCGAGCTCCTGGCGAGGCAACTGGCCTTACAATCATTAAATGTTAAAGTTTCAAAATGATCTCTTTGACTTCATGTCTCAAATCCAGGGCACATGATTGCAAGAGATGAAATCCCAGGACCTTGGGCAGCTCTGCCCCTGTGGCTTTGCAGGATACAGCCCCCTACTCTGCTGCTTTCACAGCTGGAATTGAGTGTCTGTGACTTTTCCAGGTACACACAGTAAGCTGTTGGTGGATCTACAAATCTTGGGGCTGGAGGACAATGACCTTCTTCTCACAGCTCCACTAGTCAGTGCCCCAGTGGGAACTCTGTGTGGAGCCTCTAACCCTATGTTTACCTTCTGCACTGCCCTAGCAGAGGTTCTCCTTGAGGGCTCCAACCCTGCAGCAAACTTCTGCCTGAACATCCAGGTGTTCCCATACCTCCTCTGAAATCTAGGCAGAAGTTCCCAAACCTCAGTTCTTGTCTTCTGAGCATCTGCAGGCTCAACACCATGTGGAAGCTTCCCAGGATTGTGGCTTGTACCCTCTGAAGCAGGCCTGAGCTGTACCTTGGCCCCTTTAGCCATGGATGGAGTGGCTGAGATGCAGAGCACCAAGTCCAGGCTGTACACAAAAGGAGGCCCATATCTGGCCCAGGAAACCATTTTTTTTTTCTTCTAGGACCCCAGGTCTGTGATGAGAAGGGCTGTCATGAAGTTCTCTGTCATGCCCTGGAGACATTTTCCCCATTGTCTTGGTTATTAGCATTTGACTCTTTGTTACTTATGCAAATTTCTACAGTGGGCTTGGAATTTTCCCCAGAAAATTGGTTTTCTTTTCTATTGTATCATCAGGCTGCACATTTTCCAAACTTTCAAGCCCTGCTTCCTCTTGAACTCTTTGTCACTTAGAAATTCATTCTGCCAGATACACTAATCATCTCTCTCAAGTTCAAAGTTCCATAGATCTCTAGGACAGAGGCAAAATGCCACCAGTCTCTTTGGTTAATGACAGTGACCTCTACCAATAAGTTCCTCATCTCCATCTGAGATCATGTGAACCTAGACTTCATTGTCCATATCACTATAAGATTTTGGTCAAAGCCGTTCAACAAGTCCCTAGGGAGTTCCAAATCTCCCCAAATCTTCTTGTCTTCTGTGCCCTTTAAGTCTCTAGGAAGTTCCAAATTTTCCCATACTTCTTCCTTGTCTTCTTATGAGCCTTTTCTCACATCTTTTCCTATCTTCTTCTGATCCCTCTGAACTGTTCCAGCCTCAGCTATCCAGTTCCATAGTCACTTCCACATTTTCATGTATCCTTATAGCAGTGTCTCACTCCTTGGTACTAATTTACTGTATTAGACCATTCTCATACTGCTATAAAGAGATACCCAAGGCAATTTTAAAGGATAGAAGTTTAATTAACTCACAGTTCTGCATGGCTGGGGAAGCCTCAAGTAATTACAATCATGGCAGAAATCACCTCTTCACAGGGCAGGAAGAGGAAGAATGAGTGCCAGCAGGGGAATTGCCAGAGACTTAAAAACCATGAGATCTCATGAAAACTCATTCGCTACCATAAGAACAGCATGGGAGAAACCACCTCCACGATTCAATTACCTCCCATCAGGTCCCTCCCAAGACATGAGGGAATTATGGCAACTAAAATTCAAGATAAGATTTGGGTGGGGACAGCCAAACCATATTAGCTTTCAACTTTATTGATTTCTGCTCCAACTGCTCTTTTATTTTAGTTTCCTGTGGCAGAAGCTTAGATTATTAATAGTATAATATAACTTTATTTCTCTAATATATGGATACAAGTTATTAATTTTTCTTAAAAATTCAATCAGTTGTAGCTTAATTTTCATTTAGTTCAAATCATTTTTTGAGACTCTTCCTTCATTATGCAATTTTTTGCAATCTCTTCTTTGTGTTTCAAATACATGAAATTTGCAGCTCTTTTCCTGTTACTGATTTATACTGTAATTCCATTGTTGTCTATGTTTTGTATAATTTTTATTATATTACATTTGATAAGAAGTGGTTTTTCTTCCAGACTATAGTCAATATTGGTAAGTGTTACTTATGAGGTTGAGAGGAATGTGTATTCTGCTCTTATTGGATAAAGTATTCTATAAATATAAATTAGATTCAAATGATTGATGGTGCTATTCAGTTCAATTGTCTTCTTACTGATTTTCTGCCTACTGTATCTGACAATTACTGATAAAAGAGTGCTGAAGTTTTCAACTATCCTGGTGAATCTGTCTATTCATGCAATTGTATTATTTTTAAATGATTTATTTGTTAATTTATTTATTTTCGAGACAGAGTTTCACTCTATCACCCAGGCTGGAATGCACTGGCATGATATCTGCTCACTTCAACCTCTGGCTCCTGAGTGCAAGTCATTCTCCTGTCTCAGCATCCTGAGTAGCTGGTACTACAGGCACCCACCACAACAACCAACTAATTTCTGTATTTTTAGTAGAGACAGGGTTTCACCATGTTTGTCAGGCTGGTCTCAGGCTCATGATTTCAAGTCATCCACCCTCCTTGGCCTCCCAAAGTGTTGGGATTAAAAGTGTGAGCCTCCATACCTGGCCTTTTTAATGATTTTTGATGCTCTATTGTTAGATACATATTTGTTAATCATTATGTCCTTTTTGGTAATTAATGTCTTTATTATGATGTAGTAATAATGAATTATTCCTAGTTATCTTCCTTAGTCTGAACTTTGCTTTCTCTTAAATTAATAAACGTATTCCTGTTTTGATTTCATGAGTGTTAGCATGACATAATTTCATTCATCTCTTTACTTTTAATTTATAGATGCATTTATATTAACATGGCTTTCTTATAGAAAACATATAATTGACAGCCAGGTGCGGTGGCTCACGCCTGTAATCCCAGCACTTTGGGAGGCTGAGGCAGGTGGATCACCTGAGGTCAGGAATTCAAGACAAGCCTACCGCATATGGTGAAACTCTGTTCCTACGAAAAAATACAAAAATTAGTAGGGCATGGTGGCGCATGCCTGTAATGTCAGTTACTCAGGAGGCTGAGGCAGGAGAATCACTTGAACCCAGGAGGCAGAGGTTGCAGTGAGTCGAGACGGTGCCATTGCACTCCAGCCTGGGTGTCACACTGAGATTTCATCTCAAAAAAAAAAAAACAAAAAAAAACAACACAAAAACACAAAACATATAATTGACTTATTTTATTTTATTTTTATCCACACAGTCTTTTAATTGGGGTATGTAGCTGTGTAGATAACACTGTAAATAATTGTTACAATAATTAATGAAGACTTTGTAGCTATTTACTATTTAATGGACTTGTCTTTTATTTTATTTTATTTTGCCCATCTCGTTCTAATTTTTCAGGTGTTAATTGAGCCTTTTAAATAATTCAGTCTTGACTCCTCTTTTGGCATACGAATTTTACTTCTTAAAATGTTTTGTTATTGCCTTAGAATTTGCAGTATACATTATAACTCATCTTAGTCTACTTTCAAATCACACTTACTTTCCCACTTCAACCCCTCCTACCTGTTCCTTATACCATTTCCATCATCGTTTTTATACATTCATATTTTGTAATTGTCTGATACATTGTTACTGTTAGGAGTTCAGAAGTGCTGGAAAGAATTGAACAATCAGGTGTTGAACTAGCCAAGTAAAACCAGACAAAACTGAAAGCATAAGTGTAGCCCTTAATCACTTACTGTGATGGTATTACCAAGAAACTAAACTTGAGCAAGTATCTGCTCCCTTATATCCTATTTTTCATCATGAAATGTTGCTGGTAAGGAACAGCATACAGATATTATACCATTGCTGTCTTAGACTGTGCTTCCATGACAGAATAGCTGAGATTGAGAAATATATAAACAATAAGAATGTATTTTTCACAGTTTTGGAGACTGGGAAGTTCAAGGTCAAGGTGCTGTCAGGTTTAGTATCTGGTGAGGGCCTGGTGTCAACTTCCAAGACAGTGTCTTGAATGCTACATTCTCTAGACAAGAGGAATACTGTGTCTTCACATGGGAGAAGGCAGAAAGGCAAAAGGGAATGAACTTCCTCTGTTACACCCTTTCACAAGGCAGCCTAATTCCATTCATGAGAGAGAGGTCCTCTTGACCCTAATCACCACTTAAAAATCCCAAGTGTTAATACTACCACATAGGCCATCCGTTTCAACACATGAATTTTTATCAATTGACCACTAACATCACCAAAAAACATTCACATCCTTCTCCCATACAAAATACACTTTTTATTCTAGTGACACACAAAAATCTTAACTAATTGCAGCATTAACTTAAAAGTCTTAATCCAAAGTTTTATCTAAGTCAGATATCAAAGAGACTCAAGGCACCATTCACCCAGAGGCAAATTTCCTTCTAGCTATAAGCCTGTGAAATCAAACAAGTTACATTTTTCCAAAACACAATGGTGGGACAGGAAAAGGATAGACATTTGCACTACAAAAGAGAGCAATAAAACAGATGAAAGGAATAACAGATTCCAAGTAAGTCTATAACACAACAGGCTGAACAACATTAAATCTTATGTCTTGAGGACAATTTTCTTTGACTGCATGTCCCACTTTGCAAACACACTGGGGAAAGGGTTAGGTACCAAGACCTCAGGCAGCCCTGCCTCAGTGATTTTGCTGAGTATAAGCTCACACTTCAGCACTTACACATTGAATTTGTGTGACTGTGGCTTTTCCAGGCTGGTGCTAGACACTGGTGGCTCTACAGTTCTGAAGTCTCAGGAGTTTGGCACTGCCCCCACAGCTCCATTAAGCATTGCCCTAGTGGGGGCTTCCTCTGATGACTCTGTCTCTGTGGCAGATTGCTACTTGGTCCCCCAAGGATCTATGAGGCATCTTTTGAAATCTAAGTGGAGGCAGGCATGCCCCCATGGCTCTCACACTTTTGAACACCTGCATAGTTAGCACCAAGTGGGCTACACCAAGGCCCACCACTTGCACCCTCCAGAACACTGGTTCAAGCTACAGTTGGGCACACCTGAAGAACAGCTGGGCTCACAATCTCTATCATTCAATTTTATATGATTTCATTTTCCACCCTTAGAATATCAATTATACTTCATTTCATATATATTTTAAAGTCATTCTAAGGTTGACAATATACATTTAAACAAATCCAAATCTACTTTCAAATAACACTATGCCACTTTATGTATCCTGTAAGTACTTCATAATAACAAAGTAATCCAAATTTCCAGCTCCTATCCCTTGGATCACTGCTGTCATTCATTTCTGTTATATGTAAGCATACATAAGTGTGTGTATATATATGTAAACACAAGTTTATACATAAAAATACATATTCATGTGTATGTATACTTATGTATTTATTTATACTTAAGGGTTTCTATGTGAATATGTGGTTTTGTGTATATATATGTATATATATACATATATAGATGAACTCAGAATAAGAAAAATAAAAGTTTTATTTTGCATTTTATTCCTTCTTTGATGCTTGCCCTTTAGTAAACTGAAATTTCTGACCTACATTACTTATATTTTCTCTAAAGATTTTTTATCAGTTTTTTTCAAGGCAGGTCCACGGACAACAAATACTCTAAACTTGTTTGCCTGAGAAAGTCTTTATTTCTCCTTTATGTTTGAAAAATAATTTCACACAATACAGAATTTTATGCTGGTATTTTTTTTTCTGTCAACACTTTAAATATTTTATTCACTCTTTTCTTGCTTGCATGATTTCTGAGGAGAAATTGGTTATAATTCTTCTTTGTTACCCTACAGAGTAACAAAGAAGGTGTCTATAGGTAAGGTGTCTTCTTTTTTCCTCTGGCTTCTTTCAGAATATTTTGTCTGATTTTCTATACTTTCAGATTAATATGCCCAAGTATATATTTTTGGCATTTGTCCTGCTTGATGTTTTCTGAGCTTCTTTGATCTGCAGTTTGGTGTCTGATATTAATTGGGAAAAATTCTGTCATTATGGTTTCAAATGTTACTTTGTTTATTTCTGTTTTTCTTCTCCTTAGGATATTTTCACTATGTATATTACAGCTTTTGTAGTTGTTCTATGGTCCTTGAATATTCTCATCTATATTTTTTGTTTTGTTCTTTTTCTTTTTAGCTGTGAGTGTTTCTATTGATATATCTCAAACTCAGAGATTCTTCAGCTATTCCTCGTGTACTAATAATCCCACCAGAGGCATTCTTTATTTTCATTAGTGTTTTTAATCTTTAGCATTTATTTCTGGTTCTTAAGATTTCCACCTCTTTGCCTCCATTGCCCATCTGTCCTTGCATGCTGTCTGCTTTATCCATTAGAGCCCTTAGAGTATTAATTATTGTTATTTTAAATTCCCAGTCTGATGATTTCAACATTACTGCCATGTCTGGTTTTGATATCTGCTCTCTCTCTCTTTTCTCTTCAAATTGTGCTTTTAGCTTTTTTAGTACTTCTTGAAGTTTTTTTTTTTTTCTACAAATAGCCAGGCATGATGTACTAGGTAAAAGAGCTGGTGTTAATAGTCTTTTAGTAATGTGGTGGTAGAATGTGAGGGAAAACAGCATGCTACAGTCATATACTTAGGTGTCAGATTTGTAGTTAGCCTATGCCTCTGGACTATGAACTCCCCCTGGTTCTTCTCAGTTCCATCCTCACTACTTTAGGTGAGACAGGACAGCTAGAGTGCGCTGCTATTATTTCTCCTCTCCCACTTGTATATCTGGAGCTTGCTAGAGTTAGGTGTTTCCCACCTGTCAGGACAATTAGGCTCTGAATAAAACCACAGCAGGGTAGGCTATCGTTAAATAGTTTCTCCTGAGGGCAGGCCTTGTTAAGAAGAACAGAGTCCTCTGACTATTTCAAAATTGGTCATCCCTGCCCCAACCCCTCTCAGAAGCACAAGAGGATTGATCTGTGATATTTGCCATGACAAACTGGTCAGTTTCCTGGAAATAAAACTCACAAGAGAGTGGGAATCCCATATGATGAGGCCCTTTAGCATTTTTAACTCTCAGACTCATCCACACCAAGCCTCCAGCAATTCATCAATTATAGCTGATGAATCCAGGAGCTGTTGATATTTCAGTCTTTTCAGCCTTTTACTTATTAGGATGGACACTCCAAGTACCTTTCATGAGGGATAGGAAATAAGTTGATATAATTTTTGATATTGTCTCATACTTTCTGAATATTCCGTTCTTTATTATGTCTTTTTTTTTTTTTTACATTTCAATTTGGAAAATTTAACATACCTTTCTAACTGCCTGAGGGGTTCTTTCTGCCCACTACACAAATAAAGACCAAAAATAATGTAATAATAGGCTGGCAATGCCACCCTCCTCTCACACTCCACCCTCTGAGAGGCCCCATTGTCTGTTTTTCTCCTCTATGTGTCCATGTGTTCTCGTCATTTAGCTCTCACTTATAAGTGAGAACATGCAGTATTTGGTTTTCTGTTCCTCTGTAGGATAAGGACCTTTAGCTCCATCCATGTCCCTGCAAAAGACATGATCTAATGTTTTTTTTATGTCTGCATAGTATTCACTCATATATATGTACCACATTTTCTTTATCCAGTCTATTGTTGATAGACATTTAGGTAGATTCTATGTGTTGCTCTTGGGAATAGTGCTATTTTTTTGCACATACAAGTGCATGTGTCTTTATGATAGAATGATTTATATTCCTTTGGTTATATACTTAGTAATATGATGGCTGGGTCAAATGATATTTCTGACTTTAGAGTTGAAACACCGTCTTTCACAATTGTTGAACTAATTTACACTTCCATCAATAATGTATGTGTTCCTTTTTCTCTGCAACCTCACAAGCATCCGTTATTTTCTGATGTTTAGTAATAGCCATTCTAACTGATGTGAGATGTTTAGTAATAGCCATTCTCACTGGTGTGGTATCTAATTATAGTTTTGATTTGCATTTCTCTAATGATCAGTGATGTTGAGCTTTTTTCATATGCTTATTTGTTACATGAATGTCTTCTTTTGAAAAGTGTCTGTTCATGTTCTTTGCCTACTTTGTAATAATAGAATTGTAGCGCAGTTCTATTATTTCACCTAAATTTTACAAGAGAATGTAAAGGCTTTTGTGTAACAACATTCTTTATAGTAGAATCTGCAATAGAGCCTAGTATGAGGGCTATATTTCTAATTATTGCCTCATTTACTCCAAACAATGAAAAAAAGGACTTAACAAATGCTGTTCTTTTAGAAGACATTAGATCTTCTGGCAATGTTCTCTTTAACCCATGGTGCCTGTTAAGAGGAGTAGACAAACGTTCTCTTTCTGACTGATTATGAGGCAACATATATAATGTCAAAATATCTCACCGAAATTGAGGCTTCATCTTCCATCAATGAAGGCATCAGTTTATCCATTTATAAGGCTGGCTTCAAAACCCTTTAAAAATAAAAATATATTCCATGAGTGCACGCAACAGAACTTCTTTTCACTTCTATTGTTCATAGAGATATAAACAAGGGAATAAAAATCAAAGATAAGAGCTCATGATAGTAGAAAAGTTTTGATCTGTGATTTTGGGTAAAAAAGTTGTCCACATTAAAGATGTCATTTTCTTCTGGGAAGTTTCCTGGTTAGCTTCATCTTAAAGTTCCCAATGGGTGTACAGTTCCAAGAGTGTGGAGGGACACTTCTGAGTTGTGAAATATTAAACCCAAAGTTCAAGGATTCAAAGTTTTGTTGCAGTGTGGATGGCAAGGGAAGTCTTTCTCTGAAATTCTCAGAAGATCCCATCTTCCAGTTCTAGATTGTGAAGCAGTTGATTGCCCTCAGTCTGGAAACCATGAAAAGCTTTCTTTACCTGGTGAAAATACATAATGGCATAATGAGATATTTTAATAACATCAGCCCTCATGCATGGGGAAGATTTTATAAAACCAGAAAACATGCATTGAAAATGACAATTAAATGAAATCCCTCTTAAAAGTTCAAATGGCCGGTCAGGTAGCAGAATTTACCTGAAGTTCTTATTGTCTTCCCAGGAATATGGGGTTAACAAAGCAAGCAATAGTCATAAACTATTTAGCAACTTAGAAGCACCATAAGAAAATATATATACTTAATTTGGATAAATTTTAATACTGAAAGTTTTAAGGACTCAGGAAAGACAAGGTGGCCATCCTGGTTTTCCATGAGTTGATGCCTAGTGTTAGACTTGTGTCCTCTTGAATACCAGTTGTTTCTCCGATTTAGGAGATTTAACATTGATAACTGGTGTGTTATGATAGGTAGTTTGACTTAGTCCATGGAGTGCATTTAAATTGTAAATCCCAAAAAATTCAGTATTGGCTGATTTAGCATGAAAATCTGGCAAAGTACCTTTCAGTATTCAATTAAGTTTTGTTCTGCTTGGGTTAGCAGTTTTATACACCCCGTATACAGAATTGCTTCTCTCAACTCTAGTAGTTTTTAACTCTTAGTAACCCTAATTTCTTGTGAAAACCCTAGAAAGTGATTTTGAACTGTATATGTCAGTATTTGTAGACAAACACCATTTTATAATTTTTAGAAAAGTAGATCTTTAAATTTGTTAACAGTTCTAAATATATTTAGCTTTTCTATACCATATAAAAATAACATGTCAAGGTATATAGACTTAAACTCATGTTTAATAATTAATATCTTAGTATCTTAACTTACAGATGACTTGGACATTTTATGATTATTTATTACTTTATTTAACATAACATGACTCTAAAATTTTAAATTGCTGAAAATAATTTTGAAACCATGATACACATAGCTTCCCTAACATCTTTTCCCAGTAATCCTAGGTCACTAATAGCCACACAGAACCCAGGAAGACTATAAAAGTCAGAGTCTTTCTCAGTCCATCAGGGCAGAAACCAGAGGTATGAAGACTATACCTGGAGAACTCAACTGCTCCCAAAATAGCCAGTAGGCAAAACAGGGAAGGCAGAGGAAGAAGAGTCCATACTGAGCTTGACGTTGGCTTGTAATTGTTGGTCTAGGCACTAAGAACATATCTCCAGACCTCATCATGGTCACCGATCTAGAACCCTGAATCCACATATAAGTTCATGGTCAAATCAAGCGTGTGTCTAATTATATTCAACTAATAATTTTGAAAACATTTCTATTTTACCAACAATGTATAAACTAGCTTTATTTACCAAGTATCACATACACATATATAGACATACAAGCACATAGATGCAGATCTGATAGCTCTCATAAAGCATTTTCATTAGCTGCCTTTTAAATAGTTTTTCTTTTCCCCTTTCAGTCTATCAATCTTCCGTGGGTTTCATTGCCTTAAGCAATTGTTAACTAGGCAATTTCCATTTCCTAAAGGAACAACTCTTAGGTGGAAGCAAAAATATATTTATTTCATGAGCACATAACTAAAATATTAGGTCTAAGGATTGTATCATTATTCTATCATCATTTGCTCAAACCAAGGGGAGAAAACTGCTAAAATAAAAGTTCACTTAAGACAAGATGACCAGACAGCAACACAAGGGTCATATTCATAAAGTGTGACAATATATGAAACTTGTTTTAGAGAGAACAAAAATAGAAAAAATGAATAACATGCTTTCTAGCATTTATATATAGTCCTACTGTTAGTTTATTCATTATTTCTTAACTCCTAGTTTTATATACAGTTCACTTTTGATGCTGCACTTCTGTTTGCACACAGCATGCACCCTTGGGGTTCACCTTGCATTCAATGTTTTGCTGAAGAGCTGAGGTGGTGGAAAAACATTCAGCTTCTCTCTCCTCTTATAAGCTGTATATTCCCTGTAACCTCTGTGATCCTCATTCATCAATGAACAGATAGATCTGAAGCACTGTGGGATTCAGTGCTACTGCACTGGAGCTGAGAAAACATTACATGAATTTCCAAAAAAAGGACCACTTTGTTAAGCAGTGCTTTAAGCAAACAAAAAGCATGCTCTAAACTGTCAACAGATTTGTAGTGTTTATGACCTAATGAAATACTTTTTAAATATAACATTCCCTGTTTTGAATCAAAACTATATCTTTTAAAAAATCAACAGTCCAAGAAAGTATAATTTGGTGCCATTTTAAATTTATTTATTGAGTGCTTGCTGGAGGCATTGTTCCATATGCTATATACTTTGGCCTTATATTGGATTACTTAAAAATGTGAATTGTCAGTTTTACATATTTCTAGTATCTTATATTATGTAAGTGTCTCCAAACAAAATTGATACAGATAAATTTTATATTATGATACATTAGATATATTTTAAATTTAATAATAGGTACTTTTTCTGATGTTTGGAATCTTTCTGTACTTATATATAAAAAATAGGGAAAAATATAGATGAATGGTGATTTAATTTATTTAAAATTTATAAACTGAAGGTTTAAAATATTCAAGATACTGTGCTAGTTGTATACCATAAAATAGAAAGCATGAGACAAGATTCTTCCCATAAAGTTTGCAGTTTAAAAGAATGATAGATGTTAATTAAATAATCCATAATGAGAGAAATCTAAATAAAATAATTGTAATGAGAAAGCTTGTAAGGTACTACAAATACATTAATAGACACTTTGCCTCAAATTGCAGCACATGGAGTGAATTGTGAATGACACAAATGTTGTTTTTAAATATGAAGGTTAAGTAGAAATTAATTACATGAAAAAATTGAGGGAGATGGACACAGTTTAAGATACTGGAGAGAGCACTTGGAAAGCCTAAGATTTTGAAATAAGTGCTGAAATTTAACCAGTTCAAATATTGTTCTTATTGCATTATTAATGGAACACAGAGTGCTCCATAGAGAGAGGCACACAGTGAACTGAAATGGGGCTGGAGTGGTAGGCACATGCTGAGATGTGGAAGATTATCCTACTAAGGCTAATCTTATTGATGGCCCTTGTTAAGTACTCTGGTGTGTTTATCTTAAAGCAGTAGAAGACATTAAAAGACTTCTAGTAGAAAAATGACATAATCACTTCTAAAAGATCATTTTGGATCTAATGTGAAAAATGGTTTTGAGTGGAAAATTGTTAATATTGTGAGGGTATTTAAAAGGCTATTTCAATAGTTTAGTCAATACCTCACAAATTTTTATGTAATACAATTGTTACAAATCAGAAATGAGGGCTTACAGATTTGGATGTATATAGTCCTATCTTGACTTAGGAAAATACGGTAAGACTAATCAGTAAAGTAAAACAATGAATAAACCATGAGACTTTTAGATCATTTAGTGAGAATAAAATACTTGAAATTTGTTTTAAGAGTCAAAATGATGGATACAATTTCGTAGATTTCTTTCATATATTTCACTAATAAAATGGAGACACTAATTTATAATAATTCATAAGAATATTGGATTTCTAAATCAACTTTATATTATTAAATTATGGCAGGCATTTATAGCCATAATATGATGAATACTTTGGAATCTAGAAGCAAAGAACTGACAAAAAATTGATTGATTGATTGATTATTATTTTTTGAGATGGAGTCTCACTCTGTTGTCCAGGCTGGAATACAGAGGCACGATCTTGGCTCACTGCAACCTCCATCTCTGGCGTTCAGACAATTCTCCTGCCTCAGCCTCCTAGGTAGCTGGGATTACAGGTGTGCGCCACCATGCCTGGCTAATTTTTGTATTTTTAGTAGAGACAGGGGTTTCACTCTGTCAACCAGGCTGGCCTAGAACTCCTGACTTCAGGTGATCTGCCTGCCTCGGCCTCCCAAACTGCTGGAATTACAGGCATAAGCAACCATGCCTGGTTGATTGATTGATTCTTTTACTGTAAAAAAAAAAAAAAAAGTCTCAGTAGTCTTTAAATAATCATTTTTGTTGAATGATACCTATAGTAGAAAAATAAATCAAATGCTGAACTAATTAAAGGTCTTTTTCAATGAGAAAAATAGTTGATTGATGATGTTTTGACAGTAAGCTACAAAAAAAATGGAATATATATTACAGAGTGGTGAACTGTATTTTGGAAGAATTATGAAAATATTTTTATACATATAATAATGTTCTGCTGAGAAAAATATAGCTACCTTTAATTATCAGCAGAAAAAGTAATTATAAAACTTCAATAGCTCACAATATGGTGATTCTAAAGCAAAATATTAATAAGAGATGACAAATATATAACATAAAAAAAGAAACAAAAATATTTAAATTCATTAGGGCTTATGCACATTATGAAAAAGTGTTTGAAAAATACTTGTTCTGAACAAGATAGACATTCTAATTACACAATATTTAAATAGCAATAAGCAAAAATCATCATTCTCCACAGCCCATTTCTAAAATTCATCTGTTGTACGTCAAGATCAATGAGGCAGACTGTCTGCACCTTACACATAATTGCGTGAATTCAGATTTTTGCACCACATGTACAAAGAATATGAAGATAAGTTGATGATTTTAATGAGGTTTTCTTTTCTAAAACATTGGCCAGCTGTGCAGTGTTTGGTAATCTATCACAACAGACATAAGCATACTAAGCACATACCTAGGCAAACAAGAAATTTAATTACATTGTGAATGAATATAAATTAGCAGCAGAATATATCAGAATCCACATATTGTAAAACTTAGAATTAGAAATTGTTTTGTCTCTTTTTCCTTTTGTTCTATTTCATGTAAGTGCTCATTCTGGAAAATAATGACTTAAAGAGAACTGAAGGACTTTCTATCTAATGTTTACGGTTTTGTGTAAGACTATCTCTTGACTCCACTCTTTCCTTATCCTTCCCAATTAAAGGAGCATTTTATTTCACCTGCTATCACAAGCTGTTCTCAAGAACAGGTCCTATTAGTTCTCAAAAGTACCCTCTGAATCTCCATTTGTTGCTCCATTTCTACTGATTCTTCAGTACAAGATACTATCAACTGTTAGCTAGATTGCTACCAGAGTTTCCAAGTTTTGTTTCTCTATAATCCAATTTCCATTTAGTATCAAGAACAAAATTTTATGAGGGTATGTTGAGATATAACACTCTATGTTGCAGAAATATTAAGAATAAATCTGTCATTTAGTCAATATTTAGAACACTGATAGCCACCCAAACAGCTTTCATTGATTATATCCTTGTCCAACCCTCCCAGAAGTAACCACAGCACTGAGTTCTATCACTGTATAGAAATATTCCCCTGTTCTTAAATTCTATGTAGATCGAATTACCTGTCACATGTCCCCTTTGCATTGTGTTTCATTTGCTCAACATTAGGTATATGAAGTCTACTGATGTTTTGTGTAGTTTTCAGTTTTCACTGCAATATTGTCTTCCAATATACATACCACAGTAATTTATCTATTCCATTGTAAATGTACATTTGAGTTCTTTTCCATTTGACTATCATGAGTAAAGACGCTATGATCATTCTTCTACATATTTGTGGATGGCTTGAAAGTCACTAATTTTGTGGACTTCATATATAAGAGTAGAGTTGCTAAGCGACAGAAGAGGGGTAGGTTTGACTTTATTGGATAGCACCAAACACTGTTCCAAAATTGTCAATTTATATGCCCACTAGCAAAGCAAGAGAGTTCTAATTGCTTCACACTTTTACCAGTGCTTTGATAATCTTCATTTTTTTTATAAATATTGCATACTTTCCAGTATAAAAGTCTTTCATCTCCTTTATTAAATTTACTTTTAAGTATTTTAATGCTATTATAAATGGGATTAATTTCTCAATTTTTTTCTGAGAATTTATTCTCTGTGTAAAGAAACGCTACTGATATTTGTGTGTTGATTTTGTATTTGAAGTGGTAACAGTGCAACCTTGCTTTGCTCCTAATTGTAGAGAAAAAGCATTCAAGTTTTCACCTTTGAGTATGATGTTAGTTGTGGGTTTTTAAATATATATTCTTTATTGTGTTGAGGTACATTTCTTGTGACCTAATTCATTTAGTTTTTTTTTTTTTATGAAAAGAGATTAAAGTTTGTTAGTCTTTTTCTGATCAACTACTTTTTGTTCTTCATTCTATTAATGTGGTTTATCACATTTTTTGATTTGCATATGTGAAATCTTTCTTGCATCCCAAGGCTTAATTCCCATTGATCATAGTAAATTATATTTTTAGTGTGCTGTTATATTTAATTTGCTAGTATTTTGTTAAGCATTTTTTGCATCTATGTTTATTAGGAATATTGGCTTTTCTTTTTTTAGAGGGCTTGTCTGACTTTTTTTATCATAGTAATGCTTGCATCATAAAACTAGTTTGGAAGCATTTTCTCTTCTTTAATTTTTTAGAAGAGTTTGAGGGTGATTGGTATTAGTTCTTTAAATTGGTTCTACTATTCTGCTGTGAAGCCATTAGTTCCTGGGCTTTTCTTTGGTAGGAGATTTCTAATCATAAATTTAATCTCCTTACTCAGTGTTGGTCTGCTTAGATTCTCTATTTCTTTATGATTTCATCATGGTAGATAAGTTTTTAGAAATGTATCCATCTCCTCTAGGTTATCCAATTTGTTTGTGTACATGGCTGTCTTTTATGATTCTTTATATTTCTGTAGCATCAATTGCAATATCTCCTCTTTCATCTCCTATTTTACTTGAATCGTCTTTCTTTCTCTCTCTTATTTTTTTAAGCCTGGTTAAAGATTTGTTGATTTTGATTATATTTTCAAAGAACCAACTATTTTTCTCTTCATCTTTTTATTGTCTTTCTAGTATTTATTCTGTTTAGTTTATTATTATTATTTATTTATTTCCTTCTATTGATAGTCAACTTGGTTTGTTCTTCTTTTTCCAGTTTCTTGAAGGGTAGTGTTAGGTTGCTCATTTGAATTTTTTCATATATAGGCATCTATTGCTATAAACTTAGCTCTTGGGATTACTTTTGCTGTATCCCTTAAGTTTTGGCATGGTGTATTTTTATTTTCATTTATCTCCAGGTATTTTTCAATCTCTCTTCTAATTTTTTTCTTTGACTGAGAAGCTGATCAACAGCACATTAATTTTCACATATTTGTGCTTTTTCCAAAGTTCCTCCTGCTATTGATGTTCAGATTTATTCCATTATGGTTAAAAAAAGGTACTTTATGTGATTTCAACCTTCTTAAATGTGTTAAAACTTGTTTTGAGGCCTAATATATAATTTATCCTAAAGAATGTTTCCTGTGCACTTAAGAATGTGCATTATGCAGCTATTTGATGAAATGTTTTGTGAATGTCTGCTAGGTCCATTTGCACTGAAGTATAGTTCAAGTATAATGTCTCATCAATTTTCTGTCTAGATAATTTGCCTATTGTTGAAAGTGGAGTATTTAAATGTCCTGTTATTGCATTGCAATCTATCTCGCTCTTCAGATCTATTGAGATTTGTTGTATATAGTTAGTTGCTCCAATATTGGGTGTATCGATATTTAAAATGTTATATCCTCTTGATGAATGTAACCATCATTATATAATGACTTTATTTGTTACTTTTTAGTTTGTTACTAAAGTTTATTTTTTGGTATACATATTTATGGGGGTTTTCCCTTATTTTCTTGATCAGTGTTAGAGTTTATTAATTTTATTTATCCTTCTAAAAACAACTAAAATTTTACTTTGTTGATCTAAATTTACTTTCTATTTTAGTAATTTTAGTTCTCATTTTCATTTTTTCCTGTTTCCTACTTTCTTTGGCTTCCATTGGGTATATTTTAAAGATTTTTGAAAAAATTTAGATATTTGACTTTCGTATTTTAAATATTTTTATTTCTCTAATATATTCATTAAAACTATACATTTTCTATAAGCACTACTTTTATTTCATTCTGCTAAGTTTTTATGTCATAATTGAATTTTTATTCATTTCAATGTTTGTTTTTCTAATTGCTATTGATATTTTTTCTTCCAAGATGATTTAAAATAATATTGCTTAATATTCAAATATTTGTGGATTTCAAAATTATGTTCATGTCATTAATATTTAGTTTATTTCAAACATAATCTGGGAGTTTATTGTTCATTTAAACTTGTTTTATGGCTACAAGCACTATTTATCGATGACAATAAATAGTGCTTTTGTGGAGAATTATTTTGCATTTTTAAGGTATAGGATTATGAAATGTTAGGTTAATTTAATTGTTATGGTTATTCCAATCTTCATATATATATATATATACCTTCCTTTTGGTGGTGGGGGAATCTGCTTGTTCTCTGTCAAAATCATTACATCTATGGGTTTGCTTTTTTTTTTTAGTTCTGCCATTTTTCTCTGTGTATAACTTAAAACTATCTCATAAAAGTTTAAAATTTCCGTTGTAGTAGATCCTTTTGCATTAAGAACTTTTCTTTGACATTTAGTAATATATATTGCCTAAGAATTTATATTGATATTAATATGTTCACACCAACTATTTTGTTTTTTTAATGCTTTTTATTATTGTTTATTTATTTATTTATTATACTTTAAGTTCTGGGGTACATGTGAGATCGTGCAGGTTTGTTACATAGGTATACACATCCCATGATGGTGGTTTGCTGCATCCATTTACCTGCCATCTACATTAGGTAATTCTCCTAATGCTATCCCCTCCCGAATACCCACACCTTCTGCTCTTCCTCCCCAACCCCCCATCCCCCAAGCCCTGGTGTGTGATGTTCCCCTCCCTATGTCCATGTGCTCTCATTGTTCAACACCCACTTATGAGTGAGAATATGTTGTGTTTTGTTTTCTGTTCTTGTGTCGATTTGCTGAGAATGATGGTTTCCAGTTTCATCCATGTTTCTGCAAAGGACACCAACTCATCATTTTTTAGGGCTGCATATGGTGTATATGTGCCACATTTTCTTTATCTTATCTAACACTGATTGGCATTTGGGTTGGTTCCAAGTCTTTGCTATTGTGAACAGTGCCATAATAATTATACCTGTGCATGTGTCTTTATAATAGAATGATTTATAATCCTTTGATATATACCCAGTAATGGCGTTGCTGAGTCAAATGGTATTTCTATTTCTAGATCCTAAGGGAATCGCTACACTGTCTTCCACAATGGTTGAATTAATTTACACTCCCACCAACAGTGTAAAAGCATTCCTATTTCTCTAATTGACTGCATGATATTGATCAGTGGAACTCGGCAGTTGAAGCAGTAAAGATTTCAGTTAGGGGCAGAAATTATCTATTCCAAATCTATCAAACTCACCCTAAAACCCTAAGGACCTAGAGCATCTTACTGAGATATTTGGATGAGAGGGATTTTGATAACTCTCCAGTTTTAGTTGGTGTAAGTCTTATTTGGTGTATATCTTCTTTGAAAATTGGCATTTTATTATTTTATTTTTTATTTATTTTTATTTATTTATTTATTTTTTAAACATCTTTATTTAGATAGAATTTTACATACCTTAAATGTCATCCATTTTAAGTATACAGTTCATTTTAAGTAGTAAACTTATGTATAGAGTTTTTAATGTGCAGGTAACTAAATTTACTAAGTGAAAAATCTCTGTACTCCAAAGAAATTTTTGAGAAGCAAAAGCCAATAGAATTCTTCTCAGAGTATCTTTATTTACTATTAGGGAGTTAAAAAAAATAAAAAAGGCTGGGCTCCTGCCCCTCTGTAATGTGTGAAGAACTGTGAAGGGTCTTTCTTTCTCTCTTTCTTTCTTTCTCTCTTTCTTTCTCTCGTCCTTTCTTTCTTTCTTCTTTCTCTCTCTTTCTTTCTTTCTTTTTCCTTCTTTCTTTCTCTCTCTTTCTTTTCTCTCTCCCCTTCTTCCTCCCTCCTTCCTTCCTTTTCCCTTCCATCCTTCCTTTTTTCTTTCCTTCCTTCCTTTGTTTCTTCCTTCCTTTCTTCTTTTCTCTTTTTTTCTTCATTTTATTCCTTCCTCTCTTGCCTATTTTCCTCCTTTCCTCTTTCCATCCTTTCATCCTTTCCCCTTTTTGTTGTTTCTCCATTCCCTTTGTTTTTGTGTTCTAAAATTATGAATGAAAACATTTAATATAAAAACTTTTTTTCAGATATATTTGTTTTCCTCGAGAAACTAGAGATCATGGTACACAGAATATAGATATTTCTTCTTCAAAAAAAGGATACTCTATTTTTATTGTGATTTATAGTTTAAATTTATTTGCTCATAGAGCATTACCCCATAATGTGGATAAAAACCCCTCAACCTGACTATATTAAAAATTATAATTATAAAAAATTTAATTTTTATATAAAACTTTTTTTCGAAGTTTGAGTACACATTAATGAAGACTGGGATGTGCTTTCCTATTTTATTTTTACTGCAATACTTGGAGAAACTTCCATATTTATAGGTAATTAATTGCTATCTTATGAAAGTGATAAAATAATTATGAACCTTATCTAAGTTCACAGTTGTAACAAAATTATTTTACTTTTTACATATTCCAACGTCATTGATTGAAAAGTATTTTCTAGTGTAATTGGTATAGGAACAAAGGGTAACTTCAGTGCCTTTGAATACATACTGGGCTTACAACATTTCACTTCTGTCGTTTAAAGTGAAGAGGTTTACTGTTAGCAGATAACATTGGTCAGATATTTGACAAATATACAGTTATTTCCAAGAAGAACGTTATTTTGAAAAGCAATATAAACACAAATGGTCACAGTGTTTTCTGAAGAACTTTTTGCAGTTTGTCAAAGTGTACTTGCTGTTGTTTCTACAGTGCCTTATCAAGCAATTTATTGCATACTTTTGTATGCAATACAAAAAGTTTTGCATACTTTTGTAGTGTTCAAAATTCTGGAAATAGGAGACTTAATTAAGAACTCTGTTGAAAACTTTAATAATATTTCATCATTACTGAATTTTAAGGCATTGTCTTTCAGCTGGGTAAATATTTATACATTATACTAGCTTTTTAAAATATGCACTTACAGTAAGTATGCCTGTGATTAACTAACTCTTACTTTATTAATCTTTCCTCAAACTTCTTTGTAAAATACAACACTTCTCATTTGTTAAATTACTCTTAACAGTAATCCAAAGCACATGAAGAAAATATACATTTGATTTAATTTAACATTGTATATTAAGGGAATATCTTTTTAATTGGGAATCTGGAAACATTTTAAGCTGATAGTATTTTCTTTAGGAAGTAAAGACACATGCTTACATATAAAGAAACCCAAATTTTAATATTCATGTGATTCATGACATTGTTTTGTGACTTACCCTTGAAGGAAATAATATTGTATCCACATCTTAGAAATGTGCCTGATATTAAATATTACTAAAATGACTATTATTCATTAGCTATTGTATCTCCATTTGATAATAATTAGCTATCATAGTTTCAGTTGTTAAAGTAGATTCACATATACCAGTTGTTACAAGCACACTTAAATGTTTTCAAATATAGAATAAGTATAAAAGCTTACGTTTAAATTAATTAAAATAAATAATATTGCAAGTTCAATTTTGCCACTGTTTCAGCCACAGTTAGAACTAGTCACATGTGGTTAGTAACTACCATGTAAGACAGTGTAGGTTTAGAGAATATCCAGGAAATAACACAAAATGTTTAAAAGAATACAGATCCATGGCTTACTTTTGGAGAAATTATTTCCATTTCACACTAAATGACAACATAATTCTAACTTACTATTGTTAAGATAGCAACTGATCTCTCTGGAATCTAAAGATCTCCAAACTGATCTTTAGATTCAAGACATTTCTATCAATATTCCAGATGGCTTTTTGTAGTAATTGACTATTGCATACTAAATTTATGTGGAAAGGCAGGGGACTCAGAATAGCCAAAGAATCTTAAAAAGAGATACAAAATTGGAGAAATCACAACTCCTCATTTCAAACCCTAGTATAAAACTAAATATTCAGGACAATGTAGTACTGACAGAAGAATAGATATACAGATCAATAAGATACAACTCAGAGTTCAGAAGTAAGCCCTTACATTTATGGTTAATTGATTTTCAATAAGTATGTCAAGACAATTCAATTGGAAAATAATCGTCTTTTTAACGTATGGTGCTGAGGCATATAGATACATGCAAAGAAATAGTTTGACTTTTACCTTACACAATACATACAAATTTACTCAAAATAGATTACAGACCCAAATATAAGAGATTAAAATTATAACACTCTTAGGAGGATAGTTAAAAGAATTTTTTGTGACATTGAGTTAGGCACTGAATTCTTAAATAAGACACCAAAAGCACAAGAGACAAAAGAGAAAAAAAATAGGTAAAATGAATTAGTTGATATGATAAAAACAAATTTTATGCTATAAACAATACCATCACAAAAGTGAAAAAGCAACCAATAGAATGGGAGAGAATATTTGTGAATCCTATATATGAGAAGGGACTTGTATTCAGAATATATAAAATGCTCATAATTCAGTAAGAAAAATAATTAAAACATGGACAAATTATATGAGCAGTCATTTATCCAAAGAAGATAAAGAAATGATCAGGACCACATGAAAGGATGCTGAACAATGTTAGTCACTAAGGAAACCTAAATGAAAATTATGGTGAGGTACTACTTCACACCCACTAGATTAGCTAAATAATACTACTTAAACTTTGAACACATTACACTAAGTGAAAGAAGCTAGTCACACAACACCACGTATTGTATGATTCCATTTCATTTGTACGAAATGTTCAGAATAGGTAGATTTTTAGGACACAAATTTAATAAGTGGTGGCTTAAAGATGGGAGTCTGGAGTATTGAAGGGAGGGAATATAATAGATGTAAATTTCCTTTTAGAGAACATGAAATTATGACAAATCAGATTGTGCTAACATTTTTAGAACTTGTAGATCTACTACAATACATTGAATTAATACTTTAAATCAGTGAATCCTATGGCATATGAATTTCATCTCAATAAACCTGTTCAAAACAACAAAAGTACAGAACTTGCACATAACATACTTTTCTTTACGTCAACATCTTACATAACCATAGCATATCCATTAAAGCTAAGAAACTAACCTTAGTGATATTTTTAACAAGTGTTCATAACGTCTTTGAATTTTCAAGTTGTTATACTGTTTTTTCTCTTTGTCTCCTGGAGTTCCCATTGAGTTTAGTTTTCTTCCAATCTGACATTTCCTCAATGTTTTCTTGTCCTTTATAACTTTGACAATTTTAAAGAGTATCACTGAATTATTTTATAGAATGCTTTCTATTTGGTTTTGTCTAATGTTTTCCTGTAACTGGATTAAATTATTTATTATGAGGAAGGATATCACTTACATGATGCACCCTCCTCAATGAATTATACTGAGTGGCACATTATATCAACATGCCTGGTTATGTTCACTTTTATCACCTGGCTAATGCAGATCTGCCTGTATTACACAAGATAAAATTATCACTTTGCCATTTGTAAATATGAAATATTTTGGGGAAAGGAAGGCTTTGATATATGTACATATCCTATTTCTATTTAAACTTTTTTCAGTAATCTTAGGATCCTGGAAGAATTTTGCTTGTGAAAATTATTATTTTAATTTAGTGGTGAAATTCAATTTCCCTTAATTCTTCTATATGTACTAATTGGATTTTTGCATTGAATTTGCATAGCTACCACCACAATTTCTTGCAGTTCCATCACACCCAATGATTTCCTCATTATAGCCTTTTATAGACAACCTCTCTCTTACTCCCAGCAAATCACAATTAAAAAAATGATTTATTAATTAATGATCAATAAGGCTGTTATGAATAAAGTTGCTTGATATTTGTGTATAGGTCTTTGTAAAGCTATTAATTGTTCATCTAACAGCTGTGGTATTAAATATGTGAAATTATCTAATTACATAGATGTAGAATCTATGAGTCTGTAGTAGATGTGTATTTATCTTTGTAAAAAAGTAGTTGCTGTTCCATTTTATGAGAATTTTCATTGTTCTTCATTCTTATGGCCACTTGATAGTAACTGTTTTAATATTATAATATGTGTGAAGTCATACCTTTTTGTGTTTTTATTCAAATTTTCATAAAGATTAATAATATTTAATATATATCCATATAAACATATTTGCCATTTCGTTGTCTTCTTTGGTGAACTATCTATTCAGATATTTTGCATACTTTTAATTGGGTATAAATGAATCTTAATTTTTTTCTTCTACAGGACAGAAGTAAACCACTGTATGAAAAGTAAACTCATATATCGGAAATGCAGAAAAAATATTCTGTTAGATTAGCATATTTTAAAAACCTATATATGCATCTAACCTTTGAAACAGTGATTTCTTTTCTAGAAATTCACTGTGGTAATGCATTCTCCCAACAGACACACACACATACACACACACACACACACCACACACAAATACAAACACACAAACTTAGTGCAAAGTCACCAATGAAGGTGTTATTTGTAATAATAGAATACTGTATTAGTAATACAGTAATAGTATAATACAGTAATATAAATAATACTTTTTTTTTTTGAGGTGGAGTATCGCTCTGTTACCCAGGCTGGAGTGCAGTGGTGAAATTTTGGCTCACTGCAACTTCCATCCCCTAGGTTCAAGTGATTCTCTTGTCTCAGTGTCCCGAGTAGCTGGGACTACAGGCATGTGCAACTATGTCCAGCTAATTTTTTATTTTTATTTTTTGTATTTTTAGTAGAGACGGTGTTTCACTATGTTGGCCAGGCTTGTCTTGAACTCCTGATCTTGTGATCCACCCACCTCAGCCTTCCAAAGTGCTGGGATTACAGATGTGAGCCACTGTGCCTGGCCATACATAATACTCTTAATACTCACAATGCCCTAATGCTCACAGTGCTTTTAATACTCATCCATATGACGGTGGTGGGAGGCAGACAGGTTCCTAGTTGGGAAGGGGCAGTCCCCCAGTGAGGCCCAACCTTCAAGTAAAGGATGGCCTAAAGCCTTGAGGCAGGACTGCCAGTTCTGTATGCAATCCACCACCAGAGTGGGAACTTCCTTGATTCCTTTTGATCAGTTGGGTGGTGCTTTTCTGGACCCTCCCATAGACTAATCAGCATGCACTTCCTCCATTCTAAGCTTGTAAAAACCCTAGACTTAGCTGGACTCAGACACAGGTTAAGACTATCTGTCTGCAAATAGGACCTACTCAGTTTGTGTCTCCTCTCCGCTGACAGCTGTTCTGCCACTCAAAACTCTTCTTTGCCTCACTTATCCTCTAGTTGTCCATGTAACCTCATTCGTCCTGGATGCAGGACAAGAACTCAAGACTTGCCAAACGGCTGGCATGAAAGGGCTGTAACACTTTCCTGGCTGGCTTGCCTACCTGTGGGCAGTGACATGCCTCCATTCACTGGACTATGGAAGTGAAGAGTCGTGCCCTTTCTAGGGTTCCAGACCTTGAGATTTCCTAAGCCAAAGATATAACACTATAGCTCTCCCGACCTCTATCAGAGTCAGGTGGCTTCTGCACATGATAGGAAGCAATGGCAGAAAGGAGCAGCCCACAGGTGGGGCTGCAGGGCTGAATGAACTGTAACACAAATGGGCTGAAACAGTCCCCCACATATTTGCTGCACTGTGGGCAGTGGGAAGGAGACAGCTGTAATACACCTCCCACCCCACCCCTCAGGGCTCTGTAGTTGCTGAAATCTCCAAGGTTTCAGGTGCCACTACATTCCTTTGTCCAGACACTGGTGCCTGCAGCAGAATCCCCCTGTGGTATGCTTGGTCCAGCTGCAACCAGCCACTGTGATGGTGCCTGGAGCTGTCTGCCCCAACACAGCAGCCAGTGCACCTGGCTGTGTGCTGTGGCCAGGCCCTGTGCTCTCTCACTCGTACACCTCTTGCCAATCTGTGTCTGGTTTGCCCTCAGAGAGCATGGGATCCAGGCTGGTAGCATGAGTCAAATGCAGCCTGCCAGGTTAAGTGTGCAGAACGAGCCCAGCCAATGTGAGCAAAACTCAAGCATAAGAGCCACCACTAGTCACGGAGGTATCTGGCTGGCAAAGCAGCATGCAAAGGATCCTGTGACACATAGGAGCCTTGTTAATTAAACCACGGAACATCTACACAACGGAGAAACACACAGCTATAAAAAAGAATGAGAAATACTACATGTGGTATGTCAAAGATATTTTGCTAAGAAAATAAGTGTAAAAATACATATAGATTATGCAGCACAGAACTTTTTGTTTAGTAAGGCAGATATAATGTATTTACTTGTTTTGAAGAAGCATAGGAAAGATAAATCAGAAGCAAACAGAAATGCTGAGCCATAAATGATGATAGAGAATGGGATAGGCATAATAGATACCTATAATTTTATTGTGATTTATTCTTTTAGGTAATCTTGACTTCACCATGATAAAATTACATAAAAATAATCACAAACATCTCTAAAATTGAATTCAACATTAAAAATATATATCGAATATATTGAATTCAACATTAAAAATATATATCGTTGTATTAAATTGCTAATATAACCACACTCACATTCACACACACACTCACTTCCTCAACAAATCATAATTCAAGTAAAATTTGAACCCAGCCAATATATCCTATATATGAAACTATCCTAAGGAAAAATAAAAGGCAACATATCTTGAATGTTAATGGTTTTTCTTTTGGATGTGCCATTGCTGTACTGATTTTGAAATTGTTTTGTGTGTGTGCTTTAGGATAGAGCAGATGAGTAAATATATTGATGTTTGGGGGAAGCAGGGTTTTTACTCTGAGAAAAGAAAATTACAGCAATGGAAGTGGGAAGACAGGGGGAGATGCTGTGATTTATTTATAGGAATTGGAAGTAGTATATGAATTCATCGTATTTTAGAAATACTTGTCATCTTTCTACTCTGAAAGGATTTAGAAGCCATACTACTTCAATAGCAAAGTCCTCATATTACCTCTATATTTGCTCTGTATAATTCTTGACTAAAAGAAATTAAGACATTTTGAATAATTTGAAAATTTTAGTTCAGAGACAGGAAAAACAAGATAAGTCTGGAATACCTTATTTTGCCAAAAAAACAGGGACAAGTTAGAAGACTAAAAAAGATCATCTGAACAGGATACAGGGCTCCCTTGAAATGATTGGCCTGGTTCCTGAATTTTAAAGTATTCAAACAACCAGAAAACAGAAAAAGTGAAAGGTAAATGATAACATATTGAATTTTTTAAATGCACACATTTTATTGAAATTTTAAAAGCGGGAAGAGGGAAGGCTCTTTATAGGAGAATGTTAGTTAGTAAACAAAAGAACAATAAACCTAGAAAATCATGGTTGTAAGTTCTGAAAATTATTACTCCTTGAATCACTTATGAATAATAAAAGAAAATAAAAATAAGGCATCATTACAATGGAGAGCTCTGGTGAATACTCATTTAATCAAGTAATCAAATTTAGCTTCACCAATAAGATAAAATGATAGTGGTCTTCTAATGTGATGCAACGGAAAGGTAATATCATTTACTTCATATAATAATATATTATACATTAGAAAAAATGTTTAGTTGGAATCTAATGATGAGCCAAGACTTACTCACATTCAGATTGTGACATTTTATAAAACACAAATGTACACACACACGTACACATACACATAGTAAGACACTGCAGTCTAATCTGTATTGAAGGGTATGAAGAAGAAGTGACAATTAAATGCCATGAGTTATTTAGGTGGATACTGGATGTGAAAAATAAAAAACAGCACATTGATATTTTAGAATAACTTAAATGAATTATAATATATGGAACAATTAAAAATATTTTAATAGGTTTGGGTGCATTGGCTCATGTCTATAATCCCAGAACTTTGGGAGTCCGAGGTGGGCAGATCACCTGAGGTCAGGAGTTTGAGACAAGCCTGGCTAACATGGTGAAACCCCATCTTTACTAAAAATACAAAAATTAACTGGACATGGTGGCGGGCGGAGGCTGAGGAAGGAGAATCTCTTGAACCCAGTGGTGGAAGTTGCAATGAGCCCAGATGGTGCTACTGCACTCCAGCCTGAGCGATAGAGTGAGACTCTGTCTCAAAAACTAACTAAATACATGTACTATGCCAGAAATTATGATGTAATAATAATATATATTACTCTAAAATATCTAATTCAAAGTACTTTTGAATCAAACAGATGATGATATATGTTTTTAAAAAATTTCAGAAGTTTGGTCTATTGGTTTCTATGCATATCTCCTTTTAGCATACATATGTCTATTGGAAAGGAAATAAAATTATTGAAGTTTTCATAACTGGTTACATTTGTTTCTAAATTGCTTATGAGTGCTTTTGAAATTTAATAACATAAGAACTAGATTTATATGTATTTTCATGAACTAGTCAAGATGTGGAAATTTTTACGCTAATTTCCTTTTAGGAAAAATGAAAATATGTGCTCTAAAGGGAAACAAATAAACAGAAATCAGAGAAGACAATTGCAATTCACTTTATTATACTGGAAAGTGAGAATATTGTCTACAAATGAAAGACCTTTTGTCCTCTTAAATAAGTATATTTTAATATAAAAAATGCAGTGTCTTCATCTTCAGTAATATTACACTCTATAATCGTTAGAAAAAACAAGGCAAATGATGATGTACCAGGTATTGGCAACAAAATTAAAATATGTATCAATGTTACTATATTAATAAAATGAAATGACATTTTTCAGAATTAATATAATATTATCCATTGCTGTCTATTGCAAAATATATGTTAGAAATAAAAAGCAAAAACTCAGGACCATAAATAGAAAAAGGAATTTAAAATGGGGTCTTGGCTATGTTGAAATACATACAAATAACACTAAATAAGATAGAAAAGCTATTATTTTCAAATATGTCATATTTTGTTTCTCAAAAACTTCTATTTAATGTGAGATAGTGCCAGGAGCAGCATAAATAAAAATTGCATCTAATATTAAAAATGCCAATTTATATGCAACTTACTATGTTATTGGTGAGTGAAGATTTTAAATCTACTGAAGCTCAAAATAAAATATAATTTTCACTTGGAATATTGGGAACAGATTTTCAAATATATTTATTATTAAATAAGAATATATGAAAGCATTTGCATGTGTATCCATGTAATTTTATGGCACCTCATTTTCAAGTGGCCTGAGCCATGCCAAGCACTAGGAATGTCTCTCTAAAAAATGTTTATTCCTTTTTGTCTATCTGGAGAGTTGCAACTCATTTATATGGCTCTAATATCTGCTTCTCTGATGTGTTTTTTAGTTCATTTAGGAAAAAAATGATTATACTCTCTCTTGAACTTTCATAATATTTGAACATATTCTTATTATATCATTTAATACTGTATTATAATCATTGTTCACTTCAGCTAGGTGACCAGAAAAGTAATCTATGCATTTTCAATAAATAATGACAATTTACTGAAAAGATGCACATGTGTTGTGAGGTAACATCTGGAAGTCATCATAGGCCAAGAATTCCCGCATCTGGACATATCATTAATGTGGATCCTCAATACAGTGAGCCAAACATACAGTCTTTGGGGGTTCTAGTCAACGTATTTCCTGGAGGTACAAATGCCTTGGATTAGCCAGGTTGAGGACAGTAATCCTGCATGCAATACTATTCTAAGCAGAACAAAGTGTGTATTGCATACCAGGAAAGCGTTATAATATAAAGTATCGCTTTGAGTTCAACATTGCTTTCTATACCTCCCATAGTAAGAGTTACTAAAAAGTTATGAGTCAAATATCCACAGCAGCTCTTAGGAGTCCCTCGTGAATTAACAGGGACATATGTGGATGGAGATTCTTGTCATCCAAACTTAATATTTGACTATAGCATAGAAGTGGAGTAGGTTTGTATGCACATGTGGTCTGTTTCTATGCACATCTGTTAAGCATTAAGCAGGGTTTCGACAAAAATCGGTGACATTATAATATTATATACTTTCTTCCCAATTACTCTATGAAAGTTTTAAAAAAGTAGAAACCACAGATTCTCCATTTTATATTTATTGCACCTAATAGTGACAGGCGTAACAATTTAGTGAGTGAATGAATATTTTTCAGGATCACTAACATTCTATTTAGGTGAGAATATTAAAAAGGAGTAAAGTGGCTCTAGAGATAGATGGCACAACTAATATTGTGATATATTTCACAAAAGAGAGATACATCTATATATGTTAATGTTTTCTTCTAAACCCTCCTCCTGTAAGATCTGGCTATCTAATAAATGTTTATGGCTAACAAGACACTAGAGATCATTTACATTAAAACCAGTACCTAAAATTATTCAATTTGATGATGCGAAGACCCATAATATTTTTAAATGTTTAAAGATAATGGGTTAAAAATTGTCAAATTGGATTTGTCACATAGGGATTTCTCTGCAATCCCTAAAGCTCAAGAAAGAGCGTATTCAGGCCATAGCTGGTTAAAATGAATGCATTAGAGAATAACTGCTAAAAGTAGGTGCACTATTGATAGGTATAAAATTTAATTGCTAAGGCTAAAAAATTAACAACATCAACCATTACAGAATTAAAAGTCAAGATTATATAGTAGGGACAAACCATAAATACACAAAGACGACATTAAAATAAGACATGATTAATTTATGCAGTATATTATTTAAGAGGAAAGAAAGTTATTCAATGGTGACATTTTCAATTATGAAAATGAAAGAAAGTTCTCTTAATAATTATGAAGGGACAACAGGCATAAACCAGTACCATACCAGAGACAGGTCAACCAGAACATATATTTACTCTAATAATGTACACGTAATTTCTTTATATTTTAGAGATGCATAAGTTTTACACATAAGTATCTCTGCATTTCAGATAAATCAGAGATAGGCTGTTTTTTTTTCTTAATTAGATGTTAGTTTTTATGTTAAATAATTTTAGTTTTTGTTGACAAAGAGATAAGGATCATTCTTTGTAGAATTAATTCTTTTATTTAAGGAAACATATTTCAGTAAATTATTAGTTGTACAAAAATCACCAAAAGTTTATCCCTCAATGTAAAATTTGATATATTGAAAAATTCCCATTTAAACTATAGTACTAGAGTTTTCATATTGCAAACTTTTATACTAAACTTATTTTTTGCAGAGATTGTTAGGCTGGTTTACTGCTTGTTAACCAGTCCTAAGACTTTTGATTAGTAATAGTTACTGATACATTTTAGGTACTATTCACTGGTCTCCAGAGACAAATGCATTAGGAATTCAGTAAAGATGACATATATGTATACATATTATCTCTATGCTACACTATATTTGCCAAATCCTCTCTTTGCCAAAAGAAAAAGTCTTTCTACAAAAATCTGTGCACATAGGCATGAATAAGCCCATCTACAACTAAAAAAAAAAAGAAAAAGAAAAAAAAAGACTGAAAATGTTCTGTGTTTAGTTTCTAAATGAACTGCTCTTCTAGAGACTGACCAAAAAATTTAGATTTAAAAAGCATCTTATTTTTCTTCTCAGCAACAAGATATACAACTGAAGCCATAGGAAGATGTTAAAATTACTGAGGGATAATGAGTCCTGGAGAACTTCAGAAAGAAAATTTGGACCTGGCACTGACATAAAAGTATCCTGTGAAAACTGCCCATTGCAGGTGTTTGAGGGCTGTTGCCCTTTATGGGTCAAAATGTTTACAACTCTTCATCAGATTCATCCTATATGAACACATCCTGTCTAAAGAAATAGAACACTCAGAAAGAACTCTTGGACCCTAGAAGAAATCATGAAGGATTGATCTTTTTGCTTTGTCTCATTAAAGAACACTTGAATAACTTACAGGGAGATTCTGTGCAGCAATATTGTGACTTCTTAACCTACATGAAACTTTAAGGTATTTCAGAGAAAGTGTAAACTTGTCAAGCCAATGGAGTGCTGGAGTGCTTCACAGAATGGCAGAGGAGTCGAGTGTCTGGTTACCTCAGGTTGGATGCCTCTGTCTGCGTCACCACCTGCGGGGGTCTGTCCTGCAGACCCTGACTCAAGAATGGATGAATAAAGTACACTGACACAGATATTATGCTTTGCCAGTTCAACTGACTGTATCTAGGCCCCTTACAGATTTCCTGGAGAGTGCTGTAAATAGTTGCCACTCCTGGGCCTCACCAGCCAGTAAGACTTGCATTTATTCAGTAAAGATTAATTGACAAAGGCTCTAAGTCAACACACTTGTAGAGAAAGATTAAGGACTGGGTTCCCAGACCAAAGCAAACACCATTAGAGGGTAATATCCCTGGTCGACTTCCCCCCAAGAGTCTCATCCTCCTTAAAGGTTGGTTTTAAGACTACATGAGTAAACAAGCTAGCTAGGTGAACAACTCACATTCCTTTGCATTTGAACCCTAATCTCTCTGATTCCTGCAAAGAGACTCTGGCTACCTTCAGCCAAGAACTATAGAAAAAACCCTTAGGCCTTCCAAAAAGGTTTGAGTCTATATTCTATAACTATCTCTAATATTTTTCCTTTAATATTTTTGCCACCACTCGGAGTGAATCCCCACAGTTGAGCACACAAATTTATAAATTATTAAGTTAATAATTTATAAACTTAATGCATAGAATAGAATGAGTACATACTATTAATATTTTAAGGTAGAAGAGAGTATCTTGGTAGAAATTTAAATAAATTTCGATGAGTGATGATTATAGGTTGTAAAATCAGTTTACAGTTAACTTTGGAGAAAACTTAATTTGAATTTAAATAATGGGTAATAAATGAAATTATAGTTTTGCAGGGCAGGGTTGGAATATTGCATAAATCATCATCCACTGAACAGATATTCTTTCCTCCTTTCTTAATAAGATTCATTTTGTTTTTTCTTTGTCATGGGTGGTGGCAGCAATGGACATTTGAAGTAGGTACAACCTAAATGTCTTTACACCAAGGGTTGCCTATAGGAACTAACTCTGAGTGTACTTCCTGGAATTCTCCTGATTAGGAGTTCTGGGAAATTTATTACATTTTACATAAAAGACACAAACACAACTAGTTTGTCTATTTTGCTTCTTTCTCTGTGTTTTTTTCCAAGAGTGAGATATTATCAATTCCAAAATTGAGAATAATAACCATCAATCAAGAATAGGGAGTGAGTAGTGGTAGGAATTTAAGAGCAGGATCTCTGTTGACTTTCTCAAGCAGTAACACAAGCCCAATGCTATTACCCTTAGGACATCTTGTTAAATGAGTAAAATGAAACTTGTTAAGAGTGTAGTGAAGTGCATAGTACCAGCTGTTTGAACCCATTCTTAACAAACAGGGCACAAGGTAGGATATTCTAAAAATGAAACAGCATGAAAAATCTATGATGGATGTTAGAATTACATAACATATATATTAACAGGGAAGTCTTTGAGTAAATGATATGTAAACAAAGAGTAAGCAAAATCATTTTATAACATTAAATTTTGAGATTACAACTGTGTCCTAAAATTCCATAGGTTTACATTTTATTCTGTAGGAACTGGAGCTCTGGAACGACATGATCAGAGCTGTGTTACAGGGAGATAATCTTGAGGGATTTTCAAGGATAACTTCTTGAAGAAACAGACTATTGAGATGACATTGAGATATCGAGAGCTGGCATTTGGGTACTGACCATGTGAAGGGACATGTGACACATGATGCACAAAACATATGGGCAATAAGTTGAATGGAGTGTGAGGTGCATAGGCTGGGGGAGGAACTAAAACTAAAGTGTTAAAAGCAACACTGGGAGTACTATCTTGTTATGAAGGGAAACAGAAGTCAAAAGGTAAAACAAACTTGGAAATCAAGGTTAGTTCATTAGTTAAGGTTTGAATGTTTAAGCAATGGAACATCAACTATGTTTTATAAAGTAGTAATAAATAGCAGTCTATTTGATTAATAAAAATAAATTACATGCAATTCAAAGTTGACAAGAATAGAAGGTAGATGTGGTCACTAGGTAACTGTTCATCATGGCTAAATATCCACTGTAGTGTTTCAGAATAATAGATGAAGCAGATAAAGCCCTTAAAATGTAGAGTCCAACTTTAGTAAGGATAAAATAAGTCAAATCTATTAGTGAGATCTTACTATTTCTTAATATCATAAGCCTAAAATATGTTTTGAGCTGTTCATGTTTAAGGTATGTATTATGCAAATTTTATTACTTTGATTCTTTCAAATGAAGCTTCTTCTAATAATTACTTCCAACATGAAGTTTAAATCATTTTCCAATAAAACAATTAAATCTGCCAAGATTGCATAGCACAGTGTTATTGGTCCAGCTCCAGCTGTTGAGAGTGTGATGAGACTCAAGTAATGATTTAACTCATGGAAAGAAGTATCAGTCCTTTATATTTGGCTCTCTATAGAAATGCAAACTGTTTTTTCATACTTTTAGAGCTTTCTGGGAAAGAGTTTACTTTAATTCACTAGTCTGTGAATAACCTGAAGACACTGAATATCCTGAAAGGGAGGTTTGAAATATAAATGTTAAAGGCTCAAACTCAAAGTAACTCTAGTTTATAAACTTTTAGCCAATATAAAACTAAAAAGTTTTTCTTTGTCCAATATATCTTGTTTTCTATCACTTGCTGGATGCTATTAAATGTTTAATAACTGTAAAAATGTCTATAATTAAATATAAATTCCTGTCCAATTATAAAAAATTTATTCAGTTCAAAAAATAAACGCAAAGAATACGTCAGAATCTTCATACTTTATGGCTTTTAATATTTCTTAACATTTCAACTTAATACTTTTTAGCTAATTTTCTTTCAATAGTAAAAAAAAGTTTTCACATTTTAACAAGCATTTGCATTAATTCCATTACTCTTCTATAGTCTTAATATTTTCTAAAATATAATTCATAAACAACATTAGTCAGACAATGTAGAAAAAAGAGGCTTATTTTTACAATTTTAATGTGATTATTTTTTGATACATAAAATAACTGAATATCTGTCCTATATTCAATGGCATTTTTCTACAATTACAGTTCCCTTTGCTTCATTGAGGCATTTAATGTCCATGCATATTTCTTTTTTCTTAATAAACTCATCTTTTTCCCATTATATTTCCAGGCCCTCAGTTTTTCTTCACATTTTCTCTATTGTTGCTTTAATGTCACCTTTGGAAACCTCTGGAGAGGGACTACCCAAGTTTTCTATGTGTGTATACAATGCTCATATTGTCTATTACTAAATATTTGAACATGTGAATATGTAACAAAGTACCTACATTTCCATTTCTTACTTCTCTAATGAGTATCAAACATATATGCAAATACCTTTTGTCTATCCAAATGTACCTAAAATCGTCATGGCTAAAACTGTTCTCTTTTTATTTTAACATTATATTTATTTGTCTAACAATTTAATCTCCAAAGTGCAGAATCATCTTTGTATTTTATTTTCCCCATTCTACATTCATAGTCTTGCACCAAAATCTAAAGAAAAAAAATTTCTTTCAACATTACTCATGTTTATTGCTTTCTTTCCAGTCTAACTCTGTTTTTAATCTCTTCATAACTGCATAATTATAGTAGTGTTCTAAACGTTTTATCTGAGTGTATTCTAATTTATCACAAATGACACTCATAGATCCATGTTCCCAAATATCACTTTTATTATAATTACTATCATCTCAGTGTTATCAGTTTTTAGTTATCATAAATTGTAAGGTCAAATTATTTTCCTTCATCTGGTACTTAAGACAACCCACAATCTTATTTCAAACTTTTAATTTCACTATTCACCTTATAACCATCTATTCCTAAATACGATTCTTCTAAAACTGCCTTTGTGCTGCTTATTTGTTTCCTGAACACATCTCAACTGCTTGATTATTTGTAAGTAGACTGCCATCTGAAAATTATCTGTGACAGTAAATGTTCTGACATTTAAAAAATATAATATCTATAGATTTACTTTGTCAAGATCTATATAACAAAGACATTAAACTGATTTTACTGATAATATTTTGGATATCTGGATTACAGTTCATTTCTCTGAATAAATCCCTAACACATTTAAAACATTGATTGTATTTACATTCCAAATATTTTAGAGTCCTCCTTTTGCATTCTGTTATTCTTCATTTGAGTCATAATTTGCATACACTCAGCAATAATCATATTCACATTTAAAGGAAGCCTTTTCTTTACCCACATGCATGGGAATGAGTGCAAAAATTCACCTTTCCTGTTTAAATCTCCTTCTTCTACAATGATAACCCTATTCCTGGTTTCATCATGAATAAAACTTATTAAGATACATGATCATGAATGTTCCTCACTTTCAGACATGACTCAATCCAAAACTCTCTTAATTACTGAATACTTCTTTAACCCAGCAAAAAATAGAAGTCCTGTAGGAAGCTTGTGGTGGGCAGAATAATGGCCCACTCGAAGATACCCTTCTTCAAATTTCTGGCAGCTATAAACTTATTACAGCAAAAGTGCCTGTACCAGTGTGATTAAATTAAGGATACAAACTGGAAAGATGACTTTGTATTACACAGTAGATGTCATATAATTACAAGGGTATTTATATGTTTTAGAAAGAGGCAAGCACATTAATGTCAAAGAAGAAGACAGGACAATGGATAGAGGTTAGAGTGATGTGATTTCTGGCTTTGAAAATGGAGAAGTGGGTCACAAGCCAAGATACTCATGTGACTTCTAAAAACTGGAAAAGGCAAGTAAATGGAGGCTTTCCTAGAGCCTGGAAAAAGAACACAGAAATTCCAATACCTTGATTTAAGCTTGATGAGACCTATTTGGAGTTTTAATTTGAAGAACTGTAAAGTAATACATTTGCACTGTTTTAAGCACAAAGTTTGTGGTACTTTATTACAGCAGTAACAGAAAACTAGTAAAAGGCTCCTCCCTACTCTTCTTTATCAAAATGCTCCCAGGTTTTTTTGTTTGTTTGTTTTTGGCAGTGTATCCTCTCTTACAGCAGCAAGATAAATAAACCTAGATTTGTCTGAGTACAGGTATGTTTCTAGTGAACTTTTCTTGGTTAGCTTCATGAAAAAAATGGGTTACAGTGAATTTCGACCAAAATTTCCATGGTCATATACCAAAACCATTGACGAGGGCTGATTGAACTTATTGGGAAAAAAATTCACTTACCCACATATAAGTGCATCCACATAGTCCAAATGATGTTATTCAAGGGTCAACTATATATCTATTAGAAGAAGCTAATGGTGAAATTGGTTACATGCACATTAAATCAACCCTTAATGTGACCTTAAGGCCTGAAGATTTCAAAAGGTCTTTTCAGAAATAAGTCATTGGAAAAGTTTGCTTTAAGTCATGTTTTTCAAAACTATAGACTTTTTTTTCTCCAATTTTGTCCTAGAGACTCTGAGAACTGTTTCATGAAACAGTTCCATTTTATGTTTTATGAAAAATTCCATTTGCTTAGAGACATGGACATGTCAGACTGCAATTGATGATGGGTGGCCTTAGATCAGATTCCAAAAACAAATTTGCAAATGCAGTTCTCACTGTTTGGTGGTGTTCTCAAGGTCAACTGAGTCTAAGTCTATATCTTTCCAATCTGACCTTTTGCTTTTTTTATGTTCTTACACTATCACTTGTCACATGAACATTTCTCCTTGCTTATTGGACACAGCTTTAAAATTTTAGCATCTTTATAACAGGAAGGTGGTAAATATTTTCAAAATGCAAAATAAGTGCATGCTATAAGAGAAAAAAATAAATTTTTCTTTATCAAATTAAAAAATTTATCTCCTTGAAATTTTTTTTTTTTTTGGACAAGTTCTCACTATTTGCCCAGGCTGGGGTTCAGTGGCACAATCAAGGCTCCCTGCAGCCTCTATCTCCCAGGCTCAAGTGAGCCTCCCACTTTAACATCCTAAGTAGATGGGACTATAGATTAACGCCACCATACACAGCTATAATTTTTTAAATGTATTTTATTTAGAGATGAGGTTTATCCATGTTTCCCAGGATGCAAAAAATCTTAAGAAACTGAAATGGCAAATAAAAAGCTGAAATAATACATTTATAATGTGTACACATGATAGAGGACTAGTTAATCAAATTATAACTAATTATTTGAATTCAGCAATGAAAAGGCCACAGCTTATTTATTTATTTATTTTTTTGCAGAACTTAAATCTTGAAAAAAATAAAATGAATTGCCAATGTGCACATGCAAGGATTCACAACCCAATTGTAAATTAAAACCACAATCACATACCACATATAGCCAGTAGAATAATGAAAATTTAAATGGCTGCCAAAATTGAAGGCTGGCAAGGTTTGGAGCCAGTAGAATCACCATGTATTTCTTGACATAATGTAAAAGCATACAAACATTTCTGGAAATAGTTTGATACTTTTTGATACACTTAACACTTCGGGAGATAGTTTCATACGTTTTGCTGCATATTTGACATAGTATCCCAGAATTTTCCTCTTAAGTACTTATCCAAGAGAGATTAAAACATAAATCTATACAGAGCCTTGTATATGCATATGCATCACAAATTTATTTATGCCCACATTTGGATTCAAGTCAAATGTCTATTATTAGATTATTAGATGAATCAATAAACAATTGTGACATATTGTTGAATGAAATACCATCCAATAACTGATAAAGGAGTAACTACTGATACATCCCTGATATTGTTTGGCCCTGTATCCCCTTCCAAACCTCAGGATTAATTGTAATCCTCAGTGTTGGAAAAGGGGCCTGGTGAGAGCTCACTGGATAATGAGGGCAGACTTTCCCTTGCTGTTCTCATGATAGTGAGTGAGCTCTCACAGGATCTGTTTGTTGAAAAGTGTGTAGCACTTCCCCTTTTGCTCAGTCTTTCCTGCTCCACCATGTGAAGATGTGCCTATTACCTCTTTGCCTTCCACCACAATTGTAAGTCTCCTGAGGCATTCCCAACCATGCTTTCAGTACAGCCTGTGAAACTGTGAGTCAATTAAACCTCTTTTCTTCATAAATTACCCAGTTTTAGGTAATTCTTTATAGCAATGTGATAACAGACTGATGCATTTCCCAAACAAGAATGTCTGTCTGAAACATTATTCTGGGTGAGAGATCAACTACAAAAGTTTATACTCTAGATTTCATTTATATGAAACTCGAGAAATGACAAATCTAAACCATAGGGATAGAAAGTTGTGAGTTTTTACTTGAAATATTGGTTATTTGATCAATTGCAAGAAGTACTGACACACACTTTCAAAAGTTGGGTTTTATTAATAAGAATAAAGGTGAGAATTTCTATGAGTGTATTCTTCCAACCCTATCTTTTTCATTTTGAGAGGTAAGAGCCCAAAGATCCTGTGTCTCTGCCTTTGCACTCACTTCTGTGAAGATATGGCCCAGACCACTACCCCATCCTGAAGGAGACTTGTAGTGAGTTTATCAGTGTATTGATTGGCATTTGAACAAAGGTTCTGTCTTGCTTTTAAATCTGGCATCTACTGCTTGATACACATGTGGAGGTGCAACCTTTCCTTATATGAAGTAGAAATAAATTCAGTTTGTGTAACATATTGAAAAAGAGAGAAATGGCTACTGGAAATCTCAGAATCTTCTCAGAGAAAGAATGTAGCTGGGTCAGGATCATATTAAATATTATTTTTCCTCTTTTCACATTATTACATTAATAATTTCATTTGGCAGTCTATTTTAAGTTTTTGTATAATACCTAGGTAAAATTTACATATTTATAATTATAAAAGTTTATTCTCAAACCAAGATAAGAAGAAAAAAGTCACTTGTGATACATTAATTCAGTTATAGAACAAAATAATTATATACTCTGTAATTTGTTGGTGTTATATTTTATAACACTGTTTTATTATATTTATTATACTTACACACTTTAGTTTCAAAAAATTTCTGTAAACTAAATTATTTATTGAAAGTTAAATGCATATAACTTGAGAGAGTGTATATTTTTCTTCAGATGCGTTGTATTATTGCATAGTTTTCTATATAAATAATTGTACTATTACATTAATAAAAAGAATACTTATATCAGTAGCAGAGTAAATATGTGAATCCAAAATCAGAATATTCTATATATATTTTACTATAGTGAATTTACTTATGCCTCATTTTTGAATCGGACAGGACTGATACTTTAAATAGATATCAGTAGCTAGCTACTGATAATAACTACTATTGATAGTTCTACCTCTGTATTTGCATATATAAAAATTTTTAAATGAAAATATAATGTTTTGTTTATGATTACAATAAATTAGTCCTTAGCCAAAATTAATGAATTTTTTTTTTGCTCTATTATTGTCCTGATGTTCACTAAGAAAAAATTTCTAAGTAGACATAAACAAGAAAGCCACTTTACACAGATAATCAGTAGCTACTACTGATAGCAACTACTATAGATAGTGTAACCTCTATACTTGTTCACAAGGACAAGGGAAGAAGCTCATCTCTGTCTGATGCAGACATGGTCCAGAAGAAGGAGCTTCTTAAGATGACACATTTCTTTTGTGGAGAAAGTAATCAATTTATTCTTGAACATGTATACAGAATGATTGTGCCTTTGCATTGTAGTGTTTCCTTTTCCTGTTTTTCTGTTAAAATGACAGTTCTGGCTATATATTTCAATTGGGAAAGATATGAGCAGTGTAAAAATAGTTCAGCTATAAATGTCACATGTTATGCTTATACTCAATTTTTCTCAATGAATACATTCATTTTATCAAATTTTATAAGCAAATCATTGTATTTATATGGTAATCCTGTTTTGCATAGAGGCTTTACAAAATGTGGACAAGATATTTTACACAGGTAATCAGAAAAATCTCTGCTCAGAAAAATATTTGCATATAATTAAGAAAAATAATCTATTTGGTAAATAGAATATATATTATCTATGACCTAACAAGTACTGATCAACTGGGTAAATGTGTGAAGAAATCAATAATATTTAAGTTAGTAAAAGTATTTTAAAACAAAAAAGTATGTGTTGCTATTTCCTCAAAATAATTTTTTTAAAGTTTACTACCTCTGTGTCATTAATAGTAGTATCTTGCTTAAGCAACATAAATATTCCATAAATATTTCATCACCTGTTATCGATGAATCATTGTGTAACAAATGAATAGTATCTGTACAGGAAGCCAATATTGGTACTATTCTTTTCAGGGTACAATAAGATTGATCCTTGTTGCATACTTCTATGCATTTTTGACAATCAATGAAGTATGATTTCCATGATTATGGTCAGGTAATCTTAAATGAGAAGCAAAAAGTAGTTATATGAAGAAATTAGAAAATTAACAATATATTTCTATATTAATCTATAAAGAATTACCTGAGACTCAGTAGTTTACAAACAAAAAAAGATTTAAAGGACTCACAGTTCCTCATTGTTGGGGAGGACTCGGGAAACTTACAATCATGGTGGAAAGTGAGGGGGAAGCAAGGCTAGCTTTACATGGCGGGAGAAAACATGGAGAGAGGGGGTAAGTGCCTTTTAAACAATCTAACTTTTAAGCCATCAGATTTCGTGAGAACTTACTATCACAAGAGCAGCAAAGGGGAAGTCTGTCCACATGATTCCATAACTTCTCACCAGGTTTCTCCCCCTGACACGTAGGAATTACAGTTTGAGATGAGATTTGGGTGGGGACACAGAGCCAAACCATGTCAATATCCATATGGATTTACATTCCACTACTCTTTCCTAAATACTTTCTTTATATATGTTGTCTATACTGCTTGAGACTGAAATTATCTCATGTTTTATTTCATTCCCTGAATGAAATACAAATTTTTCTTGTCCATCTATTTCTTAAGTATAAGTCTTAGATTATCTGTTGTTTAATTTCAGCTACGAATTTTTTTCTTTTATTTTATCATTACAGACTGTATTAAAGATTATTATGCTTTGCTGGCTGCACTAATTAATCTATCACAGTGGCAAATATAACCATAAACTAATTGTTACATATATTGATTCTGACTATCTAGGACTAACATGGTGTAAGAGAGACATTACGGTACTTGACGTGAAAGAAAGACCTAGGTTTGTATATTGTATACCTGTATTGTCACATTTTAGAACTATTACCTGGGCATGTTATTAAAGCTTCCTAAGCCCAGAGGGATTAACAGGTAGTAATGCTTAGCTCACTATGTTAATGTGAATATTACAACTGACAACATAAGTTTAAAAATGTAGCATAGTGTCAAATTACTGAACTTTTTATTCATTCATTAGCTGCATAAATTATTGTGGCTTATACTGGGGAGTGCTACTTATTTAAGCTCCTTGCCACACATAGACAATTTTGAAAGGCAAATAACAAAGCTACCTTTTCTCTGTAGCATAATATATTGAATGGAAGCTAAAAAAGTTGATCTCATAGAAGTAGAGAGTAGAATACTGGTTCGTAGAGGCTGGGAAGAGCAGAGGGGACTGGAGTATAGGGATAGGTTGGTTCACAGATACAAAATTATAGCTAGTTATGAGGAATAACTTCTACTGTTCTTTAGCACTGTAGGGTTATAGATATTTAAATAGCAAAAAGAGATTTTGAATGTTCCCAACACAAAGAAATGATAAATATTTGAAGAAATCTTTGGGGATATGGTAATTACCCAGATTTAATTATACATTGTATGCATTTATTGAAATATCACTTTTTACCCCATAAATATGCACAGTTTTATTTATTTATTTATTTATTTATTGAGATGGAGTCTTACTCTGCTGCCCTGGCTGGAGTGCAATGACATGGACTCAGCTCACTGCAACCTCCACCTCCCAGGTTCAAGCAATTCTCTTGCCTCAGCCTCCCTAGTAGCTGGGATTACAGGTGCATGCCACCACATCTGGCAAATTTTTATGTTTTCTGTAGAGATGGGGTTTCAGTTTCACTATGTTGCCCAGGCTGGTCTTGAACTCCTGACATCGTGATCTGCCCTCCCAAAGTGCTGGGATTACAGGGGTGAGCCACCAATTATGCACAATTTTAATGTGTCAATTAATAATTTTAAAAACTTAAAAGATATATATGCTTTGTTCTTAGAGTGGTAAATCTGCTTACTTTGTTCTCTGATACATTTAACATATTTCTCTTACATACAATAAATATATAATTCAGAAAAGTTATTTGTAGAATATTGCATAATATAGTTATTTAAGTTCCTAAATATTTTTTATAATTAATTATATATCATAGAGATGAGTGTTAAATTTACAGTCAGAAACATTGTTAGACTGCCTTTTAGAATTCAATTTGCTTATGAAGCTTTCTCATTTTCTATTTACTTATCTATAAAATAAAGATTGTATTGGTAGATTCCTCAAATATGACTGTTAAATTAGATTCTTATATTCATTAACTCATAGAACACAAAGATGCTTCCCTTTAATAATTTTTCATCAAAATTTTTTTAAATAAATGTCTCAATTATTCACATTTATAAAATTACCATAAAATTATAAAATAAAAATAACTTAAAATAATAAAATAATTTATTGACATATTATTAACATCTAATAATAATAAATTTCAGTAATATCTAAATTGTCATAAATTAAATATAATTTTGTGGATTTTTAGTTTCAAATTTAGCTTTCTCCACTTGTTCCTTTGTATTTTATTTCAAAATACAATCTTAGGGATTTTTTTTCTGAACAATATTTTATCATATATTTTATGGAAGGGATGTTGTTATTATTATGCAGAAAGTATAGTATTCTAAGTCAGAAGAGAGGTTGTTTTCATGTTATCAGACTTTCTTTTGGTGTATCTATATGTAATTTACCAGGTCTTAACAGCTGAGATCAGGAGTAAACAAATCTAAACCATGAATGTCAAAAAAAAAATGCAAAGTCAAATTGAAGTTAATAAGTATATTCTGACCAAAATAAATAATAATTACAACTCTTTAGCATTATACAAAAAAGTTTACAAAGTTTAGGAATTGCTTTTAGTCCCAATATTTTAAGTGGCAACTACAGTACCTTTACGAACCCAGTAGCAGATAGTTCATTTTCCAAGATTTCACTTTGAAAAAAAAATAAGGCATAGTTAAATTGTCAAAAGCAATTCAAAGGGAGCATAATATTTCACAAAAGGAATTCAGTTTATTCCTCCATTTTAGCACTTTGCCAAACTGAGGCAGATAGGTAGTCAAGGAAATAATCATGTCCTCAGGATGGCAACTACAGCCATTCACCATCAACACAAGAAGCCCCAATATTTGCATTGTAATCAAGCTCATTCAAGCCAAGCTACCTCCAGTGTGAAATTTCCCCTGTAGACAGCTTGCACATTTTGATTTTACCTATCTTTAAACTCACCCTTTGCTCATTATAATAGTAAAAAACACACCCCAGGAGGAGATTTTAAATGCGAATAAGACATGTGATGTATGAAGAAGCATGCACTCAGAGGACCACCCGGAACATGCTTACTGGTAGGTAGCACGTCTTCCTAGCTCCTTATGAATAATCATGTAAGATTCCCATGGAGGGAGTTTCCCCAGTAACAGTGAACACTGTCTCATCCTTACAAGCAGCTGATTCTGAATTGCCTCTCCGGGTGTACCGTCTGTTCTGTACCTAGCTTTCAGAATATTCTTTCTCCTTTGCAATATGCTGCTCCATGCTGCATCTTTTTTGCTGTGTGTCTTGTTTAAATTATTTTAAACCAAGAAGACAAGAACCAAGATTTCACAACAGTCATCAACAAAACTACTTCTTAACTTACCAGTTGTCCTAACATAGAGTTGTTGAGATGATACTCTCCATAACACAAGCTACCTTCCATAGTCCTCAGTGGACAAGACAGGCACCAATCCAATTTTGGTGATCTTTTGTTATACCAATTGAAATAGCCTCTCCTCCAGTAAAGAAGAATCTTTCTTCTTCAAAACCATGGCAAATGTGAAGAAAAGCAATATTTTTAAAATTTTCAATTAGAACACTTATCTAATTAGTGGACAGGCATAAAGAGAAATTTTCATCCCAAATAGGTATGTAAAAAGTATTATATGCATGAAATATTTCGAGACATTTTGGGAGAGGACATTCTTCTTAGATAATTACTGATGAGAAAAGGCCAACAAGTCGTATTGAAAACTTTGGTCCTCTCAAAACATTGTTATAACTCTTGCCTCCCCTAAATACCCTAACTTAAAACTTACAAATAGCATTAGGCAGGCACTGTTCACATTGAACCTGTAGCTACAAATTAATGCAACAACTTTGAGTGTATACAAAATCTTTACAATGTGAACAGAAAATAAAATTTCTCAAGCCTGTAATCCCAGCACTTTGGGAGGCATAGGTGGGTGGATCACGAGGTCAAGAAGTCAAGACCATCCTGGTCAACATGGTGAAACCCCATCTCTACTAAAAATACAAAAATTAACCAGGCATTTGGCACGCGTCCGTAGTCCCAGCAACTAGGGAGGCTGAGGTGGAAGAATTGCTTGAACCCAGCAGGCGGAGGTTGCAGTGAGCCGAGACTGCGCCACTGTGCTCCAGCCTGGTGACAGATCAAGACTCTGTCTCACAAAAAAAAATAATAATTAATGATTTCACCATCAATTTATTTTCTTATTTCACAGATGACTTTACTGCACCTGCTTTTCTCACCAATAACCTTACTTCAATAACCTGACTCCTGCTTGGATGATCAGTGAAGAAGCTGGACTCAGTATGAAGACATCTTTCAAATTTCCACACTAACAAATCTACTAACTTCCCAAGATTGGTTCCATATATGCTAACTTGCCTACTGTCCGTGGATCACCTTCCTTGCACCTTTCTCAGACCAATCTCTCTACTTGTACACATGAGGATAATATTGCTCATACCCATTCAAATGTCATACATACAATGTTTCCCTCTTTATTCTACATTATCATTTTTTTCACGTTTTACTTGATCATTCCCATCTAACAAATATAATGTAATGTATTCCATTAAAAAAAATTATTCCTTTTTCCATCATTTCTTTTCCAAGTACCACCCCAACATCCTGTTGTCTTTCACAGAAAAAAGTGTCTACAAGTTTTGCAGCAATTCACTGTCTCTCTGTCTTCTTTGGTGCCTATTGATCTCCCCAACACTCGATCTCCAACTTCACCGAAATTGCTTCTGTGTAGCTCAACAACAACCTTAACAAGCCTATACCCATAGTTATGGTTAAACTCAATATCATCAGCATCTTAGCACACTTGATCTAACATCATCTTCACTTTTCATCTAGGCAGTGCACTCACACTTTCTCCTTAACCTACTTCTCTGGTCCTTTTCATTCTTCTTTGCTGGAATCTATCCAATTTTCTGCCTATTAAATGTGAAATAGCCTAAGGCTCAGATTTCAGACATGTTCCATTTATTTATCAACAACCATTCTCTAGGTCGTCGGTTCTCAATCTGACTGCATGTTGGCATAACCTTGATAAATTGAAAAATACATGATTTTTATTTTATTGACTTCGAGAATAACCTGGACGTAAACATTATTAAACAATTCCCCCAATAGATTCTAATTTCGAGTCAAGATTTAGAACCACAGCTCTAAGTCAAATCGTACAAACTCTTCATTTTAAATGGCATTTATACTAGCTCCACATTAGAATCATATGGGCTATTGAAATATACCCAGGTTTACACTAATGCACAGATCACCTTTTATGAATTCTGAATAAATTGTTCTACCCTGAGATCCAGACACATATGTATATAAAAAAAAAAAAAAATAATATCACCCAGTAATTCTAGTAACAGTCAAGGTTGGAAACCATTAATAAATATAATGATTACTCCAAGTTTAAATCCATAAACTGATCTTTTCCTTGAATCCAGTCTTATATATAGGGCTTCCTTCTCAGTTTATGTATTTGGATATATCAATGGTATTTCAAACTTCCATTTTGAAAGCTTAATTATTTATTCCCACCCCAAGTATACCCCATTCCTTTATTGAGCATTTAGGTGCCATGTTCATTCTAGGCTCTAGAGATTCAGCAATTAAGAAAATAAAAATTCATATGTTCTTGGCTCTACATTTTAGTGGCAGATACAAACCATTAATAGACACACACACACACACACACACACACAAAGACACACACAAACACATATACTTTTTGGGCCAAATCTATGGACTTAAGGGTGTTTTCTTTTACTGACAACATTTTTTCAATATGTCAGAGAATCTAGTATTTTCTACATGCAAAATATCTATGCAGAGTCTGACAACTTCTCAGTATCTCCAATTGTTATGATCCTGATTGGGATGCTATCTACTAAATTTTAGTAATAGCCAATTAACTGGTATTTTATTTTGACTTTTGTGTCACTGATACAATCCCTATTCTCCATACACAATGAGAGTGATCTCTGTAAAACATGAATCTGATCATGTCACTTTCTAGCTCAAATGCCGCTGAGGCTATCCTTTCTCAAATTAAAATCCCAAGTCTTACATTAATCTTGAAAACCATATGCAATCTTCTTCTCCATAATGATCCCCACCCATGCCTTTATCTCCTATTACTTTCTCTCTCTTTCTCTTTTATTACAATTAATCTGGCTTTACTTTTCTGAAAACACAGCAGTAATGTTCTGATCTTTGCATATACGGTTTCACCTTCTGCACAAATTTATGACCCTAGTTCATTCAGGTGTAAAATAATACCTTGTTACAAAAATATTTTCTTATAATATGCATAAGATTATATTTCTTACCCTTGAAGCCCTTTTCTTTTTTCCTCAACTTATATTTTAAGTTCTGGGGTACATGTGCAGGATGTGCAGCTTTGTTATATCAGTAAAGGCATGCCACAATGGTTTGATGCACAGATCAACTCATACCTAGGTATTAAGCCCAGCATACATTAGCTATTCTTTCTGATGCTCTCCCTCCTGCTGCCCCCACTGACAGGGTCTAGTGTGTGTTGTTCCACCTCTCTCTTCTGCAATCCATATCCATGTGTTCTTATTGTTCAGCTCCCACTTATAAGTGAAAACATGAAGTCTTTGGTTTTCTGTTCCTGTGTTAGTTTGCTGAGAATAATGGCTTCCAGCTCTATCCATGTCCCTGCAAATAACATGATCTTATTATTTTTTATGGCTGCATAATACTCCATGGTGTATATGTAACACATTTTTTAAAATCTAGTCTATCATTGATAGGCATTTGGGTTGATTCTATGTCTCTGCCATTGTAGATAGTGCTGCAATGAACGTACATGTGCTTGTGTCTTTACAATACAAGGATTTATAATCCTTTGGGTATATATGCAGTAATGGGATTGCAGGATCATATGGTATTTCTGCTTCTAGAACTTTGAGGAATTGCCACACTCTCTTCCACAATGGTTGAACTAATTTAAATTCCCACCAACAGTGTGGAAATGTTCCTGCTTCTCCACAACCTCAACAGCATCAGTTGTTTCTTGACTTTTTAATAATTGCCATTCCGACTGGTGTAAGATGGAATGTCATTGTGGTTTTGATTTGAATTTCTCTAATGATCAATGATGTTTAGCTTTTGTCATACCTTTGTTGGTCACATGAATGTCTTTTCATGTTCTTTGCCCACTTTTTGATGGAGTTGTTTTTTTTTCTCTTGTAATTTTTTAAAGTTCCTTGTAGACTTCAGATATTAGACCTTTGTGAGATGGATAGATTGCAAAAATATTCTATTCTGTAGGCTGCCTGTTCACTCTGATGATAGTTTCTTTTTCTGTGCAGGAGCATTTTAGTTTAATTAAATCCCATTTGTGAATTTTTCGCTTTTGTTGCAATTGCTTTTGTCATTTTCATTATGAAATTTTTGCCTCTGCCTGTGTCTTTAATGGTATTGCAGAGATTTTCTTCTAGGGTTTCTCAAGTTTTGGGTTTTACATTTAAGTGTTTGATCCATCTTGAGTTAATTTTGTATAAGGTGTAATGAAGGGGTCCAGTTTCAGTTTTTCTGCATATGGCTAGCCAGTTTTCCCAGCACCATTTATTAAATAGGGCATATTTCCCCATTGACAGTTTTTATCAGAGTTGTCAGAGATCAGATGGTTGTAGGTGTGCAATCTTTTTTCTGAGTTTTCTCTTCTGTTCCATGGGTCTATGTGTCTGTTTTTATACCAGCATCATACTGTTTTCTTTACTGTAGCCTTGTATTAAATAGTACAGTTTGAAGTTGGGTAGTGTGATGCCTTCAGTTATTTTTCATTAGGATTGTCTTGGGTATATGGGCTCCTTTAGGATTCTGTATAAATTTAAAAAAATTTATTTTCTAATTCAGTGAAGAATGTCAATGGTAGTTTAACGGGAATAACATTGAATCTATGCTTTGGGCAATATGGTCATTTTCATGATATTGATTCTTCCTATCCATGAATACGGAATGTTTTTCCATTTGTTTGTGTCCTTTCTGATTGCCTTGAGCAGTGGTTTGTAGCTCTCCTTGAAGAGGTCCTTCACTTCCCTTGTTAGCTGCATTTCTAGGTATTTTATTCTCTTTGCGACAATTGTGAGTGGGAATTCTTTCATGATTTGGCTCTCTGCTTGTCTGTTGTTCCTGTATAGGGATGCTTGTGATTTTTGCATATTGATTTTATATCCTGAGACTGTGCTGAAGTTGCTTATCAGCTTAAGAAGCTTTTGGGCTGAGATGTTGGGGTTTTCTAGATATAGAATCATGTCATCTGGAAACAGCGATGACTTGGCTTCCTCTTTTCCTATTTTAATACCCTTTATTTCTTTATTTTGCTTGATTGCCATGGCCAGAACTTACAGTACTACCTTGAATAGGAGTGGTGAGAGAGGGCATCCTTGTCTTTTGCCAGTTTTCAAGGGTAATGTTGAAACTCTTTCTGTAGCTTTTTCCTTTATAGTACTATTTATAGATTTATATTATTACTTATGTTTGTTTAATGTGTTTTTTCCTTATGTATATATGTGTATATATATATATATTTATATAGTACATTATGTAAATAAATAGAGATATACATTTGTATATATACATACACACAAAATACAATGAGAACAAGAATTTTCTCTTCACTACTCTATTCCCAGTGATATGAACAGTTATAAGTACATGTTGGCTGGGTGTGGTGGCTCATGCCTGTAGTCTCAGCACTTTGGGAAGCGGAGACAGGAGGATTGCTTCAACTGAGGAGTTCCAGATCTGCCTGGGCAAGACCCATGTCTAGAAAGTAATTTTAAAAATTAAAAATTAGCTGGGTATAGTGGCCTGCACCTGTAATCCTAACTACCAAGGAAGCTGAGGCAGGAGGATCCTCTGAGCCCAGGAGGTCAAGGCTACCATGATCACACCATTGCACTACAACCTGGGTGACATAATGAGATCCGGTCTCAGAAGCAAACAAACAAAATGTACATGTTATCCAAGCAATAAGTATTTGCTGGATACAAATTATCTAATATTGTATTTAATATTAGCTAATCTAATCTATTAAATTTAGCTTATCTGGCTAATATTAATGTCTTAGATTATCTAATGTTAACCTCATCTATTTTAAAGAGACACAAAAAAAATTTGAAAGTAACAAAATATTGAATAAGGTTGCTCTGGTTTGTAACACGTGAATGACAATATTTTCTTTACTGTATTTTTTCTACAAATAGTTGCTCTTCTATACATACATATGTGTATATACATATTATGAAAATTTCCACTTTTAGGTATATATATTAATTTTGTTGAAATAAATTATACTTTCTGAAAGGTGACAGTTGAAATACATAATTGTCATACCTTTTATTTATAAATCTTTACTTTGTAATGTGCTTAAAGTTTATACATGTGTATACAAACATTTATTTTATTTATATATATAAAATTTGTATTATATATATATACTATTTATATACTATTTATTTATATACTATTTATATACTATTTTATATATATATATATATATATATATATATATATATATATATATACTATTTACACTTTAACATTTTAAATGGGATTTATTTTGCCCTATCCTTGGTAACACACAATTAATTCAGTTTGTACATTTTGGGATTTTTGCCAATGTTGAGAACAATTAGGCTACTTAAACTAAGTGATAATTTTCTAATTAATTCAATTAAATACTCATTTAAGTGTATTTGGCTTGAGGGAGGATAACACTAAAACTCTGTAGCTGGACTTGTAACCTGGCTGTGTGCCTAGAAACACTGAACTGTGATATTAAGTAGTCACGAGTAACTGGGAACAAATAGTAAGAAAAGTTCAGCCATTGTGTCTCAGAGAAAAGAGCTTACATGCTGAGTGTAAAAGAGTTATAAATTTGTCTTTAACTCACACTTGTTTAAAAGTGTAATAGATCTGTGAATACCCAGACATAAGAATCAACATTTGGAGCATTTCTTGTAGAATGGAATGTGTTGTAGATCAGGTTTCCAGGGAGTCAAACTTGAAGCAGATTTGCAGGTAGGGTATCTATTGAGGCGAGCTCTTAGGGTTGACAACTGTGAGTAAGGGAAGGCAGCATGATTGGGCAAGGTAGCTCTGGACCAGGCATGACCCACCAGAGTTGCCCAGAACTGAAGCTGTGAGTCTAGATATTCATATCTCTTTGCCAACCAGGTATTGGTAGAGACTATTTTAGCCTAGAGCATTTTCTGGAAATTGACTCATCTGGCCACTAACAACTCCCAGATTTCCAGCATATGGGGAAATTTTTACTTCAGTTTTGAAAGGTATATATGAATGAGAATCCAGGAGGTATGCAAAATAACATTAAAGAACTTGTAAACAAATATAAAATATAATAAAATTAGAGCAAATACAGAAATTGACATTTAACCACAAAGTAAAAAATGGTAAATCAATCTATAAAATTATTCTTACATTTATGTGTCATTAGGCTAACACAAAACATTTCACAGTATGAAACTATGTTATTACATCTAGATACAGATTAATAAATTTGACCTTATCAAGTGTTAGTGAGAATATGAACTGTATTATACATTGATGCTATACAACACATTTGCTGTGAAGTACTTCTCTCCGGGGGAGAATAATACATTCCTTTCTTTTTAAAATAGGTGTGGTCAAGTTATTTTCTTTGGTCTAAATGTATGAGGGATATTTGAAATGGGGCTGTTCTGTCTGCTAGATTCCCAAATGATATAAAGTAGAGCCACAGCCACACTATAAAGACTTATCAATAATGTGAATGGGAATAAACTCTTTTTTTTTTCCCCTAAACTACTGGGATTTTGGCAACATTTGTTATTCGTGTATCAAATTCTCAGATTAGTGACTCAAAAGAAAATGGTGTCTATGCCCTTGTATAGGTCACTCACAGATTACTTAGGGCTTGAGTATTTAGCTTACCTTGTCCAGTGGAACATCAGCAAACATGATGCAAAGATGCTTCATCAAGCTGTAATTCTTGGAACTCTGCCATGTGGGAAGGAACCTGGTGTATCTTCCTAAAGGATGTGATTCCTTGTGGAAAAAGAACACTTAGTGAAAGAAGTAAGCCATATAATCCATTCTAGACATTCAAGCTGAGGTACAAGATAAAAGGAAAGCCATCAATACCATGTATTTTATTACAATAGCAAATGACCATCTAGAGGTCAATATGGAAACATATTGCAATCATTATGTACTTTCGATACTATTTTTTTTTCAGTTAAATAGGCTTTGTAAACATCTATTTTTTGCATTTACTTTATATGTATTTTATTATTGATGTTATTCATTTGAATTCATTTTATTTATTGTTTATTTTCATGGCTTGTAAATTTGTGTCCATTTTGCAGTATCTTTTTCTAATTTGATTTATCTTTTAGTCACTTGTTTGAAAAAAAGTGTTTACAATTATTTCTCTTCCTGTATCTGGGCACTTGCAATGTGATTTTTTAACTGCTCTTAGCAAGAGACTGCATGTATATATCTGCTTCTGAAATCTGAAACCATACCTTGTTTTGTCACTTTGACAAGTGACATTATGTAAGTTCCATGTTTAAGCATTGGGGCTTTGTGTTACTTCAGTCATTCTCTTGGAAACCTGCCTTTCACTTTAGGGACATCTCAGGTTAATTGATGGCCGTTGTGAAACATATGATCCAGTTATCTCCCACTTACACCAATCCATAGCCCTTACGAAGTACCAAGGCAGAGCCATCTAGTTGACCACTGACTGACTATAGATGCATGAGTGAGGTGAACTAAAATAAGGAGAAAAAACCATATGCTCCCAGTCCAAAGTTCTGACAAAGAGAATCATAAACCAAATATGCAACTGTTGTTTTAAGTCACTAAGTTTGCCTATGGTTTGTTACATAGTAAAGCTAGGTGACAATAGTCCTGAAGACATTATTCTGTAGGTTTACATTAAAATGTTAGAGTGGACTTTTTCACTTGTTTTAATTTAATATACTGAAAACAAAATTTTATAGGAAGAATTACATAGAGATCTGTCTTCCTTTCCACATTCTCTGCAACCCACCATTAAATAATCAGATGTACCCTACTGTGGTAAAATATTTGTCATATAACAAGCTGTATAAGCCTTATTGTATTCTTCAGTCTGTTTTTGAGATCTCTCTAATTTTTCATTAATTAATTGGTCTATCATGCATCCCTCCGATAGTTGTAATTATTATGATCATGAAAATATTTGAAATCTGGTAAAGCACATTCCTAATTCTGTCTTTATTATTCTTCAGGAGTATCTTAACTACTATTATTAGTCTTCAAGTTTATCAATTTCCTGAAAAAATTGATATTAATTTCTTTTTATTATATTAAATCAATACATTAATATAGGGAGAATTGTTATCTTCATGATATTTAGGGAGAATTAAAATTTTTAAAAATGATGTCTTCACATTGATAAACATGACATAGTTCTCAAAATCTTTGTTTCTTAACAATAATAAATAAACTTTCATACAGGTTCTACATCACTATATTTATTATTGAGGAATTTATTTCTCATTGCTTTTAAAAGATTGTTTTCTCATAAATGTTACTTACAAAGTTTATATAAAAATATAATCACTTTTATTTTTCACTTTTATATAGTGAAGTTATTGTCTTTCATGAAATATAAGAATTTTGTTGAGTATTTTAAAAATTTTCCTATTTACTCAATCATAACACTTGAAAATAATTAGACATTTGCTTTAATTACTACAATGTTTATAACTTACAAAATTGTCTTTCTGAACTAACACTAACTGTACATTTAATAATGGGAATATTCACCTTATTTACAATAGAAAAAAATTTTTTCAAATATTATATTTGCTTTAATTATTTATATATTTTTGCCAGATTAAAGGGGTTTCTTTCCATTCCCGGTTGTGAAAGTTTTCATTTTTTGTCATAAGTATATATTAATTATGAGTAATTAAAATGTTATTGAGGTGATCATATAAATTTTCTTAAATAACTGAAATCGATTTTTTAAGGGTAACAATTTAACATTATCTGGAATAATCTGAAACACATCATGATACAGTATATTTTTCATGCAATAGGGGTCTCATTTTGATGGTTTATTTAGAATTTAAATTTGTACTTGTGTGTTAAGGTGGCTAGTAATTTCATTTTTCATGTTTCTTCATAAAAATATTTTGGTATGAAAGTTATCTGAAATAAAAAGTAAATCAAAAAAAGCAAAGCAGGCTTTTAAAATAGGAATAATGACACGAATGAACTGAACTACATGAGTAAACAAATTACTTTTCAGAAAAATTTAAAATAAACTTTTTTTAGAGACAAGGTCTTGCTCAGTTACTCAGGCTGACGTACATAACATACACTTTACAGTGGATTTGAAAAAGTTTTAAGATTTGTGATATATGCAAAATACTTGCAAATGCATCTTCACTAAATTTTGGTATAATAATTTTAATAATCACATTGTTATTAAAACTATGATAGTTGAGAGAAGATACAATATAGTTGGATAACTTACGTGGAGATTTTGGATCTTAAAATTCGAATTGCACATGTTAGTATAAACTTCTAAATGCTTGCGCTCTTCCTAATATACACAGTTTCTCAGTCTTTCCATTATTCTAGAATATTAAACAATGTCTCTAGTCTACCTCCTAGACTACAGCCTCTAAATATCACTGCAAAACAAAAAAAAAGCAAGGACTTTTTTTTTCGACTTATAGTTTAGATGCAGGGGGAACATGCACAGGTTTTTTGCATGCGTGTGTCACATGATGCTGAGGTCTGCAGTACAGATCCTGTCACCCAGATAGTGAGCATAGTATCTAATAAGTAGTTTTTCAGCTTTTACCCTCTTCCCTTCCTCCTTCCCCCATCTGATAGTCTGTAGTACCTATTGTTCAATGTTTAGCCCCACTTATAAGTGAGAACGTGCTGTATTTGCTTTTCTGTTCCTCCATCAATTCACTTGGGATAATGACCTCCAGCTACACCCATGCTCCTGCAATGGACATGATTTCATTCTTTTTGACGGCTGTGTAGTAATCCATGGTGTATATGTACCACATTTTCTTCATCCAATTCACCATCGATGGGCTCATGAGTTGATTCCATGTCTCCCAAGACATAAATCAATCCATATATGTCTGGGAACATGCCTCTCTGTATTTCCTACAGGCATTTTCTGTGCTATAAAGCAACAATAAACTATTAAAATAAAAAAATTTTCATGTCCAAAAATCTCAGGAGACCTCCCAAAACTCTGATTCTGAACCAAGTAGAGTATAGCATGAGAAAGACTACGACTGATTTTTATTAATTCCAAAATTCATAATGATATTAATAACCAATTGTTCTGAAAATTGGTAATGTAAAAATAGAAACAAGCATTTATCTCATCTACTTTATTGTCTTTAGCATAACAGGATAAAGAGGGGAAATTCTTTAGAAAATAGTTTTATCTAATAATTTCAGAAAGAAAGGGAAATTGGAATAGTAACATAGTGAAACAATCAATCTAAACAATAATCTAAATGATGTTAAATGATTAGTTGAAATTTTGGTAATGAATTTTTATAGTAGAGTGATTAGACTGATAGCACTCTACTCATTGGTCAATATTTACATTAATAAATATAGAGCAACCAGACATTCTGTGTGTAATAATTTAGCACAACAGAAATTACACAGAAGCATTATTATTTTTGTTACACTAAAGTTGAATGTAACTCTAATCAAACTTCTGGTTGTAATTATTGCTCTACAGGAAATAGGATGAATTGAGAAACAAAGTAAACGACATCAGAAAAACAGCTTGCCACACACCAAACATGTGTCAATATATTAGACAAATTACTTGGTCTTTTCACCTAGTTAATGCCAAAAAATAAAAACATCTCTAAAAATATTTTTTTTCTGTAACTCTTTATAACACATTAGGCAAGTTCCTGTGAAAGTTTTCACTGCTTCAACCACCTTATCTACCGAATCCTGATCTGCCTGTTAAATCCAGATGTGCTTTTAGCAACCACACTCGTCAGTAAAGAGATAGGTGGTGAACTAACTTACTTTAAAATCAGGGGGAAAAAAAAGCTAATTTTTGTTGATGGAATTTCTAAACTTCTGTAATATTCTCGGTTAAAGGTCACTTAATGCAATCTTGTATTCATAAATCTTTAAGATAGAATTGATATATGACAAACTGGATGGCAGAGTAAAATCATCAAAAAAAGATGATGTATACTAGGAGAAGATAGAGAAAAACAAAATACAAATTGTTCTTTATTTGCTGATCTGTCTCTAAATGGATATTGATTGATAAACATCAAATTCTATATTTTAGCTTAACTTTAGGATACATAAAATTATATTTCCAAAGAAAGCTTTTTAAAGGACAAGCATAATGTAATTAGTATATATGTAAATTCTGTAGTATTATAGTTGTATATTCATAAATAAAGTGAGTGAAGGGAGATAGTGACTTGACCAAGATCAAAAATGTATTGCTACATGGTTTAAGTATGTTTAAATTGTAAAATATGATCACCACATTTTAAATGTTTCGGGAAGCATGCCATGTGGATTCATGAGAAGAATGTTCTTTCCATGTAGGATAATAATTGTTGACCTCTGAGTTGTGCTACAAATACATGAATAATACTGAAAGGGCAAAAATTGAACTTATGTAGTGGAGATGCTGAGTCACTACTAAAGTGATATATGAAACTATTAATGGACCTCAGCAAGACTATCTCTTTTATTTTGTGCCAATAATCCAAAAGATGAAATGTAACTCACTGTGAAGGACAAAAATAAATGTGTCAGACATGATATGTTAGTCCTGAAAATGAGGAGAAAGTAAAATTTTTTTGAATATCATATTAATAAAAATGATAAATTCTTCTCTTCCCTTCCCCACCATAGCTTGTATGGTAATTTTAATGCATACAAATTCAGAGATTTTGGATAGTGTCAGTCATTTTTCTTCACATAGTGAATTCATTGTAACGGAGTTATTCAGGTTTGAGACACTAATGATTCACCAAATTATATTTTGCTTGTAAAATGGTATTTGCATCTCTGAAAGAAGTGATGACTAGCTAAAATCTGGTTTATCATGGCTACTACATACAACAAAATGACAAATAAGTATTAACTCATTTTGCAACCTTGGGTAAGACATTGCCCAAGAGGTAATATTTTATACTTTTATAGTTTCCAGTGTAAAGGAAAGATGTAAAGATCTATAGAATTGATTAGAAGTCATAGCCAGTGTTCCATAAAAGTATATAGGTCATATATGAATAGCAGTGTCAAAGAAAGCATTCTAAGCAGGCTAATGACCTGAAAATGTCTTCTTTCTTTACATGAAAAATCACTTAATCTGCCTATCCCAAGTTAAATGACAATTTGAACTTACAGGCAAATGATGTCTTGAGTTCTAGGGAAAGAAGAGCTGGTATTGTGTTTTCTCTGCAAATTTTGGGAGCAGATGCTTCGTCAATGTATTAGAGCATTTTACCTCCTGTTTATTCCCAATTGAAATGCTTAAGAATAGTTCACAACAGTATTAAGTAGTCTGACTAACCCCTATAATTAGTTGAATAGTTGAGCTGAATTTCTCTGGAATTATCAGAGAATATATGGAAAACAGAGAGGTAGGAGGATGCCTTTACACACGTCAGCAGGAGGATACAGTCTACCTTTTTGTTATGGCTTATATAGGGAGGGCTTGGATTTCTATCACTGCATGACTGTACAACTTTAACTAAAATTAAACCCCTATCTGTAGCCAAGGAATAACAACAACAACAACAACAACAAAAACTTGTAAAAGGAACCAACAAATGAAATGAAAGATAGTAATACCTGCTTGCATAAAAATTAATAACAAATGTATAATAATGGAAAACATATTTGTAATGTAAACAATAAGCTTTTTGAAAAAGACACAATTATCAAAAACAATGATCAATTGATATAAATAGGAAATTCACCAAAAGGTAATCCAAATTGTTAAATTGACTAGTATTCAGATAAATAAAAATGTAGGTAATAATGAACTGTTTTTTTATATGTATCAGCTTACATTTTCTATGTAAAAACTTAAAAAGACATAGAGGTGCCATTACTTTTGTGGATTGGAAAATGACACTCATATTGCTTGTAAAAATCTGAATTGGATTTTAAGGCTAGAAATTGAGCAGCACAAATTAAATGTATTAAGATAATTTCCTTTTGAAACTCATAATCTTGTGTTGGGATATGTACTCCATAAAAATATAATACCATTGTATAATAATATATGTATCAAATGTTTTATGGCAAGCATAATTTTTAGTAGATAAAAAGTTAAAAAACATAAATCACTATCATTTGTAGGATAACTGAATAAATTATGTTATTCCCCACTATGATGTATTATGCAGGCATTAAACACAATTAATTGCATTTATGCCACTTGAAACAGAGGGATTTTCATAAAGTATTGTTCACTAAAAATAGCAGAAAAGTAATTCCACTTTAAATTATGAAGTGGTAATATTTTTCTATGTAGTTAAAACAGTTAAACTTGCAGAGTCTTCATGCTGAATTGTGTATGTGAATTATTTGGTGGAATATGGGTCAGATGAACAGCAAAAAGTAAAGTCAAAAGAAAAAAGATTTTAAAAATCAGTATTTTTAGTATTTTCATTTATGTAAAATATGTATACTTAAAAAGTAATTTACACCACAGATGGCTTTGAAAACATTTATTTTTAAATAATTGCTGATAGTCATTTGAATAGGTGAGTGTAGAGCATTTAGCCTTTTGAAATTTCCAGTACATTTGATGAACAAGCCAAAAAATTACTTTTGATAGCCATCGGGTCAGAGAAAGTGGAAAGTGAAACCTCAACTTGACTATTTGTTTGGAACTGAAACGCATTCTCATAGTATGTACAGATATAACCATAATGCTTTAAGGATTCTTAGTATCATTTATGTGAATGCTGGCTAATTATAGAGCTATGGACTATTGAGAACCAAGTTATTATGAGGCCAGGATTCCAACCTGAGGCAGAACAAAAATAAAGATGTAAGAGAGTCACAGGAAGGACAAAGAAAGGAGAGAAATGGAAATGTATCTTTAGATCAAATCTGGAAACTCACCTTATCTATTTTAATAAATATTGCCTTTGACCACTTGTTTGTTTCTTCTTTCTTTTGTGCCAAAGTGTTCTTCATTTAAACGTTTAATAACAAATAATAATTGTGTACATTTATGGACTACAATATGATCTTTTGATATATGCGTACATCGAGAAATGATTAAATCAAACTACATATCTATCACTTGATCACCTTATCATTTATGGGTTTTGAGAACGTTTTAAATCTACTATTTTAGCAATTTTGAAATATAAGTTATTATTAAAAATGGTCACTGCTATGCAATAGATTACTAAACCTTACTCCTCTTAATGGAAACCTTGTATTCCTTCACCACCATCTCCCCTTTCCCCTATCCACTCTCCAACCCACTCTTCTTCTAGGAGCTTGTGCTCTTTTCTGTTGTAGTTGTTTTTCTTTTTTCTTCTAAAAACAAACAAAAATAAAAAATAAAAAAATGGGATACATGTGCAGATTGTGCAGGTTTATTACCTAGGTATACGTATACCATAGTGGTTTACTGCAACTACTGACTCATCCTCTAAGTTTTCTTCCATCACCCCAACCTCCTATAGGCCCTGGTGTTTGTGGTTCCCCTTTCTGTGTCTGTGTGTTCTCATTGTTCAACTCCCACTTATGAGTGAGAACAAATGGTGTTCGGTTTTCTATTCCTGTGTTAGTTTGCTGAGGCTGATGTCTTCCAGCTTCAACCATGTCCCTGCAAAGGACATAATCTCATTTCTTTTTATGGCTGCATAGCATTCCATGGTGTTTTTGTATCACATATTCTTCATCCAATCTATCATTGATGGGTTGGTTCCATGTCTTTGCTTTTGTAAGTAGAGCTGCAATAACATACATGTTCACATGTCTTTATAGTAGAATGATTTGTATTTCTTTGGGTATATACCCAGTAATGGGATTGCTGGTTCAAATGGTATTTCTGGTTCTAGATCCTTGAGATACTCCCATACTGTATTCCATGATGTATGAACTTACATTCCCACCAACAGTGTAAAAGTATTTCCATTTCTCTATAGCCTTGCCAGCGTCTATAGTTTCCTGACTTTCTAATAATTGTCACTCTGACTGGCGTGAGATGGTATCTCATTGTGATTTTGAGTTGCATTTCCCTGATAATCAGTGATGTTGAGCTTTTGTCATACATTTGCTGGCTGCATAAATTTTTTTCTTTTAAGAAGTGTCTGCTTATATTCTTTGCCCCCTTTTGCATGTGACTGTACTTTTTTCTTATAAATTGTTTAAATTCCTTGGAAATTCTGGATGCTGTACCTTTGTAAGATCGGTAGTTTGCAAAAATTTTATTTCATTCTGTAGGTTGTCTGTTCACTCTGATGATAGTATCTTTCTCCGTGCAGAAGCATTTTAGTTTAATTAGATTCCATTTGTCAATTTTGGCTTATCTATCATGATCAAGTCAGCATCACCCCAGGATGCAAGGCTGGTTCAACAAACACAAATCAATACATGTAATCTGTCACATAAACAGAACCAAAAACAGAAACCACGTAATCATCTCAACAGATGCAGAAAAGGCCTTCAATAAAATTTGACATCCCTTCCTGTTAAAAACTCTCAACAAACTCAGTATTGATGAAACATATCTCAAAATAATAAGAGCTGTTTATGACAAACCCACAGCTGATATCATATCAAATGGGCAATAGCTGGAAGCATTCCCTTTGAAAACCTTTACAAAACAAGGATACCCTCACTCACCACATTCATTCAACATAGTATTGGAAGTTCTGGCCAAGGCAATCAGGCAAGAAAAGAAATAAAGAGTATTCAAATAAGAAGAGAAGAAGTCAAGTTGTCTCTGTTTGCTGATGACATGATTTTATATTTAGAAAATCCCATCATCTCATCCCAAAGTCTCCTTAAACTGATAAGCAACTTCAGCAAAGTCTCAGGATACAAAATCAATGTGTGAAAATCAAAAGTATTTCTTTACACCAACAATAGATGAGCAGAGAGCCAAATCATGGGTGAACTCCCATTTGCAATAGCTACAAAGAGAATAAAACACCTAGGAATACAGCTAAGAAAGGATGTGAAGGACCTCTTCAAGGAGAACTAGAAACCACTACTCAAGGAAATAAGATTAAGAGAGAATACAAACAAATGGAAAAACGTTCTGTCCTCATGGATAGGAAGAATCAATATTGTGAACATGGCCATACTGCCCAGAGTAACTTACAGATTCAATACCATTTCCATCAAATTGACATTGCTATTCTTCATAGAATTAGAAACAAACTATTTTCAATTTCATATGGAATCAAAGAAAATGCCATATAGCCAGGACAATCCTAAGCAAAAAGAACAAAGCTGGAGGCATCGTGCAACCTGACTTCAAACTATACCACAAGGCTAGAGTAACCAAAAGAGAATGGTGCTGGTTTCAAAACAGACATATAGACCAATAGAGCAGAGCAGAGACTTCAGAAATAACACCACACGTCTACAACCATCTGATCTTTGACAAACCTGACAAAAACAAGCAATGGGAATAGGATCTCCTATTCAGTAAACGATGCTGGGAAAACTGGCGAACCATATGCAGAAAACTGAGACTGGACCCCTTCCTTACATCTTATACAAAAATTAACTCAAGATGTATTAAAGTATTAAATGTAAAACCCAAAACCATAACAATTCTAGAAGAAAACCTAGTCAATACCATTCAGGACATAGGCATGGACAAAGACTTCATGATAAAAACAGCAAAAGCAATTGCAACAGGAGCTTGCATTCCTAACAAACTAAACTGCTTTACAAAAATTAATTAACTAATTAATTAAAAAGCTGAACTGAAACCCAAACTCAATTGCAGTTGGCTTGTGATATGATAAAATGAGCTTATTTTGGAGAAAGACCTCATATTTTGTATTAATTGGGAAAACAGAGAGGAGAGACAGTGACAGAGAAGGAGGAGGAAGAGCAGAATTAAAAAAAAAGTTAAAAGAAATTATTTTATTGTGGTATGTAGGGCCATAATTCTGGAGAATCAGAAAATCTAAGGCCAGAGTTCTGAAAAATCAGAAGTAAAACCATGCCTTTATCTCCCAATAACAGACTGATTTGAAACCTCTTTCTTTGTTAAACTAACAACTGAGACCAGAGTCTGAATTATACGTTTTTTTAGTCAAAAAAGAACATGGTATAACATTAGGGTTAGAAACTAAGACACTTACCACTAAGTTTAACCAAATGCAGTGGAACATATATCATGAGATACGTCTCATGTTTTTTTCTGGATTTGAGGAGGTTTTAATTATATATGTGAATGAGTTTGAGGTGGCTAAGAGTTAGAATTCTAGTTAGTTTGGAAAGTATAAGAGAAAGCTAAGCACACTTGGGAGTACTTCAAAAGAAATACAAAAATTGAAATGTTCTTTTAACATCATTTTATATAAGATTTAGACTAATCATAAATGCTAATATATATTGACATTTATGTGCAAGGCATTATTATGACATTTGTTTGCATTAATTCACTTCATCTTCATTTTTTTATGTAGTAGGTATTATAATAATCCATATTTCAATGAAAAGAAAATTGAGGTCCAGTTAAATGACTTATCAAAGTCATATATGCAATAATTATGGAGCTGGAATTCAAACCCAGACAAGCTGGCTCAAAAGGCTGTGTTCTTCATCACTTTACTGATTTCCATCTGCTATGATGGCACGAAATTGGACTGAAAGATTAATTATATTTAGAGAAGCAAGAGAATAATGCAGAAATACAGCATAAGGACAGAGAAAGACCTACTACTCTTTCTGACCTGCTTGGCTTATGGAAAGAAGAGACAGGGTAAGTTGTGAGAAGATATCACATCAGCCCGTTCTGTCTTCCTCACTTCAGATTCCAAAAAGAAGCGCAGAAAGCCCAACAACATAAGGATGGAAGAGGGAGGAAGCTAAAAGTGTACAGCTCTAAGTATCTTGTGGCTATACCAGGCTTTTTGTACATGTCCTCAAGGGAACAACCAACTTGAGGAAGCAATAATCATGCCAGAATGTGAGGGGTGACTGACGGATAAATTAGACTGAGTCAGTAATTCTCATTTGCTAAAGGACTGTGTAAATTAAGAAGAGGATTCAGAAATCTCTGATGCCCTGGTGACAATGTATTAAAGTCCTATCAGAGTCAAGGTCCAGTAAACGTCTTGAGTCACAATGCACAATGAATTTGTCACTTGTAGGGAATTCAAGATAAAGACAATGGTCAAGGCCAGGGATTCCAATGGCAGGGTTACTACAACACCCTAAAAGACAAGATTGGATGAGTCACAATTCAGAAATCACCAGTCCAAAGGGAAGAGCATAGCAGTCATTTTTTTTTTTTTTTTTTTTTTTTGTTAACCAAAGGCTTGAATGGTTTAGAAGGTACTGCAAGGATTTATGGTCTTTGTCTCCCTCCACTGCCAGATGTCACACAAACCTGACTTCTCCTTTAAAAAAAATACCATCATGGAGAAGAACAAAAGACTGAGCATAAGAAACAGTGCTTTTACATAAAGAGAGGAATCCACAAAAAAGAAACCATTGAAACTGGGAGGCACTAAAATCCTGTATATTGAAAGTGTGCCTGATTTGTATTTGTTTCTCTTTGCTAAATAGCCAGATGCTGGCTTATTAATAATCAGCATAGCTATGAGAATAAAAAAACTGATATTTATTTTGTATACCAGAGTGTACTGTGAATAACAGTTGTAGCATGGCTGCATGTATTTTAGCAATTATAAAATTTAGGAAATACCATTCTGGACATTGGCAATAGGCTAACAGTCAAAAAATGTATGGCTTAAGATCTCACAACAATTGCAACAAACACAAAAATTGACAAGTGAAACCCAGTTAAACTAAAGAGCTTCTATGCAAAAAAATAAAAAAATAAAAAATAAACTATCAAAAGCATAGACACACCACACAGAATGAAAGAAAATATTAGCAAACTATGCATAACAGAGATCTGATATCGAGAATCTGTAAGAAACTTACACAAAACAAAAAAGTCAATAACCAAAAAAACCTCATTAAAAAGTAGGCAAAGTACAGACACTTCTCAAAAGAAGACATACAAGTCGCCAACGAACAATTTACAAAGGCCACCTGTAATCCCAGTACTTTGGGAGGCCAACGAGGGTGGATCATGAGGTCAGGAGTTCAAGACCAGCCTGGCCAAGAAGGTGAACCCCGTCTCTACTAAAAATACAAAAATTAGCAGGTCATGGTGGTGGGTGCGTGTTATCCCAGTTGCATGGGAGCCTGAGGCAGGCAATTGCTTGAACCCAAGAGGCGGAGGTTGTAGTGAGCAGAGATGATGCCACTGCACTCCAGCCTCTCGGTGACAGAGCAAGACTCCATGTCAAAAAAAAAAAAAAAAAAGCTCAACATCATGTTTATTAAAAGAATGCAAATCAAAATCACCACGATCTTTAGTGTAAGCACAGAGCAAGCTTTCTATAAAAAGCAGTGCGTAAGTAAGATGATTCATAATGTCAGGTGAGGTTTCATAATCCCATAGAGAAACATTCAGAAGCCAGGAAATACTTGAACTCATCACGGGTTATATTCCAAGAGAAGAACTCCATATCTCACAATTCTGCGTAAAGAACAAACATTAAGTGCAACAAATCAGAAGGGACTTACATATTTGGCACAGGTTGCCTGGAGACATTGTAGGCAATTGAGAGTGTAGGTAGCACCACCCTAGTAGAGAAAGAAGACTGACCTGTCACTCTGAAGAAGAGAGAATAAATTTGTGGAACTTCTCTCCTTCACAAGTATCAGTCTAATATTTACCTTCCTCAACACTATGATCACCTGTTATTTCTTACCTTAGATATAGACAGGAAAAGTTACCTGCATTGCAACAATGATTAGAAATTGAAACAGTAAATTACTTTCAGATAATGGAAAAGGTTATTATATCAGTTGTTCTAATTAAGACAAAACAAAAATCTGTCTCAAATTACACTGTAGTTGAGTATCAACAATCCATTGTCCCTGAAACTTATCCTGAGGAACTAACTTGATTTCTGCATTACTATCATGGGCTTTGAAATCAGACAGAACCAGGAACAGATCTCTTCCCTTATCCTTAATGATAGTTTAGATGTCATTTTGATCACCTACAAATTGAGGGAAATAGCTGTATTAGTCTGTTCTCACACTGCTGATAAAGACATGGGAGAGTGGGCAATTTATAAAAGAAAGAGGGTTTAATGGACTTACAGTTCCACATGGCTGGGAAGGCCTCACAATCCTGTTGGAAACTAAAGAGGAGCAAGTCACATCTTACATGAATGGAAGCAAGCAAAGAGATAGCTTCTCCAGGAAAACTTCCATTTTTGAATCCATCAGATCTTGTGAGACTCACTATCATGAGAACAGGACAGGAGCAACTTGCTCCCATAATTCAGTCACCTCCCAAAGGGTTCCTCCCATGACATGTGGGAATTGTAGGAGTTACAATTCAAAATGACGTTTGGGTGGGGACACAGCCAAACCATATCATTCTGCCCCTGACCCCTCCCAAATCTTATGTCCTCACATTTCAAACTAATCATACCTTCCTAACAGTCCCATAAAGTCTTAACTCATTCAGCAATAACTCAAAAGTCCACAATCCAATGTCTCATCTGAGACAAGGCAAGTCCCTTCTGCCTATGAGCCTATAAAATCTAAAGTTATGTTACTTCCTAGATACAATGAGGGTAGAAGCATTGGATAAATAAAGTTATTCCAAATGAGAGAAATTGGCCAAAACAGAGGGGCTACAGGCCCCATACAAATCTGAAACCCAGACTGGCAGTCAAATCTCAAAGCTCCAGAATGATCTCCTTTGACTCCATGTCTCACATCCAGGTCATGCAGATGCAAGAGGAGGGTTCACATGGTATTGGCAGCACCACACCTGTGGTTTTGCAGGGTACAGCCTCCCTCCCAACTGCATTCATGGGCTGGCATGGAGTGTCTGTTGCATTTCCAGGCACATGGTGCAAGCTATCACTGAATCTACCTTTCTGGGGACTAAAGGACAGTGGCCCTCTTCACACAGTGGCCCTCTTTCTTTTCACTGATATATGGATTATTATAATAATCCATTATAATAATGGTGTCCCAGTAGAGACTCTGTGTGGGGATTCCAACACTACATTTCCCTTCTGCACGGCCCTAGCAGAGGTTCTCCATGAGAGCCCCGATCCTGAAGCAAACTGTCTGAAGATGCAGGCATTTCAATACATCCTATGAAATCTAGGTAGAAGTCCCCAAACCTTAATTCTTGACTTCTGTTTACTTGCAGGCCCAATACTAGTTGGAAGCTGCCAAGGACATGGCTAGAGAGCGTGCAAATCCTTGGCCCCTTTTAGTCATGGCTGGAGCAGCTGGAACAGGTGACACCAAGTTCCTTGCTCTACACAGCATGAGCACCCTGGGTCCAGCCCTTGAAATCATTTTCTCTTCCTAGGCCTCTGGCCCTGTGATGGGAGGGGCTGCCGTGAAGAACTCTGACATGCCCTGGAGACATATACCCCATTGTCTTGGGGATTAACATTCAGCTCCTCATTACTTATGCAAATTTCTGCAGCCAGCTTGAATTTCTTCTCAGAAAATAGGATTTTCTTTTCTATTACATTGTCAAGTTGCAAATTTTCCAGACTTTTATGCTCTTCTTTCCTTATAAAACTAAATGCCTTTTACAGCACCCAAGTGACATCTTGAATGCTTTGAATGCTTTGCTGCTTAGAAATTTCTTTCATCAGATATCCTAAATCATCTCTTTCAAGTTCAAAGTTCCACAAATCTCTAAGGGCAGGGGCAAAATGCTGCCAGTCCCTTTGTTGAAACAAGTCACCTTTGCTCCTGTCCCCAACAAGTTTCTCTTTTCCATCTGAGACCACCTCAGCCTGGACCTTACTCTCCATATCACTATCAGCATGTTTGTCAAAGCCATTTAATAAGTGTCTGGGAAGTTCCACACTTTTTCACATTTTTCTGTCTTCCTCTGAGCCCTCTAAACTGTTCCAAACTCTGCCTGTTACCCAGTTCCAAAGTCACTTCCACATTTTTGGGTCTCTTTTCAGCAATGCCAAACTCTACTGGTACCAATTTACTGTATTAGTCCATTTGCATGCTGCTGATAAAGATACACCTGAGACTGGGCAATTCCCAAAAGAAAGAGGTTTAGTGGACTTACACATGGCTGAGGAAGCCTCATAATCTTACTGGAAAACAAGGAAGAGCAACTCACATCTTACATGGATGGAAACAAGCAAAGAGAAGGTTTGTGCAGGGAAACTCCCATTTTTTAAATCATCACATCTCGTGAGACTCATTTGCTATCATGAGAACAGTGCAGGAAAGACCCACCCCTTAATTCAATCACCTCCCATCAAGTTCCTCCCATGAGATATGGGAATTGTGGGAGTCACTATTCAGGATGAGATTTGGGTGGAGACACAGACAAACAATATTGATAGTGAACTTCAGTATGGTGTTGTAAAATACAGGACACAGGAACAAGAAATATTTTGCAATTGAAAATATTACTGATCCATAAATATATGTTGCCTATATATTTAAATACTTATCCTCATCTATATTTTAAAAGTTGAAGTAATTTTGTTTTTACCTGTGGCTTTTAAGAAACTGTGAATTCAAAATCTAACATTGCCTCAGATTTGATGTCTCCGATTTGATGAGGAATTTACTTGAGGTCAACCATAGGTGAAAACAAATTTGTGCACTATGTGTCTGAAGCACTATATTAAAAGTTTTCATTTTTTTCATATGATTTATTGTTTGGTAAGTACATACTACTTCCTCCCTGGCTCACCTAACTGGAGAGGGAAAAAGAACTGATTTTATCACTATAAAAAATAATTTCAGAATGTTTTCCTTATTGATACATTTAGATATTCAATTAGTTACTAACTACTTATTACCTACTCTGTGCTAAGAGCAGTTCTATGTTCTATGAGTATAAAAGGGAGAAGATAGAATGAACCCTTCTTCAATGTACCTCAAATATGAAGAGCAAAATAATGCATTAAAGCAAATTAAATAATTACAATAACAAAGATTACAGTATGCTATGGAAACACTAAAAGGTGACTTTTAATCTCCTTGAGAAAACCCACACATTCAAGATGTGACTTGAAGTTTGAACAAAAATTGATGACTTACATGGAGAATGGCAAAGGGAAGAGTATTCCTGGCATTGGGAAAGAACCCAGGGTCTAGGAAGATCACTAATATTCACTGGTGTTTCAGGGACTTAAAAATATCTTGGCATTGCTAAAATAGAAATGAAGAGGAGGTGGAATTGCTAAAGCTGGAGCTGAAGAAGTAGGTAGGGTTTTTCTTTTAAAAGAAAAGTTTTTTTAGGAATTTGAATTTATAGTAGAGACAATATGAAAGTTTTATATAGAATTATGACATGAACATAGTTGCAGTCTAAAAAGTAACCTTTTCAACTTAGAGAAAAAGTTTAAAAAAATGAAAGGGATATAGAAATGTATTGTCATAGACCAAATAAGACATACTCATGTATTATGCTAGAATGAAAGGTGTGGCAGTACAGAGGGTTGGAAGTTTTAGGAGACATGCAAGGGGTGGTATTTGTAATATCAGTTATATGTAGAGTTTAAGCAAGAGATGAGTATTCTCACCTTTGAATTATAGAAGAAGTGGAAAATTACCAAAGATCTGTAGGTACAATGACAAGAAAAAAAATTGACCAAATTACAAGAATGTTTTAGCCACTATAGTTATTGAATTTGTTTATGCAATATTAAATAGTTGAAACAATGAGAAATAAGACTTTACCTCCCATGAAACGAACTTAAGAGAAACCAAGCCAATAAGAAATAAGCCTCTGCTTCTGATGTAACATTCTCCAGAATAACTGAGCCAATGTGAAAAAATCTATATGCCTGATTGCAAAATGAAGTACAAGATACAGCCTTAATAATTCTGCTTGTTAGAATGACTTTTGAGACCTAATTGGACTAAAAAGACTTTTGAGACCTAGTTGTTAATTTTTTTATTTGAATAAACATTTAAAGATAGAGATATAGTGGTAGTCAAGCCCAGTTCTATGTTAGTCATCGACATTGCCAACCACAAGGAATAGTCCTCCAATATAGTAAAAATAACAATAATAATACTTCAACAATAAGAATATATGATTTCATTAAAATATTTTAAAATCTGTTTATTTTATTAAAAGATTAAATTATAATAATACAATATTTTATTAAAATTAACCTGATTAATATTAATCTAATATTAATATTTTGTTAAAAGATTAAAAATAGGTGTTAAAGGAATATTAGGCAATACAACTGCATCCATATTTCTCTACTGCACCGAAATAAGAGTTGTGTTTTTGAGTGTTGGTCTATTGTTGAATATAAATCAGTCCTTATGCATCAGTTGAGGCCATTGAAATAAGCTCATTTTCCATTGCCAACTTTCTTTTTATCTAACTTCTCTTTTTTTTTTTTCTTTTTCTAGGGAGCTTTTATTTATTTTTTTAATTTTTTAATTTTTTAATTTTTTTTATTGAGTTTTAAGTTTTGGGGTACATGTGAAGAACATGCAAGATTGTTGCATAGGTACACACGTGGCAGTGTGATTTGCTGCCTTCCTCCCCATTACCTATATCTGGCATTTCTCCCCTGACTTCTCTCCTAAAAAAAAAACATGGGGAGAAATGCCAGATATAGGTGATGGGGAGGAAGGCAGCAAATCACACTGCCATGTGTGTACCTATGCAACAATCTTCCATGTTCTTCACATGTACCCCCAAACCTAAAATGCAATAAAAATAAATAAATAAATAAATAAAATTAAATTAAAATAAAACAAACAAACAAAAAACAAACAAACAAACAAACTGAAAGAACTCTCCTGTGATCCTATAAAACCTTTTAATGCTCCATTCTCTGAGAAACTTTTACATCAACATTTAAATAGACTTGTCTATTCTTTTTGTTAAGTTTTTTCCAGTTTTTCTCTTGTGAATTCATTTGAATCCATATGTTATCCACATCTCCTCACAAAATCTGATGCTACATTGTCTTACTCTGGTCAACAATGGCATCATTTTTGCTAGAGCCCAATGGACAATTCATGAACTTCATTAACCTGGCCTATCCACAGTATTCTATTAGGTCAAAAGAGTTTTAGTATGGCACCTGGTTTCTTTATTTTAGCACTGCCATATTACTCCTTTGTTGTTCTTCTCTGCATCAGCACCCTCCTCATCAATATTCTTGGTTAGATCAGTGTATCTTTTGGACTTCTCTATATTATATTGTCATAGCATTTATCACAAAATATATTTCCTCTCTCTATATTTTTCTCTGGTTAAATAAAGCATGAAAATATGAATGCATTCATTGAGCAATGAGCAAACTAAGTGGTAAATTAGAATCACCTAGAGCATTTTGTGTTTTACATAAGATACGTAATTTATTTGCCAAAATAAACTTGTAAGGCAAGTGTTACTTTTAGTCTTAAAGGTCTGTTACTATAACTTGGAACTTGTTTTGGACAGAGATGAACACCTGAATTTTACTTTTGCCCAGTTTCATCATTTCTATGTTCTCTGGTAAAATATATCTGCAAATATCAGTGAAAATAGTATATAATATATTATTTTATTGATGAATGTCATTATACTGATAATACAGGATTAAGTTAAACTAGCGCTTGTTCCAGAACCCAGAGACGACTCTGTGGGGATTCTCACAATGTATAACATAGTTGAAAGACCAACGAAAGCCAATGAAATATGTGAACAAAAAAGCAAAATGAGTTGGCCTTCACCTTCCCTCAGAGGGAAATAGTTGGAAAGAAAAATCTCTCATTCTTGTGTTTAGTGATCCAATTCACACATAACCATGGTACAGTTTGGTTATTGTCTTAGAATCTGATCAAAGGCAGATTATTAGTTTTTTCCTCTCAGAGAAGAGGACGAAGCCCTCACCTTGTAGTGACAACTCTTCTTCACTCTCCTTCTTTTTTTTTCTTTGAAGGTTAAGTGACTTACCTCCTTTAATCAGTAGTTCATTAATTGAACCCAAGTCCAGCTGATTCTGGACCCTAGCTAGACCTTCACTGTCTAAATCATTACAAGAGGATAATGGCACATACAATAAATATGGAAACATCTGGAAATAGAGGGCATTTACCATAGGGACTTTGTAAAATGAATGAACAAGAGGATTTGCTCATAAATCCAAGCAGCATGCACAGGTAGAGAAGATGAAACATAGTAAGTGTTCTTAGATGTGAGAGAAATATCGAGAGTAGGTGCTGCTCAGGAGAATAGAAACAGAACTTTTGACAGGAGTTACCAGACATGTCAAATAATAGATGACAAGCAAGAGCAATATTTTTAATTGTTCAGTGACATTATAGTACTGGAGTTTTTGTTTGGTTTGGTTATTTGATTTTTGTTAACATTACAAATATGGAATAAATGTTTGGATATAATGAGTACTAGTTATTTCTACATCCTCTAAAATCCAAGCTATCAGTATTGTTCTGTCTACAATAATGTCAATATCTGATGTTACTAGACTCACCAGAACTATTTAGCATATTCATATTAGTATCTTCTGAGTACTTTAATATAGTTCATATAAAAAGTTTCAGACTATATTAGAATGGAAAATTTTTCTGTGAACTACTCTTACACTCCGTTCCACAAAGACCTGCTTTACTATTTTGTTCTCTTTGAAATTCCAAAATCAAACTATTTGTTTGCTAATTGCATTGCAATCTGAACTATGACAGCATAGCATTATCACCTCTCCCACTGATTCTCTCCTATTTGTTCTGGCTAAAATTATCACCCTGTTATTCTGAAGCAAATCTTACCCTTTCCATGTACTTTACTTGTTTTAACATTCCTCAAATTGCAGGCATTTCCCTGATATATTCGTTTGTCAAAATCTATTCTCTGTACAAAAGAAGAAACAATGGCAACAAACATAGATGTATTTACTGCTTAACATAAGAAAACAATTATCCCAAAATGGAATGTCAGGAGATGGTATAGAAGTGCAGTGATCACCAATTATGGTGGACAATATTATAAAATCTTCCATGAGAGCTGTAGTTTATGTTACCTCCTTACTATAATATTCTATAAATTTCTATTTATGTTATCTATATTAAAAAGTTAACTTTCAGAAACTCTTCACTAACAAAGAAGAGAAACAACCAAATAAAGTGCTATGATTTGCAGTCAATTTTAAAAATGCTTACTGCTAATAAGATAATCATAATTTTAACAAATAGGCCAAATATTTAGAATTCTAAAATACTTAATCTCTATCATTGTCAGTTATAGAACAATACATATTAATGTTTCCAGAAGTAAAAATTAGCTAACATCATCATAAATAGCTCCTACTTATGTTTTTGTCACCAAACAAATAATGTTGTTTATTTTAAACAACATCTGGAAGGTATTCTTGCATAGTGAAATGGCTGTGAATATTAAGAGAGAACTGCCTCCAATTCTACCTGTGCTATTTTGGGCAAGGTATATAAACTCTTTGGGCTCCAGGGCTTATGATTGTGATGTAAGAGTAGAATGTATAATTTGTAATGTTGGTAGAAAGCTTAATCTAGATAATGTATATAAAGTTGGGCCTTCAAGACATTTGATTAATCTTGACGTAGAATGAATGATTGAAAAACTAGGAAGACAATTCCTCTAACAGGCAAAGAAGACAGTAGAGGATTTGAAAATTTCATGTAACTAAGGAAAATCAAAAGTTTAAGACTGCCAAGGTTGCCAGAACTTAATGGAAAAAAATCCCAGAGATAATAGAGAGACACAAGGAAATAAAACCAACAAATTATTAATTCTTAAGTTATACAGGTAAAAAAGTGGAAAAAAAAAAGCCGAAAGTGAATGGAAATTAGAGTGAGGTTTTCCATGATGTCATGTTACTGAGGGATTTAATACCGTCAAAGAAAGAGTGGCAGTAATAAACATGCTCTACTGGAGAGTTGCCCTGCTGAAGGAGGGATGAGGAAGAGAAAGGTATAGCGAGCCTTACGAAAACTAAAACTAGTATCAGGTCAGTTTGAGAATTTCTTGGATTAAGGTAAATTAATAGACTATAACTAAGAGCATAATGGGTGTTTTTCTGAAGAAAAATAAAAACACCAAAAAAAAATGAAAATATATTACTTTGAAAGGAGCTAAATAAAACTTGGAGAGGACTTTTCAAAATAAATTATGAAAGTCAGATAAAAATAAAATTATATTCTTTAAGTCTTTTCAAAGACTTAAAGTTTAAAGACAAACTTTTGTCTTTAGACAAAACTAGAGGTCTATACTCACCAAGAATATCTTTCCAATCTGGAATAAATAAACTTTCATTAAAATTCAACAAAGAAACAAGTCATTATTTGTAATTATATATGTTCTGAAGATAACTTTGTTTTCCCTCTCTCTCTCTTCTCTCTCTTTATATATGTATACACACACACACACATACACACATAGAGACAAAAAGAGAGAGAGAAACATTCTCTCTCTTATGAAAATATGGTCAGAATTTTAGGAAACTGAATCTAGTCTTATCTAAAAGACAATACATCACAGTAAAGTGTGACATGTCCCCATAACAATTCAACTGAATTCTATAGATTTTATTGAACATGACTGGCACATTAAAATAACTACTTTTGGAGCAAGAAACAATGTTTTTATCTAGATATGCTTATATAAATAACATTCATCACATATCAATTATTCAGTAAAAGTATTTATATATCTTTATTTTTATAGTCGATAAATTTAAATTATAGGTATAGTAACCATCAGACACTGTGTTCAATGCAGAATGTCCATATTCAACAAGATTCACTTCTTCTCCTGAAGTAGCTTATGATGCAATGAAAACATAGCTGTGGGATAGTAATAGTGGTAAGAAAAAAACAAGGAAGAAACAATAAAACTATTTTCATGGAAGGGAATAGGTACTTCCTAAACAGTACTGGTGAGATACGAGGTTAGAGTAAGATGATAAGGCAATGTGAAGTTTTATATTGTGCTGTGCAGTGTCTCGTAATGTTATGGTATGACATGATGTGTTGTGACATGATGTGATGTGAAGTTATGTTAAGAAATAGACACCACATACTGATGGCAGTACTTGAATTTGTGGGCCTAAGGGGGGAAAAAAATATTTTTGGTTAAAGGGTTACCTAGCTATAATATGACACAGGGACGATAAAAGTCCAGAGTGGCTTCAGGTGTACAAAAAAAAAATCATATTATTACAGTTATACAACAGTAAACCAAAGTAATAACTGAAAATATCTTTAAATGTATATTAGGAGATTTTAGAGACCTTAAAAGAGTATAATGATCAAAGGTAGAAGACTAAAATGAGGCAGAAGACAAGAATGAAACTTAGGTCTCTGGCTGGCTCAAATTTTATTTATTATTATGCTGTTAACAAGTAGCTGAATCATTTGGGAAGATCTTTTATTTCTCCTTTGTTTTTTCTGCCATCACATCAAAGGCATTTTCCACATTTATATTTGCATTTTAACTGCATAAAAATTATAATAATTCCTGTGAAAATAGCAATCACAATAAAACAATAGCTAATAATAGTAATGTCTAATCATATGTTAAGCATTTCTTGTGCAATACGCACCATGCTATATTTTATGCTTTACGTCATTTAATCCACAAAATGGCCTTTTGATAGACAAAAAATTTTTCCTATTTTACAAGCGCCAAAACTGAAATTTTGAGATGTTAAGTCATGTACAAAATGTCTCAAGCTAATTAGTGGCAGAACACAAATTTAAACAGGAAAAAAATTCTACCAAACTCCGTCTTTTAAATATGTATGTATGTCAATTATGTTTCTGGAAAAACACATGGGATTTTTCTGTTTTGGTACTTCTGATCTCTCTACCACATCTCCTGTCTCCATAATTAGGGTCACATCCTTGTCACATTTGCCAAGACTCCAGACCCATGCACAATGGGTCCTTGAGTGCAGCTGCCTGGGCTGAAATCCTTATTTCTTCCACTTGCTGAGCTTGAAATATTACAATGTGACTGACTTTGAGACATTGACTGAGCTATTCCTGTGCCTCATTAGCACATCTTAATTCTAACTTTGTTGTAAGGGTTAAAGAGCTGCAAAGTATTCTGCAAAGGGTCTGGCAAACAAATGCTCAAATAGCTTTTCTTTTAAAATTATTCTCACTTTCATGTACTTTTTAAATAAATTGCTCAAAAATTAACATATCTTTCATTACACACCATGAAAACAGTTGTGGGGAAAGCTCAACTTTTCTTTCTCATATCATTATCACTTTTAGGTTATTTCAGAAAGATTAGTTTACTAATAAAAAGTTGGCTATGTAAATGATGTAAATCAGTAGCTTAAATGTGTAAAGTAATATTTTATAAACCTGACAAGTTAGTGAATATTTCAGAAAAGTTAAATCGAACAGTTGAAATCCAGTATGATAGGGAAGGAGATTCATTTGAATACTTGACATGTATTAACTAATTTCTTCCTCAGCATAAGCCTGTGAGGTCCACACTAGATATGCATTTTATAGGCAAGAGAACCAAGGTACACAGATGTAAAGTCACCTGACCAACACCATTCACCTAATAAAGAGCAGAGCTGAGATTCTAGTCCAAGTGCTCTGGATTTGCTGTTTATGCTGTAAACTACTGGGCTAATATTAACTATTCTTAGTAACAATGCATTTGAAATGTGGAATATATGTACTATTACTTTAAAAACATTGATATAGCTTAGAGATTTATGAACATCAGTTACTGTCTTGAACTTTAGCTCCAGATAGTATTATTTTAGCCATATCTTTAATGGAGAGAGTTGAACCTTACCCATTGTCTTACGTGATCTAGGCACTTTCGCTTAGACAGGAAAAAAATGTGTCACTTAAAATAAAAAGAACTAAATACACAATATTTAAGACTTTGAGTTGGAAAATTAAAAAATACATAGGTAGAAACCTTAGCATTTGATAAAATAGCCTGGATATTATGATAAACTAGAGAACTCCTGTGTTTAAGTCTCCAATCCAAAGTTTCGTATCTCCCTTCCCCAATAAACTCACTAAAATTGGCACTCGTTTTCCAGGAAATGTATCTCAAACAAGAGTAATCCCAGAATGTCTTATTCCAAATCTACTTGAATGAGCACAAAGAAGGAGTTCAAAGGGTGAAAAATATAAATGATAAAAATTAAATACTAAAAAATGTTAAAATATTTTAATTTAAAAAACGTTGCACACAGATAATTTGAAATTACGGGGTTACTCAAAATTTCTGTATCGAGTAGTATGTGAGTCTTTAGATTGGGTTCTTGCCTTTAACTTTTATTCTTACAATGTTCCCACTATTTGAGAATTGAAGGTGAACTCTGAAAGAATTTCTATATCGGAATTCTATTTTTCTTAGAATATATTTCTCTAAATTGCTACATCTTCTGATTTCATTGGTTAACATTTTATCTTGTCTCCATCTCCTGCCTGAGTTTTAGAAAGAATTGTTATTGATGTGTGTGCCTCCCAATACTTTTAAATTGATGTTTTGCCTTGATTTGGCAAATGAGGAATAAGCAAGCAGGGTATAATTGGCAGTAGAGTAAATATAGGTTCTATGAGCATCTGCAAAATTGTGCCTCTCTGTTTTACATAACTAAGGTTATCTCTTAGGCAACTACTAGACAATTGATATATTTCTCTAACAGATTTTAAACATTCCTAAAATGTTCATTTTTTAATAGCATCTAGCCAGAAGATAATTATCTATCAGAAATCCTAAAGTTTATTTGCTTTTGAGCTTCCAATCTCTGTGCTTTACTAAACTTCTAATGATTTTCAACAGTCCCAGCTTTTCATTATTTAGTTTCTTACAGTTGCATTGCAAATCACACACACACACACATACATACATATATATATATATATATAATTGAAATGAAAGTGACCTTGATGTTTTCATCTGCTCAATTGCAATTAAAAAAAAGCTCACCATGGGACTTGTTTAAATTCATTAAATTGCTTCTCAAAATTTATTCTACAGGAGGCCATTTGATGAATACAAATTAAAATCATTAATATTATTTTTCTATTTGAATACATGAAGATAATTTTTAAAACAATGTAACAGACAATGATTTGATCTTCATGAAAACTAGTAGAATTTTCCGTATCTTATAATCATAAAATTACTTTCTTTGAAATTTTACATTATTACTAGCAATATTGTATTCTTAACCTCAGTTTTAAGCAGATAAAAATCTAATTATTTTTCAAGCCAATGTATTAATGAGAAAGCACTCCAGATTATTAGTTATTTGGAATTCACAACTAATATTTTATCATCTCCTCTTTCATTATTTACTCTAACATTCCTCAAAGCATCACAGAAGTAGTAATTATCAATATATAGAAAAAGCTCCATCAGTTATGTAGATCTATCACAAAAGCTCAGTGTCCATGAGGGAAATTTTTCCTGTAAATCTAATGTAAATCTATCTTAATTGCCTAATACCTATATTTTTGAAATTTTATTTAATATTCTAGTATAATGATAAACCACTTATATACAACCAAAATTTTTAATATGTGTCTGTCACTAGGCAAAAGCAGTGGTCTTTGAGTAAGCCTAGTTCTTGTTGGTAGTCTTTGTGTCCCTTCATATTTTGGAGAAAAGAAACCTACCATTTTTTAATTAACTATAACTTTTATTATTGAGAGCATACTTATATATAATGCACCCTGGAACGAACTCTAGAGCACATTACAGATAATCATACAAAAATCAGATTTATAAGAAAGGTAGACACATTGTTTACTTTTAGATTTCTTCAATAGTACATCCTCTTTTTCTCAAAATTTTTCTCAAGCACTAGTTTTTTTCTATTTATTCATTTATTCACTTTAATATTACCTAATCTGAATTAAGTGAACTAACATTTAGTTTTCAAAAGTCTAATTAAAGTTAATGCAAATAAAAAACATGGATACTAGATATATGTCAATGGGGAAAAAATGAATGTATAGACATTTCATAGAAATGATAGAGTAGCCAAAAAATACACTCATTCAAATATATCCACATATAAATTTTATATATTGTGAAATTATATATATATGAAAATATAGCTTTACCTAAAGGTATGATATCACAGGAACATTTTATACATCTTATAGTAATATTAATTGATAACAATCTCAGGAAATCTGCATAATATTTCAAAAGTTTTTAATGCTGAAAACCTTTGATACATTCATTCTACTTACAAGATTTATGAAAAAGAAATAATTAGATAAGTCTAAAAGGGTATATGCACAATTATTTAATCTGTTTTTTTTAATAGCTAAAAAGTACAAACAGTCTGTAAAGCAACCATTAGGGAATTGGTAAAATAGAGGGTATATGTATAAATGTTAAAAATGGAGGGTAAGTCCAAAGCAGTTGCCATAAAAATATTCAATGGTTATAAATGAAAAAATAAGGTTAAAAATTGTTATTATGTATGTTTTTTATTGTAATGTGTTACATCTACTTACAGTGATGAGGAGGGATTACTGATTCTTGGTGCCTGCTGGACATTCTGGCAACATCTGCCACTGAAGGTACAACTATGATATTTTGTGCAGTGTTCGGTTTTCTCAGCATTATTAGGATCAAGTAATGTTCTCCTGATTGATTCATAAGAGTCTTAGTTTTGATCTGTGCCAGCACCTCTGAGTCTTCACTGCTTTCTCTGTCTCATTACTAACCCGAGTATTCCATGTTGCAGTGTCTGTCTTGGAGCCACATTCCTTTTTACTACAATGACAATTTGACAATCCCTGTGAATTACATATTAATTTGCCTCCTTCAGTGGGATTTCTTTCTCATCATGGGAGAGTGGAGTGAGACTCAGGGACTCTATATCTGTTCCTCTTTCTACTTCAATTCATCAATGTACCATTTACAATCAAGAGAACTCTACTGGCTCAGGAAGACATTTTGATTTGGTTCATAGATATCCATGAACAAAGAGGAATGGAATTCTCTCTGCTTACAGGTTTTTTCTTCAGCCTATTTAAGGATTTCTATAGCCTCCTCAAGGTGATTCAGAGTTGGGAAGGCTCCTTGCCCTTCATGCTCTCATTTCTTCCTATCAGCGTCTGTGAAAATTCTTATCTCATTCATAGTTTGGAATTGCCAGTGTCAGCATCTTAGATCTCAATATCCATGATTTACACTAAAACTTGAAGTTCAGATTTTCAGTCTTCATTTGTAATAGAGAAGAGTTTTCACTCCCAGCAGTCAAACCTAGACAATAAGTTTATTGTTCTGTTATGTATCTGTTCTCTCTTTCTCTGAGTGATGAAATTTATGGATAGTATTCATCTTAATCTGGAAGGTGCCTTGCCAAACACATCAAAAATAACAAATGTAAATCAAACACAGAGTTTTGGAGAACATTCAAAAGATTATTATATGCACTATTTTGGGTAAGATTTATATATACCTTTTTCATTTTGATCATACAATCTCTATATAATTGATTAAAATAAATGTAAAACAATAAGATATTGTGTAACTTTATTTGTATTTCAATTTTCTCTAATAAACTCTGAGTATATTGTGGGCAGCAGAAGGATTAATTCACATTTCCCTCTCCAAGCTGTTTGTAGTGTTACACAATATCCAGGAGACCAGGAAAACCGATGGGTGAAACAGGAGGATTTTACTAAGGTGACCACCGGCTCCAAGGATTAGCATCCCAAATCGGAGCCTCAGAGAAAGAAAATGAGGTATTTTTGTACATCCAGGATGACGTAGCAGCTAACAGGTTTACAGAAGTCAGAATAAAGAATAGCTAATTAATTTGTAACATATTTTGTGATGTATGTTACATTTGAAAAGTAGAATTTTGAGAAACGCATTGTACATTCTTCAGGTGTTACCTTGCCATGTGACCTTGCAGCTGGTCAGCAAGAAGAACAGGAGTCTTGAAATGCCTAGGAACTTTGCTGAGAATGTGGGGAGAATAGGTAAGGTAGGTTTTACAGGGAGTTAGTTAATTTTAAGCAGAGCTGGGAGTTAGGTTTTATATTAAACAGCACACAACACAGCAAAATTTACTCTATTATATAGCAACTACAAATTATAAGGTTTTGTATTTATTGTTATTGCTATTATTTAATTCCCTTCTGCAGTAGTTCATAGGAAACGTTTAATGCATGGTTGTTGAATAAGCTAGCAAAATTGAAAACTAGTAAATAGCACAACATTCAAAGTATTTTTTAAGAAATAAAATACTTCTGGTCACTACAAATTTAATTGGTGGAGTAAAACATTAAGTGGAATTGACATTCAGGGCCTAAGTAAAAACTTGGGAGACTATATTAAAACATGTATTATTAACATTGCCCACTGTAACAATGTACCAATATATTTATCTACTATGTGTAGCATAGTGCCCCACTATATGATATGATCAGTCATTGGGGGCAATTAGCTGAATATGTGTTTAATCTAAGATGCATCATTTATTAATTGATACAGTTAGGCTTTGTGTCCCCATCCAAATCTCATCTTAAATTGTAATCCCCATAATCCTCATGCATCAAGAGAGGGCGGTGGAAAGTGATTGTGTCATGGGGGTGGTATCCTCCCATGCTATTCTCATGATAGTGAATGAGTTCTTATGAGATCTGATGGGTTTATAAGTGGCAGTTTCCCCTGCTCTCCTCTCTCTCTCTGCCGCCTTATGAAGAAGGTGCTTGCTTCCCCTTTGCCTTCCAACATAATGGTAAGATTCTTGAGCCTTTCCCAGCTGTGTGGAACTGTGGGTTAGTTAAACCTCTTTTCTTTAAAAATTACTCAGTCTTGGATATTTCTTTATGGCAGTGTGGAAATGAACTAATACACTAATTGTATGAATATTAACAAGCAATTAAATATAATAGAAAATTTCAATTTTTCATTTCAAAAATTAGCAAATAATTGTAACAAATAATTGTGTTTATGAATAAGAGGTTGTATAATGATGCCTGCTGCTCTTATATTTCTTTTTAATTATTAACATGGATTTTTGTGTTTAGGTACTTTGGAAATTAAACAACTTGTGTAATATGGCAAAACTTTGGGATAGAAAAAGCAAGTTAGTTTGACTTCATTAACTTATACCCCCAAAGTCTTCACTATATTTGACTCAGGTATATTATTTCTAAGAACTAGTTTCATTAAGATGCATTCGTATTCCCAATTTTTTGAATTATGTGTCTCACATTATTTGATGGAAATTTCATAGTTAATTTTTAAAATAGCCTCCTAGTTTATATTTTTCATCTAGAACATGAGATATTTTTATAGTAAAAAAGCAATGTTTAACTTCTGAAAAAACAAACAGAATAAATGACCGTTTTTACTTAATTCAGTTACTTTTTCAGGATAAGTTCCACTTCCACACCAGGTAATTAAGGACATTTGATTTCTTTGGCAAAGACATTAATAGTAATTAAGTAAATGCAACCCTCCAGTAAAACATTTAGTTTTGGCAAAGAGTTTATTATGTTACATTTATTATAAATGTTTAATAGAAACTACTGATGTGATCTATTTTTCACAGTATCATTTTTAATGGTAACACTTCAGTCCACTTTCCTGTATTAATCAACATGCAAAATACAACACTTAAATAACTGGAGATTTTTGTTTTGTTTTGTTTTTCAGCAATGCAGAATAATAATTAGGGCTCACTGATTACAGAAAAAATGTGAATTAAAGCTTGTGTTATGTAAACGTATTTTATTCCTATATCTTTGGAGAATTTATATTGTTTGTACAGGTAATATGTCATTTAATATACACCTATATTTTTAAAAAGTTATAAGACTTTTTGCACATGAAAATAAGAGCCTTTTTCATTTCTATTGTTAGCAGTTACAGAGTAGATCATATTACGTGCTTTACATCTTTTACTTTTACATAGATTAAATTCATAAATTCCTAAAATTATGTTATGTTTATTTTAATTTTATTTTTTATTTCTTGGAGGTAAATTTATTATTTTTATATGTAAAGAAACATTGTGACTTAAAAATATACCTCCAAACATGCTTTTAAGAAATCGAAAATTTTTTCAGATGATTTAAAATTACACTTTAAAAAATTCTATTAAATAGTCAACCTCCATTGTCAAAAATATGTGATAACCTGACACACTTTATCTGTTCATTTTTTCTCAAAAGTGGCCTGGTTTTCTATTTTTTCTGGTACTTACAAAAAAAGTATAATTGGTCTTCTTCACTTAGAAGAATTACTAAATAAGAGAACAAATATTTAACTAAAAAATTTAAACATAAGTTAAAGCACATTGTTTTCAATCAGGCTCTACTTATAAAACCCTTTCTTGCTTTTATGGAGTCAACTGAAAATCACTTCATTATTTATCATATTTAGTACAATTTCAAATTCTAAGCCTAAGGGAAAGGTAGTGTGTGAACATGCTTCTCAAAATCCCTACAACAAACTACAAAACATTCGTATATATAATAAAACAATGAGCAATCTGAAATGTTTTATATGTTATATTTATATTAAATAAAGGTTTTACACAAAATAAAAGTATATCTTTTAAATAATGTGAAGGCAGCATTATGAAAAGGAGTGTAAAGAATGCTTGTATATGTTAAAATAGACACAAAGGCAAAAATTGATAGGGACCCCACAATAAAGACAGGAGGGAGAATGTGGGGTGTGTGGCATTCATGCACCATGTTGAAATCTTCATTGCATTCACTTGTGTTCATGGAATTTGTGCTTAGTTACCATTACCTACTGGTGCAAATATTAACAGTGAATAAAGCCTTGTGACTTTCATGTTGTATTGATGTAATGTCCATAATTGTTACCTAACACATATAAACCAGTCTTTATTCTAGAAACTCACATTATACATTACATATAGAACACAATATGGAATCCAACCTAGGTGCCAGGTAGCTTAATAAGAACTGAGGATACAGATATGAGATACTGAATAATAAAACCAATATGGCTACAATAGTAATTGCAGTCCAGTGAGAAAATATGTGGCAATTGTATATGCATATTGTACATATATCTATATCCATATTTATTACTTATATTTATCTATGTTCATCTGTATGTATATATTTATTTTATTTATCTATGTCTATGACTGTATCTGTATGTATTTAAAATGACTTAAGTGGCTTAAAAGCAGCGTGGACAAAGCAATTATGTTTAAGATTAAATTCTGTTTGTCTCTATTACCCTAATCCTATTTTCCCAGATTAAAGAAAGATGCAAATGCTTTGACATCCTTCTATGGGAGATGGGGTCTATCACCCCTTTCCTGAAATATGTGTGGGCTCTGTGGCTACTTTGATAATAGAGTACTGTGAAAATTCTGTTATACCAACATCCTTTCAGGCATTAAGAAACTGGCAACTTCCATGTCCTGTCTCTAGTAACATTCTTTGGAAGCCTTGTAGATGTCTGATACACCTGCTCAGGGGACTATATGGAATGGTCCTAGGACAAAACGGGAAGATAGTGGATCCCAGCTAAGCCCAGCTTTCTACTCTCTTCATCAAGGTGACAGGCGTGTGAATGACACCATGTCGGTCCTCTCAGCTAACATCTGAATAACATCAAATGATCCCAGTCACAGCCATGCAGGCCCTGGCCAGTCTCCTCACCTCAATCATCTCAAAATATCAGGAGATATAGAAATAAAAGAACTTTTGTTAAGCCACTATGTTTTGAGAAAGTTTGTTATGCATTAATGGATAATAGGAAAACATAGTTTTGTAAATAGTAAGGATGCCAAAGGGCAGGATTGAATCAGTTGATGTGTTAGAATATGATGGCTACTAAAGTAAGACTAGGTATAGTTATATTTATTTATTTATTTTTGTTACACAAAATTGGGCATATAATTTTTGAGTTAGGTAAAATGAAAATGTGGATTCCATTATTCAAAAATCATTAAAACTTTCAATACAGCAACAGCAGAGCATTAAAGGAAGTGCAGGATCCTTCTGAGTAGTGAGGCGCTTATGACTGTACATGTCACATGCCCACAAAGCCTGCTTTATAGTATGTGGATTTAAAATTATACAGTAAAATAATCATACTCCATGTGGTACACAAGAAATAGTTTATATTCAATTAATGTTAAAATTACTCTTCAGTAGCCAGACCCTATATCATCAAATAACGTACCTTTAGCTAGAGTCATGCACCATATAACATTTCTGTCAATCCCAGACCACATATACAACAGTGCTCCTATTAGATTTTAAACGGGCTGAAAAGTTCCTATACTCTAGTGAAGTCCCATCATAAATTTGCAGCATAATGAATTATTCACATGTTTGTGGGGGATGCTGCCAGTTGTATAAAAGGAGAGCACATACAAATATATACAGTATATAATGCAATTCTCTCTTTGTATACATAGAGGACTCTCCATACCTAAATTCATGCAGTATTTGCATATAGCTTACACACGTACTCCTGTATATTTTAAATCATCTCTAATTATTTGTAATACCTAATATACTGCCTATACATCACTTAATTTGTGTGGATTCATCATAGTGCTTGGAGCATGGAAAATTCAAGTTTTGCTTTTTGGACTTTGTGGATTTATTTTTTCCTTCTGCAGAATATTTTCCATCCATGGTTGGTGGAATCCATGGATGCAGAACCCATAGATATGAAGGGTTGACTATACCTGTACCTGATCGTGGTAATAAATGACTCTAACTAGTTTATGTGTTTACTATATTATACTTTTTATCATTATTTTAGAGTATACTCTATTTTTTTTAAATTAACTGTAAGATAGCTTCAGGCAGGTTCTTCATCAGGTATTCCACAAAGGGTGTTGTTATCATTGGAGATGACAGCTTCATGCTCCGTGTATATTATTGGCCCTGAAGACCATCCAGTGGGACAAGACAGAAGGTGAAAGGCAAAGATATTGATGATCCTGACCCTGTAAAGGCCTAGGCTAGTATGTGTGTTGTCTTAGATTTTAACCAAAACAGTTTAAAAAGTATTAAAAAGATAAGAATAGAAAAAAGCTCATAGAATAAGTATAGAAAGAAGGAAAATATTTTGTACAGTTATAACATATTTGTGTTTTGAGCTGTTATTACAGAAAAGTCAAAAACTTTAAAAAATTCAGTTTATAAAGTGAAAATGTTACAGTAAGCTAAAGTTATTATGAAAGAAAAAATAACAATAAATTTAACATAGCCTACCTCTACAGTGTTTATGAAATCTACAGTAATGTACGGTAATGTGATAGGTCTTCACATATATCTGCCGCTCACTCATCACTCACACAGAAAACCTGACTCACTGAGAGCAACTTTCAGTCTTTCTAGCTCCATTCATTGCCAGTGCCCTATACATTTTTAAAAAGTCTTTTATACTGCATTTTCAACTTATATTTACTATGTTTTGATATGTTTAGATATATAAATACATTGTGCTACAATTGCCTACAGTATTCAGTACAATAACATGCTCTACAAGTTTGTAGCGTAGGGTCAATAGTCTATATCATATAGACTAGATGTATACGAGGCTATATCATCTAGGTTAGTGTAAGTACACTCTATGTTGTTCTCACGATGATAAAATTCCCTAATAACATATTTCTCGGAGTGTATTCCAGTTGTTAAATGGCCCCTGACTATATTATGACCAGCTCCATGTATCAGCTTATGTTTTAAGTTACAGAGGCATAGAAAGAGCAATCTGTTATAACTAAGAAAACAAAGATAAAATTAAAATGTGCATCAAAACATAAAAAGATCATATTGACAAGACATATATTTTTTGGAAATATAAATTGTATACTCTGGGAAAAATATGTAGTGGAAATGAATAGCTCAAAACATTTTTTTTGAACAGCACCATTCATCTGACTTTAAAAAATAACTTATTGAATTTAAATTACATGCAGGTTTAAACATATTGAAAGGTGTTTTGTCCTTTAAATATTATCGTATTTTCTTTTTTGGTATGCAGTACTTCATGATGTAAGTGTGGTGTATTGTGAAAATAAAGATCTTAAAACTTCATTCACCTATACTAAATTCCTTTCTGATTTCACATAGTCATGTTTACTTGCTGTGCTGATTTTATGCTCAGCACCACATTATTCATGAATCCCACATATATCAACCAGAGTATTTTACATTGTTACCAACAAATCCACCCACTTTATTTGCATAATTATTTTTTCAGAAACCTCTCTGTGTAATCTTTTAGAGTTCTATCTATAAAAGCCTGATAAATAAAAGTGAGCAATGCTAGTTGAATAGATCTTTTCTCTTAGGAGACCTGGGAGAAACCTGAAAAACAACAGTGGTTATTCCACTAAAAGCTTATACATGACCAACGAGGTAGTGATAACATTCTAATACATCTCCTCCTCTTAATCTGTTTCCTGATCCTTAATTTCCAAAATGAGTACATAAGAAGGAAATCAAATGAGCAATTTTATAATTTTGACTCCTGGTTACAGAATTCCTACTTAGCTATCTTCTTTTCATTTAAAATAACTTTTTATTTAATAAATCAAGATTAATGTACAAAAATCATGTACATGTTAGAAATAATAGGAGTTGAAATAAGTAAAATATGAAGAAACACTCTTTTATTAACCATCTATTTCAATAATAATTGCCTGTTGTATATCCTAAAAGAATTTATTCTATGCATACAGCAGTTAATGAATATGCTGCCTGAAAACATGTTTAAACATGTTTAAACAGTGTATCTTTCCCTAAAAAAAACCATTTATCTAGCATAACATTGAATAACTAAATAGATATAAATGAATCATATTCATTTAACATGTGTTAAACTATTAGATGCTATTATTTCTATGTTATGAATATTTTTATTAACTTTGTTGCAGCTAACTCTTCGCTAAGAAACTCAAGTATATCTTTATAATATCATCATCAAAGTGAAAAATCTGGTGCAAAGTAATGCATATTTTTCCAACTTTTCAAGCATATTACCCAACTGACCTCAAGTAAGGGCTTTAATTTTTCTTCTTTCTAAATTTTAAACAAAGTCATTAAAATTAAATACTTTATCTACAATTTATATCTATATGCATATTACACATGGCAAGTATTTTATGTAAACACTCTTATTAAAGTTGTAACACATCTCCTTATGAGATAGATATTCTTATAATTCTCATTTAATAAAACTAAGGCGCAGAATATTTGAACAATCTGCCCAATGTTTTGTTAAATTTTAAATGAAAATTGAGTAATCTGTGATTTAAATCTATGCAGGCTTAATTGAGAGTTGATACTGTTAAACACTATAGTACATATTTAGGTCCTTTTTAAATGTATAAAATCTTTATGTATTAAGATTATGAAAATATTTTAATAAGACACCAACTTCCCAAATGGTTAATGTCAAAGCCACCAGAAATCATTGCACATTATTATAGAGATAAGTGTACTTTCTTCTACACTACACTACATCTACACAAATTCTACATCTCTGTAAGCGAGAAGAAATTTGTTGTTACTAGTTAACCATTACACTGGGTGTTTAAATGCCTTTTGCAGGTTTTATGATCTAAAGCTTAAGAAAATTTTCTTTAATAAAAGATATGTGGAGAACAATATTTCTTATAAGAACAGAATGGTTTTACTAAGCACTTATTTCCTCTTGTGTAGAATTTATCTCACTAGACTATTATTATATTATCTATTTACAGATATTTATTCTCTACTAAACTTAATGGTTGAAACCATCTGTGCTGATTATTGGGTCCCTAGTACTCTCTTCAGCAGAATGGCTGTTACACATCATGTTTTCATTTATTGATTCAATAAAAATATATTTAGCACATACTATTTAACAATATGTTGGCACTGAAGATTAAGTATAAAACAAGACAAATCCTCTGCACTTGCAGATCTTGTACCTTAGTGGAAATAACAAACCAACTAATAAGTATTTGAATTACCCACTATATTTTTGGAATATACTAAATTGGCTTACCAAGTAAATTGGCATCAGCATAATTAGGAACGTTTTGGGTATGACGTAAGCTTGCTGGCCAGATATCCGGCTTGGGTGTTGATCTGATAAGCCATCATGTAGCCATATGTTGGAGCCTATTTTAGACAGCACAGTCAAGAAAAGCTTCTCTAAAGGGTATAGCTTTATCAGAGTCCTGCAGCATGTGAGCTGGCCCACATGAGAAACGCAAGTAAGAACAGTCCACATCAAGAGAACAGAAAGCACAAAAGCCCTGAGGCAGGAGAGAGCTTGATATAATTCGGAACTAATGGGAGAAGACAAAAGAGACCAGAAAGTAGTGGACTTTTGAGCTAGATGAGAAGATTCATGAGATAAGAGGTTGGAAATGAAAGCAGAAGAAAGTTCATTCAGGCATTACAGGCTAAAGAATTTAGATTCTAACAAAAGTAAAATATCAAATGAAAAGTTTTAAGCAGTGATAAAAGCAATGTGATATGATCTACAATTTTAAAAATATCCCTCTAACTTTTCCATTTGATGGATTGGAGGGAATGGTATTTGTTGAAAGAGAGAGACCATCTGGGAAGTTGTTGCTCTAAACTAGGCTAAAGCAAGGGTAGTCTGAACTAAGAAGGAAGTAGTGAAAGTGGCATAGAAGAGTCAATTTGAGATATACTCTGCAGTGAGCAATGATAGAATTGTATGGAGTTTAATTGGTTCTTTTGTTCTAAATGAATTTTGAGCTCCTTGAAAAAAATGGGCCATTTTTAGGCTATTTTTAATAACATCATGCTTATAATAGAGCATGACCAAAGTGGTAAAATATTTGTTTTATTTTAAATTAATGTTTTATTGAAGATAGTAAACATCTAAACTTAACAATATCACATTTCTCCTTGACCCATACATATAAATTTTAACTTCTTTATTCCCAAATCAGAACATTTTATTTTATTTCTTTCGTGTCTGATACCAAACCTAGCCCCAGAAAAAATTAAGGAGATTCTACGTTTTTCACATTATTTGTTGAGACTCAAAGACAAATATATCACATACCTTTTTTCCCCAAAGTTTTCCTAATTTACAAAGAAGAGAAAACTGTAAAATAATAATTGTATGTAGTTATATTTCCTTTAATATTATACTGGGTATATTTTAAGCCAAAATTATCTGAGAAAAGTTGGATATTTAAAAGAAATTGATTTGAGGCCGGGCACTATGGCTCAAGCCTCTAATCCCAGCACTTTGGGAGGCTAAGGCGGGAGGATCACGAGGTCAAGAGATGGAGACCATCCTGGCCAACATGGTGAAACCCCGTCTCTACTAAAAATACAAAAATTAGCTGAGTGTGGTGGTATGTGCCTGTAGTCCCAGCTACTCGGGAGGCTGAGGCAGGAGAATTGCTTGAACCCGGGAGGCAGAGGTTGAAGTGAACCAAGATTGGGCCACTGCACTCCAGCCTAGCGCCTGGCAATAGAGTGAGACTCTGTCTCAAAAAAAAAAAAAAATCTATTTGAAGATATTAGATTGTTGCCAAAAAGAGTAGGGCTTGCTGAGATAAAAATCTTAGGGAGAAGAAAATCTTAGCAAATTTTTAGAGATCAGAAATAAATATATATTATTATGGAGTTTAAAGAAATAATCTTGAATTGATATTTAATGAGAGTCCATTTGGCACCACAAGTTCCAGGGTCACAACAGAAACAATTGTCATTTTCCATAAGACATTTCTGAATACTTTTTCTATTAAACTGTTATGTATTTTATCCTGAAGAGCATGAACGGAGATAAATTTAAACAAAAAACGTTCAAAGCAATTATAATCAGTCACCTTGCAGAACAATAGGACAATTTAATTAATGTTCTAAGGAAAGGATTAACTATGAGTGACCTATTTTGGTAAATTTTTAGAAAACAAAAGGTGCACAATGCACTTCAAGTAACTGAAATCTTACCTCTCAATAAATATCAGTACTCTTATTAAAATTTTTATTGCCATATTTATATTTCTTTTATAACACTCATCAGAGATTTACAGATGTATAATGTTATATATGTGTATATGTGGTTTATTACTTTCAGTGTTCCCTTTCTCTATGAGATTCTAAACTCTGTGATAGCAGAGGCATTTTGTCTAGTGCTTCTTACACTGTCTAATAGTATTATATTTCATTATTTCAACCCACTTCTATGTTTCAACAGTACTTAGAAATATGTTATATTGTATCTTACTGTTTAAACAGTATATTATTTAACTCTTGCCTCCTTAATTTCCAAAATTCCCTTGTCATTATGTATCTCCATTTATTTAAAAAGCATCTAAACCTCTGAGCTCATTAGTGTCTGACAGTCTTTTCAATTCCATTTCACAATATCAAAGTTAACTTCTACAATGCACAAATAAATATTAATATGACAGTCTTAGGCTTTCTTTACAAAATTTTGAAATCCCATATATTTGTATTTTCAGGATTTTATTATGTAAAAATCTGTCTGGGTTAATATTTTTGCATCAAAGTACTCATAAAAGTACCATAGTAGTGCATATATATGTATGCATATATGTATATGTAGTGCATATATGTATATATAGTGCATATATGGATATGGACTTTTTTAATGCATACTGTGTGTGAAGCTGTTTTTATTAGTCTAATTTCAGGAATGCTCCTAAGGATTTTAACAATATCTTTTTTCAATAGAAAGATTAAGTAGATCAACTGAGTGTTGCTGATTTTGGTGTTCTGCCAATAGGGCAAGGTGCCAGCATGTTTACCTCTGTGCTTCATTGCCAAACACAGTGGTTTCCTCTTCAGTAAATAGAAGAAGGTCCTTAAACTCACTTACAGAAAATGGGGACTTTGCTCCTCCTGTAGATAAAGCACTCAAATCTGTTATTATCTTCTATATTTTTAATTGTGAATCTTTTTTAATGAAACTAAGAGAAAACTGAAATGTAAATTACTTGTACTTCATGGAAGTACAAACTCCCTTGTGCACAGAAAACTGGTGCTTCTACATAAAACATTTCTGTAAAATCTGTGGGTTTTTTTGTTTCACTTTGTTTTTGTTCTTGTTTTTCTCAGAATGTAGCAACAGTTAATTTCCAGAAGCAAGGGAAAGGTGACGGCCCTAATCAACATCAAAGAATAGAATTCAGAATAGTTAGCAATCAGGAATCTTTGATGTGGTTAGATTCTAAATAATTTTTAGAAGTTAAATGTAAAGACATCTGTCTTAACCTGGATTTTCTAAAACCCACAACTGACTTGAAAACATGGATATTAATTTTTTATCAGAGAATTCAATCCCATGGAAGAAAAGATAAAGGAAATAAACACAAAGTGAAGATGTCCATTTGACCACTTGTATTCATCAGTTGGCTGTATATCCTAGCCAGAACAGGAATAAAGATAAAGAAATAAATATTGTAAGGATTAGAGAGGAAATACTAAATATGTTATTATTTACAAAACAAAGTAAATATATAAAATTAGAAAATGCCCAAGGCCTAAGAACCAAGGCACCAGAATAATTAAAGGATGAAGAGTGTGGAAGAAACCAGAAAAGAAGCTGGAGAAGCAATAATCAGAAAGGCAGGAGGGAAATGAAGAGAGTGAGGTATCTACTGATACAGAGAGGTGAGATTCAAAGAGAAGCAAGCAATTAAACATATCAACTGCTACTGACGGTTCAAAATTATTAAGGATTTTAGCAACATGAAGATCATGAAATCTATAAAAGCACTTTTTGTGGAATGATGGGAGCAAAAATCTAAATGAAAGTCATTGGAGAAAGAATGGGAGGTAGGCAAATAACAACAACAACAACAAAAAGGCCACTACATAAATTATTATTTAATAGAATCCTTTTGTCTTTATCAAACCCTGTATTCCATGGGGCAATATATGTAATCTGTGACTATCTCCAATAAATGAGACATACTAGTCAATGTAGATAGAATATACAACTTTCAGTGAGTTTTGCTTTGAAGGGAAGGAAATAAACATGGTGGCAGCAAAAGGAAAAGGTAGGATCCAGATAGATGTTGGCTTTGTTTTGCTTGTTTGTTTTGAGATGGCAGAGATGGTACATGCTTGTGTGTTGATGAAGCTAAACCTGTAAAGGGTAAAGAGGTGTAAATATACAGTAAAGAGGGTAGAATTAATTGGACTATTTCTGGGAATAGTCAGGAGGCATAAGTTCTAGTGAACAAGAGAATGTCTATTCAACAACACAGAAGCATGAATAATCCATTCATAACAATCGGAATAAATGTATGAGGTTGGGCACAGATACTAGTTCAGAAGATGTGAAAGTAGAAACCTATAGATGTTCTCAGTGAAAACAAATTGGATTCAACACCTAAAAATAAATAGTAAATAAAATAAAGATTTGTATTAGTATAAGCCACATATATCTAATGTCATTAATGAAGTTTTAATTCATATAGTGGAACATGTGATTAGTCATCCCCGAAATTATTAATAAAACCTAATTTACACTATAAAGTAAATCATATTTTACATAGTTTGAAGAAAAAATAAAAATAAAGTAACACTATAAATAATATTGTAACTGTTCAAACTTCTAAAACGAATAATTCATTAATATATTACCTAGAATTCCTTTAAAAATTAAAAGAAAAAATCTATCTGCTGTAGATATGTAAAATCACATAAAGTTAATGAAAAACTTGCAGAAGAATACCAAATATAATAATTAATCATATTAGCAAATGAAAATATTTTAATTAAATAGATTTAATTCTATATTTAATCAGCAATAATCTTTTCATAAATTGGTTTGGATATACTGACACAAAGAAAATTCATACACATCTGGTAGACAATTAAATCCGAGAGAAGAGTTCTCAAACTTTAGCAAGAACATTTGTAATTTTTGACGCAGTAACTTTCCCTGTAGGATTTTGAGCCTAAGGAAGTAATCTGAGATGCACACAACAATTTCTATTTAAAGAAAGCATCTATGCATTTTTTACAATTGAGAAGAAATTAGAAAAATATTAACTTTTAACAATAGGAAATGGGTTAATAATTGTCTCAGATTGTATCATAGTATTCTGCAATGTAACATATTTAATGACTTAGAGCATAGCTACAGTGAATACTTAAATTTACAAAATTATAGAGTGTATCAATAGTGAGATAAAAAATACATTATTCTTTCTATCTCTCATATCTAGAATGATGTACAGATTAATGAATGGAAAAAAAGAATGAGGTAAGAGTAAAGGAGGTAAGAAACAAGGATAGAAGGAGGAAAGAAAGAACAGAAAGAAGGTAAGGAAAGAGGGAGGGAAGTAGAAAAGAAGGAGGAAGATAGGTGCACAGATTTATAAACTACATTATCACAATGGGATGAATTAGAAGTGGATTGTTCTTGTTTTTTAGCAATTTAGAATTTTTTTGTCATTTTTGTAAGCCGTTTCAAGTATAATAATATAAATAATATATATAATGTATCAAATCACTTTAAGGACAACATATATGTTTCCTTCTGACATATTCATTTTAATTTTTAGTAATGCTCTCTGCACTATGTATCTTATATATATATATATAGTGTGTGTGTGCACACGTGCACGCACACGTGTATGTCAAATGCTTGAGGGCAGATCATGCAATGAGAAAATATTTTTTAACGTTTCAGTTAGGATAATTTAGTAACATGCAGAAAATACAAAAACATTTTAACATATTCTATGACATTAGTGATAGGTGAGAATGGTATTGTAATGTGAGACCCAAGTAGGCCTTCTTATATTTTGATTGGGGTAAAATATTCTAATCAAGAATGCTCTTACTTTCTTTCATATGCATCACTAAGCTCAGATTTATTAAAATGTTATCTCTGAAATATTTATGTAAGAATGGGTCTTTGTGTGTGCATACATTATAAAGATTTTCATATTTTGACCATTAGCATTAGATTCACAATATCTATGTACACCTGGTTAGTAGGTACTATTGTGTTGCCCCTTAAGCACTCAATGAAAATAAGCATCTATAAAGCATTTCTGGATTGTGTGGGGTTGGCAACCTGTAGTATGTCATTTGCATTTGTGTTTAGACAAAAATCTTTGATATATAAAACAGACACAGATGACAGCACTGAAACTGCCACAAAAATCAAAGGAAGAATGACACTGTAAAACTTAAAACACATGCTTGGGGGATGGCCCAAGATTCCTAGGGAAAGTTCAAGGAGACAAAGTTTAGATACACAAACTGTTAGGTCTATATGTAAGTCTTATGATGCTATAAATGCATAAACATGTTGTATTCTGATAATCCAGCAACTGAATCGGGTCTAAACACCTGACCAGAGATTGTTCATGATTAGAGGAATAGGAATAAAGGGAAGAATTAATAGTTGTGTAAAAACTATTTTTTTACACAATAAAGGGAAGGATTTTATGTGAAAATAATCCTCTACAATAGTCATATTAAGATTTTTGTAAGTGTATAAAATGTTTTCAGTTATATCTGTACTTAGTGGCCATCTTTTTCAATACGAGAATATAATTAGAAAGACTTCAGTTTTCACTGAGATGTACTGCATAAAAAAAGGGAAGAAAAAAATCTTTAAATCTTTTTTAGTATTTTGAAAAGTCTTGGTTAGTATTTGGTCAGTGCAAAAATAATTGTGGTTTTTGCCATTAAAAGTAAAAGCAAAACGTAATGACACGTTTGCACCAACCTAGTAACTTACAGTTGCCTATCCTATTTTGCATGCTAAATTCACTTGAAAAATAATGTAAATATATAATGGTGAAAGCAAGTCACTGAAATAATTGAATTGTAATTGGAGATTGCACAAACATTTTCTCTGATTATAGTCAAGTTCCATAGCTTAATCTAAAATTTGTATTGCAGAAGTAGAAGAACCGGTTTGAAACAATACACACCACCACCTGTTGCAGGATGGGAGGTGTTGGGAGGGTACGTAGAGGATGGGTCAATAGGTGTAGTAAACCACCATGGCACACGTAAACCTATGTAACAAACCTGCACGTTCTTCCCATGCATCCCATTTTTCTTAGAAGAAATAAAGAAAAAAAAACAAAACAGAAAATATGTCACCTGATGGTGTCATCATTTTAAAACATTGTTTTATAGTGTGCCATATTTAATAATAATTCTTTGGAAGCTTGTGACCCTTTTGGTGATTTACTATGGTAATCCCTCACACCACCTGTGCATGATATTAATTAAGAACTGGAAATACAGTGTTATAAAAATGAAGAATTTTCTTTGTCATGGGAAAATTTAAAAAAAAAAAAAACACTGGGTACATTCTTTGTTCATCAGAGTTTGGTGATGCTCCAACTACTTGTCCCAAAGGTAGAGTTTTATATCGCCACAGCTTGAAGCAATAAAGCAGCTAAAAGATAAAGCTTGCAAGTTCAATAGTCAGCTTGAATATATAGTCTTGTGTTCCTGTCCACTTGAATTAAATGTTCTTAGAGACCTGAATGTGCTTTGTGCATCCATTCAACCCTGGAATAGAAGTAAATGGCATGGTTCTAACAAGATGCCACAATAGCTGTTAATCTACCAAGCAGTTCATTAGTATTTTTCACTTTGGAATAACAGAGTTTTCATGTCCATCATTTGTTCTAACCCACTGAGTTATAGATAGATTTATAGATGGGTTAAATGTCTTCTCTTTAATTCTCAGAGAGCATCCATCTTGAGAATTTTGTAAATTAATTTTTCTGTACATTAAACCCCCATAAAATGAGCTTATCCAAGACAGATTATTAGGTAGAATAATTTAACAGGTTCAAAGTCTCTAGTTTCCAGTCATTTCAAAGAAATTATATTCAGTTGACTTATGTTATTTATTATCAGTACACCAATGCTTTCGTATACCTTTAAGCATTTAAACATGTTAATTCCCCAAAGTGGATTACTGTTCATTATGTGTTATGCTGCTTTAAAAAATTTCAAAATTAAAAAACTTTATTTTGGTAGCAATTCAAATACAACTAAAATATACAAAAACAGAACAAAATTTTTTTCTCCCTTTTAAGCTTCTAACTCTGAAGATAATCAATATTGACAACTAGGTACATAATTTTTTATTTTTATATGCATATATATATGTACATTTATTTATTATACATATTAGAAATTTTTAAAGCCCAATTTGCATTTTAACAAAAATAAAATCAAACTATATACAACATCATAAACTTTTGCAGTTAATATATCTAATTTATTAATCTTAATAGCAGCATTATAATTATGCTATAGCTGCTATATAAATTATAATAAAATTACAATTTATTATATATAGAATTTTATATTGGTTTACACCCAGATTTTTAACAATGCTGGAAAATAAAACACATGTTTTTGTGTTTGTATATGTATATATTTATGCTTATTCTTATTTCTGTAGGTTAGATTATCAGAAAGAATTGACAGGTTAAAAATATATTTTAAACAATACTTTCAAATAATTTTGAATTCATTGAAGCAATTTTTATTCCTACCAACATTGTTTGGGAAACGACTTTTTTATGTAGACTGCAGCACTGAAAATATCAATATTTATTTCATGCTACATAAAATGTTGAAATTGATACAGCAGCAGGAAATTTCTTCTGGTTATAAGTAAAAAATAAATTTAAAAAAATGTAATGGCTAAGGTAACTTTTCTATTATACACAGAATTTTCTTATATAATCTAAATTTCATCCAAATTTTGAGAATTTAACACTATATTAAAATTACAGGAAAAAAGAAGGGAGAAGAATAATAGTAATTTTATTTGCTTTCTCATGCGGATTCTGGAAAAAAGAATAGAAAAGTTTATCTGACAAGGCTCTTCTAAAATGAAGAATTGGTAACAAACTTGTTGATCTGTATATTCTCACCATCTAATAAGAAATATATCATTTACAAGGACAGATGGTATTTAGAATATAAAAGTAAAGAATTATATATGTTAGAATGAAAACCTGTTGTGAATTTGAATAAAATAACACCAGCAGCAGCTTTGTTGATGCCAATTACTTTATAGAATAATACCTCCTGTGGAGCGGTTTTCATAATTCTTCTTTAAAATGCTATTACAGGATTTCTCAATTATACTAGAGAGCAGCTTGCTTATAATTATAGAACTTTGGACAAGAAAATTGAGACAGAGGTCATCAAATTTATAATTGGAAGATAATTGTATTTGACATTGTGCTGAAGTCAATAAGGATAATTATTGCCATTAAAATGACATTAAAACTTTGCAATTATAAAGCACAATTCTCAAATTAATATCTTGAGCATTTTCTTGCAAGTTGATGACAAGTATTTATCTTATTAAATTAACATGTGATAGCATGGAAATGTATTCATGTATGTCAAGATACTAAAACTGTGACAAATATTTTATAAAATTTTACTTCAATAGAAACATAACAGTCACTGGAATCCAAACATTCTTCCTTTATTACAAATTATATGAAATTAAACACAGTTTTGTCTTGCTAATATTCTTAAATACTGTGTTTTGCTTATTCTAGAACAGTAAGAATATGATAATTTAAGCAGAATTAAATCTTTATCTTTAATATGTTTCTGTCAATATGAAACCCTTTCTATTCCTAGAAGTAGTGTAGCTTTAAAATAACAGTTAAAATTTAACTGAAATGATATGAATAATTATAATTTTGGTACATCTAAGAGTAATTTGAACAGAGATGCTCATCCCATATCCAAATGGAAATAATTAAAATACTACTTGAAATGTACAAGAAGGAGCAAAGATTGTGTTCGTTTTAGTAATTTAAGAAATAGGTCATCCAGAGACTAACATCTTTAGAGGGATTTCTGATAAAAATGGAGATGGAACCATAATAAAGGAAGCGCTGAAAATTTAATCATTCTTTTTCATTTAGTGAAAGTGATTCAACATCAGAAGAAGTATTTCGATTACTATACAACCTTACTAATGATGCAGCAGAATTTTAGATCAGAGTATGAACTCTGTGAAGGCTTTTGACACATCCTTGGGAATAATTTTCAACAATGTGCAGCAATGTATTTGAAAGGACTTATGCTAACAACATAAGAAAAGCCAAGAAAGATGATCTACACACAGTCCTCATTTGATAGGGATGCTCCTAGATGTGTTGCACCTTGGTCTTTGTTATTAGGAAATAGAATTGCAAAGCAAGCCAGATAAAACTTGATGTTATAAATGCATAAGAAGGATGTGGTAAAAGGAAAAGTAGATATCAGTGTATATGTTGTTTTTCATAGAAATTATGATAATCTGTGCATTATATTATCATTAAAATAATCATTCAGATTTGATAAAATTTGAAGTCTCTTTTATATAGAAGTTTAGGTAGGCAATCCACAAACACCAAGAACTTACTTATTTATGTCTTGTGGCTTTTCCAGTCTCAATATGTGGCACCCATTTTATCAACCACAATAAAAGTTCTAACTCTCCCCCATCAGGCCCAAGTCAAGACAAGGCAGAGAGCACCCCATTCTTGAAAAATAGGACTCAGAATTTGTACATAACACTTTTATTCACATCCCATTGGCCAAATTCTTTTTTCCACGGTGACAATTGTCTGTAAATGAGACTATTTATATGCATTTTTGAAAGGTTGCAAGGTAGAGGTGAGATAGCCATGTGGCAGGTACACATTAGTTTTTTTAATTTTTTTCCCCTAAAAGGCAAACTATGGAGTAAGACTGCCAGGGATTATGTCCTAGCTCCACATTGGCTCTTGATAAATCTACCCTAACCTCACTATGCTTCCATTTCATCGTATGCAAAATGAGGATAATAGTATCGACTTTGTAGGATGTTATATAAATTATATGAGTTATTACTTGGAAAGATTTTAGACGAGTGCCTGGAAGAATATCTGCCACAATGCCACTGGAAGAAGAGAAAAATAAAAAGCAAACTATATTTAAATTACTGAAGGTTGTATTTAGAATATACCAGAAATCATAGGACACTTTTTGCTCTTTTTAAAATAAAGTGATTCAGGTGCTAACAACCTACATTTATACAAATATTCACACATATACACACACATACACAATAAATACACACACAAGCATTTTCATCATTTTTCTGACTAAGTATTAAGAAAAATCAATCATGTAATATCCTGTTAAGTTAAGGCTAGTCTCACCTCCAGTAATCAAAGCATGGGCATAGGCAGACAGAACACAAGAAAAAAGGTACTTTGTGAACTATGTGGTATGTTTTTTGGCTATTAAGAATCTGCTTTGAAATCTTCATGTCTATTCAACACCCTAATAGAAAAGCAAACAAAAAGGGAGTCCAATATTATTCAACTCAGTCAGGGAGAGGTTACTAACATCATATGTATGTTCTGTGATACTAGTACCAACCTGAGTAGAATATTTGGAATATAAATGTATTCTACATAGAGTTGAGGACAGAAATATTGCTGTGGTCTGAATGTGCTCCTGCAATATGTATATGTTTAATTTAATTGCCAGTGTGAAAATATTAAGGGGTAAGGTCTTTAGGTGATGATTAAGTCGTGAGGGTGGAGCTCTTGTGAATGAGATGAATAATTTTATGAAAGAAGCACAAGGGAAATATGTGCTGTTCCTGCCATGTGAGAAAGTAGCAAGGGGTGCCATCTATGAAGCAGAGAGAAAGGTTTTTCCAGACACTTAGTCTACTTGCACCTTGATCTTGGTTGGACTTTCCAGTCTCTGAAACTGTGAGGAATAAATTTATATTATTTACAAATTACCCAATCTAAAATAATAGCAGCCAAGTGGACTAAGACTAATATCAAGCAGATTTTTAGTTGATTTTGGTTGTTTCTTTTTAAAATCAACATTAAAAGAATAAATGATTCTTATATAAGAGCTGGATGCTAAAATGCTAAAACCAAGCTGGATCGTGTAGAGTAGCTGCTTTCAAAAGCTTCAAAGTAGACTATAATTCATTTTGAAATGTCAATATTAAATGATTACATTTCAGTGCTTGTAATTATTTTATATTAATTATAATACCTTACATAGCACTTATTATGTGCCAAACCCTTTTCTACTGCTTTACAAATAAAAATTTACTTTATTCTTCTACCTAGTATATAGAGCAGGTAGTGTTATCACATCTACTTTATATGATAAAATTAAGGCCCCAGAATATTATGTAAATTACCTGAGATCACCTAATTGGTTTGCTCTGTAGCTAATATTTGATCCTTAACAACTTGTTTCATTGTCTGCGCACATATACATCTGGGATGCTGGTTTGTTAACACAAAACATAAACCACATTGGCAACATAGTTGTCATAATCTTTCTATATGTGTCTTACCACCCAAGAAAGTAATATATAAAATCATTTCTTGAAAATTAAGACAAAAATAATCATGCGAGATACCATTGCAACATTATCATCTCATGATAGATCAAATACCTATTAAAAACCAGGATACAGAACTTTATTAGCATTCTGGTAACAAAGCTACCTACCTAGTGGCGTCTAAATCCATCTTCAGTTTGTTCCCTTGTTGCTTATCCCTTCTAAGCCAAATTGTTCCTTCTGGGGTCTGGATCATATTTTCTTCTTACTCCTAGAAACCTTATGTTACTGATTATGCAAGTTATCTGTGGCATAATCCACATTTCTCATACCAAACTGCATCTTTACCACTAGCATATAAACATAAATTTTCCAGATTCTTTCATCTTGGTGAAAATCTTCCTCATTTTCTCTAATTTCTCCTCTTTCCTCTTCTATACTTTTCTCTCTCTCTTCTCTTTCTTCTTTCTTCCCTTTCCTCCCCTAATCCTTATCCTCCTCCACCTCCTCCTACTACTCCTTCTTTTCTCTCTCTTTCATTCCAAGACCCTCTATTCCTTTTTTGTAATCAAACATCAAAAAACATCGATCTATACTGTCTAGTCTTCATTCTCTCACACCTACCTCACTCAGTCTACTACAATCTGAATTCCGAAATGGCCTTATAGATTATTAATTACTTCCTTATTGATAAATCCAATAAAATTTTTCGGTTTTCATTTTATTCAGCTATTGCGCATAATTTATAGTGTTGATGTAGTCCTCTTTAAGATATCACTTTTAGTTACCATTTGTGACGCCATTTCTATCTTTCATTAGTGTTTTCTACTCTATTGTTTTTTCAGAACTCCATTAAACAGCCTGTATATAACTCCAGTCTCAGTCATGTTTTGATGGGAGTATAGAAATGGAAATAAAAATATATCTAAAATTTTAATTCTAAGATACTAAAGCAAATGACAGTGAGACAATGTAATGCATTTAGCAAAGAAAAGACTTACAAACAATTAAGTAGGAAGGAAAAAAGCAGTTATGCTGCCCCAGCAATCAGGTGAGAAAAGAATAGTAAAAATCAGTGAATGATTAAGTTTGTTAAGTATTGATGGTGGTTGGAGATGAGATCAGATGAAAATGATTAGACAGCTTGGAATCCATCATGACCTTAATAATAGTGATAGCAACAAAGTAAAGAAAATGCTGACTGAGATGGAATGAGTTCAAAAGAATGGGAGGAGAGATGGTAGAGAAAGTTAATAAATAATGCTTCGAAGTTGTTTAGATCTAACGAGGAGCTCTGCAATAGAAGCTGTGGGCAAATGTGTGTAAAATAGATGTTCTTTTTTTTTCTTTTTTAAAATGGGAGATAATGCATAATTTGTTTGCTGATGAAAATGATTCTCTATAGAGACAAATGTGAAGATTTTCGTGACATAAAATTTTCAAAAATGCCGGAATGAATAGAATGCTTATGCACAAGTGGATGCATTGGCGTCAAATAGTAACAAAAGCAGTATCTATAAATGCTTTGCATAAGAGACAGCATAAAAGTTTAGGAAGCAAAAGTAAAGGAGGCCTGAATCAGAATCTCTCCACAAATTTTCCACCCCTCTTCCCAACCCTCTAAAAGAAAAGTATGAGATTAACAAGGAGATCAAATATAATCATACACAAAACTTGCCATTAGACTTTCTCAGAAATAGAGAAAAGCACAAATTTCAAGTTACCTCTAAGTAGAAAAATAAACAAACCAAATTTTACTGGAGCTCCCTTTTCTGTCTCAAACTTGTTGAGAGTAGAAAGTAGGGAAAAAGAGACTTAAGAGCTACAAGAAAAAAGAATAGAGAGACTTGAAAAACAGAGATAAGTTATGGCAGGGAGGAGTAAACCAAGGTAGAGAAAGCCCAACAGTAAACTACAAAATGCTACCCACAGGTTACAACCTGGTAGGCGATAGCCCGAGCTGTAAGGAAAGGGGTGAAAATTGGAAAGAGAGCATAGGGCAGACTCAAAGTAAAGTTGTTTCTGAGAGACAATCAGGTAAATACAGAAGGAGATGTGCTCTTTGGGGTGCAGCTGCAAAGACTAAAAATGAACAAAAGGGAAAAGTAAGAATTATGAAGAAATGTAACTGGAAGGGGTAGATATATGAAGGCCCTTTCCCTTCCCTTACTACTAATACAAGCATCAGATTTTACAGAAGCTGAGGTTTACTATGCCTCCATGCACAAAACAGTCTCCATACACAGATGCAACAAAAGAAAACAGAACATGAAGTACATTTAGAATAGGTGAAGGAAATTCTACCCCAGCCCTTCACAACACACATGAAGCAGAAAAAAAAACTGTAATTTAATAAACAGAACTGAATGACCTAAACAAACACTGGCGATAAAACAAGTTTATATGCGGCTGTAATTATTGATGCTGTTCTCATTCAAATAGCTCTTTTAAAAGTGTTTTGCTTGTGTGTCTTGGAATTTTGGATTATCAACTTATATTAGCTAGAGTTTAATTTCAGGAATCCTGAAAGACCTTGTTTGAGGCTATATCTTTTTTAAAATTTTATTTAGGTTTGGGGTACATGCGCAGGTTTGTGGTATAGGTAAATTGTGTGTCATGGAGGTTTGGTGTGCAGATTATTTGTCACCCAGATAATAAACATAGTGCCTAATATGTAGCTTTTTCATCCTTATTGTCCCCACCCTCCACCCACAAGTAAATCGCAGTGTGTGTTCCCAGCTTTGTGTCCATGTGCACACAATGTTAAGCTCCCACTTACAAGTGAGAACACGCAGTATTTTGTTTTCTCTTTCTGCATTAGTTTGCTTAGGATAATGGCTTCCAGCTCCACAGATGTTGCTGCGAAGGACATAATCTCATTCATTTTATAGCTGCATAGTATTCCATAGTGTATATGTACCACATTTTCTTTATCTAGTCTATAATTTATGGGCATTTAGGTTGATTCCATGTCTTTGCTATTGTGAATAGTGCTGCAATGAACCTACATGTGTTAGTGTTTTTATAATAGAACAAGTTATATTCTTAGACACATACTCAATAATGGGATTTCTGGCTCAAATGGTAATTCTATTTTAAGTTCTTTGAGATATCACCAAACTGCTTTCTGTGGTGGCTGAACTAATTTACATTGTTACTGGCAGTGTATAAGCATTCCTTTTTCTCTGCAATGTCACCGACATCTGTTATTTTTTAACTTTTTCATAATAGTAATTCTGACTGGTATTAGATCGTATCTCATTGTGGTTTTGATTGCATTTCTCTAAAGATTAGCAATGTTGAGCATTTTTTTCATATGTGTTCTGACTGTATGTGTTCTTTCGAAAAGTAACTGTTCACGTCCTTTTTAAAAGTAACTGTTCATGTTCACTTTTAACGGTTTTTTGTTTTTGTTTTTGTTTTTGTTTTGCTCATAAATTTGTTTAAGTTCCTTATAGGTTCTGGATATTAGATCTTTGTCAGATGCATAGTTGGCAAATATTTTCTCCCATTCTGTATTTTGTGTGTTTACTCTTGATAGTTTCCTTTGCTGAGACTATATATTAACAGAATAGGTTTGCTTTTCCTTTAACCATCGCTGAGACTCTGTAATTCTTAATTCCTTGTGTCCTGAACACACAGTTAGAACACATTAAAAACCCATTCCCATTTTCATTATGCTTATGATTAATATTTCTCTGGATAGTATTTTTTCTTTTTTTGTGACCTAGAAAACTTGCATAGATATTTTACATTGGCCCCGGTTGATTTAAAATTTAATTATGATACTTAATAAAAACATAGGAAGATTCATTTGAAAATGACAAGTAGATTGTATGTGTAAACAAGAAAGTCAAGATTTCTCAGTACATAAAGCAATATTTTAATTGTGATAATAAGCAATGCATTAAAATACATTAATACAATGATTTAACTCATTGTAATTGTTTTAATACATGGTCATTTTCTATATTCTAAATTTCAGGTAGACTGAATCACTAACAGAGTTTTCAGCTGTTTTATGTAAACTAAGGACAAAATTATGATTTCAGGGAAGCTAATAAATACAGTATTCATGAAGCACTATTGTCTGTTCAGGTATTAATTACTTCTTTGCTCAATTTTTCTAAAACAAAGCTTTGTCACTAAAAAAAATCATCAAATAGTGCTGGCATTAAATGCTTATAGGTGAAAATTTGTTTTTCTATTTTAACTAGAAATTTTACAATGGATTTTTTTGGGAGACTGCTAATATATTCCAATGATATTTCATATCAAAATTTCACAAAAAAATGAAATTTTTTACTTTTTATACATAAAATTTATTCTGATGGCTTTATCAAAGATCTGTGATAACATTTATGACATAAAGGTCACAACCAGAGGTTCAACACTGAAGAGATACAGTAGTCTTTAAGCAAAATGCTGGTAGATTAAAGCAAATTGAGTATTTCCCAGAAATGGTCACATCGGACTCAACTGAAATTACAGGAAAAACTTAGCAGATATAATCAGGACACTGGTGACCAATCACAATGGGCACTATCACAGGTCACTTCCACAGCAAAACACCTTTCTGGCTGCCAGTGCCTCTGCTTGGGTTTTTCTCATGCTCACTGGGCTTGTTCCACCCACTCAGCCCATCAGGCTGCACTTGGCTGGCACTACCAGCCCAGGTCCCATACCTGCCAAGGGCAAGCCAGGCATGGAGCAGCTAGGGGTGTGTGAGCCAGCAAGCTCAGGTCAGACCACTGCACACAGGCAGGTGTGCTGCCTGAGGCAGGACAGGCAGCTCCAGGTGCCAGCACAGGTGCTGGCTCCATGCAATGCCGTGGATGCATCAGATATACCACAAAGCGGCTTTGGCTGTTGTCATTGGAAAATGTGGTGGCACCCGAAAACTCAGATATGCCATGAACCACAGAGCCACAAAGAGAGTGATACAGTGTGTCACAGCCCAGGCACAGGGAGCCCCAAGATCTGGGGCCTCAGAAGGGCCTCAGCTTTTCTCTCCTTGATGCCCACAGCATGGTGAGTGGGGTTCGTGTTTCAGGGGGTTCTGTTTCAGCCTGTTTGTATTAGAGCTATTTCCGTCCTGCCACCCTGCTGTGGCCCACACCTCCTGGGCTAGCTCAGCCCCATCACTGCTTCCTGTCATGTGGGGCAGCTGCCAATATCAGCAGAGGGTGGGAGAGCTATAGTGTTACAGCAGCTCTGACACAAAGAATCCTGAGGTCTAGGCCCTCAGAAGGGTGACTACTTTTCACTCCTATAGTCCAGGAGCATGTCACCACCCGCAGTTCAGCAAGCTGGCCAGGAACGTGTCCCAAGTTCTTATCCCGCATCCAGGAAGAATGAGGTTACATGGAGAAATGGAGGGTAAGCAAGGTGGAGAGTAGCTTTGTGGAGTAACAGAACAGCTCTCAGGAGACCCGGAGTGGGTAGCTTCTTTCTGTAGGCAGGTGGTGCCAACAAGTGTCTGATTCTGGTTGAATCTGGAGATTGTATGTGCTAAGAATGGAGGAAGTGTGTGCTAATTGATCAATGGGTGGGCATGGGTGGCACTGAAAAAAAGTTGCCATCCATTTGGCCAAAAGGTAGCAATGAAGTGCTCACTCTGGGTTGCAACTCCAACTGGAACTGGTGGCCTACCTCAGGCTATAGGTCGTCCCTAGCTTGAAGTTGGGGTTTCACTGGGGACACTCCCCTTCTCACGTAAGAACCTGTCTTCCTCCCAACTCATCAATATGCCCTCTGTGGTGCCCAGGCTGTTTGTGTTGAGTGGCTCCCACAGGCCAGCACCTAGCCGCCTTCAGCTCCCCCACAGCCTCCTTCCTCAAACTTATCAGCACCCGAAGTTTCAGACAAGGCCGAGGTGGTGGGGGACTAATGTGTCAGTGCAACCTTGACAGTGCACACAACCAGCCAGTTTGCAACAATTCTAAGACTCTCCTACAACTTTTCTACACAAGGGAGCAGGTGCCAGGAATGGGGAGGGGCCAGGGAGCAGGTACTTCTGAGCCTGTGGGGACAGGGGGCTTCCCAGGTCCCCTAGAGCACAGGGATGCTGGGTCTGAAGCCATGGTTGGGCAGCTTCAGCTGTGTCCGGGAGCATAGGTTACCGGCCCACCAACTCGGTAGGGTGTTGGGCTCCCGCTGGGATCACCTGTTCCTGGCTCTTCCCCTCCTGTCTCCACAGAGTTGCAGCACCAGTCCCGTCTCCACCCATGTAGCTGCATCCCATAGCAGCTGATCTAGGCAGGCCACCACTGCCATCAGCACCAGATCACCCAAACAGGGTCCTGATGTCATTTCTGTGACAGACAATAAATGATTCATTTGTTGTTCTAGGGGAATAACACAGGGGCTTGGAAGGTCAGGATGATTAAGTTGAACCAGTTTCTAGAGAAGCTCAGAGCATCCACTATTTGAAAAATGGTATGATGGGAAGTATTTCAATATTTTTTCTGATCTTACAGCTTTTCTAGTGTTTATAGGCAAAATATATGTAATTACAAAAGCTTAAGCATCTCTTCAAAGTATAGAAGAAAGAGGTAAATTGTTGCTTCTCGGGGAGAAGTAGATAGCTGTGAAGTAGAATTTCAAAGAAATATTCACTTTTGTTCCCTGGGCATTTTTATGGACATTAATATATTACCTATTGTTAAACAAATAGTGTTAGTTTTCAATTTTAAAACTTTTTATTTATTAAAAGTTTTGACGTTGATTTCAAATTTATGAAAAGAAAACTTTTACAATATGATAAAGGATAGCTTTGAAAAATGCATTGTTATAGTAATATGTAATGGCAAAATAATTTATTTTTTTCCTCTCTAAAAAGGGAGAAGAGAACATGGATGTTGATCTCACTTCTTCCGTTCAATATATTAGGTTGATGACTTTAATGCAATAAAGTTAAAAATTTTTTATTATGAAAATTGGAAATAAATAAAATCTTAAAAGTAGCTTTAAAATAAAGTAAAACACCTAACCCTTTATTAATGAATGTAAACCAGAACATCCTAAAATTCACAAATGAATGTCTCCTTAAAGTCAAAATATTTACCATCTCCTCTAACAAATAGTAAGTTTATTCTTAGTTAATTGATACCACAGGATATTATGGATTTAGAAGATATTTAAATGTACCAAAATTGATACATATATAATACACACTGTTATATGATATGTGATTATTTTGGTCTCTATTTATTATTAGTTTTTAGAGACAGAGCCTTACTCTGTCAGGCTGGTGTGTAGTGATGTGATCCTAGCTCACTGAAGCCTCAAGCTAGTTTGGTCTTTGAAAAGCATACTGCTCCTCTCTTCCCTTCTCTTGACTCCATGATTGACTCTGTAGCAGTGGTAAAACAAATATTAGTGCTTAAAATTCAGTTAATCTCATTTCATGCAATTGTACACTTAGTTTTATCCTATACATATTAACATACACATTTCATTTGAAGACAAAAATTTTAAAACTTTAAAATATACCCATTTTATTCTATAAATATTAACATACACATTTCTCTTAGAGACAAAAATTTTAAAACTTTAAAATACACTCATTTTTATCCTATAAATATTAATATACACATTTCTCTTAGAGACAAAAATTTTAAAATCTTAAAATACACAACAAAAGCCCTTATGAAAAATTATGCTACATGTTATATTTATTTCTTAATATGCTTCTTTTGGCACATTATTTTATCTTCTCACAATTTAGTTGCCGTATGTCTAAAGCAGAATTAATGTATTTGAATACTCACTTTTTACTTATAATAAATTTAGGGATAGATAGTTATACTTCTGTTCTTAGTCATCCATCAACAAATATAATGTAAATGTTACACCTGAAAGAGGTCATCCTTTAACTGTAACATCCCCTCACATCACCAGGGAAGGCCCTGTCAGCCATAGAAATATAACTGTAATTACCCTTTAATATAATTAGAGGTGGAACATATATTTTGTCATCATGTGCAAATCTGGTAGAAGAGGGAAAAGTGGGAAAGAACAGAGGACAAATACTTTCCAATAAGTGTACTATGTAAACATCTCATGCATTCAGTCACCATCCAAAATCTCATTTTTCTAAGGTCTGGTAGCACATAAAAATCTTTATTATAATGTAATATCTTAATAATGCAGACATCAGACAAACTCAAACTGAGGATTCTTTTTTGTTGTTGTTGTTATGTAGGGGCAGGGGTCTCACTATGTTGCCCAAAGTGGTCTGGTCTCAAGCAGTCTTCCAGCCTCAGTCCCCAAAGTGCTGGTATGATAGGTGTAGGCCACCACACCCAGCCCAAATTGAGGAATCTTATATAAAAGTAGTCTTAATTCTAAAAAAATTTGCATGATGAACTTTTTTAAAAAGCAGAGAGAAAGCTGCTTATTAAAGACCAAGGGCACATAATGGTTAAATACAATGAATGATCCTTGAGCAAATCCTAGGTTGGGGAAATAATAGCAGAAATAAAGCCATAAAAGACATTTAGGAAAAATTAGGAAATATTCAATAAGAATCATATACTAACTAATAGTATGATATAATGTTAAATTTCATGTGGGTGACAATTATAACTGTATATTTTAGTTTCAATTCTATAATATATATAGATGATAATTTCATTATAACAAAATGGCCTTTCCTTATTTGAGATAAATGCTGAAGCTTTTACAGGTAAAGTGCTATGATTTTTACAAACTCAAGTCTCAAATCCAGCACCACAAAAAAATATTGCGTATGTGCACATGCTTGTGTGTGTGTGTGTGTGTGTGTGTGTGTGTGTGCTGTGTAGTAAGCGGTGTACATCTGAGAAAGCATAATGAAGTAAGCATGCCATGTGTGAATCTAGGTAAAGGAAATATCTGTTTTCATTGTACTGTTGTTTATACTACTTGTAGGTTTGACAATTTTTAAAATAAAAGGATGAGGTAAAGATTTCCCCAAAAATATATGTGTTATTAGAGTAAATCAAACTACAAATAAAGAATCAGAGATAAGAAGAAAGGTAAGAAATGTAAAAGATAATTTCTGCTTCTGAATTTTTATATCCCTGCTTCTAATGCTATCTGTACTCAGAAAAATTCTATGTCATCCTTTTGGGACTTATGTAAGATATATAGAAAGCAGCCCTAATGGTCGACTCTTTCCAAATAAAAAGAAATAAATAACATTTAATGTCTTTGTAATGTCTCAGTTTGAATAGGCTGAACTAAATATTCCAGAACTCCCTTTCTTGCATGTTTCTGGTTTGGGTAGGCCACAAAAGAGATTCTTAGGATATTTAGAAAATGGAAGGGAAGCAGCATTCTCTAGCACACAAATGAAGTAGCTGATGTGTTTGATGTGAAGCAGCAGCTGGGCCTGCAACTGCTCTATCTTTCCCTAAACACCTTGTTAACTATTTTGATTCCAATAATCAGTATGTGTGTTCAGCTCCATGGCTCCAGCTTCTGCAAGATACCTCCATCACCAAGATCATAAGCAGTAAGAATGGACAAGAAATTCAGTCCATTCTGGTGAGGTTCAAGCTCATGTTTGTAGATTTTACCCTGCTCATGATATTCCTTTCCTGACTGTTCATCTGGCAGAATTCAAGCCTCATCATCTAAGATGCAGACACTAGCCTCACAGAGACAGCTTAACTAGGTCCCACAGTCAGACAAGCCAGCGTCCTGTAGCAGATCCTTTGATTGATAGATGAATAGGTAGATAGATGGAAACACAGAGAGACGGATGTATAGATAGATAGATAAATCTCCTGCTGGTTCTGCTTCCATGGTGGAATCTTGACTAATACAGCTGCAATTTAAAATAGGAAGACACCATAATATTGCTTACATTTTCAACTTATGCTTTGAAGACATATATAACTTTACCTGAAAACTTTATCTTGAAATGAAATATTTGGGGAACAAATCTAGTACTGGAAAATCTACAGCAAATCCTAAGTCAGTCAAATATCAGTGACACTGAAACACAAATTTGGGAGTATATAAATTTAAAATTACTTTCAAATTTAGTATGATTGTAAATTAAATGTGTATCTCAGGGCCTGCATGAGTATATATGTGCATTTACAACTTGCAGTCATTTCAACACAAATTTGACAAATATGTTCATCTCCACTTTATTGTCCCAAATGTCGCATACATAAATAAATGAAGTAATCAATAATGTTTCTTCTCATGTTAGCTCAGTTCTCTTTTGTTTTTGCATAACTAGTCTAATGGTCTAGACTTCAGTTAGCAGCAGAGGTCATTTAGAATACATATCATCAAAAGTTAAGATTCAATGAGATCCAAAATTTTCCCTATGATCTTCTCAAGTTCTAATTAAAGAGCCATCAGATAATGTTCAGACGAAATACTCTACCACTCTAAAAATCACTGTAAATCAAAGATAATTATTAATTGGGTCATAGTACCTGATACAAATATAGAGTAAACAGAGATATTATGACTTAAAGATAAGTCAAAGATAATGTACATAATGTACAAATATTATATGTCCATAGTAAATGGTTCTCCTGTGAGTTAAATAACAAAAATCCATCTTTAACATCACATTCATTATATTTTTGCTTTGTAGATATCAAGGCTAGGGAAAATAATTTACTATTTCACATTGGTCTCTCAACATTCACTATAACTAATGCTATACAACTTCTAACAATCCAAAGAAGGAGAAAGTACTTACAAATATATTTTCAGAAAATAGGTAATTGGTTGAAGTAATTAATAAAGTTTTGGAATATCATGCAATACTTATCTAATGATGAGTATTGCCACTTATGCTCATTTTTTCTTGGCTGGATTTGATATTATAATTCATATTTTGTAAGAACTATTTATCTCAGAGGCTGTGCTGTGTTCAGTGATCTTTTAAGTTTGGTTCAGAAGTCATAACGACCTCCTTACTGCCCTAGTTACATGTTTGGAGGTAATTCAGATTAATCATAAAAGGAGAATACAGATAACCTAATAAAACAAGAGGCTATTGTATTGATAAACAGAAATATCAACAAAAGAATTCTCACTGATCCTAACATGTATGTTTAAATTTTAAAGCTTATTGAAGAATAATCCCAAAGCTAGCAATTAGACCTAGAAATAATTGATAAGCTGGATATCCTTAAAAAAGGGAACTTCTGCTCTGCAAAAGACAATGTCTACAAATAAAAAGATAAACCACAAACTGGGAGGAAATATTTACAAAAGACACATCTGAAAAATGACTCTTTTCCAAAATATGTAAAGAACTCTAAACACTCAACGATAAGAAAATGAAAAACTCTACTGAAAATGGGCAAAAGCCTTAAAGAGATATCTTACCGAAGAAGATATATAGATGTCATGTAAGCATATAAAAAGATGTTCAGCATCAAATGCCATCAGGGAATTGCAAATTAAAACAACACACCTATTAGAGTGGCAAAAAGCAAAAACACTAACAACACCAAATGCTGGCAAGAATTTAGAACAAAAGGAACTAACATTTTACTGCTGATGGTAACGCAAAATAATACAGCAACTCAGAAAGACAGTTTGGCAGCTTCCTATAAAACTAAATACATCCTTACCAGCAATTAAATTTGAAGGTATTTACCCTATTGAATTGAAAGCTTATGTCCACACAGAAACCTGCATGTGGCTGTTAATAACAGCTTTATTTATAATTACCCAAACCTGGAAGCAACCAAGATGTCCTTCAATAGGTGAATGGATAAATAAACAGGTACATTCAGGTAATGCAGTATTATTCAGCACTAAAAAGGAGTGAGCTATCAAGCCTTAAAAAGACACGGGGGATACTCAAATATATGTTACTAAATGAAAACGACCATTATTTAAAGTGACGTACTGTATGATTGTAATTATATGACATTCTGGAAAAGGCAAAACTGTGGAGGTAGTAAAAAGATCAGTGGTCACCAGGGATCTGGGGGAGCAAGGGATAGCTAGGCAGAGATATTTTTATTTTATTTTAAATTCTGGGATACAGGTGCAGAACATGCAGCTTTGTTACATAGGCATACACGTGCCATGGTGATTTGCTGCACCTATTAGCCCACATCTAGGTTTTAAGCCCTGTTTGGATTAGTTATTTGTCCTAGTGCCTTCCCTCTCTTTGCCCCTTCACCCTCTGATAGGCCCCAGTGTGTGATGTTCCCCTCCCTGTGTCCATGTGTTCTCATTGTTCAACTCCCATTTGTGAGTGAGAACATGTGGTGTTTGGTTTTCTGTTCTTGTGATTAGTTTGCTGAGCATGATGGCCTCCAGCTTCATCCTTGTACCTGCAAAGGACATGAACTCATCTTTTCTTATGGCTGCATAGTATTCTATGGTGTATATAAGCCACATTTTCTTTATCCAGTCTATCATTGATGGACATTTGGATTGGTTCCAAGTCTTTGTTATTATAAATAAAGCACAAATAATATTTGGAACTATGCAACCACTCTGTATGATACTACAATGGGGGTGCATGTAAAACCCATAGAATGTACAACTGCAAGAATGAACTCCAGTGTAAAATTCTGGAATCTTAGTATAATAGTGTGTCATTTAGGTGCATCAGTTTTAACCAGCGTACCACCATGGTAGGAATTATTTGACAGCTATGGAAGTTCTGTGTGGGGGGAATGGAAAAGAGGGCATATCAGAATTTGAAACATTCTCCTTAAGTTTGCTGTGAACCTAAAACTGCCCTAAAATTAAAGTTTATTAATATAAAAATATTTTTTAAAATGTAAAAGACACAGCCTATGTTAACACAGCCTTTGCTTCTTTTCACATACAGCCTTTGTTTCTTCAGTGATTTCCTTGATTAAAAAACCAACTTTTAAAACAGAAGACAAACATTGCCTTATCGATTACACAGCCTTCTGTGAAGTGAATGAGATATTTAGGTATCTTTGCCTCCTCACAAGGATAAAATTCTGTCAATAACAACTGCTATTTATGGACTAAAAATGTCGACCTATCAAAAAAAGCACAAAATAAGTAAGTTAATGGAAAAAAATACTGAAACAACAAATACAAACATTCCTCATTTTGAAAGTTTTTATTAAATTATTTCTTTTGTTCTTACTGTTATGCTTCTGCAAAAAGAAACATTTATTTGTTTATTAACGCATACATGCTACAATCATTTACTGAGTTTCTACTTTATGTGAGATTCAGAAGCACTTAGAATATAATAGTGAGCCAGCAAAAATGAATCTGCTTATAATCAAGTGCAGAGCCCTCATAAGTGAGACAAGTTTACCCAAAAGAACACAATATATTGGGATGGCAGAAGAAAATATTAGAATTTTGATTAACATATATTTCTGATGATTACCTTTAAAAAAATCTTTCTTGTTCTTCTTATGCTTTATGAGTATACACATATACACATATGTATATATACACATACACACACATATAAACACTGGTGCGTGTATTAATATATGTAAACGCATACATATTCATATATAGTGAATTCATATTTTTTTCTCTATGTGATCAAACAAGTTTAGTTTTAGGTAGTGAAGCAGAACTTAAAATAAGCACAGAGTACAAATGCTCTATGAAAGCAGAAAACAAAGTACTCCTGGCAAAAGTGTGTAAAGTATGGAAAAGGGTTTTAGGCAGATGGAACAATATGTTTAAACGTTCTGAGAGGAAGCAAGCATTGTACGTTAATGGAGCAGAGAGACAGTCAGTGTGACTGAAGCACAGTTAACGGGAAGGAGTACCATGAGGTCTGATAAGGCTCCCAAGCTATGTAACGGACAGGTTACACAGGCTTGGGGTAAGAAACTCAAATTTCATGCTACATGAAAAAAAAAGTCTGTAAATAGTTTTAAAAGCAATGACATTATTAGCTTTATTTGTGTTCAAGACAATCCTGGCTGCTATTTTTGTTACACATTTGAGGGAGGCCATCAAAAAGGCCAGGGAGTCTGACTGGCTCAATGAATTTTGTTAAAGAAATCTCGCTGCACAATATTTCCTTCAAAACGTCGTATGAAATTAGATAATGTAAATCTGTGACATGGATGAAGTTTTTGGACTTGTCCTTTTATGAGCCGAGTAAATCTTTAAGGACTGGCATTTAAGCTATGACTAATAAGTGGCATTGGTCATCACATCTTTGACCAAACAAGTCTCAAATAACTAAGTTTAATTCAAACTTGTGGATTCCGCAGTTAAGGATTTTTCCCCAAATAAAGAAAAATAAGTAGGAACAGAAGGAGGAAAAAATGGAAAGAAAATGTAGGTTAAATTCACGTTTTAGAAATTGTGACAACATTTAAAGTTTGATACCTCATTTACTTTAATATAAACTGTTCCTAGCATCAGACATCATTAGATCTTACAGTTTATTTGACAAGTTGTCCCACAGATATAACAAAAACACTGAAACTGGGCTTATGTAAACCAAAGAACAGCTTTGGATATAAGAACTCTTTCTGTTAATTAACTAGTTTATTTCATTCAAGCCAAACATACTTGTAGGCATTTTATTGAAGAATTTGGATACAATGAAGTGAAATCATAGCATGGCTTGATTTTTCTTGAAAGAGTAGGGATTTTATTTTTTGTTCCTTAATACCATGTCTACAAAACCAAATATTATTTATTTTTACTTTATAGAACTAACAAACCCTCCCTTTTAAGCTTTTAAAGAACTCAGGATAATATAAAATGAATTATAATCTCTTATTAAGGTATTCACTCTTCTCCTTTAACTCGGCTTTGAAGCTTTCATGGAGAAAGATAGCTATGAGCTATTTTTTTCTCTTTTCTTTCTTTTTTTCAGCCTTTATTTTAGATTTAGCAAGCCTGCTACATGGGTAACTTACACATTGTTGGGTTTTCGTGTATAAATAATTTAATCATCCAGGTAGAAATCACAGTACCCAATAGGTAGTTTTTCCACCTCTACCCCTTTCCCACCCTCTCCCTTCAAGTAAGCGCCAGTGTCTGCTGTTTCCACCTTTGTGTCCAAATGTACTCAATGTTTAACTCTGAATTATAAGGGAGAACAACGTTCACACTTACTATAAGTGAGAATCTGAGTTCCCATCCTTGCATCCATGTGTTAATTCACTTAGGATAATGGCCTCCAGCTGTATTACTGTTGCTGTAAAGGGTAAGATTTCCTTTTTTATGGATACATAGTATTCCATCATATATTTATTCTACATTTTCTTTACCCAGTCCACCATTGACTGACATTTAGGTTGATTCCATGTCTTTGCTATCGTGAATAGTACTACAATTAACATAAGAATGAATGTGTCTTTTGGTAGAATAGCTTATATTCCTTTGAAAACAAATAAATACAGTATATAATACATGTCCCTGAGTCAAAAGGGAGTTCTGTTTTTAAGATCTTCGATAAATCTCCTAACTGCTTTTCACAGCAGCTGAACTAACTTACATTTCAACCAGCAGTGTATAAGTGTTTTCTTTTCTTTGCAACCCCCCTAATACCTGTTATTTCTTGATGTTTTAATAATAGCTGTACTAACTGGTGTGAAACAGTGTCTCATTATTGTTTGATTTGCATTTCTCTAATGATAGTGATATTGAGCACTTTTTTCATCTTCTCTTTCTACTACATCTCCTAGTCCCTTTACTCAGAGACTATCTGATGAGAAGAAAAGTTAAAGGAGGGAAAAACTTGTATTTATGGTTTGAACTTGTAGTCTAGATGCTAAGCATTTGGAAAACTACCAAAATTGCTCACTCTATCTGTCTCAGTCCATTTTGTGGTATTGTAATACAATACCTGAAACTGGGTAATGTATAAAGAACAGAAATTTATTGGTTCATTGTTCTGAAGTCTGGAAAGTTCAAGATTGAGGAGTTGCACTTTGTGGGGGCCTTCTTGCTGCATCGTAATATGGCAGAAGGCAACACATGGTGAGAAAGAGAAAGCAAAAAGAACCAAAATCACTTTTATAACAAACCCACTTCAGGGATACCAAACCCACTTACTCAATAATGACATTAATTCATTTCTGAGGGCAGATCCTAATTACCTCTCAACACTGTTTCACTTTGGGACACTGTTCATGTGTTGCACTGTTTCCAACACATGAACTTTGGGTGATACATTTAAATTATAGCACTATGTAACACACACACACACACACACACACACACACACACACACATACACACACACGCACTCCAGTCTCCTTATTTTTGAAACAGGAAGCATAAAAGCTACCTCATTCTGATTCAGCTGGCCTGTAATCCTTAGTTATGTATTTGATTTAGTTCCTTAGCCAAGATCTCACTTCACATTATGTTTCTTATATGTTCCTGGGTTTGAAGCTTACAGGAGAAAATACTTTCACTAAACTGATTTCATCCTTAGTCTTGTATCCAGCTTTTGCTTATAATTAGATCCAATAATTTTAAACTCACAAATAGAAGAGATCAGTCTTGGCAGGCTGTTTTCAATTTGAAAGATTCAGCAAGCATGATCCTTGGTTATTCTCCAGCTTTAGTTATTTTGACTAAGGTATGATATTAATCATCTCACCCCTAAAGTACACTGGCTCTTACACTGATACAACTGAAAATGTTAAAATTTCTGTTACTCCTAAAAGTATTCTAAGTAAAATCTAAACTTAAAAGATGTAGAGTCATTTGTTTAGCTGTTTGCTTTAGCATATTTTTTTCCAGTGTAATTTAATTGGAAAGTGATCTTGGAAAAGAAGAGCTGGAAAACAGAAAAAAAAACAAAAACTGCAAGCTTTCAAATTTTACCTTGAACTAACTCATAAAGAATTTTCTATCATATATTTGGGGAAATTGGAACTGTTTTATCAGCCTGTTAGGGATTCTAGATTCATACCACATGATTTGGTGGAAAAAACACAGGTTTAGAATTGGACAAAATTTCTAATTCTGGTCCAATAACTTTCTAGCTTTTTCATCTGAGGAGAAACACACGTCTCTAGATCTGTTTCTAATTTGTAAATACCTTACATCTTAGAGCTCCTATGAAGTTGAATGAAGTAATTTATGGTATGTCATTTACTGTAATGCGTAGCTATAACAGTATCTCTTTCATTCATACACCTTTCCTTGATTCACTGAAGCCTAATACCATATAGATATCTATACTCATTCATAAAGCAATGTGCTTTTGGAGAGTGTCTCCATACTCCAACCTTAGGAGTACTTCCTAATTGGTCTAATCCAACAATAGCACTCCCCGTTTAGCTTGTCAGTGACTGGTCTAACTCTAGACATATGATCCCATGCTGGACAGTATATATGAGGGCAATCTCCAGAAGAGTTATAGGAAAAGTTTCTTCTCCTCTAAAAGTGAAATTCTATAAATCACACTCTTTTTGTGAATTTGTCTTAGTGTCTGGATATTACACATGGGGCTACTGCAGCCACCTTGCTTTGAACCTAAAGAAAGAAAGAAAAAAAAAAAACAAAACTAAAAATGGTGGAAAGAAGTTGGAATCCTTCTTGTGATCATTTGATCACGTGATTGACCATTGCTTGAATCACAATAACTCTATTTTGCTATGGGGATAATAAATTTTCCTTGATATTAAATAGAATGAAGTTTTATGGTTATTTATTAACAAAGAGACTATCACAGTGTATGGCGTATTCTAAGCATTTGACAGAAGTTATTTTTCTTATCATACCCCATTTAACCCTAAAAGTGTTGCAAAAATTATGTCTGAAATTATTCTGCATGGTTCTAACCTAAATGCTATCATATATAGAAAAAAACATCAGGTTTGACCAACTGCTTAGTCTAAGGAATCTGCAGGAGAAATTGACAACCAGTGCTAATTACTTGCCAATTCTATTTTCATTTTAAAAGTAAAATTAGCATTATTTTGCTAGATATCTAAGATTGTGGAAGACAAATGAACAACTGTATCTTGCTCTGTAACATATAATTTTTTATGTTTTCTATTTATTTTGCAAAAATGTTTTTAAAAGTTGATATTAGTTCAAACCAGAAATTAGACATATCATTGCTCCATTAAAATAAATAAAATATGTAAAATAAAATCTAGCATACTAGATTTGAAAGCCAATGAGGGGAAAGATGCACCTGTTATCTTCATTTCTCATCTAGAAAATATACTGAAAGAGTTACTTCAGTTTGTATATAATGAACTGTATAATTAAAATCTGAGTTGTTTTCAAGAGTGGAGAAAAAAAGCAAGAGGAAAAATTTAACTATAGATGACAACTCAAATACATTTTTGATTAAATTGGGAATATTCACAAGAAAAGAAGAAAAAACTATCTTCAAAGGACGAAAGTGCTTGACAGAAAAGAAAATTCACTTACATGGATTTTTGACACCAGGCTGCCTTGAATAAATCCTGAGAAGAAGTTGCTTTTTACTTTGTTAAGAAAAAATAAAGTAAATTACAAAAGAGCACTCTAATTAAGAACTGTGAATAAAAAATGATTTGGATAAATTGATGACAGTTAAGAACTTTATCCTCATTTGAATTCTTGAAGAAGTATTGTCTGAATCATCTTTATGGCACTTATTTTTAACTGCATTCCTTTGTATTATTTGTGTACCTCTTCTATCAGTCCTGGGCGTTGTAATTTTAAATAGCTCAGATATAGCCTCTATCTTTGCCTTTCCTATTTTTCCTTGGCATGGAGGAAAGGTTCATAAATAGTAGCCTTTTGATAAATTTCTTAGATAAATGAAGGGTAAAATAGAGCTATAATTTACAATTTTGGTTACTTTTAATACAATTCTTTATAACTTCTTTCTTTTGTGCTTATGTTGACATGTTATATAAGAAGAAATATTATAACTGTGAAATCATCCCAATAGCTTATAAATGTCATGTTATACTATAAATATACACTCAGATCACAAGGTTACTAAAAAGTCACTACCTGATAGTATTCTAACCTATTTTCTGGTAAATCATTTCCACCTTCATGACTGCCCCAAATCAATGACAGAAACCTAATTATGTTTCAAAACTATGTTGTTATTCATTTCCTAGGACAATAATAATCTCTGTGAAAAGAAGCAGCTGTTAAATCAATAGCAGTATACAAACATTGTACTGATTGTCACATCTCTCCATTGACATCAAGTCTGTAGACATAATACAGTAATTAGAAGTAAACATGGAAATTCCTCAAAGAGCTAGGAGCAGAACTACCATTTAACCCAGCAATCCCACTACTGGGCATCTATCCAGAGGAATATGAATCATTCTACTACAACAACACATGCACACTAATGTTCGTTGCTGCACTATTCACAATATCAAAGACATGGAGTCAACTGAAATGTGACTAAATGACACATTCGATCAAGAAAATGTGATACATAGACACCATGAAAAGCTATGCAGTCATAAAAAAGATTCAGATTTGCTGTTATCCTTAGAAAACTAACGCAAGAACAGAAAATCAAATATAGCATGCTTTTACTTAATAAAGCTAAATGATGATAATTCATGAACACAAAGAAGGGGACAACAGACACTGGGTCTACTTGACCGTGGAGGGTGGAAGAAGGGAGAGGAGAAGAAAAGACAATTGGGTACTAGGTTTAATATCAGGGTGATAAACTAATCTGTACAAGAAACCTTCCATGATACAAGTTTACCCATGTAAAACACTTTCACATGTACCCCCAAACCTAAAATAAAAGTTTTTATATTTTTAAAGTAAACTTGAATGATCACTTCAAAAGCAAGAATTGGGCATTACTCATTTCTGTTTCTTCCAAAATGTATTCTGCACAGAGTACTTTTTTAATAAATTTTGTAGTGAATTAACAGTCAGAACACTTTTTAAGAAAGAATTGTTTATTTAATTTAAAAAGTGTCAACATGAAGATATAATTCTGATATTAAAGTATTCAAATAACTTAAAAATAACCCTTTACCCATTATGGTCACTAGGGTAAGAGACAAACAAATTCCACCAACTCAATATTACTCCAGTGTTTAAGTAATAGGATGTAAGGCCTTTCAGGAGTAGCAGAGACAAACCAAAACAGAATTTTCAGGTAACTTCAAAGGTTTTGGTAAAGGTCACAACTGGAACAAGAAAGGCAAAATTCTAAGGTCAACCAGCAAAAAACATAGTAAAGAAAGGATTGGAAAGCTCATGAGAGAAAAGAGAAGTCAGGTAATGTTTGACTTCTAAGCAATTTAAGAGACTGTTAGGTCAAATAATTTTCAGGAGAGACACTAGCATCAAGTTCAATTTTAATTCATAAAAGGAAGTCCTTGTTTCCCTCATGTGTTCTAAATTCTCCTCTTGAAGTGGTTTGCATTAAGATTATCAATGTAAACTCTTGGGCAAATACTCATGTTGATTTAAAAAAGATCAACATTAACATCATGACCCACAAAATGCAAAGCTAATCTGCTGAAATTTCATCACAAAGAAAGTTTGTCATCTATTATAAGTCAATTATTAATGGCAGAATGAGCTACTGGTTTTAGTTTTGCATTGATCTTGCTGATTGACTCAAAACAAGGGCAAATAACATTTGTTGGTAATGATACTCTCATCCAGCAGACAGTAGAAGGCAGATCCTTTAAGGGGACTGATTTACAAAGGTTACTGTAGAGCAAGAAGTGTGTCTCCTTAGTAGAGAATGAGGTAGAGAGACCAAAAAAAAAAATGAGTAAAATAAAAATAATTAAAATTAACAATTATAGGGAGATTTCTCTGTGAAAGATTCTGTAATATACATATATATACAAAAGGAATATTGCTGAGGATAATTCCTTCTGTATATATATGTATATTACAGGAAGAGGAAGAATTGATTGCTAAAAATCAGGCTAAAGAAAGCAAATGCTACGCATTGTAGATAAACAAGCAGAGCTCATTCTATTTGAGAAATTACACATATTGTACTTGATACAAGATATGTCTCCTTCAGTCTAAGAAATGCTAAATTTTTAGTAAGACAGAATTTTCTTTCTCTCTGTCTCAGTGTTTGCAGGCCTAGATTATTTGCACAACTTAATCCGAACTTCCATTTTTTTGTTAAACTAATGTCTGATGTCATTGTAAAACTTGGTTCTCATAACCCAGCACCTACCACCTTACAACAATATATAAAATATTTTTTCAAATTAATTTTTTTCAACTATTTCTTCAAATATCTAACCTTAAGTGAGTTACCAATGTTTTAAGTATACCAGCCTTCATAGATTTTATATATTATATTTGCATGTATACAAAGTATATTATCATGTATTACATAAATAACAATATACTTTTTATAGAATTATAAATGAGTTTACATAATTATTTTCAATATTTGAAATATGTCAGTTCATTATCATGTATTTTTCTCTGTTGTCAGGAACATATATGTGAAAGTTCTATCTTCCCAATGGATTGGCCCTTTTATCATTAGATCGATTTTTCTTATTAATTATCTCTGAACTTTTTTCCAATGCTTTATCTCTTTCTTCTCCTATTGAAACTCTCATTACATGTCTGTTGCATGTGTAATGGCATGCCACATTTCTTTGAAGCTCTTTATATTTGTCTTCCAGTTTTGTCTCTCTGTCCTTACAATTGAATAATCTGTATTGATGTATATGAAGGTTACTGATGCTTTGTTTTTGTCAATTCAAATTACTGCTCAGACATTTTAGTGAAAATTGTATTTTGATTCTTTTACTGTTCATCTCCAGAATTGCCATTTGATTCCTTCTTATAGTTCTATTTTTGATTCTGTTTTATAAAACGTGGTCAGCATAACTTTCTTAACATTCTTTATTTTTTGTTAACTTATTATAGATTTATTGTATCACTTTTAAAAGAATTAAGAAATATACTGAACATTTTAATTTTAATTTCTAATGTGGTTAATACCAGTAGATAATACAAAATATCTTTCAAGCATTAAATATTAACGTTGTTAAAACTTTATCCCTCTGTACATGTATTTTTATTTTTTGAATATTTTTTATTATACTTTGATTTCTGGGTTACATGTGCAGATCTTACAGGATTCTTACATAGGTATACACTTGCCATGGTGGTTTGCTGCCTCCATCCTTAACATTCTTAAACATTCGTTTCTACAATAGTAGATTTAAAGTCTTCCCCCTGCTAAATCCAGCATCTGGACTCTGCACAAGAAAATTTCTATCGTCTGCTTTTCTGGATACTCTCCCTACCAATGCCAGGTGCTTCTTCCGTGGATCCACATATTTAGTGCTCTCTTTAGAAATTTCACAAATCATTTTCATGATTTTCTAATCCTGTTGTTTCAAGATTTCTGAACAACTGTTCAGGCTATTCGTTGCTGTCCAGAAAGCATGTGTGTTTCTACAGTTCAGATTTCTTTTTCTCTCTGTTTTATCATCTAATCCAGGATCTCATTAAATTTAGTTGTCCTCCAATATGTGATATCTCTCCTATTATTTTATTACATAGACAATTTTGAGAAGAAACAGATCATTTATTTTGAATAATAAATGAATTTTTGTGATGTTTTCTCATGACAAGATTGTTATGCATTATTGGGGGAGGATACCACACAGGTGATGTACTCATCTCAAGAAGCTATGCAATAAATATATGATTCATTACTGGTTATATTAACTTTATCACTTGACTAAGGTGTGTCAGGTTTAATCAAAATGTTCTAAAATTAGTGTTGATGGTTGTAGGAATTTGTAAATATACAGAAAAATTGAATTGCACACATTAAATGTACACTTAATTTTAAGTTATGTGAATTATATCTAATAAAGCTGTTAAAACAATACACTAATGTTCAGATATATTAATAGAAGTTTATTTTCCAAGTTAAGGAATACTGGTGTCAACTTACTGTATACTATTCAACAATCATTTACTGTACCAATAACAGTTCTCACCATCATAGTTTAAAAAATAGATACCTAGAAATATCTATAATTAAAGTACATTCTGAAGAGAGCAATTAGGTTAGGAACGGATCTTAAACTGTAGTAAATATAAGGCAGAAGTTCCCAAACACCAGATCATGCATCAGCTGGCAATTTCCTAATACAGAAATTTTAAGATACATGTTCTATTCAAAAAGTTGGGTCCATGAAGATAACCTGGAATGGTAATATGACAACTTTATGTTTTTAATAGTGTGGTATTTGGTAGATGTATCTATCAGCAATATCTAGATAAATCTTGGATAGTCTCCCAATCAAACGACAGGTGCTTCTTCCTTGGATCCACATACTTAATGCTGTCTTTTGAAATTTCTGAAAATCATTTTCTGTGATCTTCTGATCTTGTTGTTTCAAGATTTCTGAACAACTGTTCAGGCTATTCATTACTGTCTAAGAAGCATGTGTGTTTCTATAATCCAGATTTTTTTCCTCCTCCCTATAAAGTGTATATGCTAGTATATTCTTACAGTTTTCTCTACTGAGGGAATTTCCCTTAACTCATATTTCACGGCCACTCCCAAGCGGGTTTATAATAAATAAGCCATTTCATTGACAGCCAGGAATCCGTACATTGTTTGGACCCATCTTTGAACCAAGCCCCTCTGTTTTTCTTTCCTTGCAGTGAGCCATAGATAACCACTTAGAGAAAATTGGTAAAAATAAAAGATAAGCATCAGTGCAACAGACATAGGTGCCATTTTTACAAGTAAATTATTCATACCATACCATCTGGACCAGCTCAATCAGAAGTGAACCAGTCCTATTTTGTAGTGAATTGTTTTTCTACCACTCAAACTTATGTTTTGTAGATTTGATAACACCCAGTGAAAGATGGGGCCTCCAGTCACATCAACATTTTCTGCTTTGTAATAAGACAACAATGTTGCTGAGATTTTAGTAGTATATCAGAGGTAATTAAAAAAAAAAGGCAGCTTGATCAAGGAACATGGCCTTGATTTTTAAAGCTAAGTTTTCATTTGGAAACCTATTCTGCTCAGGGCTCCATTTCCATCTGGCACTTTCTGAGTTACCCACCAAATTAGTCTAGGAAGAATTGCAGTTGAGTAAATGCTGCTCTAAAATTCAGAAAACCATAATAATCACTGTGAATCTTTCTTACTGATAGTGAATGCTAGGTATGTTAACTTGTTTTATTCCATAAGGGATATCTTGTACTCCTGAGATTACTGGACTCCTAGAATTTTACCATTTTGGTAAGAATCTCTTGGACCACATGAGATTAGTGACAGAGCAGTTTTTACTGAAGCTTGCATGTTTGCAGAGACTTCTCTTTCTCTGGATTTCATAAAAATGGCAGCCCTCTGAGATACCAACTTTGGCAGCTAAATAACGGCTATCTATAAATGTTGATGTTTTATTTTCTGGGACCTGTGACGATGTTACATAAGGAATTAAAGGAACTTTACACATTTTTCAAGTTAAGATAGAGCAATGAGGAGATTCTGTAGGTGAAAAATGTAATCACAAGTGTCCTTGTAATAAAGAGGCAGGTAGATCAAATTAGTAGTAAAAGTTGTGATGATGAAATCAAGAGAAACCAGGAATAAAGAAGAGCCAAGAAATGACAAAGGCAAGAAAACAAGTTCTCCCCTCAGAAGCTCCAGAAGAAACAAGCTCTACTGACCCTTGACTTTAACCCAGTAATAATTATTTGGGGCCATTGTAAGATAATAAATGTTTTCCTCATATATATAATTGCACTTTAGGTTCTGGGGTACATGTGCTGAACATGCAGGATTGTTGCATAGGTACATACATGACAATGTGGTTTGCTGCCTTCGTCTCGCTGTCACCTATATCTGGCATTTCTCCCCATGCTATTCCTCCCCAACTTAAACTGATAGATTTATTGCTGTTACAGCAGCAATAGTAAACAAATATAACTATATCATATTTCTAAGCAAAGTGGAAGCTGAAGTCCAAAACTTTAAGAGGACTGCAGAAGCTGTATTTCTTTTCAGATATTACCTTGGAAGGGATATGTTGGAATGACCAGATGTCTGGGCACCTTAAATTTTGTCTAAAGTGGAATGTCACTAAATTTCCTGGCATGTGCTCAAGAGTATCCAGAGGACTTGTCATTTTATTTATTTTTTATTTTTGTGAGCATATATATATATATATATATATATATTTATGAGGTACATGAGATGTTTTGATACAGGCACACAATGTGTAACAATTACATCATGGAGAATGGGGTACCCATCGCCTTAAGCATTTATCTTTTGAGTTACAAACAATTCAAGTACGCTCTTTAGATGGCTAAAAATGTACAATTACTATTGACTATAGTCGTCCTGTTGTGCTATCAAATAGCATGTCTTATTTTTTCTTAACTATGTTTTTTGTACTCATTAACCATAACCACCTTCCCCAAACCCCCACTACCCTCCCTAGTCTCCAGTAACTATCCTTCTACTCTCTACCTCCATGAGTTCAATTGTTTAGATTTTTGGATCCCACAAATAAGTGAGAACATGCAATGCTTGTCTTTCTGTGCCTGGCTTATTTCACTTAATGTAATGATCTCCAGTTCCATACATGATGTTGCAAATGACAAGATATCATTATTTCTTATGACTGAATACTACTCTATTGTGTGTGTGTGTATATATATATATATATACAGCCATAAATAAGAAATGTTTATTATCACATTTTATTTATCCATTCATCTGTTGAATACTTAGGTTGCTTCCAAATCTTAGCTATTGTAAACAGTGCTGTGACAAACATAGGAGTGCAGATATATCTTCAATATATTGCTTTCTTTTCTTTAGGGTATATACCCAGTAGTGGGATTGCTGGATCCTAGGGTAGCACTATTTTTAGCTTTTTGAGGAACCTCCAAACTGTTCTCTACAGTGGCTGTACTAATTTACATTCCCACCTCCAGTGTACGAGGGTTCCCTTTTCTCCACATCCTTACCACCAGTTGTTATTGCCTGTCTTTTGAATATAAGCCATTTTAACTGGGGTGAGACAATATCTCATTGTAGTTTTGATTTGCATTTCTCTGATGATCAGTTATGTTAGGCACCATTTCATATGCCTCTTTTCTATTTGTCTTATTTTGATAAATGTCTATTTAAATCTTTTGCAATTAACTTGATGGGGTTGAATTTGTCCATTTTGGCTTCAGTTGACTGTGCTTGTGGGGTATTGTTCAAGAAATTTTTGCTGAGACTACTGTCCTGGAGAGCTTTCTCAATGTTTTCTTGTAGTAGTTTCATAGTTTGAGGTCTTAGATTTAAGTTCTTAATGTATTTTAATTTGATTTTTATATATGGTGAGATATATGGGTTGTATGTTCTTGACTCCTTTGTTGAAAATGAGTTCACTGTAAGTTTGTGGATTTGTTCTTGAGTTCTCTATTCTGTTGCAGTCTTCTATGTGTCTGCTTCTATGCCAATACCATGCTGTTTGGATTACTATAGCTCTGTAGCATAATTTGAAGTAGGTAATGTGATGCCTCCAATTTTGTCCTTTTTGCTTAGGGTAGCTTTTGGCTATTTCGGGTCTTTTGTGGTTCCATATAAATTTTGGAATTGTTTTTCCTATTCCTCTGAAGGACGTCTTTGGTATTTTTACAAGGATTGTATTGAATCTGTAGCTTGCTTTGCGTAGTATGGACATTTCTTCATTGACTCACTGGTCATTCAGGAGCATATTGTTTAATTTTCATCTATTTGTATAGTTTTCAAAATCTTGTTACTAATTTCTAGTTTCATTTAATTGTGGTCAGAAAAGATGCTTCATATTATTTCAATTTTATGAATGTTTTAAGACTTGTTCTGTGATCTAATATATGGTCTATCCTTAGAATGTTACACGTTCTAGGGAAAGAACGTGTATTCTGAAATTGTTAGATGAAATATATTGTAAATATCTATTAGATCTATTTAGTCTATAGTGAAGATTAAGTCTGATGTTTGTTGGATGATTTTCTTTCTTAAAGATCTGTCCAATGCTGAGAGTGGGGTGTTGAAGTTTCCCTCTATTATTGCATCTGGGCCTATCTCTCTCTTTAGCTCTAATAATATTTGCTTTATATATCTAGGTGCCCCTGTGTTGAGTGCATGCAATATATAGTATATAATATAATTGTTATGTCCTCTTGCTGAATTGAACCTTGTCATTATAAAGAAAGTCACTGCTTTTTGTCTCTTCTTACGGTTTTGTCTTTAAATCTATTTTGACTGAAATAAGTATAGTGACTCTTGCACATTTTGGTTTCCATTGGCATAGAATTCCTTTTTCTATCTCTTTATTTTCAGTCTGTGTGTCTTTATAGGTGAAGTGTGTCCCTTGTAAGCAAGAGATCCATAGGCCCTGGGCCTCAACAATCAACAAGTGGCAAAGCTAGCCAGACCTGTGTCTTTCTCTTCAGGGTTTTGAGGTACCCCAGGATCCAAGTTTGTCCAGAGGTGCTGTCCAGGAGTCAGGGACTGGAGTCAAAAACTTAGAGGTCTACTTGGTGTTCTATTGTGCTGTGGCTGAGCAGACACTCAAACCACAAGATGCAGTCTTTCCCACTCTTCTCTCCCATTTCCAAAGGCAGTGGAACCTCACCCAATAGCACAACCACCACAGGCCATGAGAAGTACTGCTAGACAACTATCAATTCTTTTTAAGGCTCAACAGCTATTAAGTCAGCTTGTGGTGAATGCTTCCTGGCCTGGGACTCAGCCTTCAACTCAATGGAGTTCCCTTTGGTCCAGGACAGATCCAGAAATGCCAGCCGAGAGTCGAGTTCTGGAATTGGGTATCCCAAGAGCCCACTTGGTGCTTTACCTCCACTGTGGTCATGCTGGTACCTAAGGTCCAAGACAAAGTCCCCTTTCCTTTTCCTCTGCTTCTTGGAGATTTGCCCCATAGCTACTGCGGCTGGGAATGTGCTGAGTCTCATCTGAAGCCAGCATGACCGTTCAAATTTGCTAGTCAGCATCTATATCCAAGCTGGGTATTCCCCTTTATCCAGCATATAAATGGAAAGACAGAATACATGCATTGTATGTACTTCCTGTAGTATCTCAGAGTCCTTCAGCTTGGGACTTGGACCTGTCCTTCAAATTATGACTTGCAGAAGTTAGAATTAGTCAAGTCTAAAAATGTAACAGATAACATGATTTTTTATTGTAATGTCAAACAACAACCTTCTACTCTCTCAAATAAGTAATTTATCCAAGATTACTCAGCTACTAAGGCGCAGGGCCAGATTAACACTCTAGCACTCTAGATTTAGAGCTTTCGATTCAAAGCATTATACCATACTGCTTTTCTAATAGAGGAAACAGCAACTAAACAAAAGCAGAAAAAAAATAACATATCAACTGAGATATTTGAAAATTATAATACCAAAAATATAGTAACCTAATTATGTAGCCATTAAAAATAACAATAGAGTTCTAAACTTACTGATCAGTAAAGATATTCAAACAGATATTTCTGTGACAAAAGTCATGGCAAAAAGATACAGGATAATATAAACCCCTATATAAAAATATGCATAATTATATGTGTATATTAAGATGTATGTAATCTACTATAATCATGATTATTTTATGTTATTTAATTAAGAAGCTTGTTGGTAAAAGAAGAAAAGAGAAGAAGAAATACTGTAGGTCATTTGCCAACAGAACAGGTTTTTTTTTTTTCTTTTTGTGATGGAGTCTCGCTCGGTCACCCAGGCTGGAATGCAGTGGCGTGATCTCAGCTCACACAACCTCCACCTCCCAAGTTCAAGTGTTTCTTCTGCCTCAGCCTCCCGAGTAGCTGGGACTACAGGCGTGCACCACCAACCCCAGCTAATTTTTCTATTTTTAGTAGAGACAGGGTTTCAGCATGCTGACCAAGATGGTCTCTATCTCTTGACCTCGTGATCCACCCTCCTTGGCTTCCCAAAGTGCTGTGATTACAGGCGTGCTCCAATGCACCCGGGCCTCAGGTTTTTAAGATAAAGAAAAGTAACACAGATTTGAGGGGGAGGAGAAAAAAATGCGTCAATACAGAAAATTTTTGAAGGTACAATAATCACAATAAAATAATTAGGAGTCACTACATGTGAGGTATGTTTTCTTCATATTGTGCATGTAATAACTCACATCATCATCATCATAACTGCATTGAAGAAGCTCTTCTGTTTATTTACTAGTTAGACAACTGAGACTCAAAGAGAATAAGTCTCTTACTCAGGCACTCTATTTCATGAACCATGTTTCACTCTACTCTACCACAGTATACTGCTTCCTCTACTTGTAGGAGAAAGACAGAAAAAAGGCACATGTGCTTACATGCTTCAGCAATGTCCCTTTTTCAACCACAAAATCTAAATTTATCATTCTTATCTGCAACTTAATACATCGCTGATAAAATTATTATAACCTTTTTGTAATTTTTCAATTTTTTGAATGGCTATCAGTAAAATCATTTTAAATATCCAGTTAACTTGAACCACTAGACATTACCCCAAAAGATATTAATGATTAAAAATATCTTTATGCTGATATTAATTACAAATTAGTATTTATAAATGCCTTAAAATCAGTTTTAAATAAAATTCTTAAATGGGTGATTTAAATGTGAAGCATCATTGGAAGATCAAACAAATAGTATCACAGAAAGGAGTTCTAAAATTACACACTTTGAAAATCAATGCTGGATTTCACTTGCTTCCTAGATTTAAGAACAGCAGTTTCTGTCTTTAGATTGCTGTAATTAGCACTAGCCTCAGATGCTCATTTACACCTTTGGCAGTCAAGGATGGGAAATTTGACTTTCACTGATGGTGTGTTATAATCACAACAGCTTGGAGCTTTTTCTTCCCTCTGATTTTTGTTGATAACATTCACAGCAAACTTAAAAAAAAAAAGTCAATGTGCATTTCGAGTTAATGCTTTAACTCAGAGAATCTTAGGAGTGCATCGATAATTTATAATAACATTTTAATAGTTTGCCTTTTGCTTCTTTACTTTGTTGTTGGTCTAAGTCTTATGGAGGCAAACATTAAGAACAAAAACAAAACAAAACACAACAATATATAGCTGAGACCAGTTAACTATTGTATATAACCCAAGAATTTCTCGTAAGTACATATTATTATAAAATAGGAAGTATTAAGACCTGAAGCAAAGATCAGAAAAACTGTACTGTGCTAAATATGGAATTTAAAATTGCTCATGTTAATAATATACTTTATACAAGACAATGCAGTTATCAAAATCCAGTTTGAGTTATGAATCAATCTACACAGTGTTCACACTTTCAAAAGTTCGCATAAAATAAAATCGCATACTCAAATCTTAAATAGGACCACTTATTGAGAAAACGTATGTTTATTACTGTGTACAAATGAACACTTAATATATGCACAAGCACATGATTAATATTTATTTCTGTTTCTTTCTAAACCGCCATGACCATATTCATGTTTTTAATATTTAAAGATCAATTTCTGTGTTTTAAACATAACTATGAAAGCCTTGCATAAATAAGTATATTTATCTGGCCCATGTCAAAATAATTTTATACTTTAACAAGCATAATCATAAATCTTTGCATTGTATATACTAAAAATAGGTTTGGCAGAGGTAATTGTAGATGCTAATTCCCCAAAATAAAAGGCTCGTTATTTAGAATAACAGTAGATTATTAAGAGGATATTGATAATAATACTAGAAGAAAGGAAAGAAGTTATATCATTAGTAGGTAACATACTGCTTGCTTATTTTCCAGGTGCAAGAAATAGATCAAGTTTCTCTGCCAGAGATCACAATGGCTTTCCAACCTGAAATAGGAGCAAAATGTAGCGTAATGATGATTTCCACTCCTGCCCATTTTCACTGTGACTAATTCACCAAAAGATAGTTCAACTGGTAAGCCCTTTATTTTCCTCTCTGGTAACTGACTGTTTTGGTGGGGAAAAAAAGATGCCAAAACATTGCTTGCTCTTCTGATTCTAATTCTAGCATTTTTTTTTCTCGATTTGGCAGTTAAATAAATCATTTATGTTTTATTTCTGCCCCTTATTTTATTTTATTCCTTTTTATCTCCTCAAGTGTAAAGTTTCCTTGACACTTTTTGGTGTTGTTATCATTTGGTCTGAATGAAATTAAGTATCAGAATTAATATTTTGTTCCTTAGGGGCCAGAAAGTGGCTGAAAAAGAGCCAATGCTCTTAAAAATGATGTCATCATGACAAATCACCATGAACTGTGGAAGAGTGAAGCTAGAGAATAATTATGTATGTGAATTCTAAACAGCAGATATTAGAAAAACTGTAAACACAAGTCCGCAGCAGGGGACTGATACCATTAAAGGGTAATAAGAAATAATGAGAGATCTGACTGTACTTATGAATGATCTACAAAAGAAATTAGAGAAGGTAACAAAGAAAAACATGATAATCAAAAAAAGGTTTTACATTAACAAAATGTTTGAAAATTTTATTAAAACCAAGCATAAAAGAGTGATATCAATTTCTAAGAAAAATGTAAAGAAAGATGAATTTCAAGACAATATTTTGGTTTTGGTCGTGATCTTACTTTTTTGCAATTATCACTGCTTTGTTTTGTTTGCTTGTTGCTTAGTCAAGTTCAAAGAAGGAAACTTACAGCACTAAGCAGACTGTTTCTCTAAGCTCATCATTTAAGCTTGAATAATGTATTTATGTATTTATTTTCAAGATAGGATCTCACTCTGTTACCTAGGCTGGAGAACAGTGGCATGCTCACAGCACACGGCAGCCTTGACCTCTGGGGCTTAGGTGATCCTCCCGCTTCCAGCCTTAGAGTAGCTGGGCCCACATGTGAGTGCCACCACAACTGGCTATTTTTTTCTTCTTTTTTTTTTTTTTTGTATTTTTAGTAGAAATGGAGTTTTTCCATGTTGCCCAGGCTGGTCTCAAATTCCTGAACTCAAACGATCTGCCCACCTTGGCCTCCCAAAATGCTGAAATGACAGGTGTGAGCTGCCATGCCCAGCCATTGCAGGAATATAAAGTGAAAAACAAAATTCAATTTCTACTTAACTTCTTCTTCTCAATTAAGTGGACTGCATATCACCCTTAAGAGATTATTAGAGAAAACCAAACTCTACTGAAGTGTGATCCCTTCCTTAAAACTCATCAAGTAGGTAAAAACAACTTATTGCCATTGTATGTGCAAAATTTTTTGACTAGATCTGTGATGGCCAATATAGTGGCCACTAACACATAGGGCTATATACATTTAATGTGTAATCAATTAAAAGTAAATAAAATTAAAAATTAAATTCCTCAATTACACTACCTATGTTAGTCAAGGCCTCTTTCACTGGCAAAGAAGACTAATCAGAATTTAGAGGCTCAATGTCCTTTGTTTCATTAGTGTTTTCCCACATGCCCCATTCCAACTTACACCATCCAGTTCTTTCTCAATCAATGCCCTCAATTTAAAGATAGACTCCCAGACCCCCACCTGGAAGATGGCTGAATAGGAACAGCTCTGGAGTGCAGTTCCCAGCAAGAAACTGAGTGATCACCCCACATTTCCAAACGAGTTTTTACTGCCCACAGACCAGGAGATTCCCAGGCTGAAAAGCACCATGAGTTTCCAGCACAGCTGTTTCAGCCAGCACGATGGGTCTCTGCACAAAACTCACACAAATCTGGGTGGCCATTTTAACTGGTGCCTGGAACACCTCAGAGACAGAGCTGCCCATTCAACTGATAAAACAGGGGCTGAACAGGGAGCCAGGTGATCTGGCTCGGCAGGTCCCCACCCCCCACAAACACCAGCAACCTGAAATGCTCTGGATTGAGAGTTTCACAGCAAGTGCAGCTGGACCCCGAACAGTCCAGCTTTGTGGGAGGAAGGGCGTCCACCCTTACTGAGGCAGTCTACTACTACCAAGACAGTCTGCTATTACCAAGGCAGTTCTAACTATCTCTGTAAACAAAACCGCAAGGGAGTTCACACAGCAGCTGGGCAGAGCCCAGAGCAGCTCAGTAATGCCTCTGCTGTCAGACTATGACTAGGCTACCTCCTTACTGGGCAGGGCATCTCTGATAAAAGGCAGCACATCAGGAACTTATAAATAAAGTCCTACCTTACCAGGACAGAGTACCTGGGAAAAAAGTTGGTTATGAGTTTTGCTGCAGCAGACTTAAATATACCTGCCCAGCAGCTCTGAACAGAACAACGGAGCTCACAGTTTAGCACTTGAGCTCCTATAAGGGACAGACTGTCTCCTCAAGAAGCTCCCTGACACCTCATATACCCAAAGAGACACCTCATAAAGGAGAGCTCAAGCTGACATCTGGCACGTACCCTTCTGGGACAAAGATAACAGAAGAATAAACTGGCAGCAACCCTTACTGTTCTGCAGCTGCCGCAGGTGGTTCCAAGTAAGCAGGGTCTGGAGTAGACCTCCAGCAGTCCTACAGCAGAGGGGCCTGACTGTTAGAAGAACAACTGAAAAGCAGAAAGAAATAACTTTACTATCAACAAAAGGACATCCACTCAGAGACCCCATCGGAAAGTCACCAACTACAATGACCACAGGTAGATAAATCCATGAAGATGGGAAGAAACCAGCACAAAAAGGATGAAAACACCAAAATCCAGAATGCCTCTCCTCCTCCAGGGGATCACAACTCCTCACCAGCTAGGGATCAAAGATGGATGGAGAATGAATCTGATGAATTGACAGAAACCGGCTTCAGAAGGTTGGTAATAACAAACTTCTCTGAGCTAAAATAACATCTTCTAACCCAATGCAAAGAAACTAAGAACTTCTAAAAAAGGTTAGACAAAATGCTAACAAATATAAACAGTTTAGAGAAGAATATAAATGATGGAGCTGAAAACGCAACACGAGAACTTCGCAAAGCATACACAAGTTTCAATAGCCGAATTGACCAAGCAGAAGAAAGGATATCAGAGATTGAAGATCAACTCAATGAAATAAAATGAGAAGGCAAAATTAGAGAAAAAAGAATGAAAAGAAATGAACAAAGCCTCCAAGAAATATGGGATTATGTGAAAAGACCTAATCTACATTTGATAGGTGTACCCAAATGTGACAGAGAGAATGAAACCAAGCTGGAAAACACTCTTTAGGATGTTATCCAGGAGACTTCCCCAACCTAGCAAGGAAGGCCACCATTCAAGTTCAGGAAATACAAAAAGTACCACAAAGATATTCCTTAAGAAGAGAAAGCTCAAGGCACATAATTGTCAGATTCACCAGGATTGAAATGAAGGAAAAAATGCTAAGCGCAGCCAGGGGAGAAAGGTTGGGTAACTAACAAAGGGAAGCCCATCAGACTCACAGTGGATCTCTCAGCAGAAACCCTACAAGCCAGAAGAGAGTGAGGACCAATATTCAACATCCTTAAAGAAAAGAACTTTCAACCTAGAATTTTCATATCCAGCCAAACTAAGCTTCATAAGCGAAGAAGAAATAAAATCCTTTATGAACAACCAATTGCTCTGAGATTTCATCATCACCACCTGGCCTGCCTTATGAGAGCTCCTGAAAGAAGCACTAAACATAGAAAGGAACAACTGGTACCAGTCACTCCAAAAATGTACCAAACGGAAAAGAGCATCAACACAATGAAGAAACTGTGTCAACTAATGGGCAAAACAACCACCTAGCATCAAAATGGCAGGATCAAATTCAGACATAACAATATTAACCTCAAATGTAAATGGGCTAAATGCCCCAAACAAAAGACACAGACTGGCAAATTGAATAAAAAGTCAAAACTCATTGGTATGCCGTATTCAGGAAACCCATCTCATGTGCAAAAACAAACATAGGCTCAAGATAAAGGGATGGAGGAAGATTTACCAAGCAAATGCAGAGCAAAAAAAAAGAAGGACTTGCAATCCTAGTCTCTGATAAAATAGACTTTAAATCATATGAAAAACTAAACATATGGAAAAAATGTAAACCTCATTCTCTGTGTTATAGAATCATTATCAAAAACTCTGTTGTGATGTAAACAGAGAAAAATACATCTATCATGACCTGTTCAGATATTAGAGTGATTAATTGGCTCATGATTATGGAGGCTGAGATTTCTCATGATTCTGCAAGCTGGAGACCCAGGAAAGCCAATGGTGTAGTGTCAGTCCAAGTCTGAAGGCCTGAGAATCAGGAGCCACAATAGCAAAAATCTCAGTTCTTGAGTAGGAAAAACAGGTATTCATCATTAGCAGTCAGTCACATACACAGAGAGAAAATTCTCCCTTGCTCCCTCTCTTTGTTCTAGTCAGGTCTTCAATAGATTGAATGATGTCCTTTTTTTTTCCTTGGGATAGAGTCTTGCTCTGTCACCCAGGCTGGAGTGCAGTGGCACAATCTCGGCTCAGTGAAATCTCTGCCTCCAGGGTTCAAGCAATTCTCCAGCCTCAGCCTCCTGAGTAGCTGGGATTACAGGAATGCACCACCATGCCTGGCTAATTTTTGTAGTTTTAGTAGAGATAGTTTCACCACGTTGGCCAAGCTGGTCTAGAACTCTTGACCTCAGGTGATCTGCCCACCTCAGCCTTCCAAAGTGCTGGGATTACATGTGTGAGCCACTGCTCCCAGCCAAGATGATATCCATTTACACAGGGAAGTCAAATGGCTTTACTCAGTCTACTCATTCAAATACAAATCTCTTCCAGAAACACCCTCACAGACATACCCAGAAAAAAATTTTTGTCCAAATAGCTGGGTACCCAATAACCTAGTCATGTTGACACTCAATACTAACCATCATCACACTACTCAAATCTCAAATGTTCAATCACCACCTATGACTACTACTTTCCATATTAGACAGCACAGATATATAACATTTCTATCATCATATACACTTCTACTGCCAGAACTAGTCTAGATTAACTACGTTTAAGTATACTAAGGTATAACATTTTGATAATTTACATTATTTCTGTCTATATTATTGTAGTAATATATGCCCTATTATTCTATAATCCAGAAATTTTCCATTTTTTGTGCTGAGGAAGAAATCAAAATTATTTTTTTACTAATTCATTTTATAATTCAGGTAATTAATTCAAGCTATTATTCTGGAATATATTATTACAGGGTCAGCATTCACATATCTGACAAAAACAAGACAAGTTGTTTTAGGTTTCTAGAATAGTAGAGGAGAAAATATATTAAATGTAGTATATTGAGACTCCAATAAAAATTAAATTATAGTTGTAGAAAAGATTTAAAAACATAGGCTGTATGCTAGAACAATTGTTGAATTAGATACTGTTTTAATTTTATTCAAAATAATGTTTATGAACTTGCACCAGTTCCAGGATTAGTTTCTGAATATGAACCATTATTATTGTAATTGAGACAAACTCACACATAGAAATTTAAGGTAGCATGCCCAAGATCATACAGCTGGCAAGTTATGGAAGTGTTATTTCACTTCATAAGATAGGATACCATGGCTTATGCTTTTCTGAATAAATTATAAGTTAGGAAGGACTTCCTTTCTAACCAGTACTGAAGGAATGTATTATCTTCCCGGGTCCACAAGGGGGCGTAATTTCAAGGGTAAGAACTTCCCAATGCCTGCCCTCCCCTCTCTCCCTCTGAGATGCATAATGGTTTCTGTTTAACTTTCCTGGGCTCGGGAAAATAATCAAAGTCAATCACTCCAGCAGAAGTTTAAAAGAACTCTTTTCATTGGCCAGGGGGTCTTGGAGAAGGTGGGAATTCCTCCCAGGTTAAAAGTCTCTGTCTCCCTCTCTGGGTGGATTTCCCTGTCTGGGGTACTCTTCCACCATCCTCCTGGAAGCTGCTTTTCCTCTCCTGGATTCCATCTTTCTGGATTCTCTAACTCAGTGTGAGAGGAGCCTTCCTTCTTGGTTTTCCCCTCTGGGAACCCTTCTCACTCAGTGTGAGAGTGGCTTTTCTTTCCTGGTTCTCCCCCTCTGGAAACCCTTCTCACTCAGTGTGAGAGCAGCTTTTCTTCCCTGGATTCTCCCCCCGTGGGAACCCTTCTCACTCAGTGTGAGAGCAGATTTTCCTTCTTCTCACTCAGTATGAGAGCTGTTTCTCTTTCTCTCCACCTAAATAAATCACTTTCTGCAAAAACTCTTTGGGGTCTGATATTTCTTATGAGCGCCCCCTGCTGTGGTCCCCCTCCCATTCTTGGGTGAGTGAGAGACCAAGAGCCTGGAAAAACATCCTCCTAGGTAAGCTAAGTGCTTCCCTGCACCGCAAGACCTGGACACAGTACTGGTACAGATTTGGTGCCAAGAGTGATTTCAAATGGAATAGAATTTTGAGGACAAGATTTCTAAATTGGCTTTGGAGTTTCTGGAATTGGCTTCTAGTCTGACTAGATTTCAAAATGCTACAAATTAGCATTTTTTGTTAATTACTTAACAAAATGAAAAGTCTCATTTTTATGATAGGAAGCTGACAACCGAATTATGATTCTAAAAAATCTGGACAGAATAAAGGAATGTATTTAATATAACAAAATAATAAAGGAAATTTAATGTGTTGATATTGAGTTTTAGACATATTACATCGTTTTAAAAATAGAGTAAAATTATAATGCTTTTAGTGCACATTAAACTAAAATAAACCAACAACGTGATCTTAGTACTTAATCTATAATTTTATATTTAGGGTTAATGTTTAGATTAAAAACGTTTATAGATTTAACTAATTCTCAAATTAGTTTTGTTACTGTAAGGAGAAGGACTGCTCACTGCAGCCTCTGCCTCCTGGGTTCAAGCGAATTCGTGCCTCAGCCTCCTACATAGCTGGGACTACAGGTGCTCGCCACCACACCCAGCTAATTTTTGTATTTTTAGCAGAGAAAGGAGTTCACCATGTTAGCCAGGATGGCCTTGATCTCCTGATCTCGTGATTCACCCGCCTTGGCCTCCCAATTTGCTGGGATTACAGGTGTGAGCCACCGCACCCAGCTGAGTATAGGTTCTTAAAATTTGGCGTGTAACAAGCTCGTATTGTTATGAATTTAAAACATAGATCAGTGTGAAAACCAAGGTTTTAAAAGTAAAGATATTGGAGAAACAGATATGATATTTTTGTTGAAAGTTGTTAAGATTACCTTGGAAAAATAAAGATGAGTTTATTAATGTGAAAACAAAGTATAAAAATGTTAGTAAGAAGTGAATATTTTCATGAGAACAGAATTTGTCTCAATGAAAGCACAAATAATATGCACTCCAGCTAATAAACTGGTAGATTTGGAAGGCAGTGCCTTTTTTTTTAACCTCTGAATATGTTAAAAAATGTGACCTGTATATATTTTCTTCTTTTTTTTTTTTTTTTTTTTTTTTGAGACGGAGTCTTGCTCTGTCACCAGGCTGGAGTGCAGTGGCACAACCTCGGCTCACTGCAACCTCCGCCTCCTGAGTTCAAGCCATTCTTCCACCTCAGCCTCCCAAGCAGCTGGGACTACAGGTGCCCGCCACCACGCCCGGCTAATTTTTTTGTATTTTTAGTAGAGACGGGGTTTCACCTTGTTGGCCAGGATGGTCTCGATCTCTTGACCTCATGAATCGCCTCAGCCTCCCAAAGTTTTGGAATTACAGGCATGAGCCACTGCTCCTGGCCCATATTTTCAGAAAGAATTTGTTGAGAGGTTCTCTGAATGATTGCAGACTGTATTCCTTTAAAGTTATTGTGCTTTATTTTGGTGAGAAGTATGTTTATAATGATCCTTTCTGCCTACTCAAATCAATTAAGGAAGAGACTGCCTAGATCAGCATAGGGATACATACACTACTCAGCATTTTTTAAATATTAATTAAAATAATTTTAAATACATGATTAAATTAGTGTCGTGGCATACCATTTTTCAACTATGGTATGTTTACCAATTTATCTACATTGTATCTGTTTATTATAGATGGCAATTATAGGATTCTCGTTCACATTGAAGATCTTTTCTAAGTTTCACAAAGTTGTGCATACTCCAGAAATCGTCCAAGATATATTTGAACAAACATTGTTTCAATTTCAATGGGTACCTCAGTTGCTCCATCTGGTATTAATTATTCTCATTAGATTATGAGTATAAAGTTTAGAAAATATATAATAATTAAAAGTGTTAAAATAGACAAATTATAATGTTTATTATTTCTAGAGAAGCATACTATTGGTAATATTGAAAATACCTGAAAATTGAGATGGAGGAGGTCACATGGAGGGAGACATAGAAACACAAGAAGGCCAAACATATTTTTTATTTGATGACAATAAAACAATTCCTTAAAGGTAATTTATGCCCTCCAAAGACATGCAAAGATACTCTACTGCAGATTCTCACGTCTTATGTGAGATGATAGAGCCAACTCTCTTGAATGCCATTTTGTATTATGAGAACAGATGACCAAAATATAGTGTCTCACCTTTTCTTTTCCCTACAATGATGACAACTGGAAGTCAGTTCATCAGTTCTGTGGTGGTTTAAACTATTCCCTTTTCTCCTATCTTCTTTGTAACCCCAAAACATCTAATGATTTAATGCAGCCAAGGAGAGCAAGTACATTGAAACAAGTCACACTTGCCAGTTAATATTATTCAGCTAACATCTGTCACTCAAAAATAAAATAGAGTTTATTAGCAGGTACAAATATAAGGTTTGATGAAAGAAATAAGACCTAGTGATAGATAAATCAGTAGGGTGACTATAGTTTAAAATAGCGTTGTATATTTTAAAATACCTAGTGAACAAGAAATAAAATGGTAATAGCTGGAAAGAAAGAAAAACATTTAATGTGATGTATATCCCAAAAACACTAATTCGATCTTTACAAACTATATGAATGTATTAAATTATCATATGTACCCTGAAACTATGTACATCTATTATGCATCAATAAAAATAACACCAAATAATAAAATGAATGGCATTATGACCTTTAATATTTTTTATATTTTTAGATATGAGCCTCCCGGCAACTATTTTATCAAAATTCTAAAACTTTCTTTTTATATCTGTTTGATGAGAAGCAGGTTTTATCATCTAATGATACACTCAGTAAAATATCTTTACACTTCAGCCATAAAGTAATAAAACAGCCCTTATTTTTTGTTAATGAGAATATAGTAAATTCCATTGACATTTTATATTCTAGTAACTAAAGAAGATTTCAATCACTTTAATATCTGAACAGGTCATGATAGATATATTTTTCTCTGTTCACTCCACAACAGAGTTTTTGATAAATGATTCTATAACACAGATGATGAGGTTTACTTTTTTTTCATATGTTTATTTGATTTCTTTTGTTTATTTTTTCTTAGGACAAATATTATTTTAAAACAAACATATTATTAAGGTAAAAACTGAAGCCTGTTTGTGACATCATCTACTTTTAAATTTTATTTTAATTGCTACTTTTTGCTTATGATTATTTAAATGGGGTTATGAACCAACCAGAAGACTCTTAGGTTTATATTTAACTAACATTTATTAAAATCCTGACAATCCTATTTGTTTCAGGAGCAAATATTTATTAAGTCACTCTTAGAAAGAGAAAGTGGATAGAGTTTTTATATTCATTTCTCTTATATGCCATGAATTATTCCATGTGACTGGCATATGTTAGTTCATTTAATCTTTGAAACAATCCCATGTACTATTTGTTATTCTCATTCCTTCACCACAGATTCGTAGACGCTATGCACTTTGACCAATATCTCACAACTCTTAGCAAATGAAGAAACAATTTGAAGTGACTATTCTTTTACTACAAAAAGTTTAATCCTTTGTCTCTGACACCTACTTTCTAATTCAGAAGCCTACATTCAGAACTAGAAGAAACATAAAAATGCCACTTTTATATTCTTTCTTAAAATTGTAGAAGAGACAATATTGAATTAATAATTATTATTCAATAATAATAAGTAAGAGATGGAGTATTGCTCTGTCACCAGGCTGAAGTACAGTGGCGCAATCTGGGCTCACTGCAACCTCCATCTCCCAGGTTCAAGCGATTCTGCTGCCTCAGCCTCCCGAGTAGCTGGGACTACTGGCGCGTACCACCATGCCTAGATAATTTTTGTTTTTTTTAGTAGAAATGGGGTTTCACCATGCTGGCCAGGATGGTCCCAATCTCTCGACCTCATGATCTGCCTGCCTCAGCCTCCCAAAGTGCTGGGATCACAGGGATGAGCCAGGGTGCCTAGTTGCATTTTATTATTAATATGTGTGATAACAGGTAGTAATAAAGTACAATATAAGTGACTTACTTGTCATGTACATTTGAACTTTAAAAATGATTCTCATAAGTTTGAATCATAATGTTCCCCCAAACAAACAAAAGATAAATGTTTCACATGATAGATATTCTAATTACTCTGATTTGATAATTACACATTGTATACCAGTATCAAAGTATCACATGTGGCCTCAAATATGTAGAACTAGTATATGTCAGTGAAAATGGATTAACTAAAAAAGATTGTGCATTAGTCTCTTCCCCCATTGCTCTAAAGAACTACCAGAAGTGATAATTTATTAGGAAAATAGGTTTAATTGGCTCACTGTTCCGCAGGCTGTATGGGAAGCATGACTGGGGAAGCCTCAGGAAACTTACAATCATGGCAAAAGGGGAAAGGGAAGCAGGACATCTTACAGGGCCAGAGCAGAAGGCAAACAGTGAAGAAGGAGATGCTACATCCTTTTAAACAACCAGATCTCATGAGAACTCACTCACTATCACAAGAACAGCAAGTGAGAAATTGACCCCCATGATCTAATCACCTCCAACAAAGACTCCAACATGGGAGATTACAATTTGATATGAGATTTGGGTGCCGGCACAAATCCAAACTATGTTAGATTGCTGTATCACTTAATTTCACTGCGTTTTTTTTTCTCAGCAAATAAATATAGAATTTGCTTCCTTTATAGGCTCTGAGATTTACTTAGTATATAACTTTAGGGAGCTAATTCAATATGTTGAGAATAATCTTTAAAAAGTTAGAGCCTGCATTGCTGAAAGCAGATAACTGGATATCTCTTCCCATTATGAATATATGTAAATAAATATGCAGAATCAGAAGTAATACAGACAATTATTTAGTCATTTAAAGTTGTTCCAGATTTTTCCATATTAATAGTTGTGATTAAATAGTTAATGTAACATACATTTACCTGTTAATTAAATACGTTTTATTAAGTTATAATTGAATTTCCATCAGAATTGAATAAAGTGCCATGCAATGCTTTCTGAACATTTACCTTGCACAGGGGAATGAAAAGCATGTGAATAATACAACATATACTAAATGAATTAAAAATGAATAATGTTTTGAACACTTTAAATCCAATTTGAATTCATTTTAAATGAATTTACAAAGTTTTCTTTTGTAACTCCAAATTTATTTTAGAAAGACAACTGCAACTAATTGAGAAAATAATAGAGTGCCTTCAATGTTTTAACAATGGTAATCATTTTTTCCACAATAACTGCTCCTATTACAATATGGCCTTTATGTGAGAGCCAATCATTGGAATGAAAGATAAAGACTGGCAATAACTAATCACAAACTTTATGCAATTATATCATAACTGGAGTAATACATTTTGATTTCAGGGAAGGGAGCTCTAGAAAAGATTCATAAAAAATAAATTCTTACATGTAGTTCATTTATTTCTTCCATAATCACTAGCAAAGATAGAATAATTTCTCAATCTTTATAGCTACAATTAAAAATAATTATGAAATTAGTAAGCCAGAATATTACAGTTGACTAGTTAAAAAAGAAAGTCACTGAGGTACAAAATACTATTATTTTTTAAAATTTATTACAAAAAGATGAGAGAAACATTTCTGCTTTTTTGTGACACTATGCCACCCTAACCAAACACCAACGCCTTGTCCAAGGCCCATTTTATCCATTTCTTTCCAGGCATATCATTGTGGTCCTTAATGCCACTTTCCTAATATTTGCTTCCCTTAATATTCATTACATTTAGTCAGTGCTTAGGCCTCTTTCTTTCCTTTCTTTCTTCTCTTTCCTTTCTTTCTTCTTCCTTTTCTTTTCTTTCTTTCCTTCTTTCTTCCTTCCTTCCTTTCCTTTCTTTCTTTCTTTCTTTTCTTTCTTTCATTCTTTCTTTTTCTTTATTTTTTTTCTTTTTACAGGATCTCTCCCAGGCTACAGTGCAATGCCACGATCCCAGCTTACTCAACCTTTATCTCCTTTGGTTCAAAGGATCCTCTCAACTCAGCCTCTTGAGTAGTTGGGACTACAGGCACACCACCACACCTGACTAATTTTTTGTATTTTTTGTAGACACGGGGTTTTGTAGACCAGCCAGGCTGGTCAGAAACTCCTGGGGTCAAGTGATCCACCCACCTTGGCCTCTGAAAGTGCTGAGATTACAGGGGTGAGCCACCATACCTGGCTGCCTATGTATTTTATATGTATAGTGTACTTGACTAATATGTAAAATTATTATGTTAATTTTATTCACATGCACATATACATATAACATTTTGTCCTTAAAGGACCATGAGTTTTTTGAAGTTATAAATATTGTTTTATACATTGGTAGTACCTTACCATATCTACTTATATTAGGTATTCAATCAATACATTCTTGGGGTTCAAATGACAATAAATCATGACTTTCCAATAAGATGATACAAGCATTCAATTTAGTAACATTTTTATATGTATGAATCATATTTATTAGTTATGTTTTTTCTTTATTATTAAATATGTGTGATTATTTTTAAAATACAAAACGTCACAAACATGTTTTTTTACAACTGTAAACATTATATATATATATATATTTACTTTTTAAAACTAATGGTAGAATCCCCATCAATATCAGGTACTTCAAGTGCTAGAAATATAAAATTGAGGATGAGAAATCCTGAAACCATTAATCACATAATATGTTTAAGGATATAGACATTATCAAATATTTCAAAAATAAATACGCAATTATAACTGGTAAATTCTATGAAGAGAGGCTGAGGTGTATAATGTTATAAAATAAGCTTTTTTCCCCTATATTTTAGGAAAATTCCCTATATTTAGGGAAGAGATCAGGGAAGGCTGTCCTAACTAGCAAATAACTAGTAAGCTAACGTTGGAAGATAGAACAGACATTAAATAAATAAATAGGGAGAAGAGGGTTTACTATGCACAGATATCTCGTGTTGAGAGGTGCCCCATTATGCTGTGAAATTGGAAGAAAGTCTATCGTGGGCAGAGTGATGTCATAAAATGATAAGAAAGATGAGCAACGAAGTAGGTGGAGGCTGAATCTTGCTGGCACTCTAATATATTGAGGATTTTGAACTTATTTAAAGAGTAATGTGAATACTTTAAAATAGCTAAGCAAAAAGTTTACAGAATTGAATTTATAATTAGACAAAAACAATGCTGAGGTAGTGTTTAAATTAATTAGGAGGCGGGGAGGCACAGTTGGTCCCCTGCCTGTCTCCCTTTGGCTTTACCATTTCTGTGCAAGCCACCCAGACTGACTTGCCTTTGTTTTCTTTTGCTTTTCCTTCTCATTTTTTTTCCTCAAGGGCTTTCTCTTGCAGTTAGAGCTCATTCTAATTGCAAGCTTAGCAGATGGGAAGTTCTAAGAAATTAATGACTAATAACTGACAGAAGCTATCCCCCAAATTCTTTGTTACTTAAGTGGGATGACTCTGGGGCTTTTTTTTTTTTCCTATGTTGTTTCCCAGAATTCCTCTGTGGAATTAAACTTCAGTGGACCCGATGATAACTAGATTGATAATTCTTTGTGGAACTCTTGATTCACTCCTTTACTCCCCTACAGATATGTCCTGAGATGATCCCCCCACAAAACTATTGGCACTAAAATTTTTGTCTCAATTTTTACTCCTGAGAAGATCTAATCAATGTAAGAAATGTCATGAATTGAAAACAGGAGACAGGTTAATAGGTCTTTGAAGCAACCTTGAATAGATGTTGAATAAAAAGCACAAATGAATTTAAACAGGGTTTTGTGAACAAGACTCATAAAATTTCTCTTTCCGTTAAAACCCAATGATCCTTTTTAAAATTCAAGAGATAGTAAATAAACATCATTTTTAGTGGAATATGGAACCTGGTGCTTTTCTCTTTTTATTATTTTGATATTTTTACAACTCCCTATAATGCAATACAAGCCAGGTTGTTCTTAGGATCTAACAACATGTAGAGAGCAGTTGTTTTGATCTTCTTTTTCCCATCAGCAGTTTCTTACTTTCAAAGTTGGATTCCTTTAGCCTGATTTTTGGATCTTAATACGATGTATCAATCAGAGCTCCAATAGAAAACAGAAAGCATACTCAAAATAGAATATTTTAGGAAAGTTTAATTTCAAAGAAATAATTTACAAATGTGGGTATGAAGTAAACCACTATGGAGGTTATAGTAAGTACAGTAACTAGTACTACTAAATTATTCTATTTAGTATCCCTCCTGTAGTGTAATGCAGCACTGTAATGGAGAGAGAATCTTATGATGCAGACTACCAGGAGAGGACCAGTGATCTTCTAGCTAGTGACAGAGTCAGGCTGACAAAGTGGCACAGACAAGACACAGAATAAAATTCCTGAACTCGCTCTCCATTCACACTCTGATCTTCTACCCAGGGCTTGGAGTTAGCTGAACCCAACAGGAATCTAGTTAGTGGGGAAGTCACTGATGAATTTCACATAGTCATCCTTCAACAGCAAAGGTCTAGAAGGTGAGGAGTGAAGAATCACTCGGGGAAAGATAAACCAAAGGTATCTAACGTCTAAGAAAAGTGTCAATGACAAGGTTTTTTTTTTTTTCATCAGGAAATTTTCTACATCACAGGACAGCCAGGTGAGCTGACATCATTCTATTTAAAGCACTGCCCGTGTTCTTCTCAATGAAGTTTGTTTAGCAACAGAAATCTCAGAAGGCAGTTGTCTTTTGCCCACGAAACAGAACACAATATACATTATCTGCAGTTATATGTCCTAACGATTTAACACCACATAATCATTAATGGAGCAAGTGGGAAATACCTGGCTAAAGTCACTTTTCGAATAGAAATGCCAGTTAAGGGATTGTTTTGTCTTAATATTTTGGTGATTTTTATCACTTATTTATTGTTAAATAATAAATAACCCCAAACTTGTAGTTTTAGAATAGCGTATTTACTATCTGATGGTTTATGTCAATCATGTGTTAGGACACATAAACAGAAAAGCAGCACAAACAAATGTGTAAAAACAAATCTCATATCAGTTATAATAAGTATAATTTCACGAAATTTTGCAATTAAAAGATAAACAATTCAAAGAATAATAAAAAAGATAAGTCTTCGACTTATTATTTATAGATGACACATTTTAAATGCTGAAAGAAATGAATACTATAAAATAGCAAAGTGTTGGATTTTGTATGCATTCATTGATGTGGATTAATAACAAAAAATATAATATTGGGTAAAAAGTCATAGATGAATGCATACAGAATGATTCCCATTTATAAAGCCTCAAAAGTTTTAGAAGTAAATAATACCTCTTCCAGGAATATGCAGAATCGATAAAAGGGATCAATATATGAATTAAGACAAACAAGATACAGCCCCAAAACTAAAACTTCATTAAATCAATCTTTTTTAAACTGACCACTTGAAAATGCAGTGCTAAATTATATAATACAGGTGTGCAAACATATATTCAAAAAGCATATAAGGTTGTCACAGTTTAATATAGAACAAAGGAGTAGAATTGTCTCTGGCAAATACAAGCCATTGTAAAGATACATGCTTTAGTGGAGGATAATCGATTCATCAGAATTTTATTACATTAAAACACCCTAGTTTCTTCTTCTGATTATAAGTCCATAAAACAAAAATCTAATCTAACATTAAAAAATAGGCCCTAAAAATTGGGGTAGAGTTGGTCAAAGGTGTTAAATTTCATTTAGACAAGGGGAATTCAAGAGAGCTATTGTACAAGTGTGACTATAGTTACTAACACTGTATTGTATAAATGAAAGTTGGTAGAATAAAATTTCAAGTGTTCTCATCCCAAATAAATAAGTATGTAAGGTCATACATTTGTTAATTAGTCCAATTAAGGCATCCCACAATGTATACACTTGTTTCAAAACATCTAGTACACTATAAATATATGCAATTTGAGGTCAATTTAAAATTTTTAAAAAGAAACTTTATCACATCAGAATATTTTCCTGTATCCACGTTTAAATTATTCATGATGTATACCAGCTGTTTTTTTTTTTGTTTGTATGTTTTTTCCTTATTTTTCAAACTCAGTTCCTCCTTTTAGATTGATTTTTACACTCTGCATATTTCAGTAAGCTACAGTTAATATTTTTATCTTCTGTTTTTGACTGTACTCTAGTTTTAAATTACCCTGGACCCTATTTTTCACTCCACATAGCACAATGAGGAGAGCAAATTGTAACCACTACAATATCTGACCTCATGTTGTAACATATTTGAGTTGTGTCATTCCTTTGTTATATAACAGTTCAAAAATATTCTTCCTGCTAAGCCATCTAAAATGTGTCACTTTCTTATAAGAACACTATTTTATCTACATTAATGTGAAATTTAATATGTAATTTATCACTTCATTACTGCATTTAACAATAACATTATCCATAACCATTATTGTTTGATATTACTTAGAAAGCATTTTAAATGCTTTATGAATATTTTATGTCAATCAAAATAAAAATAGGTAAAATTTAAAATCAAATACATTATTCAAAAGTGATGATAAAAATTTTCCTATTAAAAATTAAATTTAAATTATTTTGCATAATATTAGCATTATAAAAGTATCTTTAATCAATTGTTTTAAAATGTCATTCTTAAAAATCTTTTAGCTTCCGTTACTGCTCACCCTATGCAAAAATCAAAGAACCACAGAACATTGAACAGACAATAGTGTTAAAATGCTGCCTAACAATTTTCTTCTGGCTAAGGTTGGCTGAATTCTCACTGTTTTAATAGCAACTTGAATTTACTACTTAAGTCTTTCTCACTCTTTATTGAATGTGGTTCTAATGCTGCAAGCCTGTAGATTGTATTAATGATGTGGAGGTAAAATGGAAGAGAAAAGCTTTTTTAAAAAAGCATGTTTGTGACTCATTCTAAATATACATATATATATATATATATATATATATATATATGTATTTCTAGTTTCTTTATCTATAGTAAATTTAGGAAAAAAATTTCAAATTTTCATTTTCTTTCTTTCAAAACCCTTTCCAAAATACTCTTACATGCTAATTAACGAGTTTTCATTCTGTTAATCCCACCTTGTGTAATTCATACCTTGTTTATATATCGTTAGTTACATGCTACTGCTGTGAAACATAATCAGGATCCTGAGTTACTCTCACAGACAGAAAAAAAAACAATCTCTAGAAAGGTGGTATTTATAATCTCATATATGTACCTTGAAAAAGTGTTGTCTGTTCTTGGCTGGCGGTGAGGGGTGGGGATGGTCGAAAAAATGTCAGTGAATCAGGAACTTACAAAATAAATCCTCAAATTGTAATGTCTGTTTTGAATAATTATGATATAGCATTCATTTAAAATATTTTAAAAGCATCCTACAATAGAGAAGACAGCAAGTTTTGAATACTATGTCAAAAATGGAACTGTGTTAAGAGTGTGGAAAGACAAGCTCATTAAAGTGAAAGAGCAAATTGTTATACCTGTGGTTTTTGTCCTCTTTATTCTCTAATCCCAGTAATTTTTTTTTGTGAGATTAAAGGTTTGCCTCAAAAAAGGTATCAGTACTTTTTAAAGACATGTATCACTTTCATGAAATCACTTACAGTGTTTCAACACAGCTACTTAGGTACATAATTTAGCTCCCTTTCAAAGTAGAGCCTATCCTTAGAGTCACTATCAACATTCAAGTAATGTTCATTATTTTTTAAAGAAAACAATTTATTTCTCAATGCTATATTTTAAATTTGGCTTAATTCCCTACCAGAATACTGGAAGAGCCAATAAATACTTCATGTTTTGAGAAAACAAGATTTTGGATTATTTGTTTTTTTCTTGCATAGTCACCTTGCACTACCCACTTCATCCTGTTAAACCTTGGTGCCAACTATAAGAGCATACTGATTTGTAATAATCTATGGTAATAACTCTTCTCTCTACAGAAACGGGAGCTCAGCAAGCAATCAATAATAGACATAAATATAAAAGATTATATGGTGACAGACAAAAGCAAAAAGTTAATTAGCATGTTAAAGTAAGTCCACATGTGCTTGCTACACTCTCTAAGTCCTAGTGGGAAATTCCCAGATGAAAGTTAAAAAAAAATACATATAAATACATATATATATGTATATATATATACACATATATATAAAACAATGTAAAACCGATTGCAAAGAAAAAAGATAAGCATTGAACTGTTTGTCTTGATCCTGACATAGATGTATTGATAAACAGATTTATAGTAAAGTCTGGGATTATGTGATGTAACTAATTAGAAATTAGAAATAAATGTATCACCAGCCATTGTTTCCAGTAAGAATGGAACAATGAATAGTCAACGGCATAGTTTCGGCATGTATTAAGAAGACCCAGTCTGTCTCCATATATCATTAAGAAGTGAATTTGAGCAATAAACATTCTCAAGAATGTCTTGATCTGCAGAGCTCCTCTGATAACCTGCAGGCTATGACAAAAGGTTGCCACTGTAGTACTATCAGCTTTGGTGTAGTTTATTTGATATATTATTGAAGCAAAAGAAAACTGAATCACACACTTGCATACACACACACACACACACACACACACACACACACCTACACACAAATAAAGTCTGAATGTGTCCCCCTCCAACCTTATAGGTTGTAATTGTAACTCCCAAGGTGATGGTATGAGAAGGCAGGACCTTTGAGAGGTGATTAGGTCATGGAGGCAGATCCTTCATGAATAAGATATAAAAAGAGGCCCCAGAGTCAGGGCGCATTGGCTCACACCTGTAATCCCAGCACTTTGGGAGGCAAAAGTGGGTGGATCACCTGCGGTCAGGAGTTCAAGATCAGACTGGCCAAAATGGTGAAACCCTGTCTCTATTAAAAATAAAAAAATTATCCAGGTATGGTGGTGGGCACATGTAATTCCAGCTACTCGGGAGTCAGAGATAGGAGAATTGCTTGAACCCGGCAGAGGTTGCAGTGAGCCAAGACTGTGCCATTGCACTCCAGCCTTGGCAACAAGAGTGAAACTTCATCTCAAGAAAAAAGAGGGCCCAGAGTGACCGCCACCATGTGAAGTTAGAGTGTTAAGACAGCTATCTAAGAGGAAGCAGGCCTATATCAGAAACCAAATCTTCCAACACCTTCATCTTGAATTTACCAGACTCCAGAACTGAAAAAATAAATTTATGTTGTTTTCTAGATCCCTAGTTTATAATATTATAGTATTTTGTTATAGCACCCTAAATCGACTAAGATACATACAATACACACACACACACACACACACACACACACACACCCCCCAAAGCGTTGCTGCACCACAAATGAAAGTAAAAATCCTGAGACATCTTAGTAACTGATTTCTCACTGGCCTTAATAACCTGGCATAAAAACTGAATACTAAGGAGTTTTACATCCACAACTGTAAGTCTCACACTCTGGTACACTTTCTATTTTGTATTGCTTTAAAAAGTAACTTACTTCTCTTGGTTAGATTACTCTAGGTGTCTGAGCTCTGAAAATATTTTGCTACTCGTATTGAGCCTGGAGACTGGAAGAACGCTGCTCAACAATGTTAAATGATAATGGGGTTTATCATCTACTATCCTCCTTGATCTTCCACATCTGCTCTTGTGCTGCTCAGTTTAACTTTATAGACTATTCTGAAAACTAATGATTCCTAAATGTTAAGGTTTTTCAATGAATATAAAGTACTGAATATGAGTTTTCTTTTTTATAGTTTCATGGTAATGGATTTCAGTTCAAGCATTTTTCCTTACTTAATAATGAGGAAGGTTAAAGGATGTTTATTTCTTGTCAAGGCCTTATTAATAAAATCATTATGAAGCACAATCAAGACATCTCAAAGTTAGTAGTATTGGTGATTCTGCAGGGGCACACTCTCCTGGAGGTGTATTTGAAACATAAGGGAAGTGTACTTATAATTGATTATCTTTTATGAAATGATACAACTTAAGTCTTTCATCATTCTTATTGAACAATCTGGTAACCTAGCACAGATTAAGCATCTGTGCTCAATTAATTAAATTGTCCTCTCAGTTAAACAGTTTGAGAAATAGTAGTCTTATTAAACAGGATTTCAAAGCGCCTATATTGGCAAAGTGAACAATCATTATGGACCTTCTTCTTTCATTACCTGTTTATATGCCTGCAATGTACTTATAAGGCAGAAATGTAATTACACCTTATTAAGGACAAATAGTTTCTCAGATCTGTGAAGTGATGTACTCAAGACATTGAAGTTAATACAGACCAAACTGTGATACATGACAGCTTTCGGGTTTCAAAACTATCTCTCTTTCTATAATAAAATATTGCAAACCCTAATGTTCTTTTTAACAAAATGAAATCCATATTATGATTTAGATCCCTGAATTTGTGGCTGGTTTATATTGGTGCAAAAATTTCACTGATTAACATAAATATATGTTAACAGAGCTATAGTTATTCAGCAAAAAATTCAAGAAAACAGAAAGAAGAGGTTAATATCCCAAACTGGCCAATTACACCCTAAATAAATAATACATTTCTCCCTCTCTTTGTTTTGAATTTGAAAGCAGACTTCAATCATTCTAATTCTGGGTTCACAATAATAAGAATTAGAAGTACGTCTTATTTCTGTCACTTTGTGACTATTACCTAAAGCAAATTACTCAACTTCTCTAAGAATCAGGGTGGTTTTTTTATTTGTAAATTGAGGATTGCAATGATACTTCATAAGTTTCCATAAGAAATAGATTTAAAAGAACAGGTAAAGTTCCCAGCACACTACTTGAATCCTGGTAAGTGGTTAATAAATGGCAGTTTTTACTATTTTTATTTTTGTTATTTTTGTTATTCTTGACTTTAAAGCCTGGCATAGATACAATGAATGCAAGTTAAGACATCTATCATATTGTTTGAAGATAATAAAGTTTCTTACCAATTAAAATCTCAGAGGACAATTTCTTTCTCAATATTGAGTTATTTCCATTTTCTCCCTTGTGATCCAGGAAGTTGGCTCATACTACAAATATTATTATGTAAAATGGAGTGTGCCTTATTAATAATATGCTTATTAACCCTAGTGAAACACGTAACATTTATTAAAAGTAAGCAATGAGTAACAAGTGTTACAGACCACAGTTGGTCTTAGAAATAACACCGATATAGACTGAGGTATTTGGGGATATACATGGCTATTAGGCCTGCTCTTGAATCTTTTTGCTAGGTATATATTCTTGCATGGATAGATACTATCTTTATAACTGCTGGCCTACTTCCTGTCAACTCCTCAATATAAAATATTGAAACTTCAAAACTCTAGCTCCCCACAAAGCCTACTCTAGCTATTAGACCTTCCAGAATTTACATTGAAAATCCCACTACATTTCCTGGAGATCTTAGTAATTAACTTCTGAAATCCTGCTCTCTCTTTTATTTATTGATATCTCTCTTGTTTTGTTCTGATAATTCCTTCCTGTTTTTAAAGATGGTTATATGGTTTGGCTGTGTCCCCACCCAAATCTCATCTTGAATTATAACTCCCATAATTCCCATGTGTCATGGAAGGAACCCAGTGGGAGGTAACTGAATCATGGGGGTGATTTTTCCCATGCCATTCTCATGAAAGTGAGTAAGTCTTGCAAGATCTGATGGTTTTAAAAAGGGCAGTTCCCCTGCACTTGCTCTTTTGCCTGCTACTGTGTAAGATGTGCCTTTGCTCCTCCTTTGCCTTCCACCATAATTGTGAGGCCTCCCCAGCCATGTGGAAATGTGAGTCCACTAAACCTCTTTATCTTTGTAAATTACACAGTCTCAAGTATTTCTTTATAGCAGTATGAAAATGGACCAATACAGATGGGTGATAACCATTGAAAAAATTTCTACTTCTATTTTAATTATTCTAAGCTATGATTTGCTAAATATAGAATTCTATTCCCATATTTTCTTTGAAGAAAAGAAGGAACCATGCTTAGGAAATATTGAGAAGACATACATTTGGCCAACAATCATAGGAAAAATGCTTCACCTCACTGATCACTAGAGAAATGCAAATCAAAATCACGATAAGATACCATCTTATACTAGTCAGAATGGCTATTATTAAAAAGTAAAAAAATAACAGATAATGGCAGAGTTATGGAAAAAGATGGACACTTATACACTGTTGGTGGACATGTAAGTTAGTTCAACCATTGTGGAAGACAGTGTGGCAATTCCTCAAATACATAAAGACAGAAATACCACTCAACCCAGAAATCTGAATGCTGGGTGTATACCCAAAGGAATATAAATCATTCTCTTATAAAGACACATGCATGCCTATTTTCATTGTGGCACTATTCACAACAGCAATGACATGAAATCAACCTAAATGCCCATCAATGATAGACCAAATAAAGAAAATATGGTACATACACACAGTGGAATACTATACAGGCACAGAAAAGAATGAGATTAGATCCTTTGCAGGGACATGGATGGAGTTGAAGGTCATTATCCTTATCAAATTAATGAAGGAACAGAAAACCTATCACATGTTCTCACTTATAAGTGAGAGCTAAATGATGAGAACATATGAACACATAGAGGGGGAACAACACCACTGGGTCTTGTTGAAGAGTGAAAGGTGGAAGAAGAGAGAGAGGACCAGGAATAATAACTAATGGGTATTAGGCTTAATATCTGGGTGGTGAAATAATCTATACCACAAACCCCCATGACACTAGTTTACCTATGTAATAACCTGCACATGTACTACAAAATTAAATGTTAAAAAAATCTTTAAAAAATAAAATAAAAATGAATAACTAAGTAAATAAAAGAAAAAAATAAAATACTGAGAAGTGCTTAACTACTGCAATGCTCAATAAATGTTCTGAGAGGCTATGTGAAATATATGTGTTGTTATATATTATATACCATAATACGTTCATTAATATATTAACAAATTCACATATATATTATCTCAGATTTACCCAGATTAATGTGAACTCCAAAATAATTTTTTACGTCATATAATTACTATGGCATTTCCTGTTTCAAAGATGACATTATTCTTTATTGCCCCTAGTAGTCTTTTCCCCAGTAGAGAGCCAACTACTCTTCTCAGCTTACATTTATACACATAATAATTTAGATTTAGGTACACCAAATACAGTAAACAAGCAGGACAGTTCTGAATTTTTGAATCCATTTTCTGTAGTTTCTGACTCATTAATTTAATGAAGCACTTCTCTGTCCCCAAGTTACATGGGTTCTTACCTACTTTCAAGTCTTTTGTTTTGTTTTTTCTTTGTATGTTTGTTTATTTTGCATTGGAACTTCTTTGGCAATCTGGTTTAATCTATGGAATCCCTCAAAATAAATGTTTTAATTAAGTAACAAATGTTTTAAAAATGTTGTAAATAATATATATTATTACAAAAGAAATCCAATTATAATGAAATATATTTAGAATATTACATGCATGCTATAGATAACATATATGTATCTTGATTATTATATTAAATATAAAAATTATTGGCTGATCTTATAAATGTCATAATTTCAAAATAATGATTAGAATAAAAGATATTGGGAAATATTTACAATTAGTGTCATGGGTTATGAAAATAGCTGCAAGTTCTCTTGGTGGGAAAGTTACAAGCACCACTAATAGGACCATGATTTACTGCTTTACATACATAATTAAAGGAAATGTAAATTTTAGTTAGAAGTTAGTGGGAAGAAATATATTTTTTATCTAAATTGAGGGTCTGTAGAATTCTCTCCTATCTGTTGTTACCAGGTTTAGTAACCCTACCTCACAGGAAAGTTTTTGGTATTGCTGTGTGCATGAAAGTTTTAAGGAAGTAGGTTTTGTTGCTGTTATTATTTATTTGTAATGTAAACCTTAGAGTATCTTGAGATATGCTGACTTTTGGTTCAGAACCAGTGTGGTCTGTATATTTTTAATTGAAAATTTCATGGTTGAGTTACCTAAACCAGTCTTATTCCCCTCATCTTAACTTACTGTGAAAAACATTAAATATTCTCAAGTTACAGTTTACTTCTAAAGTGGTAGACTAAAGTGAATCAGATGTTATATCTGTATAAGTTATAGATATAAAAGGGCATAAATTAATGCCTAATTATCATATTTATGTCCCATTTATATGTATTCATCTCTTGTTTTATGTTGGTTCACTGTAATTATATAACTTTATAACCAACACAGAATGCAGTTTTCTTTCTTTTTTTTCATCAATAGAGAAGAATGATGTACTAATTGTTCTCAGTATTGGAAGATTTAGAGTTTTATTTAAGTTTAGTGGACAGAAAAGTTAAACAGGAGTTACTAGATCAAAGCGACATCAATAACGTGGATTTGAATATGTTATAAAATTAAAACTACTTGGAATTGTTCATATAAAATATTAAAACTTCATCTTTTAAGTCATGATCATATATTTTAAAACATTGCAAGTCGATAAATTTAAAACCTGAAAATTTTCACATACTATCTTACTATACTTTAGAGAAATTTTGAATTACATATCTGTTTACCTGATCATTTGGCTTCTATTGACTTTAGTTAATTAGACCATACTGGGAAACTTGGATAACATAATATTATTAAAGACCCAAGTTAGAGAAAACTAGTTTTCACAACATCACAATGAAGTGTATACTGCTATTCTAGGTCTAAACACACTGCACATATTAACTTTTTTTCTTCAGACAAAGCTGGAGGTAAAATGAGATTATATCATTTTCTTCACACTATTTTTATGCCTTAAATTTTGGATAAATAGGAAATTAAAAGCAACAGAAAGTCATATTCTCCAAGCATAAATACACTATAAGAATGATAAACAATAAAATAGGCAGCAAAATTTTTCCTAGTTAGTACATGCATAATATGTATTAAATATTTTTTATGAATTCCATAGCTATTTGCCATTTACTAATAATTTTACATAAACATGTGTAAAGAGAGTCAAGAATTGATATTATTGGCATACTAAGTATTATAGGTCATGTCACCGTTACCGAGGTACTTTCAGATTAAAGTTTAACAAGTGGTAGAGGAATTAACTTCATCCTAGGGTTAGATGATAATGCAAACCTCCTTTCTTTCCATGTAAATACAAACTGTTTTGGACACTATTTGTATAGGAGGATTCAAAAGAAAAGAATAGATTATTAAATGCATTACTAGAGCCAAAGCCTGTGTTTAGCAGTTCTAGTAAAGATATTATATGTAGCAGGACTAATATGTTTGGGGCTCTATGTTGTTTAAGTGGAACTTACTACCTAAGTAGAGAAAGTATTTTACCATTGCTGTGGTGTGAATGTATTCCTTCCAAAATTCAGGTGTTGTCAATGAGATAGTATGAAAATGTAAGGCCTTTAAAACATGATTAGTCCATAAGGGCTTCTCCCTTATGAATGGGATTAAAACCCTTATGAAAGAGGCTTCAAGCAGCATGTGGTTAGCTTTTCTTTCCTCTTGGTGCCATGTGAGGACACAGTGTCCCCCCCCCCGACGCTTTGGTGGATGCAGAAAAAGGGGACCATCTTGAAGTAGAAAGCAGTTCTCACCTGACAATCAAACCCTGCTTGCATCTTGCTCTTGGATTTTCCTCTCTCAGGAATTTCAAGAAAATAAATTTCTGTTATTCATGAATTAACTTATCTCAGATATTTTGCAGCATAAACAGACCAGACAAATATTATCTGTCATGATCCTTGTGCGTGTTAGATGCTGTAATGCACAACTCTGAAGCCTCAGAGAATGAAGGCCTTACTACACAACTACTGGAATTCTAACTGGCAGGTATTTCTCAGATGTCACTCCTTTTTGGGAATTGCCTCGGCTGAAGGGCACCACCTCACCATTAGTTACAAGCCCTTCCCAGGTCAGCACACATCCAAAGACTTATTAACGTGACAATAAAATGATTGGCTCTTTTGCCTCAATTTGGACAAACACGAAGGGCAATTCATGCTCCAGATCTCTCTATGCAGTGTTCTGAGAGTTCTTAGGACCAGAAAGAGCGCAACTATTTTCTTTACTCAAACTGACTTTCTTTCCTTCATTTCCATAAATTCTAATCTTAAAATCACACCCTAATATTTCTCTTGTAATGTCATCCCATGCATGATGATGTCTGGAATTAGAGAAAATACTTTCAATAAGAAAGAGTTGATACATTCAAGCATTGCTTAAGGGGGTGGGTATCTTCTTTTAAGAGATCAGACTGTACAAACTTGGGTAAATGTTTATCCCTTTTGAGGAAACCAAAGCATGACTAGTTAAAATGTTTGCCATTAAACCAAGTTCCCTTTCTCAAAGATGGATTACTAATTACTCTTCTGATTTAAATTTGTTTTTCTAAAGAGATTTTTTTAAAGAGATAGTTTAATGACTTGAAGTTATGAAACAATAGTTTTCTAAGCAACAATGAAATAATGATTGTAATTTTAAGTTAATAATTTGATTTCTAGTGATTTATAATTTTTCAATAAGCTTGGGTAATTATGGTAAGAATTAGTACATTACAAACATATTATTTCCCACTTTGTGTTGTGAATTTTTCTAGGTGCTTTACATATGTATTTCAGTTGTACTTCAAAAAATCCTTATGAATACAAAGCATATGTAATTATTCTTGTTTTGCAAATAAGATAGATAAAGGAACAGTGACTTCCTTGTAACACACAGCTAAGAAGCAAATCCTTTAGTATCAAATTCAGGTCCATAGAGTGTCTAAATGCACACAAAGAACTAAGCTTTCTTGTTGGAAATACAATTTTATTAAACTTTCAGTAGACAAAACAAAGTAAAATAAAACAGAATGTTTCTGAGAAATTAAAAACTCATATACCTAACACTTACTTTAGCTAGGATTGAGTTTTGTTTTTACATTGGAGACAGCATGTGTCACTAAATCTCTGTGAATTTGTTATAGGGTGTACTTATCTGATCTGATGCAGTAAGAATGGATAGTAGTTCTTAAAAAAAAGAAAAAGCAACACTTTACTTTGGTATCAATTACGCCTTTCTCTATTTGCTTATTTCAGTAGTCTTTAAAAAGGAAGACAAAGGCATAAATAATTAAAAATGATATTAGCCAATATTGTTCAAATGCAGCCTGTAAAGGCACTGTTATTAGTATTTTAATATGTTGACCCAATTAATAGTCACTAAAATCTTACCGGGTATTATTATCCCCCTCTTCCCAGATAATGTAACTGAGGCATGCAGATGTTAACTAATTCATCAAAACTTGCAAAACTATTAGCCAGAATAGGGGATGAAGACACTTCAAAAACTAGTATACCAAGAAAAATAATAAAGTGAAAAATGGGAAGAATAAATGGCATAAAAAATAGTATACTATTACCAAGCTTCTTATTCTCTGTCACCTACACAATCTTTTCAATCCCCTTGTCTCTTCAGTTACATAACCCCTAGGTTTTATGTTGACTCCATATATAACTGGAATGGAGGATTTCTATGTGAGGTAATTTAAGCACTTTGGAAAGTCGGGTACGTCCAAGTTACATTTCCTATTAATTTGACAGGGATGTTTTTATCTTCAACCTTACTTTGTTAAGTTAAGGTATTATAGCTTAAAACCTATTATAAGACAGTAAACCTGATTGAAATGGGTGCAAGTGAGTCCTACCCAGTGTGTGCTGCATATTCACCAAAGGTTAATAGAGTATTATGATCATTCTCTGATTTAAGGTCTTGCGGTCTAGGAAGAATACTTTGTAAAGAAATCTTACTATTTTTAGAGCATATAAATGGGTTTAGGCATACAGAAAAGAAAATGAAAATTTAAAGACTATCACTATGCTTAAATCTCAAAATAGACATTAGCAATTTGTGAGATAAGTACTGAGATAAACCAAAGTATAGAGTGCTAAGAACTCACTTAGTGGAGACTCCTAACAGCCTGGGAGAGAGTAACTTTTTTGAAAGAGAAAAATGCCTGGTTGGATCTTGAAAGATAAGTAAATGTAGCAAGAATGGACTTCATAGAAAGAGAAAAATGTGTAAGATGAGACAGAGGGATGAAAATATTTTGTGAGTTCAATAAGCTACAAGTGGGTCAGTATTTTGGGGGTGGGGTTTATATTTCATGTGCATGAGAATTGCCTATACATTATCTATTCTTCTCCTATTTTCATTTTTTTCTAAGGCAGTTCTGATTTGTTCAGGTTGTCAATGTGTACAATCTTCTTCCCAGACTTTCTTGAAGCCAGAGGCGATCACGTACTGAATTCTGGACCGTGAAGACATGGTTTAGATTGCACTTCCAAGAAAGTTAGGATTTTCATGATAAAAATGGCATGTTCAGTGGTCTTGTGTCATTTTCATGTTATCCTTTCCGTTCTTTTGATGGAAATGTAAAAGAATTTTCTGGAAATGCATGCGCCATATTTTGACCTTGAAGAGAAAGCCACATGGTAAGGTGTCTGGGGCAAATAGGAAGAGCCTGAGTCCTGGATGGCTTCTTCACTGTGCTGCTGTCCTAAGGGGGGATTCATGGATTACGAATCAGTTAAGGGATAAAACGAAAGATAAGGAGACAAGGTTGGAGGAATTATTATTATTGATAGTTTTAGATTAGTCTATGTGGCTTAACATGAGAGCCAAAGGAGTTTGCTAACTAAACCTCACAGTTAGCTATGTTTTCCACCCAATTACAAGCAGTACTCCACCAGGGCATGTGTCCCTGTGTGGGGAGGGGGAGAATCTGCTCTTAGAGGAGCAATGAAGACTCCTTGCTTCACATAAGCAGCTTACTTGCAGGAAGGGAAGCATAGAACAGTAAAGATAAGCAGACACATTTAACCATCAAGTGAGTCACACTCACTTCCATGGAGCAGAGTAAATAAATGTATAGAGAGATGACAATGGCCAGAGTTACCCTAATAGGCCTCCCCCATTATGAAAGAAATAACAAGCGTAGGAAAAAATTATTTCCTTCCACCATACTATCAAGTCTAGACTGCCTCCCTTAGAATTCACTATTATATAAGAAAAGTCAATTTAAAAATTGCAGAAGTCATTATAAGTGGATTTCACTTACATGTGGCCATGCTAAATCCTGAGTCAACAAGTGGCAAATTACTACAGAAGATATAGAGATAGGCAGCTGCAGAGAAGACACATTAAAGGTTTTGAAATCTATTCTGCATGCCAAGATCCTTTTAAGCAATGTGATAAAGTACAGCAGTAGATAAGACATTACTGTCTTCCTCCTCCCACGCTGCTATAACGAACAAAGAAAACAGAATTGAGAATTGAGTGAGGATTATGGATTTCAGAAATATTTTAAAGGAATAACTGATATTACTGGGTCACTCCTTTAAAATAAAGAAAAGGAAAAGAAATATTAAGAATGATCCACTAAATTTACTGTTTGGGTAACTTGGAGGAAATGAGTAAAGTCTGACTAGAAAAGAAGCAGGTGGGGGGTAGGAGGATGAATTTGGTTTTAGACATGTTGATTTTGGCTAACTGTGGGTCAACCAAATTGTGGACTGATTCAAATCCAGCAGGCAACAATGCATATTGAACTAAAACCCAAAAGCATAAATGGGCTAAACACATAGTTTGGAGACATCATCACAAAAGTTTTTAGGAGAAATGAGAATACATGAGTTTATCAAGAAAGAGTGAGCAGCATAGAGCAGAAAAGACTCAGCATTTCAGAGGCAGGTTGAAAATGATAACAAGAATAACCTGCCAAAGAGATAACAGGCACACCTGAAGACAGTGATATCAAGTAAATCATTAACATTTTCAGAAGACGTTCTACAATGACAATGTGCAGAAAGGCCAGTAACAAGGACAGGGTGAATGAATGTTCTCCTTTTCCTTTGCATCAATTATGCCAATGGCCACCGTCATCAAAGTAGCATCTGCAGAGATGACCCTGGGTGAGGCTCTACAGCTGGCAAAGGTTGAGGAGTAAATGGGAGATGAAAAATTGACTCAGTGAATATAAGCCGCTCTCTTAAGAAGCGCACACCTGGATGTAAGGAGACACAGTGCAGTAGAGGGAATTTGAAAGCCTACTTTTTGTTTTGGTTATTGTTATTGCTATTGTGTTTATCTCAAAAATACAAGAACTGAGACTTTTTAAAGTATTATGAGAAACAGACCAGAAAGGTTCATTAAAGAAGCTAAAGGGTAGGAAATTTGTTGTGAATCCCTAGGAAGAAATGGTATCCAGAGCACAGATGTACATTCTGAGAAGACACACAGAGGAGACCACTGGCAAAACACCAGGTGTTTGGAAATATTAAACAAAATAGGGAATAAAATTATATTACTTCACAATTTTTTCTGTGCCTCATCTTCCTTTGGTTTAAATGGAGATTTCTACTGATCAGTGGTGGCCAGGCCAATAACTCAGAGTTACATGTAATAATTCAGCACCAAGAGGAAGGTGAAAAATAGCACCCACTCTAAAATGATTTAATACTCTAATAAAATCCCTAATCCTAATATGTTAAGAAAAAAGAAAGAGAGAATTTTCATGTTCATATGGGGGGTTCTTTATTCATTATAAAATAGTTTTTTAATTTCAAATTTTTCTCTTTACTTCACACTTATCATTTTGTCGTAATGAATAATACAATGACTGAATTTGAAGCCAACATTTTAAGCACCTGAAGATGTAGTGAATGAGAGATAATCAATTTTGACACTGATATTTGACAGGTATGCTTGTATCATAAGCTAGTGGAGTGGTGAACACTTCAATCCTTTCTCTAATATTGTGGCTGATGACGACTATGCCAGTTTAGCATGAGTTTGATTTTCTTCAGTTTATAAAGGGCATCAGACCATGGATATCCAGTTTCAGAAAATTTGAATATAAAATTAAATAATAGCATAGAGACACAAGACACTGCCTTACATAACTTGAAATAGAAACAGGAATTCACGTAATAAATAATGTATGGCAAGAAGCAAGTGGCAACAGGCAAGTGACATTTCCTGCCACATATAAGAGCCAAAAGAGTAATCTTCTTTCAGTGAGTATAGTCAAATATGTGGGAAGCTTCAGACAGAACACATGTAGGACTAAAAGAAAGGTACACTGCCTTGGCGCCCATAAATCTCTGGTAACCAATAGTGTCACACTTGTCACTATATCCAGTGATCTAGTTTAGGGGGATATTTATGGTAGTCCTTTCAATGACACTAGTCAATTCATGTAGCTCTCTCCACACTGGCTCTTTTTATTTCCTCTACTTTTAGGTTATGGTTAAAAGCATGAGTTTTGGATTCCAATAATATAATTTTAAAGTTTGTATAGATGTGTGGTGTTTTGTCATTGAAACATTAAAACAACTGTACCAAAACTTATACTCCATATACTTGTTGCCTTAGAATTCCTTTGTGCTAGTAATGCTCTGTTTTAATAAATTGTACCATGAGCATGTCCAGCTTAAGTTTCTATTTACTTGCCTTTTCTTTCCCTTAATCCGTTCTTAACCTTCCTCTCTTCATGAATAAGGCTTTTATATCCTCTCCATTGATTTCTTCAGAACTGTGCAGTGGCTCTTTTCTGTAGGCCAGAAATGGCTGTAGAAAATGCTCAATGGAGATAATGGGATCTCAGAGAAATAAGGGCCATGTAAAGTACTTAACTGCCACAGACAAGGATAATAAGAAGAACCAAGGCGTTAATCAAAAACTTTTGAGAAAGAGGAATCTTTATTGGAAAATTTATCATGATATCCCTAAGACTGAATTAGACGGACTACCTACTAAATTATTATATAGTTTTTACAAGCAGAAGTGCCTTAGGTTTGTTGAACAGAAGTTTGAATTAAATCAACAAAATAAAAAATCATGGTCTGTGTTAGGTTGTACTTGTCTTGCTTTAAATAAATACCTGAAACTTGGTAATTTATAAAGAAAAGAGTTTAATTGGTTCATGGATCTGCAGGCTTTACAAAAAGCATGATGCTGGCTTCTGCTTGACTTCTAGGCAGACCTCAGGGAGCCTACAATCATGCTGGAAGGCGAAGGGAGAGCAAGCATGCCACACGGCAAAAGCAGGAGCAATAAGAGAAAAGCTGGTAGCAGGGGTTGCGGGAGGGTACCACACACTTTTAAATAACCACATCTCACCATAACTCACTGACTATCTCAAAGATAGCACCAAGCCATGAGGGATCCACCCCCATGACCCAACCACCTCCTACCAGACCCCATCTCCAGAATATCTCCAGCACTGGGGATTACAATTCAACATGGAATTTGGGCAGGGATAGACATCCAAACTATATCATGGTCCCTCTACAAATCTCAGAATTAAGCCAGATCAGAGATCCTGAGATGAAGGGGAAGTCAGATTCCCTTGAGAAAAGATTCTACTTAAGATTCAAAATTTTGTTACAACACTTAACCATCTGCCAAAGTACCTGTGGCCATTTACCAGAGGTAGGTGTACATTAAACAATGAGAAGTGGCTGGGTACAGTGGCTCATGCCTGTAATCCCAGCACTTTGGGAGGCCGAGGCAGGTGGATCATCTGAAGTCAGGAGTTCGAGACCAGCCTGACAAACATGATGAAACCCCATCTCTACCAAGAATACAAAAATTAGCTGGGCTTTGGGGTGGGCACCTGTAATCTCAGCTTCATGGGAGGCTGAGGCAGGAGAATTGCTTGAACCCAGGAGGCAGAGGTTGCAGTGAGTGGAGATCGTGTCACTCCAGACTGGGAGACAGAGTGAGACTCCAACTCAAAAAAAAAAAGAAAGAAAGAGAGAGAGAGAAATAACTAGATATTCAGAGAGTAGAGGACATGTCTTTTAATTTTCCTTAATACCTGAGATGCAACATGCCATGATGGTGCACCACTTAGATTAAGAACTCAGGAAGATCTGATGATTAATAGAGTTTAGCTAGAATCTCTCTCAGAATGGGACCAATAGGCACTTGAAACCATTCTGTGGTTATTTTCTCATTCTGGAATACAGAGTTGCAATAGAAATACCTGGCAATGATAAGGTCTAAATGGATTCTCTGGCCTTGTGAGTTGATGGCTATTATGTCAGGAAATACCAACTGTAAGTCCCTACTTCTGCCTTCACTTTCAAAAACAGTAAACCAAAAACATATGACATTATTGGAGAGCTTGCAGAGAAGAGTGCCACCACCAAAGACTTGACAGACACAGCAGTGATTATTCCTTCCGTATTTCCATCTAATTTTCTCATTATGAGTATGCAAAAGACTGATGGATATATGAAAATTATTTCAATTTAATTAGATGTTGGCTCCAGTTGCAATTTCTGCTCCAGATGTAGATTATCTGCTATTGCATATCAAAGCATATTTTGGCATCTAGTAAACAGTTTGAGCGGTAAGTTCATTTTTTTATATATGTGTTAATAAACACTACCAAAGTTATTCATACACTTTCATGATCCTATCTCAAGGATTTATCAGTTCTCCATCCCTATTTCATAATTTTTTCTTCATGAATCTTGATGGCTTCTTCATTCCACAGAACATCACACTGGTCCACTTCATTGATGATATCACCCTGAATAGACTAGTTAAGTAGGAAGTAATGGTTGCTCCTGAGACCTTGCTAAGGTACATGTATGCTAAAACTTGGAAAAAATAAATTTCACCATAATTTATTTTCCCAATACCTCCATAATATTTCTAACAGTCTAGTTTTCTAGTGTATGTGAAGACATCCATTCAAAGACATCTGCATCTGGCCACTCCTACAAATTAGAGAGAAATGCAAAGCCTAGTGGGCCTCTTTAGAGCTTGGGGGGCAAATTACACATAATTTTCCGTTTTTATTTCACCCATTTCCTGAGTAAAACGAAAGGCTGACAGTTTTGAATGGAACTCAGAGGAAAAGAATTCTCTTAAACAGGTGCAAGCTACTCCAACATTTAGGCCATATGACTGAAATAATTTGATGTTGACTAATGTGTCATTAGCCAGAAGAGATACTGTATGGAGCCTTTAGGATTTTGGAGAAAAGCTCTGCCATCTTCTGAAACAAATTCTTTCTTTCATTTTTTTTTTCATTATTAAAAACATCTGGCTTGTTACCAGGCTCCAGTAGAGACTGACCACCTGACCACGGGCCAGAAGTTACCATAAAAATTGAATTACCTGTTATGAACTGTGTTATCTGACCTACCAGTTTAAAAATTGGAGTGTGCACAGAAGTATTCCATCATCATGTGGAAGCAGTATACATAATATCAGGTTAGAAGAGGATCTGGAGGTACAAGTAAGCTGAATAAACATGTAGCTCAAATTTTCATAGCTCTCATTACTTTTACATTTCTTCATCTCTTAAATTTTACTGTACACTCTTGGAAATTTACAAGAATTCAGTTGCAGTCTCCAAATGGTTATAATCAACATGTATGCCCAAAAGCAGACAGCTGCACCACTACTGTTCCACTCTTGGGTGATGTTAAAGAACAGTGGTGAGTAAAAACTTCTTCCAATGGTGAGCATAGACCTTGAGAAGTCTATTCTGTTGTCCATTTATTTCAGAAAAAATACCAAAGTATGAGCTGTTATAAATTCACAAACAATAACTAATAATTTAGCTAGATGATTAGAATTTCAGAATAAACAGAATTATAATACTGATTACAAAAAAGTTTGGGGAAGAGGTATGAAATTATCTATGTCTCATATGAATGCTTGGTAATTATCAACCTCAGTAAAGGAAGAGCTTAATAATTAGATGAACAAAATGCTCTAATCTGTGACTGTCAACTAGCTACCCTTGCCATTACCCAATGAACTAAATGGCCATAAATGAAAGGATGGTGCTTAATGTTGGCTTAGCATATGTATTTGGTAAACACTCAATTATGACAAAAGTTAATGTGTTTTGGGCCCTTCAGTATGTTTCAATCATATTAGGAAGCATGATTTTGCTGTTGTCATTATTTGTAAGTAACTATGATTAAGACAGTTTATATAAATACTAACTTAACAAAATATGAACAAATTCTAGATTGTACTTTGTCAATTTAGTTAAACTGGGACCCATATTTCCCCAAATCTCCTTCTCTATGTAGGCTCAGGTTAGATTAGGCCAGAGAGGAGTTTGAATAGGATTTCAAAGGAAAAAATTAAAGTACCAATCATTACTCTCTATGTTCTTTGTAGTCATATATGTTGAGGGACAAATGCAGGGTTGTCTGGCAGTTCTGGTTTGTCCTCACTCATCTCTTCTCTTTGTCTAGCTATTCTTCTCAACAGTTGGTTTTGCTGGCTAACAGCTTCCTCAGGCCATTTGGTAAAATATTATCTGTGGTTCCATAGAAGTAGTAGATATGTTAATACAGCAGCTTTCCAAAGACCACTCTGGGAATCATAACTTGGTGGAATACAGCTAAATCAATACTGAGAAGAAAATGTGTAACACTAAGTGCTTATATTAGAAAAGGTAAGAAGATAATCTGTATTTCCATCCCAAGAAATAACAAAAAAGTCAAAAGAAACCAAAGTAGTCAAAGGAAGGAGATAACAAAGAAAAGCAGGAATCAATAAAATTGGAAAGAAAAAACTATGGGAAAAATCAATACAATAAAAATTCCAGTTCTTTAAATGAATCAGTACAGTTGTTAAAACTCTCAATGATCTGACAAAAATTTTTAAAAAAAGAAAACAACCAATATCTAGGATAAAAACTACAGATCCCGCTGTCATTTAAAAATTAATAAGGGAGTACAACACAATGTTCATAGATTCAACTTTATGCCCTTAGATTCAACAACTTAAAAGAAATAAACTAATTTATTGTGAACCACAAACTAACATGACTTAGTCAAGAGTATATAGATAATCTGAATAATCCAGTAGCCATTACATAAATTGAATGTGTAACTAAAAACTCCCCCTGAAAATATGTCTACAGATACAAGTGGTTTCGCTAATAAATTTTGTCAAACATTGAAAGAAGAATTAACCTCAAATTTATAGAATCTGTTTTAGGAAAAGGGGAGAGGAGAAAACATTTCCCAACTTGTTTTTATGAAACCAGTATTACCTTCATACAAAAGCCAAAAACAGTACAAGTAAATAATTTTTAAAAGGAATAGATAAGTATAAACCAATGTATCTCACAAAATTAAGAATGAAAACCATAAAAAAAGCAAATGGAATTCAATAATGCAAAGAAAAAATATACGCAATGATCAAATGAGATTTTTGCCAGGTATGCAAGCCTTATTCAACATTTACAAGTAATGAACCAAATTTACCACATCAACAGTCTAAAAAAGAAAAATTATGTGCTTATATAAATGGTCAAACACAAAAACATTTGACAAAATCCAAACCCACTCATGACAAAACTCTCAACAAGTTAAAAATAAAATAGAACGGCTTCAACTTAACAAAGGCATCTACAAACTACCTACAACAAATATTTTACTTACTGGAGAAAGTCTGAAGTCTTTCTCCTAAGATGAAGAATAAGGCAAGTATATCTGGTCTCAGGACTTATGCAACATACAGCACTGGGTGCTCTAACCAGTGAAGTAAGATGAAAGACAAGACAAGACAAGGGAAGAGAGAGAGAGAGAAGAAAGAAAGAGAAAGGAAGAAAGAAAGGAACAAAGAAGAAGAAAAGAGGGAAGGAAGGAAGGAAGGAAAGAAGGAAGGAAGGGGCACAGGGATTGACAAGGAAGAAAGAAAATGGTCCTTATTTACGAGTTATCTATGTATGAAATCCCAAGGGAACTACAAAAAGAAATGCAAAAAACAAAATATTTCTATAACTAATTAGTAATTTTATCAAGTTAATAGAATATAGAATCAACACAAAAATTAATATGAGGAAAATAAAACTTAAAAATAAAATATTATTAGCATAAGGAAAATGAAATATCTAGGTCTAAATTTGATAGAAATATGTACATGTATGCTGAGAATGCTAATTATAAAATGCTAGTTAATGTAATCAATGAACAACTAAGTAAACGAAGACACATAGTATGTTTATGAATTGAAAATTTCAATATACTAAAGTTGTCAATTTTATCCAATGGACACACAGGTTTAGTGAAAATGCCATCAAAATCTCAATGACGTTTATTGTAGAGACAGAATAGCTTATTCTTATATTTACATACAAAAGCAAAGGACCTAGGGAAGCTAAAACAATTTTGAAAAAGAAGAAAGCAGAAGAAATCATTTTACCCATATTAAGGCAAACTGTGTAGCTATGGTAATCTATAAAGTATAATACTGGTGGAGAGATAGAATGATAAATCAGTGAGGCAAAATAAAGAATACAATAGACCCACACAAATATGCTAAACCAATTTTTGACAAAGGTGAATGCCAAAGCAATTTCAAAGAAGAAGAAGAATCCTTTCAACAAATGGTCCTGTAGCAAGTGGATTTACGTAGGGGAAAGAGAAAAAAGAAAAAAAGAACATCAGCCTAAACCTCAAACTTATGCAAAAATTAAGTCAGAATTAACCATAAAATTAGATGTAAAATGCAAAATGACACAATTTCCAGAAAAAGAAAATTAAAAATCTTCCACAATATAGAGATAGGCACAATTTCTAGCCTTGACACCAGAAGCATTAGTCATAAAAGTAAATTTGATAAATTAGAACTCATCATTTAAAAAAAATTGCTTTGCAAAAGATTTGGATATGGATGAAAGGACAAACTGGGAAAATGCAAATCACATATCAGGTGAAAGATTGGTATTTAAAATATATACTCTCAAAACTCAACAGAAAAAAAAATTGAAAATGGGCAAAAGATATGTATAGACTTTTCACCAAAGAAAATATGCAGATGGGAAATATGGACATAAAAAGTTCAAAACCATTAACCATTGTGGAAGTGCACATTAAAACCACAATAAGATATCTCTACTGACTTACCAGAATGGCTATGCATAAAAAAAAAAAAAATGACAATACTAATTACTGGCAAGGACATGAAGGAGCTAAGAACCCATTCATTGCTGCCAGGGAATGTAAAGTGGAATAGTCATTCTGGAAAAGAGTTGGCCGTTTTTAATAAAACTAAACATATGCTTCCGTTTGTCTTAGTAATTATACTCTTGGACATTTATTCTAGAACAAACAAAATGTTAGGGTCGCATACACACACAGATGTACCCAAATATTCACAGCAGCTTTTTGTAATAGTCAAAAACTGAAAACAAAACAAAACAAAACAAAAAACAGGTGTCTTCAAGGATGGATGGTTAAGCAAACTGTGGTATATCCATACCATGAAACTTAGCAGTAACAAATAACAGCTGGATGAAGCTGAAGGTAAATAAATAGTGAAAAAGTTCAATCTCAAAATGTTGCATGTTGTATAAATACATTTATGTAATATTCTTGAAGTGACAAAAGTATAGAAATGGATGACAGATTCATGGATACCTGGATGAGAAACAGAAGAGCAGCTCATGTTACTTTAACTATTGTGGAAGACAGTGTGGTGATTCTCAAGAACCTAGAAATAGAAATTCCATTTTACCCCACAATCCCCTTACTGGATATATATCCAAAGGATTATAAATCATTCTACTATAAGGACACATGCACAGGAATGTTCATTGCAGCACGGTTTGCAATAGCAAAGACTTGGAACCAACCCAAATACCCATCGATGATAGGCTGGACAGGGAAAATGTGGCACATATACACCATGGTATACTACACAGCCAGAAAAAATGATGAGTTCATGTTCTTTGTAGGGACATGGATGAACCTGGAAGCCATCATTCTCAGCAAACTGACACAAGAACAGAAAATCAAACACCACATGTTCTCACTCATAGGCGGGTGTTGAACAAGGAGAACACATGGACACAGGGAGGGGAGCATCACACACTGGAGTCTGTGGGGGGGAAATAGGTGAGGGACAGTGGGGGGGTGGGGAGTAGGGGAGGGGTAACATGGGGAGAAATGCCAGATATAGGTGATGGAGAGGAAGGCAGCAAACCACATTGCCATGTATGTACCTGTGCAACAATCTTGCATGTTCTTCACATGTACCCCAAAACCTAAAATGCAATAAAGTATATATTTAAAAAAATAAAAACATAAAAGGGCCATAGGAGAGATCTTTGTGGTAATAAAACTGTTCAGTATCTTGACTATTTCAATGTCAATATACTTGCTGTAATATTGTACTATTAATGTTCTAATCTATTGTATTCCTGTCTCTATTGTATTCCTGTCTCTGTTGTAATATCAATTTCTTAAGATTCTTCTATGGAGGGGGTGCCCTGGGTAAGAGTACACAGGATATATCCTTATTGTTTCTTACAACTGCTTGAAAGTTTTTTTTTAAAGTATAATTTTTATCAGATTTAATTAACTTGATTTAAGAACTCTACTGATCATTCTCCTGCACAACTCGTGTTCCAACTTGGTTATCCTTCTATATCACTACTTGTTCACATGTTATTTTCTTTGTTTTCTTCGTCTCTCCAACTCTTATAACCCTGATTACTCCAAGATTCTGTCCTCAGAACTCATCTTTTTATTTGCATTTAGTCTACTCCAGTACTAAGCTATAAATATTATCTCTGTGATAAATCTCAGATTTTATGTATAATTCTTCACCCTCTGCATTCGAGAGACTTGAATCCAATTGCCTACCTGTTTTCACCTGAATGTTTATGAGGCATCATAAATATGATATTTCTAATATAGATCTCCTGTTCTTCCCTCCAAAATGTCTTCCAATATTCTCCCCTATTTCACTAAAAGGCATTGTAGTTTTCTAGTTGAGTTGCTGATCCCAGAAATCTCTGATTTACCTTCGATTCTTTTTTAATCATTCTTTTCTGAAATACAATCAATTAACAATTTATCTTATATCTTAAAAAGACTTCAAATATCTTGCCACTTCTTACTACATTCAGTGTTCCATTTTGCTTGACCCGCCATTACTCAGATTCTTAGAATAACCTTCAAAGGTTTTTTCCTTTTTTTTTTTGTTTGGTTGGTTGGTTGATTTCTGCTTTCTTCTGCCCTCTTTTGCAACCCACAGTCTATCATGGTACAGCAACAATAATAACGGTTTAAACATAATTAAGATGCTTCAAAAGTTGAATTTTATCTGACATTACTCTACCTTTGTTCCTCTTCCTCTTGTAGACATCACCATTCGATAAACCACACGTTTTCCCTACTTCTCTAATTCTTAAGTATATCTTTCTCTCCCACCAGAGTGAAAACAGTGTGGAGGCAGAAGTTTTGGCTATTTTGTTTTCTAACAAACACCTACTGCACAAACATTCCTTAACACATGGTAGACATTTGATAAATATGTGTTAAGTGCAGGAATAAAAAATGAATTTATAAAATATACAGTTAATAAGACCTGAAATTACATGAATGTAGAATATATGTGAGACTAATAATTTTATATGACACAGATTTCTTCTGTGAGTGACTGAGAATTGATGATTACATGAAATGAGAAATTATGTAACACTAGTTTATTCAGGGGTCAAAAGAAGATTATTTTGTGAATATGTCAGGTTTTGAAAAAAATATTAATGAATTAACACTGAATTAGCAATTGAAATTTAATATAAGAAGAAAAGCTAGACTAACACATGGATTAGCAAATGGGCAGGTCATTTCTGAATTTCTTAAAACACATAAATTAAACATTTATTTTTTCTGCTGTTATTTCCTGCATAATGTCCATATGGTAGGACAGATTTTAACCCAATTTGTGGTTATATTTCGAATGGTTACTTAAAATGTAGGCCTTGTAGTTTCCTGGATACTTACCTTGGAGCTTAAGGAGAACCTAAAATGTCTTTGCAAACTTCCTCAAGGGCAGGTAGAACTGACAAATATCTCTAGAAGTTAATTTTGACTATTGAATGGTGGAGACGTACCAATATATGTCTACATGCTATGGATAAATAAAACACACAGTGTTGTAAAATTGGGTCTCTCAATGAAAATAACACTGATAGGTGTTTCAAATCACAAGTTCTGATATTCAACGAGGCCTATTTTCTCATGGTAAGGTCTAAATGTGTGTTCCAGGATGAAGAGCAGCAGGATTTATCTACGTTTGTTAATGATTCTCCCAATAGACCAGCCAGCAATCCAAAAGAATGGTTTGAAAAAAGTAATAATTAATTTATAGCTTATAGAGTTGAAGAAGCAGCTATCACAATAATTAACTTTGAATGTCAACACTTGTCCATAGATTTTAGTTAGTGAGTACCATACTTCAAAGTCTGAACACATTGCCTCTGTTTGGTTTCACTGCCACCAACTGAATAGTAATGCCTTTGTTGATGTTCAGAGGAATAACAGGTGGGATTTTGGTACATTATATTTCAAAACAACAATGATTAGGCATTATTCAACAAAAATCTCTTCTTCTTTTAACCTGCCTAAGGAAGGTCTTTAGTCTGAACTTCCGATGTTTACAGCATTGATAAACTCAGGTTGCAGGCACACCTCCTAGCCACCCAAATAACTTTTCTTGAATTTGACATTTTAATGTTTCATGAAGATTTAGCATCAACACAATTTGATTACCTGCTTACATTTAATCAGAAACAACATTGAATTATTACGACACTCTAGCACTTTTTCTGTAAAACCAGACAGTGTCTATCTGGACTATATTCTCTTTTCTTCATTATAGGCAGAAAAAAGTAAGACAAATAAGATTTAATGACTATAAATAATGAAATGAATATAAACAATGGAAGCACTAGAAAATGTAGGTGTTTCTCACTAACAAAATTAACATAAAGCTAGTCATATGCCTTATAGTAATAATTTTGGTAAGATAGACAATGGGATTTATTAGATCCAATTGCAAGAGGGTAGTTTTAGAGAAAACAATTCAAATTTAGTGTGTAGGATTTTTCTTCTCTGTAAATGTTTAACTTATCTATTATGATCTGTTAAGAACATGACTCCTCTTGAAATTGTTTGAACATTATACTTCTACTTTATGGTGCATAATGTGAAACAGAAATTAGTGGGTCACTCACAAATGACACAGAATCAAGAATAATTTAAAGGACTGTCCTATCAAAAAATATAGTGTTTAATTGTGTTGTGCTGCTTGATTGGAATTGTTGACTTGGTCCAGAGTCTATATTGCATAATTTAACTCCTTTAATTTTAAAATTCTTGAGACAATGATTATCATTCAATGCTATAGCTTCTAACTTGCCGTATATGTTAGGAGTCTGGAATACAGTCAACATCGGGCAATAATGATATTAATTTTAGCTATGCTCTTATAGAAAAAAATATATATACTATTTCTGGCAGAGAAATTTCTTGGTATTACTATGTCTTGGATATCAGAAAACCTGTATCTATACCTTCATTTTGCCTTTACACATATGGGTAAACTTGAGCAGATTAATAATCTTTCTGGTATTCATTTGTTTACATTACCTTAAAGATTGCCTCCAGTCCTCAAAATAATTCTGATCATATACATAATCTTCTGATGACAATAATCATTTTAGACTCTATATTGACTTTCATTTAATATCAGTACTGACTTTTCTAGTTACTGGGGAATACTAAATGTTTAAATATGACACAAAGAAGAAATGTGTGGGCACATGTTTATTTTAGACTACAACCGGAATGTGATACTATACTGAAGATGCTCTCCAATCTTCATTTTATCCTGTTATTTCCCTATTTCCTCTCCAAACTGTCTGTTGCATAGTGGGTTCCCAATGCCTCAAAAGGGGAGTTGGATATAGCCCAGAGAAGGAAAATGTGTTATTCTTGCCTTGTCTTTCAGTTTTCAAAACCTAAGCCTTGTAGTGATAAGGCGAGAGGAGGAGAAATCAGAAAATTTGGAATCTAAACTAATTGTTTCAGAGAAACAAAAACAACATTACTTTTCTGGGCTGGAGTTACCATGTGAACTAAGAAAGAGACCATCGTACTGGTCTAAGAATAGGATTCTATGTCATATTTCCTGGTCAGAGACCTAGAAGTCATTCAGAAACCAAAGAGGAAATGAGACATGCAATGTAACTCAGTAGATGAAGTTATGGTGCAATCAGTAAAATTCCTGTGCCCTATAACAGAAAGCAAAAAACAAAAATATCTGTTGGATAAATTGTCCTCCGCCACATAAATTGTAAGAGGTTTTTATTTTATCTTTATGATGATGTCTTCTCCTTTTGCTCTTGTGTAGGATCACTTAGCCAAGTTCTGTTTCCTTGCCCCAGTTGATTTTGCACTTGTCAGGAGACTTGCTTTGACTCATGGAATGTTGACAGAGAGGAATATGTATTTGTTCTTCTTCTCCTTATGCCTGTTACAAAAAGACCAGTTTCTGAGATTCTTTAGCCTGAATCCTGGAATGGAGAAGACTTGACCTGGTTTGTAGCCTGCAACTAAATTTAGCTAAACACAGTCAAGCCAGGCCAAAGCACAGCCAAGATATAGACTACTGGGTAACACATTTTGTTATTGTAATGTACTGCTAAAATTTTGATGGTGTTTAATCGCAGCAAAAATTAGTCACTACAGTAAGTGACAGAAGACATGCTGATTACTTTAACTGCTAACCACAAAGAAAAATTTTAATTTTAATTTGACAATTCAACATATGCCCACCAAAACAAACAGAATGCTCTAAAATCTCTTTGAGATTTAGAAACTATATTGGAAATTGGATAGTGGAAATATCTCAGTTGATCAAAGTTAAGCTTTTTCCACAGTGTTAAGTGAAAAGAAGAGATAAACACGGAGATTAAAGAAAACTGGAAATTTAACATCCTTAGAGATTCATTGTCCAATTTAATAGCTGCTAGCAACATGTGGCTATTTAAATAAATTGCAATTAAATAAAAGCTAAAAGTTCAATTTCTCAATCACACTAGCTGTGCTTCAAATCTTAATAGCCATATATTATTATTGACTACCTTAATAAAGAGGACATATTATAAACTATTCTTCTCATCACAGAGAAGGTTTCATGTGACAGTAATGGGACAGTTGTATGGGACACAGGTATTGGTAATTTAGCCTTGTCATAATAGATAAATAAGATAAAATGATAATACTCATGTTCTCATGTTGGGCAGAAATGAGATTATCAAAAGTTGTATTACTAGTTGTAAATATTCACCTTTGCCTCCCCTCTCTATTAATGTAGGCCTTGGTCCTATAAGTTGTTTGCTCATATACATATGAGTACCATTGTCATGTATTATGTTTGGGCAGAAGTTTTAAATGTAACTACATTGCTCTCCTCCCCTCTTTGCTCTTCCTCTTTGATGTAAAATGAGTACGTCTCAGAAAGGAGCTCCTTCTTATTCCAGGTTCAAGAATTAGATGGCAGGTGGAGCAAAAACAGGCTAGAGCATACCTACAACAAGAGAGGATCCAGAGCCAAATTGCAATCCTCATACAATGTGAGAAATAATATTTCTTGTAAATCACTGAATTTTGAATTATTTTATTACCACTGCAAATCTAATGACTATCAAGGTGAATTAAAGAAAAGGAAATTTTCAGTATACAAAACAAAAATCTAATATGTTGAGTTTGAGCTGATAGCAAAAGGCTCTAGGGAAGATTCCCAGTAGGATATTTAGCAGATATTGGGTTCTGGAACTGAGAAGAAAAGTTAGGGCAGGTGATATAACATTTGTACACCAATTGCATAGAAACAAATATTGAATCTTGGGAATAGATGCTGTTATCCAGGTAGAACTTCACAGAATAGGAAAAAGTTTTAAAAATAAAATATTGTTATAGTGGATGCATTTAAGTCATTTTATAAACTTCCACGTATATATTCACCTTTCTTTGGATAAAAGGTTATAATAATTGCAATTTGGAAAAGTGCCTCCTCCTCCTACGTGATTTCAATAGTTTTGGCTTTATTCAAAACTCCAGAGGTGGGTTTTCTCTGAGTAAACCAATCAGAATAGCTTATCCGCCCACACATAATAATTACTTCGGGATGAATGTATCATACCTCATAATCAATAAGACATGAGAAAGTACGTGTGAGACTTCAGAGCAATAGATCTATTTTCAATATGAATAAGAATAGATTCTTTTCTCCTGGTTGGCAGAGTGTGATTATGTGAGATTTACAACTACTATGGCAATGTATGATTTAAGCAGATTTTCTGAGGATGCAGGAGTAGGAATTACCTATGCAGAACCTAAAATGGCAATGGACACCATAATGGAAACGAGCAAATGATGAAGAAAGACACAAAACAAGGCAATATTCAGGATGCTTGATGGCATTGTTTCAGAACTGTATAAAACCTTATATGATCCAGTATATGTACTCTAGTGACTGAGTCAGTTTGATTTGGGTTTTCCATGTGATGTAACAGAGTCTTATCAGTTATACATAAAACTCACACATGCTTAAAATAACCAGAAGAAACATTGTATTAAGCCTTAAAATTATGCACAACAGGAAACAAAGTGAAAACAGAAAATCTAGAGTCATGGAAGAGTGTTTCAAGAAAAGGAAGAATCACTAGTTCAGATGCTACTCAAAAATACAGTAAACAGGAACCATGACATTTACAAAGTTTTCAACGAACGTAGTAACAGGAAAATATAGAATAAAGCAGGTTAAATGATACAGTGGAAATAAAAGAGATGTTTCTATACTTTGAAGAATAACTGGGAAATTTTGAAATTGACGTGATATTTTTATTTTAAATGTTTTTAGACAAATACTAGTTGTACATATTTATGGGGTACATGTGAAATTTTGATAGAAACATACAATATGTAATGATTAAATCAGTGTAATTGGGATGTGCATTGTCTCAAGCATTTATCATTTGTGTTAGCACTATTCCAATTCCATTCATCTAGTTAATTTGAAATATACAAGAAATTTTTATTAACTGTGGTTGTGCTATTGTGCAACAAACAGTAGATCTTATTCCTTCTATGTAGCTACAGTTTTGTGTCCATTAACCAACACCTCTTCTCTCCCACTCCTCACTACTCTTCCCAGTCTCTTGTAACCATCATTCTGCTATCTCCATAAGAACATTTTATTAGCTCCCACATATGAGTGAGAACATGTCTTTCTTTCAGTGCCTGGCTTATTTCACTGAACATAATGTACTCCAGTTCCATTCAGGTTGTTGCAAATAACAGCATTTCATTATTTTTATGGTTAAAAAATATTCATTTGTATATATGTAACCACATTTTCTTTATCCATTCATCCATTGATGGACACTCAGATTGATTTGGTATCTTCACTATTGTGAATAGTGCTGCAATAAACATACACTTATTCTAGAGGAAAGGTGGACAAACCTCAAAGAAATTTGGCTATAAAGGAGGAAAGACAGGTAAGATAGAAGGTGTAGTATTTAATGAACTTGAGGCAAGCACTTTATGCTTTGCTTTTATAATCTGTGTTTTTTAAGTTTTCACACATATGATCATTTTAAAAAGCTGTTATGAACCATATAATGATGTGTTGGTCAATGATGGACTGCACTTACAATGGTGCTCCCAGAAGATTATAAAGGAGCTGAAAAATCCCTATCGACTAGTAACATAATAGCTGTCATATGACCATAGCCCAATGCATTACTCAAGTGTTTGTGGTGATGCTGGTGTACACAAATCTACTGGGCTGTCAGGCATATGAAAATATAAGGCTGAGTGTGGTGGCTCACACTTTGAGAAGCCGAGGAGGGCAGATTACTTGAGGTCAGGAGTTTGAGACAAGCCTGGCCAACATGGCAAAACCCCATCTCTACTAAAAATGCAAATATACACACACACACACACACAGACACACACACACACACATATATATATATATATATAGCCAGGTGTGGTGGTGCATGCCTGTAATCCCAGCTACTCAGGAAGTTGAGGCACGAGAATGGCACAAGGTGTAGACTGCAGTTAGCCAAGATCATGCCACTGCACTCCAGCCTGGGTGACAGAGTGAGACTCCATTTCAAAAAGACAAAAGTAAAAGAAAGTACAGAAAGTATAGCACATACAATTATGTACAGTACATAATACTGATAATGAAAATAGACAACTGTGTGTTTATGATTTTACATTATATAGTATATTTTTATTGTTATTTCAGTGTGTGTCTTTTACTTATTTAAAAAAGTAACTGCAAAAGAGGTTAAGGCAGGTCCTTCAGGAGGTATTGCAGAAAAAGTTATTGTTAACATCGGAGATGACAGCTCTACATGCTATTGCCGCTGAAGAACTTCCAATGAGACAAGATGTGGAGGTAGAAGACAGTGACACTGATGATCCTGACCCTCTGTAGGCCTAGGCAGATGTGTGCTTTTGCTTTGGTTTTTAACAAAATATTTTAAACACTTTTTTTTAATGAAAAATTTTGAAAATGGAAAAATCCTATAGAATAAGGACACTTAAATCATTATTTTATATGCTGTACAGTATGTCATTTAAGCTATTATTACAAAAGAGTCAAAAATTTTTTTAAAAGTTTGTAAACTAAAAAAGTTACAATGTTATTTTTTACTGAGGAAATGATTTTTAACAAATTTAGTATAGCATAAAGGTGCAGTGTTTATGGTACAGTGTACAGTAATGCCCCAGGCCTTCACATTCACTCATCACTCATTCACTGACTCACCCAGGGAAACTTCCAGTTCTACAAACTCCATTCATGGTAATTGCCTCATTCAAGTGCACCATTTTTACCTTTTAAACCATATTTTTACTGTATCTGTTCTATGTTGAGATATGCAAATACTTACTATTGTATTACAATTGCCTACATGATATAGTACAGTAATACACTGCACAGGTTTGTAGCCTAGAAGCAATAGGCCATATTTTGTAGCTCAAGTGTGCAGTGGGCTAAACCATCTAGGTCTGTGGAAACACACTCCATGATGTTGACATGGTTTGGCTGTGCCACACCCAAATCTCATCTTGAATTTCCACCTGTTGTGGCAGGGACCCGGGGGGAGATAATTGAACCCTGGGAGCAGGTTTCTTCCATGCTGTTCTCGTAATAAAGAAAAAATCTCATGAGATCTGATGGTTTTAAAATGGGAGTGTTCTTCTTTTGTTTGTTGCCATGTGAGACATGCCTTTCACCTTCTGCCATGATTGTGAGGCCTCCCCAGCCACGTGGAACTCTGATTCAAAAAAATCTCTTTTTTTTTTTTTGTAAATTGCCCAGTCTCAAGTATGTCTTTATCAGCAACATGAAGACAGACTAATACAGATATTCACACAATGACAAAATTGCTTACTGATGCATCCATCAGAATATATCTCTGTCATTTTGCAAGGCATGTATACGATAATATGCCAATGTAAAGGAATAGACAAACTGAAAATATATGATAGATTTACAATAATGAAAAGGATCAACATCACTAGGAAGGTAGGAGAAAAGGGTGGCAAAGCCTCAGACAGAAGGAAAGATTCTCCTTTAATTATGAAAAGAGGGAGAGGGGAAAAAATGGCCAGAGAAAGGCAACGTTCTAAATGTGGTATTAGGAAGTTAAAACAGAGCATTTGGAAAACAGCACTGAGGGCTTGCTTAATATTGGGAAAAAAGGATTTATATTGTGTTGTATAATATTAGATTGTGTGTTTGTGGGTCTCATTTGGATGTGGCAGTCATCCAGAATAATAGTAGAATTTATTGCAGAAAGGATTCATTTATTCTAGATATTGCACTCTTCAGTAAATGAGAGGGAGTTATAATATACTTAGTAAAATAATAGTGACTAAAATTGTGCTGTTGGAGGAATAGGCACAGCCAGATGGCATAATGCTCAAAGGAACAGATGCTTTTAACATGAGGGTGGAGCAGCAATGATCCTGAAACTACATTTGGGAGTGAATTGGATGTAATCTCTGCTTCCTAGCACTAATGTAGGTGGGGTGCAAGATAATGAGGAAGCTGTAATAGGAGTTACACTCTTAGCAGATAGCCACATTTACTTAGTGCAATGAGATAAGGGGCAAAGTATAGTGAAAATATTTAGGTTGCAGGAGAGATATTTTAGCTGCGAATGTGAGTTCCAGAAAGCAGGATGACACATTTTGGAAAAAAAGAAAGACAATGTGAGAAAGAGTTGGGATAAAGGCAATAAATACTTTGTATATAAGGAAAATCATTGAAGTGTTTACTTTCAAGAAGTTAGTTTTAAGTAGGTGAATTATATTTCAATTGAAATATTTTTTAAAAAATTAAAAAAGAGGACTAAAGGTGCCACCATGAATATTGACACCAAGTAGGAGAAATTATCTGAAAACAAATTTTTCAAAGGAATTAATTCCATCCAAAACCTGCACAAGAGAGTTTGCAGGAGAGATTTGCAGGAGAGATTGTTCACTCCCTCTGTAGTGCTGGGTCAGCTGGCTGATAGGGAAGCTTTGAATACTGAAAAGCACATCACCACGGGCCACGAAATAAACAATTCTGAAGGAGGACAAAAGAAATAAGGAATCAGAATGAAATAACCACAAAAAAAGTACATGGATGTTTCTAGGAGCTTTATTCACAATTGGGAGAATTTGAAAGCAACCTAGATGTCCTTCAATAGGTGAATGGAAACATAAACTGTGGTACATTCAGACAATGGAATATTATTTAGGGCTAAAGAGAAGTGTGCTCTCAAACCAGAAAAGACAGAACAAAAACAAATGTATATTACTAAGTGAAAGAAGTGAATCTGAAAATGTTATGTACTGTTTGGCTGCAATTATGTGACATTCTGGAAAAGGTAAAACTATGGAGATATTAAAAAGTAAGTGGCAGCCAGATGTTAGGGGAGGAGCTGTAGGAGGGATGAATGGAAAAATTACAGAGGATTTTTGGGGTAGTGAAAACATTCTGAATGATACTATATTAATGGGAACACGACATCATAACATTTTTCTATAACCCACAGAATCTACAATACCAAGAGTGAATAATGGAAACTATAGACATTGAGTGATGATGTGGCAAAATACATTCATCAATTGCAGCAAATACACTACTTTGGTGGAGGATGTTGACAATAGGAAAGGTATTCATGTGTTGGGGACAAGAGATATGTGATATGTGTCTATCTTCCTCTTAATTCTGCTGTGAAACAAAAACTGCTGTAAAAAATAGTCTTAAAACATGTATTTGTATAGCATCATTATTTCCCAATGGGTAGGTACACTCTTGCTCTGCAAAAACAGAGAAGCAGATATTGTACATCATATGAAATGCATAAGTCTGTAACTTTCTTTTGTTCCGTCATAAATTTTTACTGTCCCATTGGAGTTCATTTTCTAAAGATGGGATTCAAATCAGAAAAAAATAACAATATAAAAATATAAAAGAACAGGGATTGCAATGTACTTTTGTATATATCATCTATTATCAGGAGAAGAAAATATCTATTCTGTTCTAAGCTTAGTGTTGAATTTTGAATAGTGGGGAAAACAGAAAATGAAGGCAGCCCTCACTGACAAATATTCCACAGAAATAAATCTGAGATGCTACAGTATGGCAATTACATTGATATAATAGACAACAAAACCCCTGTAATAAATCTCAGGAGCTTCAACAGGAGTGTGTTATCATGGAAGGATTCGCTTCATTTGAAATTCATTGAGTCTTATAGGCTGTGTGTTGAGATTTTGTCATTTTAATGTAGCTAGGATCTTTTTAAGAGGTTTAAAGGCTTTGCATTTTATACTAGAATAACACAAAGAAAATATTAAACAAGACAATTTAACTAAAGTAAAATCATAATTAGTACAGGCCTATCAGGGTCTGAAAAGATGTATAGAAAATTGACTGTGAGCAGAAATAGTCTGTATTATAGTTTCCTGATATGATTTTTTTGGTAACTGAAAGAACTGGACAGTAGATAAGGGTTTAAGGGTAAAAAGGAAAAAATGTATATATATTTTCTGGAGAGAAAGTAAGCAGCTTGGTTTTGTAATTTATTTATAAGTAATCAGTTTGAAAATATTAAATAGATTAATAATCGATTCATAATTAAGAGAGTCTATGCCATTCTTATAATGTGAACAGAGTAAAAAGACTGTCAACTTTTCATTACCCGTTGTTTAATGCCCACTGGAATTTTAGTTCACGTTCTGGTCATTGATCAAAAGATTCTGACATTGATTTCCTTGTTCATATAGAGTTAAATAATTTAGACACTATTTTCATCTCAAAGAAAGGCCTCAAACACTCATAGGAAAATTGCAAGATTTCCCTCTAGTACTATTTTGTTTATCCTTATCTACCTTTGGATGTATCTTGGTTAGAAGACAAAAAAAAAAATATTTCAGAACTCCCTGTACCTGTATATAGTGTATTAGTACTTCAATAATAGCACACAAGGCAAAATTTCAGAGATGGCACTTATGGTCTCAGCAATTTCGTAAGTTATTAAGCCTTTTGGGCTATTCTAATTTTTCAGTTGTAAGGTTTTAAAAATGAGATTCGGTATAGAAGGCTTATTTCCACTGGTGAGAAAAAAAATAACTTTCAGACTTTTGTGAGTGGTAAGGTTACAGAGCAACAGTGTAGATGTTTATAAAAGTAGAAATGGCATACACTTCACCAACAGAACTGTTGATACAAGTGGGAATGATACATGCTAATGAGGAATATACTGAGTGGCTTTTTATGTATAAAAGAGCCATTATTGAATTTTTAGAAAATTGTTAATATTTTTAAATTATTAATAGATTTTAATAATAGATTGTTAATATTAATAATATTAAATAAAATTTATTATTTCATATTAAAGTATTATTTATCAATATTAGTATTATTTAGAGTAATAAAATTATTAATAGATTAATTTTTAAAAGCACTGGAGCACATTTTCTGACTGAACAAACAATAGAGTAGAATTAAATATAGTTTAAAATACAATGTAAATAAAGTGAAATGAAACAATAGACTAGGGTCAAAGGTGAAATCTCAGATAACTCAAAGCTCATGATTAATATCAAAGTATAATCAACATGATAACTAAGGAAGGGAAACCATTTTGGAATAAATTCTGGTTAAAGCTTGGCAGGAAACTGGGATAAGATAGTGAAAGTGTTTAAAATATACTACCCTGGCACATTGACTATTATGAAATAAAGGCACTTGAAAAATTGCAAGCACCAAAAGATCATGCTGACCTCTTTTCTGTTTTCTAAAAGCAGAAGATGAAATTCCTGTGTGAAAGGCACTCTCCCCTATACAAGAAAGAAAGGCAGCATCCTTATCTTCAAGGACGAGAAGTCAAGGCTGAGGGCTGAGAGAATATTACACAGACCTTGTTAGAATGTCTCTTATCTTTTCAGCCTCCCACATAATTGAGTTGCTTCTTCACAGCATACTATTCTTTGTCCAATTCAGTAAACAGTGTATAAGGAGTTGACCCTTAACTTCTTCGGTCTTCACTTCTTTATGAAGGCTTTCATGCCACGTAAAACTTGTATTAAATAAGTGTGTATGCATTTCTCCTGTTGGTCTGTCTTGTGTCAGTTTAATTCTCAAGCTCAACCAAAAGAAATCCTAAAGGGGAACCCAGCTCCCCTAAATAGCCTTTTCTTCTGACCTCAGTTGACAGCAGCTAATTAGGATATTGCCTTATCTGTTCTCTATCTGCCCCCAACTCCAACAGGCTAAGAAAGAGAACCAAGCTCTTACTCTTGGTTACAGCAGAAAAGGGAAAGAGAAGGTAACTGGGAATGGAGCAATTCACAGAGAAATTCCACTTAACAAAGGGCTGAACATTCATATGTGCACAAGAAACAAACAGGTAATATGAATTAATTGATTTAAGCATAAGACAAAAGGGAGTCACAGAAACTGTGAGGAAGAAAGAAAAGGCATTGAAATTTAGAAGAAAATAATTATGAGGTTCAAAACAAACAAATAAATGAAAAACAACAATAACAAAATATATATATCAGTGACCAGATAAAGTCCATGGACCACCAATTAGATTCTTGTTTGTTAAAAACACAGAATAAGTTATAGACAAGATGAGAACCTGTCTTTATAAATAATGTAGTAATTATATTAAAGGAAAGCATACTCCAGTAATAGAAAGAATAAAAATAAAACAAAAAATTTAAGTCAGAGAGGTGAACATTTGTAAGGTCTAGCCAATTTCCTAATTCAATGGGAGAGGTAACCACAAAAATTATTCCTAAAACCTGATCTTTCTCAGGCCTTGAAAATGTGTATGTTCCCAAAATTAGAAGCACATTTTAGGAAACACTATATAAGACAGGATGTCCTATTATCTATAATGCCTACTCGTAAATTTCTGTTCAAGAACATAAACATTCTAGAGTGTTCCCAGCTTGTGGAATATAAGAATGCCCTGTCACCACTGTCTCTTCATCTTTAAAGCTGCATCCTCTCGATTGTATACCGCCTTACCGCCTCTTCTCTTCTTCACTGAGATCACTCTTGTCCTGCCAGTATTTGTGGTCTTGGTCAGATATCATAATTATTTCAAGTTTTTTGGCCTACATCATAGTCTTATGTTTCTCCATGTGGCTTTTAAGTTCTTTGTCCACCAAGAAGAGTTGGAACCCCAAGTAAATATAACCCAGAACCATGCTGTCCAGGATATACTGCTTTAATTAACATTAACATTGTTGTATCAGGTTGGACCAGTAATTTTTACATGTGGAAAGGCCTTCCATCTCACGTGTTTCCATCAAAGTAAAATGATTATTTTGATTTTTTAAAGACAATATTTTTTCCCAAGAAATATCCAACATTTGGTTATCCGTTACACAGAGAACAACAATAAGAACACAGAGAACAATCGCATTGCAATCTTCATTCAGGAGAAACAAGAAATAGATACTTTCTCTCCCCATTCCCCTTATAAAATACTGATCCTGGGCTAGAATTAAAGGGAAACACTTTTTTCTTCTATGTGCAACCAAAGTTTAGATTTAGATTGAACTGGATTTCTTTTTTTGTTCTGAACGGGATATTTTAATGACAAATTGAATATTCTCCTTATACTCCAAATTGATTGTATTCTGTAATCTTCTGGGGGATCCAGTGGGGGTAAAGCCAAAGAACCAAGCAGTCAAGTGCAAGATGACAACCTATAGCTAGATTCTTTCACCTGATTAAAGGAATAAGAGTTCGTCAGCATATCATACATGTGGCATTATTTGTAAGTGAATTTGGATTTATTATTTAAAATATAATTAAGGTACACAAATAGGAGAACAGCATTATAATCATAACAATATGCTAGCTATAACAAACTATGTGTTATTTTTAGTGGAATTAGGAGAACTTTGAAGAAGAAAGAATTATCAGGAGATATAGCATTGCCTACCTGTAAGAAGTAATTTGCATGTGACCAAAGCAATCCTATTTAGAACTTATGGCAAATCAATCGAGTTCTTGACAGAAGTGGCATTTTAAGTACAGTTTTCCAGAAGATTGTTTGTGATTTCTAAAAGAATTCTTAACAAGATCTATCAAAATACTACTTTCTATGTTATTTTTATTCAAATCATATGCTTTCCAAGCACCTGGATCTATCTGCCTGGCTATCAATCTATCTATCTATCCATCTATCTATCTATCTGCCTATGCCAATGAATCGGAGAGATTTTGCTTAGTTGTTATTCACTTGACTATAACTTTCAAATGAAATGCCCACATTTCCATGGGTATGGTCAGAAAATCTCCTGCTTTCTTTATATTGTGTCATCTGAGCATTAGCCAAGATCAGTGTTTAAAATACACATTTCTTCCATTATCCTTCTATTTCTTATTTCTGGTTTGTTCCTCATTATGCTATGCTTTCCTATTTTCCACTTTCTTTCACACAAAACTTCATATTTCAATACCAACCCTATCTTAAACTTTATATTTTTTGCTTTATTTAGCAGTATTTTGTTCAACTCTAAGTGTCAGTCATAAAAACTTTTATTCAGTGAGCTACAGGTGATCTGATGATACAAGAGTTGAGTCTGTAATGGAAAAGTTTAAGGCAAGAATTCTTAGATGAAAAAGATCAAAAGAACTAAAACATTATTTAAAATTTATGACTTGTTACCCATCTGCTTCAAAAACAATTCAAGATGAACTGACTTTATTGAAATAAAATTTCAAATTCTTCACGTATGCTCCTTTCAAACAAAGAGGAAAATTCCCTTTGACAAATATTATACAAAGAGTTCATTGTAGAAAATGTGCAGAAGTAAGAGGTGATCATAATTTTAAGAAGTTATTTTGCGTTTATCTGAATTGAAACTTTTCCTTGTTGACCTTCAAAGAAGCCATACTCAACTCTGGAATTGGACTGCTTCCATCTAAATACTGATTCTTCCCCACAATAGTTGTATGCAATTGGACAAGATACTATTTCAGTGTCAATTTTATCACCTATAAAGTGGTAATAATTGTATTAAAATAGGTCAAAATGTTGTAGTGAGAATTAAATAAGTTAGTACATATTAACTTAGAAAAGTGTATCACGAGGGACAGCGGGGGTGGGGATTTGGGGAGGAATAGCATGGGGAGAAATGCTAGATATAGGTGATGGGGAGGAAGGCAGCAGATCACACTGCCATGTGTGCACCTATGCAACAATCTTGCATGTTCTTCACATGTACCCCCAAACCTAAAATGCAATAAAAAAAAAATATATATATATATAAAAATGCTAGAGGCACTGGAAACAGGAGCAAACTTCACTCTAACAACATTTATTAAACAACTAAAATGTGCCACCCCCACACAGACACCCAGCCTCTCAACTTATCCCAGATCCCTCTTAACTTCCCTTATCATTTCCAAATCAGTAACTCATCATTATCAAAGTGATCCTTGCTTCTTGCAGGGATAACCACCACCCTAAAAAAAAAAAAAAGAAAGAAAGAAAAGAAAAGTGTATCACAGTTGCTTATTGATAATAAGTAATAATATTGTTGGATTATTTTTCAAAAACTTTGAAAATAATTCAGTTGTTCATATTGTTTATAAATTAGCTGATTCTAGAGAACAAATTTATTACATTTTTAAAATTTATAATTGTATTGGTGTTCCCTAGAGGGACAGAACTAATAGGATAAACCTTGTGACTGTTAGTACAAAGTGCTATCCTATTAGTTCTGTAACTAATAATACATATATGATGTATATAACTAATAGGATATATATATAAAACAAATAGGAGATATATATCTCCTATTCCCTAGAGGGACAGATACATATCCCCTATTAGTTCTATATATAATTAATATAAATATATTATTCTATTAGTTCTATATATGTAATATAGATATATTATTCTATTTGTTCTCTATATATCCTATTAGTTATATATAATATGTATATATGTATATATATTAGTTTATATACATACATATACCCAAGTTTATTAAGGAGTTTTAACTCACAAGATCACAAGGTCCCACAACAGGCCATCTTCAAGCTGAGGAGCAAGGAAGCCAGTCCAAGTCCCAAAGCTGAAGAACTTGGAGTCTATGTTTGAGGGCAAGAAACATCCAGCACAGGAGAAAGATGTAGGCTGGGAGGCTAAGCCAGTCTCATCATTTCATGTTCTTATGCCTGCTTTATATTTACTGGCAGTTTATCAGACCGTGCCCACCCAGATAAAGGGTAGGTCTGCCTTTGGCAGCCCACTGAATCAAATGTTAATCTTCTTTGGCAACACCCTCACAGACACACCCAGGATCAATGCTCTGCCTCTTTCAAGCCAATCCAGTTGACACTCAATATTAACCATCTCAATAATTAATTATCCCTGAAGCCAAAAAAAATTAGTTGTTTACCTAAAATTAAATAATCTGAGATATTTAAACCAAGAGGATTTTTTCATTTTCCTTTTAAACTAAGCCAAAGTAATTTTATTTTACTATGGTAAACACAGAGGTTTATTGCTTATAGAAGTTCTAATTTAACTTGGGGATCTGTAGTAAGGGAAGTGTTAAGTAAAGGACAGAATAAATAAATTTTATCCTAAGATTCTAAAACTGAGAAATACAAAGAAAAAAACTAATTTTCAGTGCATTTATTTTAAAGAATAAAATTCTTCTGTTTTTTGTATTTAAAAATTTTTTGCTCTAAAGTTTATTTTTAATAACTTACTTTTTAAGCCAACTTCAAAGTATCAAATTTTCATGAACAGTAACATTCAAAAGTTTGAGTTCAGTACTCACAGCAATTTTTCCTTAATGAATGGAGTGTGCTCTATTTGTAAAGAAAATTAAAATGATAAAACACCTTCACACCAAGTCTAATATCTAGTATTAAATGAATATAACTTTTTAGCAGCTGTAGATGTTACACATAAGTCCACAGATAAAATCTTTACAATTAGAAAACATACACACACTCTATATATATACACACACACATACACACACACACACACACGCACACACACACACGTATATATATATAAAATATATAACCTGGTTTTTGTTTTCTACTTTGGTTTTGAATATATGAGTCATCAGAAAACCATGTAATAGCCAACTTTTAGAATATTATCAAGGTTAATATTAGTCCACAGAATTTTTAACACAATGAGAAGGAGCACTGAATAAATATAAACTTTCTAATATGACCTAGAATTATTCTCAGATATCAGATTTTAAACCAAAGCTTAAATTTATAGATGATTTGCCAGTGTCAACCATAGTAAGCATATAAGATATCTAACATAGATTTGCCCTTGACAGGAACCTTTCTTTGTTCAGTTTTATTTCATGTGTTAAATTCACCACTACCTATAAAGTGCATCTTGACAAGTGAAACTTAAAGATACTAAAATATAATCATGTTTATTTTCTCTCACAAGAAGTTTTACCAATATAGACATGTGAATGTATCAAAGTCATATGCAATAATATATTCCTTAGCTACATATGTGTGTATTTGGTACATAATTACATTCAGTCCTTGATGTCTAATATGTGACTAAAATTTTAGTGATTATGAGCTCAAAAGAATAAAGAATGAGTATCCTGTACTTTATTCTAGGAATTAGAAGGTTTTTTTTCTTAATTATAGATACTAGGGGTTTATTGTAAAACAATCACATTTATCAGTTTTTAGATAAATAATCAGATTATTGATGTGATTTATATTTCATATACATTTGAAATAATTTTATAGAAAGTTATACCTTGTGATGATTAGTACTGAGTATCAACTTCATTGGATTGAAGGATGCAAAGTATTAATCCTGGGTGTATCTGTGAGGGTGTTGCCAAAGGAGGTTAACATTTGAGTCAGTGGGCTGAGAAAGGCAGACCCATCTTTACTCTGGGTGGGCACAATCTAATTAGCTGCCCATGTAGCCAGAATAAAAAGCAGGCCTGAGAACGTGAAAAGATTAAACAGGCTTACCCTCCCAGCCTACATCTTCTCCCACACTGGATGCTTCCTGCCTTGAACATGGGACTCCAAATTCTTCAGCTCTGGAACTCCAACTGGCATCCTTGCTCCTCAGCTTGCAGATGGCCGGTTGTGGGACCTTGTGGTCCTGTGAGTTAATAAACTCCCATATATATATGGAAGTTATATATATGGGAGATATATAAATATATGGGAAACACATATATATGTGTGTGTATATGTATATATCCTATTTTACAGTTATATATACAGGAGATATATGTATGTATATTAGTTCTCTATTATATATATATTATATATATGTATCTGCCATATATATAATAGAGATATATATATAATAGATATATTATATATCTATCAGGTTCCCAGCACCTGCAGCCGCCCTGCCACATGTGAGTATTTTGACTGTGACATGGTATTCCTCTGAGAGTCCAGCCCCCTTTGGTTCCCATTGCAGTCACCTCTACCACTGTTGCCAACCCTGCTGTCCCTAAGCCTGGGAAAGAGTGGAGAAGCTAAGGACCTTTGTGCACCCCTAACAGCAAAATACATTGCCGCTTCTATGGAAGGGAAGTGCAAGTGGGCCACAAGCCCCACAGCTGCAGGTCTCCATTGTCACAGCTTGCAGGGGACAGCCTTCCCCAGTGAATGACTCATGGCACAGCCACCTTGCTTCCACCTGAACTTTTCAACTGTGGCCCCACCTCAGACTTCTGCTGGTGATATGGAGACAGTCCACCCAGCCCTATCACAGCCAATACTTGAATTCTAGGGCCCCAGGAACAAGTCTATTGACCAGGTCCCAGTCAGTATTCTCGCACACATTGTAGGGTGGGCCATCCAGAGACCAGGGAGGTGGAGGATTGCCAAACTCAGTCTAACACTGCTGCCACCTGACCACTTACTCCAGAGACTAAGGTCAGCTTGACCTAACCAGCCAACAGCAACACATCTGACGACCACTTGCACATGACAAAAGGCAATACCCCTACCCCGTCTCTGCATGACACAGCAGTATTACTGTGTGATAAAACAGGAAAGTCACAAAACTGCCTGGCTTGGACTCAGTAGAGAGATTCCACCCCAAAACCACTCCCAGAGAGACCCACAGCACAGCCACTTTCTGGGGCTGTCATCTACACTGTGGCCTGGATATAGCTAACAATGTGAATTTGAACTGAGAGTCACCTGGGACAGGTGTGTGATAGGTAAACAGATCGGTTCCTCCCTATCTAGGAGATGGAGCTGGTGCAGTCACTTCACCACCTGCAGAAACCTTGGGTCATTTTACTGTGAGTTCCCCCTGTCATCCCTATCAGTGCTGGTCCTGAGATTGTCTTTGAGGTATTTGTGGACACACCAGTTGGCCAAGTGCTGCCCAGCCATGCCCTCCCTTCCACTGAACAGGAAGTTCGAGGCACCAGGTGTTCCACTGTCCAGTCTATCACCTAAGGCAACAGGGAGCACCTCACAGTAAACAAAGATCAAATATATACCCATCTGCTTTTGCCACAGCTGTTTCTTACCCACAAGCTCCACTGACTGGCCTGCAGGTTGAACAGTCAATCCAATATAAAACATGCTAACCGACATGTAGAAGCAAAGTCGAAAGAGCCTACCCAGCATACGCCATAGTCATATCTTCAAGGGGAAAAAATAAATAAACATAGAGAAAAAAAATCTGATTTAAACAAAAGTAAATTAACAAGCAAGAAGTACCACCTTCTCTGCATAAAAAGGAACCAGCTTAAGAATTCTGGCACTATAAAATCTGGTATCATCAAACTGTCACACCATCAAAGTATCATACCATCAAAGTATCACACCAACTCTCTAGCAATGAATCCTAACCAAAATAAAAGTTGAGAAATGACAGATGAAAAATTCAAAGGATGGACTGTAAGGCCGCTTAATGAGATCCAAGAGAATGTTGAAAACTAACACAACACAAAGACACCACAGAATCAATCCAGGTAATAAAGGAAGAGATGGACATCTCTTAAAAATATATCAGAACTCATGGAAATAAAAAAATTCACTTAAGGAATTTCAAAATACTATTGAAAGTCTTAATAATAGACTAGATAAGGCTGGAGAAAGAACTTAAGAATTTAAAACCTGGTCTTTCAAAATGACCTACACAGAAAAAAATAAAGAGGAAAGAAATTTTAAAATGAAACAAAGCATTCAAAAATATGAGACTCTGTAAATTGACAAAATCTGTGATTTATAGGCATTCCTGTGAGAGAAGAAGAAAAAGTAAAACATTGGGAAAACATATTTGCAGGAAAAATGCAGGAAATATCTCAGATATTGTTGGAAATGAAACATACAGACACAAAATTTCAGAGAACACCTGGAAAATACTGCATAGCTCATCACCAAGGCATGTATTCATTAACTAACCAAAATCATCATGAAATAACAAATCTTAAAGGCAGCTAGAATGACCAGGTACGATGGCACTTTGGGAGGCTGAGGCAAGTGGGTCACTTGAGCTCAGGAGTTCAAGACTAGCCTGGGCAACATGATGAGACCCAGTTTCTACAAAAAAATATAAAACCTGTAGTTGAAGCTACTTACGGTCTGAGGTGGGAGAATCACTTGAACCTGGGAGGTGGAGGTTGCAATGAGTCAGGTTTTTTTCGTTTTATTTTGTTTCTGTTTTTTGTTTTTTTTTTAATCATGAATGTGTTGTTTGTGTACTGGAAAAAGCAACAAATGTCATACTTTGAATATTTTATCTTGAGAATAGTTATAAGAATATTTCCTTTCATAATATTCAGAAGTAAAACACACATACATAATTCTATCAAGGATTCTCCATATGATTAATATTCTGTACTTTCCTAACAATAAGTCAAACATAACCACATCTATATTGGAAAGAGCACAGAGAAGCAATAGCAGGAGAATGCATCACCTATTACTGTTTCAGGAGTAACAGTTTTGTTAAGTTCAGCAGATCAACATAACAACAATAATCACTTGTTTCCAAATACCTGTCTAGAGAAAGTTAGAGAGAAGTGTAAAGGGAATTTCATCAGACTAACAGTGGACTTCTCATCATAAACCTTATAAACCGGAAAAGACTGGGAGCCTATATTTAGTCTCCTTAAATAGAAAAAACAATGCCAGCAAAGAACTTTATATTCTGTCAAACTAAGCTTCAAAAACAAAAGAGAAATAAAGTTTTTAACAGACAAGAAAATGCTGAGGAAATTCATTACTACTAGACTGCTCCTACAAGAAAGGTTCAAAGGAGTTCTAAATATGGACACAAAAAGATGAAACTCACCATCATAAAAAGACAGATAAGTACAAAACTCACAACTTCTATAAAGCAGTTACACATTTAAGGCAACTATCTAACAAAGAAACAAAACCTCATGAGTCAGTATTAATCTTGAATGTAAATGTTCTAAACACTTAAAATATAGCAGCAAATGGATACCAAAAAATAAAAGTCAAACATGTTTTGCCTATAAGAAACCTACGGCAGCAAATCACACTGCCATGTGTGTACCTATGCAACAATCTTCCGTGTTCTTCACATGTACCCCCAAACCTAAAATGCAATAAAAAAAAAAACCTACCTAATTGCTAAAGGCACCCACAGTTTCAAAATAAAGGAGTGCAAAAAGATATATCATGCAAAGAGAAAACAAAAGTGAGCAAAAGTAGCCATTATTACGTCAGATAAAACAGATTTTTAAGTCAACAACAGTAAAAAATGACAAAGGAAGAGATTATACAATGAGAAAGGGTTAAAGAAAACAAGATTTAACTATCCTAAATATGTATTCACCCAACACTGGAGCAACTACATTCATAAAATAAATACTACTAGACCTAAGAAAACAGATTGATAGAAAAACAGTAAGAGTGGGGAAAATTCCATACACCTCACCAACAACACTGGACAGATCACTGAGGCACAAAATCTACAGAGAAGGCTGGGTGTGGCAACTCATGCCTGTATTCCCAGCATTTTGGGAGGCCAAGGTGGGCAGATCACTTGAGGCCAGAAGTTTGAGACCAGCCTGATCAACATGCTAAAACCACTGACTCTAATAAAAAATACAAAAATTAGCTGGGTGTGGTGGTGCTTACCTGTAATTCCAGCTACTTGGGAGGCTAAGGCATGAGAATTGTTTGAACCTGGGAGGTGGAGGCTACAGTGAGCCAAAATTATGCCCCTGCATTCCAGCCTAGGCAACAGAGTGAGACTGTCTCAAAAAAAGAAAGAGAGAGAGAGAGAGAGAGAGAAAAAAAAAAAGAAAATCATCAAAGAAAATTTTGACTTAAGCTGGACTGTAGTCCAAATGGGCATAATTGACAATTATAGAACATTCTACCCAACAACATTAGCATGTGCATTTTTCTCATTTGTACATGGAACATTCTCAAAAATTGACCATATTCTTGATCATAAAGCAAGTCTCAATAAATTTTAAAAAATCCAAATTTTATCAAGTATATCTTCTCAGAACATAGTGGAATAAAAGTAGAAATTAATACCAAGAGGCACTATCTAAACTACATAAGTATGTAAAAACTAAACATGTACTTGTGTAGTTTTAATAGTTCCTCTTGGTATTAATTTGTGAGTGAGTTATTGGGTAAACAATGAAATTAAGACAGAAATTTTTTAAAAATTGAATGTTGTGTCTCTATGAAAATAGAGGAAATAAGAAAATAGAGACACAACACACCAAAATTTCTGGGATACTGAAAAAGCAGAGCTAAAGGAAAGTTTACAGTGTTAAATGCCTACATCAAAAAAATAGAATGCTCTCAAATTAACAACCTAAATACCCACTTCAAGGAACCAGAACAATAAAAATAAGCTAAATAAATTACAAAGATCAGAGGAAAACTAAATATCATTAAGGTCATTTAGAACAAAGAACAAATTCTAACACGCTATTAGATTAACCAAGAAAAAGAGAGAAGATTTAAATAAGTACAATCAGAAATGATAAAGATGATATTACAATTGACACCACAGAAATATAAGACATCAGCCAAGACAACTATGAACGTCTCTTTGCACACAAATTAAAAAACCTAGAGGAACTGGATAAATACATAGAAACATACAACCTCCTAAGATTTAACCAAGAATAAATATAAATCCTGAACAGACCGGTAATGAGTTATAAAATCAAATCAGTAATAAAGAATCTTTCAACAAACAAAAGCCCAGGACCAATGGATTTGCAGCCAAATATTACCAGGTCTACAAAGAAGAGCTGCTACCAATCTTATTGAAAACTATTCCAAAATTTGAGGAAGGGGGATTCCTCCCTAACTTATTCTATTAAACCAATATCACCCTGATTCCAAAATCAGGCAAGTATAAAACAAAAAAGAAAACTACAGGCTAATATCTCTGATGAACACAGATGCAAAAATCCTCAATAAAATATTAGCAAACTGAATTCAAGAGAACATCAAACACATAATTCATTACAACTGAGTGGATTTATTCCAAGGATGCAAGAATGGTTCCACATCTGCAAATCAATAAATGTGATTTACCACATCAAAGACAATTAAAAAACAAAAAAACATATGATTATCTCAATAGATGCAAAAAAAGCATTTAATAAAATCTAAGAGCGCTTCAAACTAAAAACCCTCATCAAACTAAGCATCTAAGGAACATACCTCGAAATAGTAAGAGCTATACAGGACAAACTCATAACCAACATCAAACTGAACGGGGAAAAGTGGAAAGCATTTCCCCTAAGAACTGGAGCAAGACAAGGATGTTCACTCTCCTCCTATTAAACATTGCATCAGAAGTCAGGCAAGAGAAATAAAGGGCATCAGCTATCAGGCAAGAGAAATAAAGGGCATCAAACTGGAAAGAAGAAGTCAAATTATCTGTTTTCTGATGACATGATTATATACCTAAAAAACCCTACAAAGTCCTCCAAAATTCTCCGATACTTGATAATTGATTTGAATACAGTTTCAGGATACAAAATCAATGTACAAAAATTAGTAGCATTTTTATACACCAATAATGTTCAAAGTGCAAAGCTGAGAACCAAACCAAGATTGCCACAAAAAATAAAATATCTAGGAATACATTTAACCAAAAAAGTGAAAGATTTCTACCAGCAAAACTAAAAAACTCTAATAAAATAATTCACAGATGACATAAACAAATGAAAAACATTTCAGGTTAGCAGATTACAAATATCAGTATTGCTAAAATAAATATACTGTCCAAAGCAATCTACAAATTCAATGCAATTCTTATCAAATTACCTACATCATTTTTTGCAGATTAGAAAAAATAATTCTAAAGTTCATATGAAACTGAAAAGCACCCCAAATATCCAAAGTAAACTTAAGCAAAATAAACAGATCTGAAGATATCATATTACCTGACTTCAAATGACACTATAAGGCTATAACAGCCAAACCAGCATGGTAATGGTATAAAAATGGACACATAGATGAATGAAAAAGAATAGAGAACCTAGAAATAAAGTCATATGTCTACAACCAACTAATTTTTGACAAAGTCAATGAAAATAAACAATGTGGAAAGGACACCAAATTCAATAAATGGTACTGAAAATTTGGGTAGTAATAGGCAGAATAATAAAACTGGACTTCTATCTCTCACCATATACAAAAATGAACACAAAGTGTATTCAGGACTTAAACATCAGACCTGAAACTGTAAAAATCTTAGAAGGAAATCTAGGAAAAACTTTTCTAGACATTAGCCTAGGCAAATGACAAAAGTCCCAAAAGCAAATGAAATAAAAACAAAAATAGACAAATGGGACTCAATTAAACTAAACAAAAGAAAAAAATTAAAAAACCTTATTAAAAACTGGGCAAAAGACATAAATAGATATTCCTCAAAAGAAGACATGCAAGTGGCTAACAAACAGGCAAAAGTGCTGAATATTACCAATCATCAGAGAAATATAAATTAAAACCACAATGAGAGTTCATCTTACACCAGCCACAATGGCTATTATTAAAACGTGAAAAACCAAGAGATGTTAGTGTAGATGTAGAATAAAGGGAAAGCTTATACACTATCGATAGGAATGTAAATTAGTTCAAAATCTCTATAAAAAGCAGTACAGAAATTTCTCAAAATGCTAAAAATAAAACTGCCATTCAACCCATGACTCTCGCTACCAAGCATCTATCCAAAGAAAAAAAAGTATTATATAAAGAAATACTTGCATGTCACACATATATTTATCACAGCACTATTCACAATATCAAGGCCATAGAACTAGCCTGTGTCTGTAGTTGGACATGGTATCCACATCAATGGTTGATTGGATAAAGAAAACGTGATACCTGTACCGCATGGCACACCATGTAGTCATAAAAGAGAATGAAATCATGTCTTTTTCAGCAACATGGATGGAGCTGGAGGTCATTATCCTTAGTTATATAACTCAGAAACAGAAAATTAAATACCATATGTTCTCATTATAAGTGAGAGCTAAGCAATAGGTCCACATGCACATAAAGATGGAAATAATAGGCACTGGGGATGCCAAAAGAGGATAGGAAGAGAAGGGGATGAGGGTTGAAAAATTACCCATTGGGTACTGTGTTCACTATTTGGGTGATGGGTACACTAGGAAACCCAATCCACCAATATGCAATATATCCACATAACAAACATCCACATGTCCCTTCTGGATCTAAATTAAAAATATATCTATCATAGATATATACTGTAATTATGTTAATAAGCCATATCTTCTTTCTAATTTGGAGGTCTCTGAGTAACTCAGTTTGAGATAACATTGTTTTACCAGCATTTTATCAGAATCAAGATATGTAAAGACTTTATAGAACAGTTCAGCTTCAAGAAAATTAACCTGCTTGTATGTAGACTGTTTCAGGATGTGTTTTCATAGTTTTAATCTCATTGTCAATAAATGTTATATTTTGATTGCTGTGGCCTGAATGCTTGTGCTTCACATAAAATTAACATGTTAAAGCTTAATCACTAGTAATGAAAATATAAGACTTTGCTAGGAGGTCAAAGAGGGTAAACTGACTCTAGTCAAATGACACAGGTTGTTCAAACACCTGAAGGTGACCAATAACATTCAGAAACCGGGTAAGGTATTTTCAAATACCAGTAAAAAGTTAGCATAGAAAGGTCTATGATGTAAACTGCTCTATAAAATTTGGTTCTATCTAGAGACAAGGGATTGTTGGAGAACTTTAATCAGTGAAGTGAGCTTTGTTTTTTTGTTTTTTGTTTTTTGTGGTTTTTTTTAGTTTTTATCAAATTTGTAGTTTAGATGGAAGCATTCACATATAAAGTCAATATCTAATATATGGAAATAAAGAAAAGCTAAAATCTATGATCTGATATTTTCCGTGCTGACTAATTTGAAATAAATTTCTTCAATTTGTCTTGGATGTTAGCAGAGATCTCTATGTCTTTCCTTAATCCCAGATACCAGGCAAAACTATTTCATTATTATGTCGAGTTAAAATTCTTTGGCAACTCACAGCCTGTATACTTACCTGTTCCTCCTCAATTCTTCCCTTATCCCATCTCCTTAGTCACACACATACATCCTGACTATGTGTTAGCATCTTCTGGGACAAGCATGGTTGGATACCTGAAGACCAGAGCATGCCTTACCTTAGGGTTAATATTTCCCCATCCTTTTTCAATTTCTCAAACTCTGAAGGCTCTTGTGCTTTATGGAGTTTATATTGTTTGTATTAATTTTACAAAGTGAAAATGAACACAGAAGGCATTTTGCTAAATTCTTGTTAGTTTTGAAGTAGATTTCTTTACATACACCATATAAATTGACGTTAAAAAATAGCAGCAACCATATATTCCATATATATCACAAAACTATTTGTATAGCTCTGAAAAAGGCTTATAGTTAAAATTTCTTGTAATTATAGGATAGTGTATAGATAATATAGATTTGCTGTCCTTTTCCTTCTCACTAGCTGTACCAAAATGTCCAAACTAAGTTTAATTTTATCAATCTCTCTATCTCTCTATCTCTGTCATCTATCAATCATCCATTGTTTATCTAGCTTTCCCACTTTTCTCCCGACCCTTTTTCCTACTACAATGTATACTAGCTTCCAAAAATATCCCTCCTGTGTTGCTTGAAAATGTCTTACATGAACCCAATGAGAACTTTCAAGTTAACTTAACTTGAAGCATCTACAACGTTTCCTCTTTATTTCCTAACAGACTCTTTCATTGAGCACTCTAATGTATTACAGATAACAAGTCTGTGTGATATTTCTATTCATTGTAGGCAAACTTCTGCTTACATTGGTGTTCATCTTTTTCACTATCATAGTTTGCTGAACAGGAGGAAGTATTGTGGCTTTTTTACTCTCATAGTTTGGCAAGTTTCTATTTCTTGTTTAATGACCAAGAAGAATGATGTACGGAGACATCTGAGAGTAAGACAGAGTAGAATTTTATTGAGTAACAGAAAGAAAGCTCTCAGCAGTGAGAGGAAACTCGAAAGTGGATTGCCGGCTGAGAGGCTGAGTTATGAAGGGGGGATGGGGAAATGTGTGCTGATTGGTTAGAATGGAGAAATGCGTGCTGATTGGTTTATCGGTATGCTTGGAAAAAGCACCATTCATAAAGAGGTACAATAGTGTAAGGAACCAATCAGGGGTTGAAGTGAAGGCTTGACCTGGCACCTTGGCCTGGGACCAATCAGAGGCTGAGCACATCAAACGGGAATGGAAGTTCTCACTCCAGTCTGTGAACTCTGTCTGGAACTGGTATTTTGTTGTTCAGGCTTCAGACTGTCCTTGGCTTTAAGGTTACATTTCACTGGAAACCCAACCCTGTCTTCCTAAGATTTTTGTCTGCCTCCTATTGGCATTACTGATATGGCTGAGTTTTTGTTTGCATGTTTGTTTTGTTTTCATTTTCCTTTGAATCAAGCACTGGCACTTTCTTTGGGGATCACCAGCACCCTTATAGGTTGGAGATTTTATGCAGCAAAGTGGTAAAGCCTGCGAAGTGCTTAATGTGTACAATATGTTAAAGGTGTTATATGTTTCCTGTAGAAGTCAATCAATATTATTTGTCTATGATTTTGTGTTGTAATTTACTGCAGTAATACCAAAACCCAAAGCTTTTGAGAAAAAAGCTATTGTGGTTTCATATAATTTTTTCTTTATTCCTTCATAAGTCCCAGATATGCTGGATGGGAAAACCACAGGATGCTGGATGGAAAGGAAAATCCTAGTGATATATTCCAAATGCTGCATTCCTAATCACTCAAACCTTCCTATGAGGCAGTGAGACTTTGTTATTGACCACATATGAATCATAAGAGGAATTTTCTCCAGTAAGCTCTTGAGTCTCATCTTAATTAGCTCTGGCACATCTTTCCTGTCAGCTCACCAGACACTGTCAAATATGATTGTCAAATATGATTGAAGCCCAGCACTGACATCTCCAAAGGTCAAGCTGGAAGTCTTCCCCTGAAATTCAGAGAAGACTCCCCTGAAAATAGTATTGCATTAGACCATATGCTTGTTCCTTGCCAAGTCTAACTTGTGACTTCCATTTTATATTTTCTCACTTAACATTGATGAACTAAATGTACTGCTGCTGGAGTTACACCTAGCTATCCAAAGATGAGGCAAAACCAATCCAACAGTGGTATATGACTATGTACACACAGACAAATATGGTGTTAGGGAGGACAGACCCTGCATGGGTACAAGAGCTTTTTAAGTTATACATTTGTAATTGCATAGTGAAACAGTTCTATCCTCAAAAATGAATTCATACTTATCTAAAATCATTGTAGAAAAGAAAATATTCTAGATTGAAATGTGAAGTACAACTGTATTTCCCAGAAATATTAAGAATGTCTTCAAGAATTCTTTTTTGTAATGGCAAAGTAATGGCAAAAACTACAAGTACTTTTGCACCAACCTAATACAATGTGGAACTGGAGTTCTTTGTTGTCAGTTTAAATGAATTAAAGAAGCTTTGAGTTAAAGCAAAGCTTCTTACATATAGAACTAACAATGATACATGCCAAATTGCTAGATACAAGTAAATTTAATAAAGCAATAGAATCATTTAAAATGGGAGAAAAAATAAAGGTATTTTCTATAAACATAAGTTTTTACCTAAATTCTACTGGAAATGTGCTTAACGTTACTGTCTAGACACTGAGATCCAGCATTCATAAGATAAATAAGAAAACATGGATTTAATATGATGAAATAAGCAAAAAAATAATATAATTCAAACATGAAAATATGGAAAAAAATAAATAAGAAAATATCAAACTGATTTTAGATTGAGTGGCAGGAAAATATTCAAATACAAATATATAATACAATGACATTAAAATGATAAATTATGCAAAACATAAAAAAGCTTTTAGAAGGGGGAGGCTTAAAACAGAGAAGCATAGTTATTAAGAAGAAAATATCCCAATAAATATTTCCAAATAAACATTGTGTAGCAGAATCAAACTAGTGGTTCTAAAACTCAGCCCACACAAAACTTTTTCACCATACGGTATCTGATGAAAAACAATATATGTTTATATTGTTCACATATTAGTGGGTACTTCATGCAATACAAATTGGAAACCTCATTTTTATATATATAACTGTATATACATTTTTATTGTCATAAATATAATGAATGTTAACACTATATATTTTTCTGCAGGTACTGTATTTTCAGTAACGTGTGAAATCTTATACATTACTATAAAAATATAAGTGATTCTAGTCAAGAACTTACAATAAAAGAAGTTAGAATAAAAGATTTCAGCCAAATGCTTGTTGTCATTAATCTCTGACAAGCTGAAAGGACAAAAAATTACCTTGCCTCAAAATACATTTTATTTTTCAGTATGCCCGTCCAGTTCACAGTAGATAGGCTCAGCAGGGACACTTTAATCCTCTATTTGAATGCAGATTTATAGAAGTCAGATTTAGAATATATCAGGGATGCTAATTTTCTCTATTTAAATATCACCTTATATTCTGAAGTCCTCTTATGGTTTTGACTCCTGTGAATGGAACAGTCTCTTTACTATGACTTTGAAAATAGTTTCTGAGATAAATATCTCAAAACTCTACTTTAAAACTCATATTTGAAGACTTATCAGTGCTTTTTATCTAATAACATCTTTGAAACATAAATTCTCTTTATTTGAAAAAATATGTTTTTCTGTCTTTTCTAGATAGGTAAAATATAATTGCCTTTCCAACTGTCTTTGCTATTTTTCATTTGATAGACATCCCCCCCCCATAATTCCTCAAGATAATACTTGAAATTATATAAAGAAACAAACTTAAATTCCAATACAATGTATTACTTATATATTCTATTGCAAAGCTATTTGTATATATACACCCTATCTAGTCTCAATTAAAAAGCATAAGTTAAACAAATATCCTTTTCTAAAAGGTCCTACAGAGAAGACAAGATGCATTTCTTAAGGTTTACAGCAAGGCATAACACTCAAGTCAAGAAACGGATAGTTTTCTGAGATGCTTCATCTTCATTTTAGTATTTCCCTTCTCCCACTTTTCCACTTTGTGATATTTCCTTTAAGATGACATCAGTTGATTTTTGCTAATTCATCAGGAGTTATTGGGGATCAGTATTCAGGTGGCTGAATATAGGTAATAGCTAATGAAACCTTAATGTGTACTTTTCAGAAATAGTGTGTGAAATCTTCAATGATATAGGAAAGAAATATAATTCTGAAAGCTCTAACAAGGACCAACGTAAATATATTGGTGTTTGTTATGAGGTTAATTGTGTTCCCTAAAAATAGGATCTTTGTATATGTAATCCAGTAAAGATGAAGCCATTCTTGAGTAGTAGAGATTTTAATACAATATGACTGATGGCCTTATCAATAGGAGGAAGAGAAGAGACACAAACACAAGACAAAGACAGAGATGGGAGAGATAAGTCTGTAAGTCAATAATTTTTAGGCATCCTCCAGAAGTTGGGAAAAAGAAATGAAACAGATTCCTCCTGTGAGCCCACAGAAGGAGCTAGCCCAGTCAACAACTTGATTTTAGACTTCTAGTTTCTCGAAAGGTGAGATAATAAATTATGTTGTTTTAAGTCATGCAGTTCGTGGTAATTTGTCACAGCAGACCCAGGAAACTAATACAGTATTTCTATTTGGTATCCTCCAAAGATACTTAATATATACTTCTGCTCCATGGAAGACCCTTAGAAAAACAGTGATTACATGTTCAATATGTTGCTGATCTTAAGGTCAATAAATGGGAATAATGTTAACAAAGCAAAAGGTCCTGAGAGAAGCAGAGTGTGTGTTCCAATTTACCATTTCATAAATTATTATTTTGATGCCCATGCTACCCCTCAATGTGGCAATATAAGCCCATGCCAGTCTAGCACCTCTCTTAGTACTTTCACATGTGAAGTCTTGATTAAAATTATTTTAAAGGAAAGGCAGTCACACTTAAAAAACTATTGGATTTGTACAGTTCAAAGATGAACTGTCACTGGAAAAAGTAGCAGATGGAAGTTACCCAGGAGTTTAGAACTCCATGTTTAGTCTTGGGCTCCTCTAATCAACTAGATGTATACAAATCTGTTTGAGTTTTCTCAGCCTAGGTTTCCTCATCTGTAAAATGAAAACTCAGCCAAGATACATTGGGTGTCTACATGCTGACTAAATTGCTGGCATTAACCAACCAACTTTAGATATATACTTTTCTTCAATTTTCTTTCAAGTCAGAAAAACAGGAAACAGTTTATCTTGACTTGTTTAACTGGAAAGGCAGCTACTTACAGCTTACTTTAAACAAGGTACAATACAAGAATATTTGTTGAGACTACATTAAGACTTCTTTAACTTCATCAATTACCACATTATTTCCCTCTCCTTTAAACCCTAATTTTTATTTTTACCTATATACCCTTTTTATCATATTATCTTCTTTTGTTGTTTTTAGGTTCTGTGATGTTACTTTTCATTGTTTTCCACTTGCTACCAGAGTTATCTTTCATCTTGAAGAGACAAGAGATTGCTAATCTTCTCTTCAGACTATTTTTCTAATAGTCTATTTTGGATCTACGTGATGTGGAATTTACTTTTATGCTCTTGATTCTGCTACATGAACATATGTCTTACTACTCAATATCCTACAAATTTAAAAACTAACTGATTCAGTATACACATATGACACTCTCTAAGACAACATAGTTCCTTTAAGAAGAATAATATCCACTTGAAAGAACTATTGAATTTTATAGTATAACATCAAGGTCAGGGTGAGGGAAAATGAAGAAAAAGACTTCCACTGAATACCACATATTGCTTTTTCTTGTATTCATTTCTCTCCAGTTCAAAACTAGAATTAAAACTTAAGTGAACACTGAGATTAGCAGTTTGTCATGATTCTAAATTCTCTAAGTATTACTGTGTGTTCTAAATTACTTTTTGATTATTATTTAGACAAGAAGTTTGATGATCCTTTTAATCTTTTATATATATGTATATATATATATCACTCTTAAAAGTTTTTAAACTTCTTTATTTCTTAGTTCTTCTGGGACAAATTCTAGTATCTGTATCTGTAGGACTCGGGGAGAATGTAAGGTATAAAAGATGGCATTCCTCCTCGCCACTTTGCTCCTTCGATATCTATGTACCAGATTGTGTAGTTAAATTGAATCTTTAAAAAATAATAAGAAGAACTTAAAAAACTCAGAAAAATTTTCCAATTACAGGAACAAAGTTTAAATTTCTAAGTACTTTGGACTTTTCATTGAATATTCTTTAGGAGATAATTCTCAAGACATACTCACATCCCCCTTGAATTTCCAGGGCAAGGTTTTCTTTGCTCTTCACCTTGTTCATTTTCCCTCAAGTTCAAGTTCTCTGTTCCATTTCCATAGGCAAACTTCATTCCAATTTATTTGTGACACACTAAGAAGTTTCCTTTACCTAAAAGAATACTATCTATTTTCTTGGGAATACAGTTTCTTTTCTAAGTCAATTCCATGTCTTGTGATCTTATGCATACCTAGGGTTTCAGCCAAAATAATAGTTTGTTGCAGATGTGTTTCACTCTTAATGGAGGAGATGGCTCCAGCCCTTTCAGCAAAGATGAATGAGGCGTGGTAGCTTAAAAAAAAATTCTACCAGTAAAGCAGTGCTTCAAGTGCTTTCAAGTTCTTTCAGATGTCAATCAATAAAGTAAGCTCCCCCTCATGTATTAAATAGGATGGTATTGCCATAGATAACAGAAGATGTAACTCAAAGTGGCTTAAAGAATATGTGTACTCTTAGAACAGGAAGCCCCAAGCTAAGCAAGTTTCAGATCAAACTGTTTAAGTGACTTCATGAGGCCATCAAAGATACAAAGATTCTTTTCATTCTCTTGCAGTGTCATTCTCAATTTTGTTTTCTATTCTGTGTGTGGAGCAATTCCAGGCATTACATCCAGTTATAAATGTATCCTGCAAAAGACAAAAACCTTCTCTTCTTTCAGCAAAATCTTTTCCAGAAGACACCTCGTAGCAGACTTCTCTCATGAATTACTGATTATAAATAGGTCACAAGTCCATTTCTGAACCAAACACAAATGAAGGGAATTCGCTTCACACTGGACCAATTAGTCCCCACCTGGGATGGGTTGAGGGGGATGAGCAACCCCTGAGACACTAGCTGAGCAAACCTGAAGCTTCACTGGAGGTATAAAAGATAAGAGGATTAGATCATAAGTAGATAACTTTAGATAACTACCTTAAGGATCACTTTTCTTTTTCTTTCCTTTTTTTTCTTTTTTATTCTCTCTCTTTCTTTAGTCCTTTCGAAATTTCTAAATTCACCACAGAGATAAGGCACCAGCTTACCTTAAATTTTCAACTTGGTAGTTTCCAAAAGAATTAGGAGAATGTGTGAAGGAAACCAGGCCCAAAATAATGTCCTCAGCATATTAGGAGCCTGTATCTCTGTGTTTACAGGCCTCTCAAAAGTCTAAAGAGATGGTAGACAAATACGCTATTCTATTATTTGAGAATGGATATTTGAGAATCTATATCAGATAAATAGTCCTTACTTTAGCCTAATTAAATCAGTTTTGTTTCATAGCTTGAGGGCAGCTGGCTTATTTTAACTTTTCAAGCTAAAATAATATTTACTCAGGGCTTTGTGGGTTTGAAGGTCTCTGCTTCTCCATTCAAGTTTGCAAGTTATACTTTCAATCTCTTTTGACCAATGTCCCAAAGACTGAGCAAGGCATCTGAAATCAGCACATTCATTTCTAGTTTTCCTTCAAGTCTTACTGCCTAGATTCAGAATTGGAAAACTATTCTTGTCTACAATTTCCTCAATGACAAATACCTAAGTATGTGTGTCCTCTTTATACCCAAGCTTTATAAACAATTAGCAGTCTTACACTGATCCCTGATTATTAGAAGCCTGCCACCTATGTATTATTGGATTCAAGTTCTGAAACTGGACTGTGTCTCTTTTTATCAATTCTGGAACCCAATAATAGTTTTGTTTTCTATAAATGGCATTGTAGAACCAATGAACAGAACCAATGAGGTTTCCAGGGATTACCTCTTAACTTACCTGCAATTTAAGTAATATGATTTGCTTCCCCATCTGCAGAAACTATACTAAGATCCATAAATAGTTCTAGGTAATTTTGGTTATATATTGAATCTATTGTCTTTAAATTTTTAATTTCTCACTCTAGCGTCTCTTCATTTCAGTATTTTATTTTTCATTTTAACTGGTTGTCCTGTGCTTCTCAAAATATTTACTGTGTGAATTAATCTAGTAGGGCTGCCACAAAAAATACTAGTGTCTGGGTGGCTATAAAACAACAACTGATTTTGTCAGCGTTCTTGAAGCTAGCAGTCCAAGGTCAAAGTCCCAGAAAGGATGGTTTCTTCTGAGGCCTCTCTCCTTAGCTTGCAGTTGGACACCTTCTCACTTGCTGTCACATGGGCCTTCCTTTGTGCATGTGCATTCCTGAAGACTCCCTCTTCACACAGGACAACAGGGCCCCATTCTAATGACTTCAGTGTACCCTAATTACATCTTCAAAGGCCTTATCTCCAAATGTGGCCATATTCTAAGGTACTGGATGCTATGACTTCAACATATGAATTTTAGGGGAACACAATTCAATTCACAGTGCTATGTAAAAATCAGTCTTGAATATTAACCTCGAATATTCTTTTTCCCTAGTTTTAGTGGCACCACTAACAATGTCAAGTTGCTCAATCTCTGTACTCTTCTCTGAATCCTTGCCACTAACTCCTCTTCTGCTTCCCCATCCCAGATTCGGTAATCTCCTGTCTGGACAGTTGGCCAAAGGCTGTCTTCTTCATTGACTAAACCCCACTATATTAGCTACATCTCTTTCTCATACAATAGAAACTTTATTCTGTCTATAGATATTGGCTTGAATTTCTTTCTACCTTGGATTTCTCCCCCAAATCCTGTTTAGGATGAAGCAAGAAATGTGGGATTCGACAGAAATAGGCTTTCAAAATTTTATTCATCTTGATTTTTCTTTATCTAGAATGTGATGAAAGTCCTTGCATGGTAAGTATGTGTGAAAGAAATAAAAGTAAAAATAAATGTGTGTATATATGCACATATACACGTTACATTTTATAGAACTTTTGACTTGTTAATGAAAATGTAGCTATATTTAGAACATTACACAGATGATTATCTCACATCTATTAAATACCTTTAAGCAATGATCATGTCCAAATATTGTAAATAAAAATATATTAAGTATCATTTATAGGCAGTAAGAATTTATCTTCAAGAGGAAAAGCCTTCAGAAACATATTGTTAGATAGAAATGGAACTATTATTTTTCCAGCAAAAGTTGCCTTGATCAGTAATCTACAAAAAAATAGCTGTCACCATTCTATCATATCTTAGAGCAAACTAATGAATTTATTTTCAAACTTCAGAGATCTAAATTGGCAATAATGTGTTTTCATTTTACAGTTTTTAAATTGGTTGCTTATACTTCCAAAATTCATTGAAACTACTGTTTTTTTTTTAGCAAAAGTACTCACAATTAGATCTGTAAGCTGAGTTTTTAAAAATGTAAACACATAAGAACCTCATTTACTGTAGCCATACAAAATATAAAAATACACATAATATTTGATTTTTTTCCTGTAATTCAGTTTATCTCTAGGTAATAAATCACAAACACGTGGATGCAGGAAATGAAAGGACACTTCAGAATTTACAGACAAATTCTATCTTAAGTCATATAAATACATAAAATCCTAACTTACCCGAGTTATAAGGGAAATTATTTAATTTTAAATCTTTACCATCATCATGGTTAAAGTTCAAGTGTTGGTATTGACTGAAGACTGTCTTCCCAAAAATTCATATGCCGAAGCCCAACTCCCAATATGATAGTAATAATGGAATTAGAATGTGGGAACTTTGGAAGTGACTCAATTTGATGAGGTCAAAAGGATAGAACCTTTTGATGAAATTAATTATCCTATAAAGACAGGAAGAGATACCAGAGCTTCCTCTCTCCATCATATGAGAATACAGCTAGAAGGCACCCAGAACTGTAGGAAATATCTGTTTTTTCAGCTATCCAGCCTATGGCATTTTGTGTAGCATCCTGAGCTAAAACAAGTACCTATAATGAATCCATGCTTTGCATTACTAGTCAGTAGCCTGGATAATGCCTTACCACTAGTCTCTGTGAGATCAGAGATTTACATCTTTTTTTTTCTGATCCCACCCTCCTTCCTGAAATATGAAGACTTGAATAAATATGAAGGTAAATATGAAGACTTGAATAAATATATGCAGAGGAAATAACAAATGCAACTAAATAAACTGAAGTCTACATACATTTAAACAAAGTATAATTATATGAGACCAAGGGATGAATCATGGAAATCTACTGTACATATAACACACATCAGCAAGGTCATGATGAATGAATTTTGATAGTGAAAAAAGGAAAAAATGAATTTTAGCAGGAGGAAACAAAAATAACAGTCACATAGTTAATGAACACCAAGGATGTGTAGGAGAAATATAAACAGATCCTTATTACTAGATTGTAAAGTGCACAAAGGGAGATAGTGGTAAAGTGGAAAACTGGAAAAGGATAGGAAAGATTATTTCAATATTCTTGTGAGAAATAATGAGTGAAAGATAATAAGTCCCTGAAGTATAATGCTGGGCAGTTGTGTGCTGGAAAATGTTTAGTAATGACACTTTGAAAAGGAAAGGATGTATTGGATGAGGCCTGCCTTTTGTGTGTGTATGCATGTGGGTTTGTATAATAAGCATATGTGTGTATATATACCTATATATGTTAGCAAATTTCATAATACCACTTAAGGTTTACTGTTTGGTTATCTCTGCCTTTACATAATTTTATAAGTAAAAGTTAAAATGAATTTACATTTTTTCAAAAAAATTTACTCATAAATTCAGTGTATCTATTTCTCAGAAAATCTGCTATCACTATCATTCTGTCATCAACAATATGTAACAAAATTAGACTATACATAATGCTTAATTAGTAATGAATCAAGATAAATCACTCAAGTAAGTGGTTAAAAAGACTAGTTCCAACATGAATTCAATATTTGATATTTTTCTTTACATTGGTTAGTAAAACAACATGAAACAATGAAGGCCTATGTTAGAATTGTTTGTCAACAGCATGAGTAGATTATTTCAATTGTTTGTCAACAGCATGAGTAAATTATTTGCTAAATTAGGTAGTTTTCAAAGTGAGGTACAATAGTCCCTCAACTTTTGGTGTTGTGTGCAATGTAATGGGTATAGATATAAAAGACTTTAAGTTGAATCTGCATTAACATATTGTTCATTATTTCCTTGAGGCAATCAACCAAACTGGAAATCAGCCTCTAAATGTGTAACGTTCACCCATTTTCATGGTATAAATACTCCAACAATGGCCAATTTCAAGCTACCAAGAGAGTTGTTATTAAATAGATTTAGAAGAGATGTGCAGTACTGAATCATTATATAATATTTACACTATACATAACCACTAGACATGATCTTAAGAGCACAGGCAAAAGTAGAATTTAGTAAAATAATTTGGAAGAAATTGATGTTAATATTTATTGACTTTATAATATAAAATTTAATAGCACATTTTTATAATTTAATTTTTAATAATGACTGTGTTTAAGAATTAAATGACAAAATTTCTAAAATGTAACAATTGCTCTTATGAACCAGTTTTAGCACATCAATAATTAGGAGTACAATATCTTTGTTTTAAAATTGCTATATTGCAGCTTTCCATTTATGAAAGCTATAACATCAGCCATCTCCAGTGCAAACACATCCAGTCACTCTTCTAAGCTCTTTCTCCAAATCGATAAAGAGGTATATGTCAAATAAATGGGAGGTAACTCAGATTATTTTAAAAATACAACAAAATATAAAAAAAAATACAATGAAATAAAGTGAAATTTAATATGACCACCGCTTAGACATAATTGTTATACAAAAATATTTGTGAAAAAAATTGTAAAAATCCTTTCTTCTCAAATAATTTGTAATTCCTTTAGAAACTAAATTGTACTCAACCAGTCTACAAAATAAATGATTATTAATTTGCATAAACTGAGCTCCAAAAACATTTTGAAAAGTGATTCAAACATTAAATTGAGGCAAAATAACACTTTTTAGGACCACATATATTAATTTGAAAATATTATACATAATATATTATTAAAAAGAAATATCACTTGTGTATTAGACATTCAGAATAACATTAAATTTTTATCTTCTGTAGTTTAGAGAACTCAACATGGGAGTTACTATACTGGTGGGAAATAGCGAATGACTGTGAGAATAAAATTGAAGATAAACTATGATGATATTTTTAAATGGTTAGCAATAAAAAGGAGCAGACTTTAGTTTCAGACTTACTCTTTGTAAAATGGGAATGGAAGAATAAGAAGAATTAAATTTCTATGGTAGGTAAACCAACAATTTACATAGATTTTGTGGGGCTGCTATATCTATCATGGGATGTACTTTAAGATGCTTGAATGTTTCTTTAAAAATACATTGAGTATGCACACATGAACACAGGGACACACAATTGCTTGTACAATATACCTGTATTTAAGAGAGTGATTATATGTATATCTTATAGTTGTATATTTATAAGAAAATCAGCTCATCTGAAAAATGCTGGCACGGGGGAGGAATTTGTTTTCATCTGCTTTCATCTAAATCCTGTTCAAGAACCTGAGCCAGAAGTCACATGGCTCATCAAAATTCTCCAATATTCCAAGAAAAAGGAAAATTAGCTTACTGTAAATGTCAAAAATAATAATTATTGTTATTTGCCTTTACTTTCTTTTCTTTAGATACCAGATCTCTTTCTGGCATAGAGAGGATAAATGCTTATGGGATTCATCTTGCATTTATTTATTTATTTATTTATTTATAGATGGAATTTTGCTCTTGTTGCCCAGGATGGAGTTCAGTGGCATGATCTTGGCTCACTGCAACCTCCACCTCCTGGGTTCAAGTGATCCTTCTGCCTCAGCCTCCTGAGTAACTGAAACTACAGCTGCAAGCCACCACACCCAGCTAATTTTTTGTATTTTTAGTAGATGGGGTTTTACCATATTGGCCAGGATGATCTCAATCTCTTGACCTAGTGATCTGCCCACTTCGACCTCTCATAGTGCTGGGATTGCAGGCATGAGCCACCGCTCCCGGCCTCATCTTATCTTTTCTGTCATGAAAAAGCAATATAATCATAAACCAATGTAAAAGGCCAATAAACATTATGAAGTAAAGCAAAAATATACATAATAGAATCTATGAAAGTTTATGCCGGTGGAAAAAGATAAACTGTGAACGAATAAAGATAGGGAACCTAAAATATGGCACATAAAATCTGTCCAACAGGTTTTTGTGAGGGTTTTGTTTTCGTTGTTGTTGTGTTTTCTTTATATATGTTTAATAACTGGATACTGAAGGAGAAGATGTGTCACTTTAATGGACTGGGGCTTTGTCTTAAATGCACCTTTGCTTGAATTGTCTTTCTCCCTTTCATGCGTCTTTTACTTCTTCAAATATTTCTTCTGGGAAGAACTTCTTATCAAGTTATTTACACAGGATCACTGTTCTCATGGTCTGCTTCTGAGGAATATTATTGGGATCAAAAATCAAAAATATTTTGATTGTTGTTGTTTTTTCTCCTCAGTTAAGCACAGATAAGTGATAAGGAGAAATGCCTCATATAAATATCTTAAAAATTGAAAATGTTTTTAATATGTCCACAGTAAATTAAGAACTAAAAATTGTGTCTAAGACAAGTATAAATAATAAGAAAACATTTGGAAATTATAATTTTTTCATCAAATAAAAAATTATTAAAAATCTAGTGTTTTATTTGTGAATTATCTTTATTTTTTAATATGAAGAAAAAGTAATGAGACAAAACAGAGTTCTAGAAAGTTCTACTATTTCTCAAGCTCTAACATCTTTTCTTCACATGCTTTGAAGTTTTAAAACAAGAACTGATTCAGAGAAATGCCCGAGACACAAACATTCATTAAGGCAGCATATAAGGATTTTAGGTCAGAATAAATTGTAAATGACTGATACACAGTTTAGCAAATACTGTGTTAGGTTACTTCTAAGGTGGCTCCCAATGTCTCCAACCCCATTCATGGGCGCCTGTAAGTTCCTCTCTGTTGAATAACTTGTTCCTAACCAACAAAATATCTCAAAATTAAGGGGTGTCACTTTTGTGATTAGCTTATAAACATTTTAAAACTAAATTATGTCCCTCTCTCAGGGTGCCCAGTGCCAACAACCAGCAAGAAACTGAGGCCCTCAGTACAATAATAGGATGTAAACCAAATCCTGACAAAACCAAATAAGCTTGGAGGTGAAACCTTTCCTGGTTGAGCTTTCAGATAAAATAGCTATGGTTGACACCTTGATTGCAGACTTGTGAGAGACCCAGAAGAAAGGGACCCATTTATGCAGTGTCTGGATTCCTGATCCACAGAAACTGTGAGACAATAAATGTGTGCGTTTTTAAGTTGATAAATTGCGGTAATTTGTTTTGTAGCAATCAATAACTGATACACCTAGTAAATGTAATGCTATGTGGAAGCTATGAAGGAAAATAATAGCCTTTGCCTTCAAATGCTTGTATAAAATGAAAAAAAAATTAGAAAAATGCTAGGCAGACTGAAAACAAACATTCTAAAATGAAGCCTTTTGGTAAAAAATTTTTAACACTAACAGGAAGGAGAGAAGAGAGAGCATGAAGAACAGGAGGTAGAAAGAGAACATTTAATTTGATACTGGCATTTATTATTCCTATGTTTTCTTTCTTCTTTTTTAAATATTAAAGACTGAAAACTACATTGACAAATCAAGTGAAAGGAATATTACTCCAGAGAGCAAGGTTCATTTAGTAGCAGATTAAGGAATTGACAGGAGGTATTCAAAAGGAAAGAAGAATGGTTGAATCCGTGGTGGAAGAAACTAGGATAAAACGTTATCAGTTCTGAGAAAACTTCAAACGTCATCATCATTATCATGATCGTCATCCGGGAATTTTCTCTGTGTGTAAAGCACGAGCTTTATCAAGGTTTTGAAAATGGTAATAGCACAGATTTTATTTTCTGTAGCTTAACAGATGAGAAAATGTAAAGCACCTGGGTCCATAGAGCGAGAGGGAGAGTTATCACTATAGAAAATGAATATATTTCAACAGGAAGGAGGAATGGCACACCAAAAATAAACCTGGTCAATTGCATAATTTTGTTTAGATCTGCCAGTAAGTCCTAAGCAAGAATTTAACATTATGTTTTCTCCAGGTTGGATTGCAGGGTCACATAAATCTTCAGAAGATTTATACAAATAGTTCTAAACAGTGCTTTGTATCAACTAAGGTTGAAGACCTTCACGGCTTGGTTTTCTATTAATAAATTCCCTATAAAACTCAAGAATATCGTGAAGGAATACTTAAAAAAAAATGACAACTTTATAAGGTATTTCTTGAAAATCTTTTATTTCTTTGTTTTGAATTCTACTCTTTTCCCTAGAAGATGTTCACTTTGTTTTCATTTACATTCTACATTCATTTACCAGTGAAGATTTATTGCCAAGTTCTCAAGTCATAAGTGTGAAAACACCTGTCATAGGACATTTTCCCACATGACTTCCTTTGAAGCCATTGTTGATAGGGACTTGGACAGATACTTGTTCGTCTCCTTTTTCACTCATTTATTTATTTTTCTATTTAATATTAATAAATAAATATGTTATGCACAGTTTCATTTGTTGGAAGCATACAAAAAAGGGCCTCCTAAAAATACTTTGGCCGAGGCCAAGAAAGTGCAAATAAGACGATGTGTTATAAAAAAGAATACAAAGGAAGAAAGATATAATAGGGGTTCAAATATTTTCTGCCTTGGTGTAAATTTAATTGAAACCTAATCTCACAAAATCTGCCTGAATATATTATAGAAATAGTTACAAATCTGATTTTTCTTTACTCAAGTTTGTTTCATTTATAGAATTTATAAAATCCTCACTACTACACAAACTCATTGAGATGTTATTTGTTTCTGTGAATTTCTGCCATGCTCCATTGCGATTTGGCCTTGATTTCTGTATTTTGAGAAACTGGTTTACTGGAGTAGGATATACTCAAATGGACTGAGATAAATAACTGCATTACTTATGAATAATCCTCAAATGATCAGTCATTGTTTTTTTTTTCCAATGTTTACTTCTAATTCTAGTTGTTATGAGAATCATAGTCTTTCTTGATGCTAATTATTTTCCAAAACCTACTAAAGTCTATCCAATTTAATATTTTTAATTTAGAGAATTCTTCCACTCATTCTCTGTGTTTTTCTTTTCTTCCTTCATAGGAGATTCACACATCAACTCTATTTTCCAGCTTCCCTGGAACCTTCCTCTTCCTTGGTAATTCAAGATTGTTTCTTACTCTGGTTATAAGTCACAAATATATAGTTACCAAAATACATAGCTCTAGAAAACTATGTTATTGCCATTTGAAAATTGTAGAAAAGCCATATCTGCTCCTAACAATGCAAAATCACCATCTTTGGAGACAATATAGAAAATTATTGAGCTTTTTAAAGGTCATCATTGGTTGAAACACATATCACTGCTAAAATCATTTAACAAAGTATGTTATTTTCTGACATAGGTACATATGGTCCTGGTATGTCCCCAACTTTGGCTAAGATCCATATAATAACATTTAGAATGGTTTCTCAGAGAACTCAAATTCCTGAATATACAAGCTAACTGGGATTTTATAAGACTGACCATTTGGGAAACTAATTGGAATATACCACATATATTCAAATTATTTTGTTTATAATATTAATTACATCCTTAGTATAAATTTTGTATTGCAAAATAGTATCCTATGTATACTCAACTTGGTCTTTTATAATATGATGATTGATTGTAAATGCTTTTGTTTCTTTATTTCTTTGCTTTTTAGCTCATTAGTACAACACTTCTATCATATTGGGCAAAGGGGAACAATTCATTAATACTGCCTAAAAGATTATGCCTACTTTGCAATTCACATTCTCCCTGCAAGTGCAATCAAAATAAATTACCCTACTTAGCCTATAAATTGAATTTTACACCAGTTTCATGGATAATATCTCTAGGTTTTTATCATTGACTTTATAATATAAGCACATTGCATTTAGATGTTATAGTCCATGTTTTTACTTGGTAGTAATTAACACTCCCCCAACGCTATGGTGTATTCTAAATACCAGAGTACTTTAATAACACTTCAGTTTAACATAGCTCTTCATGGCCATTGAGGGAAAGTGGCTAAATTGAATCAGGAACACACAAGCATTCCTGTGAACTAAATTAAACACAAAACACTGGATCTTCAAATTTTGTTCAACAGATGGAAGCAAAGAAAATTTAAAAACTTAACACTTTGGTGTTGATGGAACAGTATCATTCCTTAAAGTGATTAAATATGAAAAGGTGAACACACTATCATTAATAAATTAGATTTATTGTTGTTTACTGAACTCTAACAAGATTAGGTAGACAAAATATGAAAATAATTCATCATAGCAAAACTTTAAAATAGTTAAGAACAATGAAAAATAAATATTTGTGAAATGGAATTTCACCACTACTAGGGAAAATTCAATTTCACTATATTAGGCCATTCTCAGACTCCTATGAAGAACTACCCAAGACTAGATAATTTATGAAGAAAAGAGGTTTAAGTGACTCACAATTCTGCAGGCTATATGGGAAGCATGGTTGGGGAAGTCTCAGGAAACTTACAATCATGGCAGAAGGACAAAGGGGAAGCAAGCACCATCACATGGCCAAGCAGAAGAAAAGAGCATGAAAGAGAACATGCCACACACTTTTAAACCCTCAGATCTTGTGCGAACTCACTCACTATCACAAGAACAGCAAGGGGAAAATCTACTCCCAAGATCCAATCACCTCCCACCACTTCCCTCGCCTAATATTGGAAATTACAATTCAACTTGAGATTTGGGTGGGGACAAGAATTAAATCATATCATTCACACTGAAAAGAAGTTTTATGTAACCAATGAAAAAAATCTAAATATTTGAACTAATTTAAAAGTAAATCTATTCTATTTACTCATTTGATGTTTATTCTTTTATTTCTTTTATAAAATATCGTACTGAAGAATCAACCAGTTTATATTGAAACATCTACAATGAGGGAGACTCAGCACTTCCCCCAAAGCCTACTTTATAACTGAAAAGCAATTTGAAATAATTTCATAAATGTGTTGATATAAATTCATTTTGCTTTAATTCCCAAAATCTTGAGCCACTATAAACCTGGGACTACACAGAATAAATTTAAGATAGTACACATTAGATGCCCTGAAGTACACAAAAACGCATCCAATATATAACTTATTATCTAACACTTCTAAATATATTTTAATTACAAAATTAATCAGTCAAATATGGTTCTATCTATGGCTATTTCTACATACAACATCTCAGGAAGAAAACATTTTCTCTTCATAGAAGCATAAAATACAAGACAAATCTTTATTAAACATCTCAATTTTACTATATTCTTATCTGTTCTCCTTTCCATGTTGACCTACAGTCTTAACCTACCTAAAGAAAGACTAAGGATTCTACAAGGTTAAGAATTTAATATAACCCTTTGAAATGAGGGAATCTACAAATGCCTAAATGAGACGAATCTTTTATATATTTGAACAGAATTTTCTAGGATCTTTATCACAGCATTTGGGTTAAATTGTTAGTTTCATTGTTTCCCTTTTCTTTTCTTATTTTTTTTTTTTTTTTTTTCAGTTAGTGTTGTGGAGTCTTTGTTCTCTGAAATATTATTTTATCCTGGGCATAAAATCACATATTAGGTAGTCTCTAATACCCATTAAAAAATGTAAAAGTAAGAAAAATTTTAAATCCATGTTAAATGAAACTATATTAATTTTATTAATGCATGCTGAGGCCATCCATTTAGCTGTATCTCCAATGATGACAAAAAAAAAAATTTAAAAAGAAAATAAAAATACGTTAGAAAAATCTGATAATTCTCTTGTTTTCTCTAGGTAGTTTTAGTCTCCAAACCCATTTCAGGACTAACTGTAAACATCTGTAGATGATTAGTAATTTTTTAAATACTAACCGCTTCTCAATTTTATGCATATTTAGTTCTATCTAGTGCAAATACTGAGACACAAAAACATTCTATTTGTTTTTAGACATACCCCTTTCAAAAATATTAACTTCAAAAAATAGTCTGTTGGAAAAATGAGCTGGCAATTACCAGAAAGTACACATACGCAATTTCTGTTTATATATATATATATATATATATATATATATATATATATATTTGGGGAATATATTGTCTAAATATAAGGTATTATTCTAAATAAATATTGAAAGCATCACATTAAGATTAAAGGCTAATTGTGTCCTATCTTGGTAGTAGAAATATATCTAGCAATATTTGAACGTCTCAATGTTGGAATTGTTTGTAAATTATACATAGAACCATTTTTAGTCAACAGTATGTTAGAAAACTGACACACAAGTCTGATGATCATTAGTAATCAAATTATTACATAGAAAAGAAAACAGTAGAAAAGAAATTCCGGAAATCTAAATATAAAGAAAGAATCCTCACATTTCTTTCTCTCTTTATGCTTCGAATGACAAATAAATTATCATGGGTCTATTTATCCCCCAAATTTTCAATCCTGGCTTAGAGGTGACTCTGTTATAGCCTTCCTATTTATGTGACTTCCAGTAACAAACTTTAACTACATCATGTTTAATTCTGTATAAAACTAATTCTCACTGTATTGACTATAATACTAGGAAATTGCTAAGTTCACATATTTTATACAGATTCCCTGTTACTGGCCAATATTCCGAAATAGAGAAGAGAAATAGAGTATAACTTTGCTGCTGCTATGTAAACACACAAACGTCATGTTCTATATGCCACTCTGTGAAACCCACTCCTTTGCCCCATCCCAGATGTCTTATTTTAGCTCCATAATAATGGTGATGATCAGAGGAAATGGTTGGTACTCTATTTCTTCTGCAACAGCTTACAAACAGGTCTCATTGTATTTAATGTGAAAAAAATTCACCAGAAAAAAAGACAGGTAGTTAAACATCCTGTGTAGAGTTGACCCTTGAACAACGCAGGTATGATCTACATAAGTGCTTACATGTAGATTTATTTTTGCCTCTGTTATCTCTGAGACAAGATCAACTCCTCTTTTTCTTTCTCCTTAGCCTACTACGCAATGTGAAGATGATGAGGATGAAGACCTTTATGGTGACCCACTTCCACTGAATGGAGAGTATATATACTTTCTCTTCTTTATGGTTTTCTTAATAACATTTTCTGTTTTCTATATTCCTTTATAGTAAGAATACAATATATAATATATATATAACATACAAAACATGTATTAATTGACTATGCTATCTGTAAGGCTTCCAGTCAACAGTAGGCTACTAGTAGTTAAGTTCTTGAGGAGTCAAAAGATATATGAAGATTTATCCTTGCATTGTTCAAGGGTAAATTGCACATTTCAATTTGTAATATTCTATTTGCAAAACCAAGAAAAAATGTACAAATGTACAGACTAAAATGTTCCAAGTTTATTTTGTATTGAAACATATTCCTTTAAAATGAGTAATTCAATTTGTTAAAACAATTTGTCCCTCCACCCAGTTCCAGTAATTTTATAACTCTTCCAGTCTACCGAGTATATCAAATACTTTTAAATGTGTGTGTATTACATATGTATATGCATTTAATTGAAAGGTTTACCTTGATATTTTTGTAAGTTTTAAGAATAACCTCTACCCATTTAAATAGAACAAATATTTATTTAATGTACACATTATGACTAGGACTCTTAGACACAGAATAGGAGTATAATATATTTAAAGGCTATGATGCCCACAAGGAGTTTTACAGGGTGTGTGTGTGTGTGTGTGTGTGTGTGTGTGTGTGTGTGTCATGTGTGTCTATGAATAGATAAGACAAATACTAAAGTAACACTAGGCATTAAACAATAAACCCCTAAGTTGTGCATGTAAATATGTCAAAAGCTGTGCTGAAAATAATAAGTTTAAAAGATAAAAAGATACAGGATCATGAAATTTGTTTGGTCTTCATTCCATACAACCACTTCTGTAGCCCTATTCTAGCATATGAGAATACTGATTAATCCACATAGAAACCAAACAGGCATGTTCTGCCCTGCCAGAAATCTGCTTCATCTGGGCCTTTCCCATTAACTTAAAGAGAGCTCCAGCCTTCTAGTTTATCAGGCTAAAATAACAGAGCCATCTTTGGCTCCTCTCTTTTTCTCACTGTCTATGTCTACCCCATGATCAAATCTTCTCAGTTCTAATATCAACATGCATCTGCATTCCAGTGATTTCTCACTATTCTGGATCATAGCATTGCCCTAACTGTTGTTGCTAATCTAGCACAACAGAGTAGCCAGAACAGTTCTATAATATTTAACTCCGATTAAAGTGCTCTTCAAATCAAAACATTCTTTAGCAACTCATTTTTCTCAAAGTGAAACTATCTAATTTTATGTTATATAGAAACATATTCCTTTAAATGAATAATTCAAATTGTTAAACAGATTGTCACTCCTCCCAGTTCCAGTAGTCATGTAACCCTTCCAGTTTACAGAGTATCTCAAATACTTTTAAATGTGTGTGTATATTACAATACTTCTATGATATCATTTCTGTTACTCTGACCATTGCTCTAAATAATCCAGCAACATAAGTCTCCTTCTTGTTTCTTGAACCAAAAGATACACATTGCCTCAAGTTCTTCCACTGATATATTGACTTCATTACATCCTCCCTTCTTTCGAGTTTTTGTTTTAACACAGTATCACCTTGTCAGTAGGGTCTATAATGGCCATTTCATTTAACATTGAAATTTCCAGTCTTAATCTTCACTCCTTATTGCCATTGCTGCTTTATTTTTCTACATAGCACTTTTTACTTTCTGATATAGTGAATTATTTTCTTCTTAATTATGTCTACCATTTATGTCCAAGTAGAATGTAAAATCTTTGAGGGCAGATTGTTTGTCGGTTGATTTCTTATACAGCAATACTAAGAGCAATGCCTAGCAATTAGCAGGTGGTTAATAAATAATGAAATATTCTGGTAATTAGTCTCTGTCTTTGACACACATGAAACCAGTAACTAAATGAATTATAATCTATGTGAAGTAGCATTTCCTAGACAGCAGAAATTATTTGAAAACAGTTCATTGGACTCTTTAAGGGAACATGCCTGTACACAAGAAAACATATCACATTTTTGGATCAGAATATTGCTAAACACGACCTAAGAAGTTCAGCATCAGACTTGCTCTTCCTGATGAAATAGGAAATTTCCTTGACCCCTTCGTGGGCCTGAAGACAGGGGTGCCTAACTTACTCAGCCCACAGCTCTCAACCTCTCATGGGAGGAAGAACACACAGGCAAGCAGGTGCAGGAGTCGGAGTGAGTGATTTTGGGCACTGGCAAGGACAAAACTTCGTATGGGCCCTGTAGCAGCATCTAGATGGGAGTACCTGTGAACCCCATAGATCAGAGGGTGTGAGATACACAATGCTCTTTAGCTTTGCTGTCCACTGGCAGCATAAGTGTTAAACAGCTCAGTAGGACCTCTGTCTTCTGGCATGAGGCAGTTGCTCTTCACTAGTGAGGGCAGATATTCAGTGTGATACCCTTTAGCATCTGCATCTGTGGCACCCAAGCTTTGGCATCCACTAAAAATCTAGGTTGCACAAACAAATTGAAGGATGGTGAATATAAAGGATTTTATTGCTGATGAAAGTAGCTCTCAGTGGGAAGAGGAACTGGAAGGGGTAGGGAGTGGGAAGGTAACCTTCCCCCTGAGTCCGACCTTCCCCAGCCAGACTCCTCTCTGAAGCAATACTATCAATCTGTCCTTGTGAAGCCAAGCTGCTTCTCTCTGACATCAAACCACAGGTTCTCACATCCAGCTGCTTTCCTCCTCTACCTTTTCTGCTCCCTGCCAGTCAGGTCAGGAATTTTTATAGGTATAGGATAGGGGATGGGATGGGCAATGGGTGGTTTGGAAAAGGACACCATTCTAGTGGGAAAACAGGGAGGTAAGTTCTTACTTTGGGCCACAGTCTCAGGCTTTTCAGCTTGAGGGTGGTGCTTCGCCAGGGACCTGCCCTTTTCTGCCTTGAATTTCTCTGCCCACTGTCCCTATCATTATTTTACTCTTTAAAAATATTTTCTTATATTTTTACACTGTGATTTTTATGAAGAAAATCATAATTATTTAAGTAAGACAATATACAGAAAAAAATCAAAGTGAAGTATTCTTAAACAGTAACTAAATGAGTCAATAAGATATATAATAGTAAAGCTATAAGATTTTAAAGAGTCATCTTAAAGAGCTTATTTTAAAAACAATTATGCAAAACACATTTTTAATCTAAAATTGTGCACAAAATCTCTCCTACATCAAACCCACTATAAAAGACATAGGTAAATTTGCTATTTAGGAAACCCTAAAATAATAATTTTGTTAAAAAAATTTCAATACAAATAATTTTCTTCTTTATCTGTTCCACATTAGAATGTTCTAATATGAAATTTTTGTTAAGTGAGATCTACTTCTCAATTTGCTATAGAAGTTTCTGATAAAAAAAATAGAAGACTAAGTAAATTTACATAGCTGGAAAATTAGCATATAAAAGTGCTTTTTTTCTCTCTCTTAAACATATTGGACTCATTTCTGGAGGAATTTTCTTGTCATCACATAACAGACAACTTGCACTTGTCATGTCTGAATTAACATGCTATTTTAAGAAACTGAGTACAATTCTGTGAAGCCCTTCATCCCTATATGCTGAAAAAAATGCAATATTTTTACATCAAATGTGTTTATAGTAAATTATAGTAGTTTCTGATATCGTGTTTGTAGAAGCAGCACTAGTCCCAGTAAACTACGATGATTTTAAAAGACGCTTCAAACTGTGGTCATTTAAGTGGTCATGTGATGCATAGGTGGAGTCTGAAATCATGGTAGGCTCCTGATAAATGTGTTCACGCTCATATATTGGTAGATAATACCTTTAAACACTCAGTGGCAACACAATGCCAGTACACTGTGTTGTGATAACATCCTGCCAGAACTCTTGGCTTTAAAATGCTCTCCCTGAAACTTCCTTGGATAATTCTGATTTTTAAGATAATAATGGTGATGAAAGAGGTTAAAGGGAGCCAAGCAAGCTAAGTAGATCAAGATTTAAATGTTTCATTCATGCTTCACTGGGAAGTTTCAATTTCTCCTTAAAAGAGTTTCTCGGGTTATAAAATGTGCAAGAAACACTTTAGCCTAGAATTCTTTATTATTATTATTATTATTATTATTATTATACTTTTAAGTTCTGGGATACATGTGCAGAACATGCAGGTTTGTTACATAGGTATACATGTGTCATGGTGGTTTGCTGCATCCATCACCCTGTCATCTACATTAGGTATTTCTCCTAATGCTATCCCCTCCTCTATCCCCTTATCCCCCTGCTATCTTAGCCCCCTCAGCCCCTAAAAGGCCCTGGTTTGTGATGTTCGCCTCCGTGTCCATGTGTTCTCATTGTTCAACACCCACTTACGAGTGAAGACATGCAGTACCCATGGCAGCTCAGCAAGGCCTCTGAAGGCAGACTGTAACTATCCTAAATTAAGCCTAGAATTTTGAATTCAGTTTTCTGCTTTTCATACTGGTGTTACCAACGCATAGAAATCAAAAGACTAGGCAAACTGGAATAAATAACTCTCTTCGTTTATTTGTTCATTGATGAATGTATGTTTCCACATTTGAAAGAGAACAAAAGTTTGAAAATGAGACCTAGGAAAAACTGAGATAATTCAGTAAAATGATAAATTACCTCTGACCATTTCAAAAGTAATTTGAAATTGTTTTGGTGTGGCCTCTTTTTAATGTACATTGCTATTAAAATATATGATTAAATACTTATCACAAAAACACAACTTATGTCTACACTATAATGTGTGAGTTTTGTGTCAATTCTTATTTAAAGTATTTTAGTAATTTAACAAGCAAAATCACGTGACACATCCTACAAACTCTTGAAGTATACATAGCCTCTTTCTTCGCTGAAATGTTTTGTCAAACATATCAGAGGGCATTTCTTGAAATGTACCTCTGTTTACTCAGCCACTAACATCAATTTTATAATACAGTTATGTGGAAAATGTATTTACTTTACCAGATTCTGGACATGTCAAGATAAGAAGAATAACTAAATAAGAAAAATAACTAAAGATGATACATTATTATCAAGTTTTCTCAATACCAAAAGCATCTATATTTTTTATTAATCCCATCTGATTCTCTAACCATGTTAGGAATAATATTGTCAAGTGTCGGTTTTGATGATCTAGAGAGATTTTTTAAAATAAAGTAAAACTGGAGAGCTACAAAATTTGTCATATTTTCCTTTCTGTAAAGTAATACAATAGGAAAAATAATATTGTGGCAAGGAAAACGTAATGCTTCTGAATATATCTAAAAAATAACTGTAAGTAAATATTTTAGTGATAGATTAATAGCTTCAGTATTCTTTCTGTGGCTTTCAGATTTCAATTCAACCAGTCAGTTAGAGGGAAAAATAAAAAAGAGATGTACAAAAAGATAATTTTGCGCATACATTTTCATTCTTACATAAAATGAAGGTAAAGGTCTGTTAAATTTACTCAAATGTATAACCTATTTTCTCTTTTAAAATGCTAAAGTTTTTTTTTAACTTTTAGGTTCAGGGATACACATGCCATTTTTCATTCAAATGTATTTTGTTTTAATTATTCAAACTCTTGATTGCTTTTCACTTTTTTGATTAATTCCTGTACATTTTTAAAGACATTGAACTTATATTTACTATTTTATGTAGACATTTTCATTACAACATGACTTTTCTCTAAATATCCACAATTAATAAGAAAAATTATAAGACATAATTATCTTTACAAATAAGACTCAGTCCTATGAATTCCTATGCATTTCTATAGAATCTATCCTAGGTTTGTTAGAATGTGGGTTATTTTGTTTTAAAATTATAGTTTGAAAGTATGAAGTTTCAATTTATCTCCACTTTTCTCTTCATAGCTGTTAATAAGTGTTTCATAAATGTAGTATTACTATTGGAACACTAAACCAGTTTTAACAAAAAATACAGGTAAGGAATCTTTGATTCCACATTCATTATAAATCATACAGTAGTTCTGTTTCGACTTCGTTAGCTGGTAAATTTAAGGCTAAGGAAGATTTCATTTCAGGAATTTTTTTAAAGGTAGTAGAGTATGCTGTTTTGAGATTTCACAAACTGAACATAATTTGAACAGCCAGATATACCACTCAAAATTATAGCTATATTACTCAGGATTACATTATTGAAATTATTAAAAGCTCAATTCAAAGCATCTTAGGCAGTAAAGGGGATTTAGTAAAAGAATACTAAATTAACTCACATTTTCACAAGGAAGGCTGTATCTAGCTTGGGTCTAGAAAACCACTATGTTTGTTTATAACTAGAATCAGAGGAAGAAATTTAATCCATGAATGAGGGAAGCTCAATTGCTGAAAGTGTTGACCAAAAAGAGAAAGCAAGTCCGAGAGAATTCTTTTCGATCCAATATTCCCTTTGTGTTCCTCATTACTCTCCTGGCCACTTTGCTACGTCACCTGATAAGCTCATTTTCTCGATGTAGATATCAAAAGTTAAATTGCATTAATTTTTAATTTATTTTTATGCTTCATTATGCGCACTTTTCCTAGGAGAAATCATCTTTCATATTGCTTCAATTATCATCCATACTCAAATGAGTCATTTATTTCTGTCTCTAGCCCAGAATACTTCAGAGTTCCAATCCTCAATATTCAACTCTTTAATTGACATTATGTATTCTACATATCAAAGCCAATTCAATATCCGTAAAAGACTTGTGATGTTTTTCTATTTTAGCAGACCAAAAATAAATAAATAAACAAATAAGCACTAAGTTACTGATCAGCTTTTAGTGATCTCCAAGTCAATAAACGAATTCCTCATTGGTAACAATGAAGCAACTAGAATCAGGGAATCACTTCAATCTCTCTCACATGAATCCACCACTCCTCTACCCCTATACACTTAAATCTAGATATACAAGTTATTATGGAGTATGGTCGGTATGCTTGCTTAAAAAAAAATTGTGCAATTCTTCCAAATCAAGCCATCTCTACCACCACAAATTTAGCCAGATCATATTAACTCTCAGTTATGCAACTGAAGTAAATGACTAAACATATTATTTGTACTCACGCCTATTCTCTTCAAACGGTTCATAGGGCAGTGTTTGTGATTTGCTAAAACACAAATTTTTTGCCTGTGAAACACACTATGGATTTTTGCTTAAAATGTGTCATTTATTTCCCCCAATATTTCTTAATATAAAGAGATCCCTTCCTCTTGACTGAATAGCTATTATTGAAATTGCCAAGGAATTTCGAGTTTCCCAATCTGGTTATATCATCTTACTCTGCCATCAGCAAGGGCAGGGTATTGGTCCAGTTATTTCTCACCTAAACTTATATTTGTTGGTGAGAATTTAGTCACTTTTAATGGCTGTGAAATAGTGAATTCCTTGGGTATTTTTGGCATTTCTCTGATGATTGATGCTATTGAGAGCTTTATATCATGATTCTAAACATGGCCTCTACAGATCTGCCTTAGTCAGCTCCTGGAGACCTCTCCACATGTATATTGTACCATGTTCTTTTTATGTCTTGCTCTACACATCCTTTCTTTAATTACCTCATATAAAACACATTCCCTCTCACTATAGGTCTTCTACACTTGGCAGTTGTTCCTTCTGGAAACTTCTTAACATATTTTTGATGGTTAGTTTATTCTTCATCTCTAAGGTCTCAGCTCAGATGTGAGATCCTCATAACCTATACCTTGCCAGCCTGGCTGGATCAAATTTTCTGTTGCCATTGGCATCATGTACCACTCAGTCACAGTGACTTAACCGCAGTTGAGATCCTGCATATGTATTGTTATTACTTAATCATTGTCTGTCTTCGCTCACCACTGTAAATTCCACAAAGGCAGAAAATGCATTTAACTTTGTTTATTATTTTACCTACAGCTTCTAGAAATATGATCAACAATTTTTATACTCAGTTAATATTTACCAAATTAATAGCTAAAAGTAGAGTCAATATCTACATTCAGCTACAGGATAGAAGGGCAAATAATATTTTTTTTCAAAAGACTGATGTCTCCTTTAAGAGAAACTAGTTGCTAATCAGAGAAGCTTGTTCATTCTAATACACTGGTTCAATTACTAACAGTTTCTTTCACAACAATAATCAAATTAGAATTTAAAGATTAAAAATAATCTCATTTTTGTCAGAAAGATTATGCAGTACTTGCCAGTATAGTTTCCTTTTTATCTGTAATCTTATCAATTTTATTGAGCTCTAATGTACATATATAAGATCCCCTATTTTATGTGTATAAACATATTTTAAGTTCAAAGTGATTCGACAAAGTCTTGTAACCACCATAGCAATTAAGATAAAACATACTTCCTTTTTTTCCACAGAAATTTCTCTTATTCTCCTTTATGATCAGTTCCCCAACACCTGACCCACCCACCCACACACCAGACAACCACAAATCTGATTTACATTACTACAATTCCATTGCCTCTTCTAAACATAATATATATATAATCAAATAGTAGCTACATTTTTATGATGTTTTTTTTGCTCCTCATAGTGTTTTTGGTGGGGGTTATTTGTTCATTTTGTAGCATATGTCATAATTTTGTTAATTCTTAGTGTTAAGTCCTGGTCCACTGTATGTATTTCCCACAGTGTATTTATTCAGTCACCTACTGACAGTCATTTGGGTTATTTCAAGTTTGTTTCAATCTATTATTAATAAATTTGACATAAATATTCTCTTACAAGTCTTTTTGCAGACATACGCATTCCTTCCTCTTGAGTGAATAGCTAGTCTTAAAATTGCCAAAGAATTGCCAGTTTCCCAATCTGGTTATAACATCTTACCCTGCCATCAGCAATGGCAGGGTATTGGTCCAGTTGTCTCTCATATTTTCATCTACACTTGTATTTGTTGGTGAGAGTTCAGTCATTTTTATTGGCTGTGAAATAGTGATTATCTTGGGTATTTTTGTCATTTCTCTGATGACTGATGGCACTGAGAGCATTATATTATATGAATCTTGGACATTAGTGTATCACTTTTGATGGAACTCTGTTGAAGTGTTTTGCTTATATTTTAATTAGAGTGTTAATTGATTTTTATTGATTTATAGAAATTGTTTATGTATTCTGGGCACAAGCTTTCTGTGAGTTGTATTATGAATATTTTCACTCAACCTGTAACTTGACTTTTAATTTTCTTAATGATGTGTCTTGAAAAGCAATTTTTTTTATTCTAATGAATTTCTATTTATCATTTTTCTTTTATGGTAATTGCTTTTTCTGCCCTATCGAAGAAATAATTGTTTACCTCAAAGTCATTAAGATTTTCTCATTTGTTCTTTTCTGAAGTTTGACAGGCTTAGCTTTTATGCTTGGATATATTACATATATGCTATATATATCTCAAATTAATTTTCGTGAAATCTGTGAGGTAGAGGTCAAGGTTTCTTTTTCCTTTTTTAGTGGATATTTAGTTGTTTCAGCAAATATTTTTCTTGAAAAGATTTTCATTTCACCATAAAGTTGCTTTGAGACCTCTGTTGAAAATTTAATAATTATACATACACACAAATATAAAAATAGCTCAATGCAAGCATTGCCAACTTTGCTAACCTTCTCAGCCCCGCCTGCTTTGTCAGTCAGAGAGGGACCTATCCAACTGCCATGTCTGGCAGCCTCCATTATACTTCCCTACAGATGCTGCCAGACCTGTAACCTCAGGAAAAAATAAAAGGAAGAAAATGGAAGAGAAGAATTTTTTTTTAAGGGAATAGGAAGGAACAATAAATATAAATTATTCACTGATCTTTTGTCTCCTATCAATTACTGAGAAAGTTATGTTTAAATCAACTATTGCTCTGGATTCATCTTTTTTCCTTTTAGTTTTGTTAACTTTTTAACATATTTTTCATGTACACTGGTAGTCGAACACCAGGGACAAACAGCCTTCAAATTGTCAAAAGTTTCCCTTTTATTACAATGAAATGTCAGTTTTTACCTCTGATAACATTTCTTGTATTGAAGTCTATTTCAATTGATAGTAAATACATAATATCTTTCTTATAGCTTCTCTTTGCATTGATATATCTTTTTCCATGCATCCCTTTGCTTTTAACTTATCTATGACTTACTTGATGCATTTTTCATATTTTTAGGTGACTTTCCTCTATTATCTTTTAGTATTTGCTCTTTGTATTATTTTATTTTAGTAGTTCTTTTCTGTCTAGTTATAGTGAATATTTTACCATTTTATGTAATACTAAATTAAAAATATAATTCCATTTCCACTCTTTTCTAATGTTCTCATATATTTTATTTCTATGTATCTTAGAAACATATTTATACAATTTTATAATTTGGGGCGTTAATAGTCACTCATCTCTTACAAATGTAATAAACAAAAAAGAAAGGTTGTTTGTGTGTTTATTTAAAAATATTTGTTTATGTGTGTTTTTCTGGTACTTTTTATTCTTCCTAAAAATCTGAGTTTTCATCTGGTATCATGTGCCTTCAAGCTGAAGAACTTTCTTAATCATGACATTTAATTTACCTATGCATATATTTTATCCTTCATATTGAAGAATATTTTTATTAAATATCTGGGATAACAGTTTTGTTTGTTTCAACACTTTAGCAATCTCATTAAATTGTCTTTCAATCTCCATTGTTTCTAATGAGAATCTAGTTAGTAAATGTATCACATTCCTATTCATATAAAGTTACTTTTCTCCCTTATATTGTTTTAAAAATTTTCTGTTTATGGCTCATAATAGTTTTATTACCATGTGCATGACTGTGATTTTCTTTGTATTTCTTTTAGTTGGCATTAATTATACTTCTTGGGCCTGTCGCTTTATATTTTTCTCCAACTTCGGGAAATTTTAAGCCATTTTTTGAGTATTTTTTTATTGTTCAATAATATCTCCTCTCTTTCTGGAATTCTACTTATACATATGTAAGCATGCGTGATACTGGCCTATAGGCTGCTTAAGTTTTTTTTCATATTCACCTTTTATTAATCTCCAGTGGGATTATTTCTATTGATCTCCATCTAAATTCACAAAAAGTTTTTTTGTCTGTAGTCAAATCTTTGATTAAGTTCATGTTAAATTTTAAAAATTTCAGATACTGCAACTTCCTTTTCTAGAATTTCTACTTTGTTCTTTTGATAGTTGAATTCCTCCACTGACATTCTCTATTCATTACTTCATTATGTCATGCTATTCTTTTTATTTCTAGAGTATATTTATAATGGATGTTTTAAAGTCTGTGTGTGCTAATTGTAACAGGTGGGCCAGTTATAACAGTAGCTTATATTGAGATTTCTTTCTATTATCTTTTTTCCCCCCAATTGAGGAATTTATTTTTCTGCTTCTTCACATGTATACTAATTAGTGATTACATACCTGACATTGTGTAATACATTAAGTAGAGTCTGAATTATGTGACCTTTCTTTAAAGGACATTGAATTATGTTCATTAAAAGAGAGCAGTTAAATTACTAGTGAATTCTTTCAAACTTTTCAGGTTTGCTCTACTTTAATTAGGCCAGATATATTTCAATTTTTCCATAGTTCTAGGGAGTAATACTCTTTCTCCTAAAATACGGTCTTTCTCAAATATCAACTAAGTGCTTAGGTACACAGTAAGCTATCTCTACTCCCTAAGTAAGTAAAAAGTCCAGCATTTCTCAGCACAGTGCAAATGTGTGTTCACTTACCTCTCAGCCTTGTAGTAATAACTCTCTGGTAGGCCTTGCAGACTCTGTGTATACATATTCCAAAATTCTATTGAAAAAATCAACGGTGTACCTCACACAGTACCCAGGATTTCCTGCATCACAGTTCCCTTCTCTGCAATATGCTGTTCCACAAATTCCAACTGTTGCAGCAAACCCCAATTTATGTCTGCCTCCTCACCTTGAAGTACTGTCATCTCTGCTTAGTGTTCATCTTCAATTTCTTTTGTCTAAAATCTACTTGCAGGAAAAGTGCAGAGTAAGCTAATAGCTGTCTCCACAATCATATTTTTTTACTCCATATTGACTAATGTTCCAAAAAAGTTATTTTATATATTTTATCTAGTTTTATGATTGCATCAAAAGGGCATATCTGGTACCAGTTACTCCACCATGGCTGGGAATAGAACCACTTTTATTTTTAAAGTAAAAATTTATAAAAATGAAGAAATTATTTTTCTACCATATAAAATTATAGATAGTAAAATAAATATGCACCCTATAATGTTTATTTCAAAATCCATTTTGTCCATTAAAAATATCTTCTATAAAAATTTTCAGAAGAAAGAATTAAAATAGTTACATAATTAATTTTAGTATAACAATTTACCAATTGTTAATATTTTTTCATTTTAGCTTTCATTTTAGGTCAAAAAATGATATAGATAGATAGAGATTTATCAGTTTGTATTTAAATTCTTATAAATGGAGTCTACAAAACTGATTTAAATAATTTTCTAACATATTACAGATATATTTCTGTGTTCTGAAAACATTAATTCTACTTGGCTAATAATATATCCTCCATGAAGAGAAAGAGTAAGAAATACATCTGGAAATCACAATGTGGTGAGCTCCTTGAGGGGCTTTCATGCTTTCTAAATTATTTATATTTTATTTTGTATCTAATAATAAACTGTTTTTGCTTTAAACAGGATTTCATTTTAATTACAGCCATAGTTTAGAATAATCTCTTTCACAGTACTATGCAATTTTCATTTTAAAGTTTAGAGAAGGTATTTTTTAAAATTATAATACATACAATATGGGACAAAAGAATAGATCATAAGCTATAATCAGTGTGAATTCAGTTATATGTTGATCTCATATTTTGGTATGAGATCTATATCAGCTCCAAACAAATATGAAAAGATGTGAAGAAAAATTTATTTTTAATAAACAAAGAAATATATATTTAAACAAATAAACTGGCTATAAATCAAACCCCTTACTATTCTAGAATTGAAGGATGAGAAAGGGAGAGTCTAAATAATGTTAATAATTCCTTAAAAGAATGTGAATATATAACTAGATTTAATTCATGTACTGACTGTGTAATAAGCTAAATTTTAACCTTTGATTTATTTATTAGTAGTTTCAGTTTAGTGTATTGCATGCAATGCTTATTTAATGCTGAATACCAAAAAACAACAAACGAGAGTAATGAATTGTTAGATGTATGTCACTGACATGTGATATGAATGAAATAATTTCATCCAGATGATACCCAATAGCAAGCTAGAGATATGATGTAGTCATTAACTCTTTTTTTGTAAAACTTTCTATCTCCATTGGGTTCATTACACTCACTGCACACATATGAGCAATACTTTTTTCTTTTTAAAACATGTACATGTACATGTGCATGCATGAGTAAGTGTACACATATACACCTTCATAATTTTGCTGTTCTTCACAACCGGTCTGCTGGAATCTGTTGTCTAATCTTCATTGTACCTCATTCCTCATCTCTACTTATTCCTCAATCTATTCCTATCAGGCTTCTATACGGTATGGTGCTGGAGCTGGCCATACTGGTACTCTCTGCCAGTTGTTAAATTTTCAGGAACACGTTGAACCTAACACAGTATTATTAAAAATAAATTAGTATAAAAAAACAATAAAATAAATTTTATTAAAACAAAGACAGCAATTATACAAAACATCTCTTCCTAATTATCCTTCTTAAGTCATTATATTCTATGCCCTCAAAGTTGTTAATATCTATTGTATCTGTGTGGTCTAAATTTCATATAATGGTTCTCCATAACAATTTGTATCTCCACATACTGTGTATTTCTTCCAAAAATTGAGAGCCTCATATCAGCCACGGTGGGAGTATTCACGCCACACAATTTGCCAAATGCTGAAAGTCAGTATTTTTTGCTTTGATTTGTGTATGGTCTTCCCAAAAACAGGTCATTAAACAGCACCACTTCCACCAGTAGGATTCTACTGACCCATTATAATGCAACCGAATAATTATGTAGCTGCTGAATTCAAATGGATTTTTCATTCCTTAGATTTCTCAACTCCTTGGCAGCATCTGATGCTATGAGTTCTCCCTATTCCTTATTTGCTGGGTTCTATGAAGACTCTCTTTCCATCTTTTCCTAATACATCTAAGGAAAGATTCTTCTGGTCTTTATAATAGATATACTTTTGTAATCTTGCTTGTCCCTTAAAAGTCACCCCTTCCTAAGCTTCTGCTCTCTTCTCACTCTTTACATTCTCCAAAGATTCTATTAACTACCACTATTGTTTTAATTATAATTTACATTTTATATCACTCAATGTATTTCATAATTCAGGCTTCTATTTTGAAATGGAAACCTTGAGTTACATCTCTACTACTATGGAGCTTAAATGTTCAAACCTGAACTCCTCTTCTTTTGTCTCTCCAAAACTGTTTCCACTATTTCATTTCTTGGCAGATAGCATGAGGATCCATCATGTCATTCTATCTAAATACTTGGTGCCATCTTAAATTCCTCCAATTTTCAAAATAACTCATAAAAAATACATTGATTCATAGACGTTTTAAATATAGATTTTTTCATCCTTTCTTTTCCTGTTTTAGCTCTCTTAGTTTGAACATTTATCAATTCATCAATTTGCTTCTATCTGGAAATTAATAAAACTAGAAAAGATAAAATATTTTGATTGTGGAGCCTAATTAGTAATTGATCATAACACTTTTTTAGACCACCAAGAACAAAAATATAAGATCCTTAACTTCAAGTATTTCTCACTCACCTAAAAATTTTCTTATAACAATGATTATTCTTTTATTTTATAGAGACTGAGCTTCTGTCTGTCACTGAGGGTAGAGTGCAATGATACAATCATAGCTCACTGCAGCCTCAAACTTGTGGGCTCAAATGATCCTCCTACCTCAACTTCCCAAGTAGCTGAGATTATAGATGCACACTACTATGTCCAGCTATTTATTTATTTATTTAGTGGAAACAAGGTCTTGCTGTGTTTCCAAGGCTAGTCTTATATTCCTAGTCAAGCCATCCTCCCACCATGGCCTCCCAAAGTGCTGGGATTATAAGCATGAGCCACCATGCCTGGCCCAGGACAAGTATTATTTTGTTCACCAGTGTATTTCCAGAGTTTTGTTACAGTAGTTCAAAAATACTTATTTTGTACCTGAAAAAATTGAGTCATGGAATTGACAGGACTCCTAATAAAAGAAACAAAGTTAAAACTAAAATAAAGGAAAAAAATAATGTTTTCTTTATTTTTCGATTTGTATCAGGGTTATCTCTGATAATAACTGCTGCAGCCACAATTAAAATCAAACATTCATTCTCAGACTGAAAACCCCATGGTGTTATATAATGTTTGTTTTTGTTTCTGTAATGTGTATTTGAGATAGAAAACTTTTTAAGCTAAGGGTATGTTAATAAATGTAAATCTTATGTATTGAAGTTACATATATATACATATATATGTGTGTGTGTATATATATATGTATATATACACATTGAAGCTTAGCTTTTTTAACAACTGAAGAAATAAAAACTGTATCACTTACAAACATATGAAAAAATGCTCATCATCATTGGTCATTAGAGAAATGCAAATCAAAACCACACTGAGATATCATCTCATGCCCGTTAGAATGGTGATCATCAAAAAATCGGGAGACAACAGATGCTGGAGAGGATGCGGAGAAATTGGAACACTCTTACACAGTTGGTGGGAGTGTAAATTACTTCAACCATTGTGGAAGACAGTGTGGCGATTTCTCAGAGGATCTAGAAATAGAAATTCCATTTGACCCAGCAATCCCACTATTGGGTATATACCCAAAGAACTATAAATCGTTCTACTATAAAGACACATGCACATGTATGTTCATTGCAGTCCTGTGTTCAGTAGCAAAGACCTGGACCCAACTCAAATGTCCATCAATGATAAACTGGACAAAGAAAATGTGGTACATATATACCATGGAATACTACGCAGCCATAAAAAACAATGAGTTTGTGTCCTTGTAGGGACTTGGATGAATCTGGAAACCATCATTCTCAGCAAACTGACCCAAGAATAGAAAGCCAAGCACCGTATATTCTCACTCATAGGTGGGTGTTGAACAACAAGAACACGTGGACTCAGGGAGAGGAGCATCACTCACAGGGAACAGTTGGGAGGGGTAGGGGAGAGACAATGGAGGGTGGGAAGGGATAACATGGCGAGAAATGCTAGATATAGTATGCACTCAAAGTAAAATAAATTAAAAAAAAAACTGTATCACTTTTCTGAAGGAAAAAAAGAAAATGTATCACTTTTACTATCAATGTAGGAAATATTCTGAATGGAAAGAAAAACATACAACATGAAAGCCAGAAATATTGAGTAATAACATACAGCAATAGAAATTTGGATTGGCAAGTGTGACACTAACAGCATCCAAGTCTTCAAGAATGAAGTGAGGGTGTGAGAATTGCATTATATACATCAACATTTAAAGACTCACAGTAAATAAACAGAAATCATGCTCCAACATGGAGTACTGAGTAACTGAAATAATATTGAGATATGATATGTTACATCCTAGTCAATCTACAAATATTTTTGTTTGGATATTTCTTAATTTAGTCTTGTACTTTAACCTAAAGATAAGTTGCTCATTCCATATCTAGACACTGTAAAAACAAATTCAAGCCAAACTGTTTCTTTTATGCTCAATTTTAAAACTCAAATTTTAATCAGGCAAATACATCTTATTTATGTTTCTATGAACATTTCTCTTCATTTTGCACTATTTTAAACCTCTAATTCAATTTACTTGATTAACTTACCAAATATGACTACAGGATATTTCAAATTACACAGATTTACAAAAAAAATTGAAATTCCCCAAATCCTTTTTATTATATCTCACAAAAATCTAGCTTACAGGGGTACTGTGTATTTTATCTATGTATTCATTTATTTATTTTATGTATGTATGTATGTATGTTTGCACGTATGTATGTATCTATCTTCTATCTATCATACATCTTTGCAAGCATATTCTTTTACTTATAATAGATTAAGAGTTAATAGTGGCAAAACCATTATCAACAACCTTGTTTATTCTGTTAAAATAATCTTCATTTTGAGAGGAAAAAATGTGTCTTGCTAAACCAGGCTGTGATGTTCTAGAGGCAGAATGGTCAATAGAATGAGGAAAATTATATATTTATGGCCATTTCTATAAAATCTACATCTTTTGTTAATGTCCCACAGATCCTGGTGTTGCTGTCTTTTTCTCTCCCTGACTTGAACATAGACATGATGGCTATACCTGTAGCAGCCTCCATGAAATCATAAGGGAAAGTAATCATGACCAAAATGATTGTAAGTAGATATTAAATAAAGCAGATTTAAATAAAATTATGAAATACTATGAAGATCCAGAAATCATTTGTATCAGAATGTTTATTGGCAAGGAACTGATAACAATACATGGCAAAAGGTTTAAATGGTGTAACAGTGTCCACAAATATGGTATTATTTTGCAAATATATGGAAGGAAACAGATGTGTGAAAATTCTGGATATTCCCAGACAGTGACATAAATAAAGTGAAAGAAGTTGAAGCCATCTACTATAAGTGCAAAGAATAATGGGACTGCATTCTCAGTTATAGGACTGTAATAAAGCCAACTAAAAGCTAATAAGCAATTTATTATTAACATGTACCAGCTTACATTTCTTTTTGTTTGTTTGCAGAAATAATATCACCTAAGAACAGAACATTTTCAAAATAAAAAATTATTAAAATGTCATTTGAATTATTTTACCAAGTGCTTTTAAGCAGGTTTTGTTAACCACTCAAAATGAAGAAGCTTAAAACAACCATTTATTATTGTATTTCAATATTTGGTGGGTCAAAAGTCTGGGCAGGGACCAGATTATCTTAGCACCACAACTTTTGGGGCCTCTGCTGGGATAATTGGAATGGCTGAGGCTAAATCAGCTGATGCTAGTGAAATTTCTCTGTTTCTCTGTCTCTCTGTACCTCTCTCTCTCTCTCTCTCTCTCTCTCTCTCTCTCTCCCCCCCCCCCCCCCCCCCCACTGCTCTCTCTCTCTCTCTCTCCCCTCTCTACCCCCCTCTCTTTCCTCTCCCTTCTGATGGCCTCTCCATGTGGTTACCTTGGGCTGTCATGCAGTCTGGACACAAAGTCCAGAGCTCTAAGGAAAAGAAAGTGGAAACTTGCAAGCCTCTCACAAACCAGGCCCAAAACTAACAGACCTCACTTCTGTATGCTCCAAGCCTAGATTCAAGGGAATGGAACTTAGTCCCACCTTTCAAAAGGGGGGATGTCAAAGAATTTGTGACCATCTTTAATCTTTCACGATATTTATGTGTGTTTATATGTGTATTGCTAAATGGTCAGATATCTTCCAATTAAAATGAAACTCAATACAGCTTAAATTAAAAACAAAGAAATTTTAACTAAACAGTTGAAACAAGTCACATAAACTATTACCCTATTCAAAGTCTTTAATTATCATTTACATTAATGCTTTACAAACTGTTCTATTGGAGTCCAGGGGTTTCTAGCTGTTGAGAGAAGTCAGGAAAGGGGGTGCTGAATGATTGGCATTTCTCACATATGCCCCAAAGCCCATAGCAACTTCATCTTCAAAACAAAAATTTGTGTGCTATTAATACATGTGCCTGAATCTTCAAGATGATTTTATTTGAAGGAAAGAGTCCATATATATGAAAATATAGAAATTCCTAAGCTATACCAGGGGTCTCTTCAAATATTAATATAGATTTAGTTATAAATGTCATGTTGTTGTAAATATTATCTGCACAATAATGCATTTACATAGATGGAAATTCTTGAAGGAACATATGTATACTATATTTTAGTTTTAAATTATTGAAAAATACCTTAGACCAAATAAAATATAATATTGATAGTAATTAAATAAATTTCATTAATTTTGCTATCCTATCTTTGATCATCTTCATTTTGTGATTTAGTAATTTATAAACTGTTATAAGTTTATTTCCCAACTGTATTTTAATGGCTGTCATACCTGAAAAATATACCATCAAAGTTGTATAGAACTAAAAGGAAGAAAGCTATCACTATTAATGATATCTTTCTCCTGATCAGCATATGTAACCCAAACAACCAACTATTCACAGATTTTTTATTGAAAAGTTGCTAATAACCAACCACTTATAAGTGAATGAGAAATTATTGAATGGTAAATTTATTTAAATTTCTCCTGAATCTAATTGTTGAGAAGATTTTAAATAGGTAAGAAAATTCTATTTTGAATTACCTTTTTGGTTTTTTTTATGTGTTACATGAGGGATTTTAAACCTAACTTACTAGCCTTATTATAACAATAAAATTATGTGATAACTGGTGCAATTTCAAACACCTGTTTTTAAAATGGCAATGTCTATAGCAAAAGCTTGTTTTGAAAAGCAATAACTTTCCCACTCATTGTTTAAAAGGTTACCTTTCTGTTGACAGAACAGAACTTTAATATTTATTCTCAATTTTATAACATCTCATCAATAGGTTATTACTGGCAGTCACTTGTCATTCAACAAAATGTCAACAAATTCAGCACACAATTTTTGTTAAATAAAAATACCAAATTCAGCTTTAACACTCATAACTCTTTTAAGGACTATGTGAAGGTAACTAGTAAAATACTAGGTTGCAAAGATTTTAATGATAATAAATTACGTCAATAAAAAATATGATAAAACTTTATAATCCAAATGTATTATATTAAAACACTAATCATATTTAGGGTATTTTCATACATAATTATAGAATATCTAAATAAGCTGAAAGCTTATGCAACAGGGAGGGAACAATGACAAACCCTATGTCCTGTGGAATTCAAGCCTCCCTAGAATACACATTCTATGAAATGAGCAAAAGTCTCAATGACAAGGCATATATTGAGTTGTGAAAACTAAATGCTCTGGAATGTTTTCATTTGTATAAATATATGGAGTACAAGTGCAATTTGGTTACAGGCATAGATTACATAGTGGTTAAGTCAGGGATTCTATGCCTTTATACATTTTTGTTTAATTTATATTAATGATTTGTGTGTTGTGTTAATTTCTATAATAAAGTTGTGATTACCATTATTTTCCTAAATGAGTTAAACATAAGAAACTATGAATACTATTATAATAATTTTTAAACATAAAGGGAAAAATGTATAAAAACCTTTAATTGCAGAAGGAAATACTCTAGTATTTACATACACAGTAAAAAAAAATATCTCTACCATAAATAATTACTAAGCACTGAGAAATTCAGTGCACAGTGCACAATTTTCCTAGTTATTCAAGCACATAAAATAAATAAACTCAGAACTTGATATTCCATATACCTTACAAAATTCTAGAAGACAATGATGTATTTTTAAAGCCATTTAATAAGCCTTCAGCCACATTTCTTTTTGAAATAAGCTTTTTCCAATTAAACTGTAGAACTGAAAATGGTTTATGCCTTTATTTGATGTGATAACCCCATATGTCAGAGTTATGGCATACAATTCCAGATAACACAAAGAAATAAAGACTAGCTTCAGGGCAATTTTTTTCTGGTATACAATTTTATGATTATAATAAATATTTCTTTATTAAAATCTTGTGATATCTGTTGATTGAAAGTGCATTAGGTTTTGAGTGGACGTTGAAAGCTCTGCTGTAGATTTTAAATTGGGTTGTTACAAAATACTTCACTGACATGAGTATTGAACTCAGAGGATTATTTGAGAACCCCATAGAAAAATAATCTTGAAAACATTTTCCTGTCCTCGAGTATAATTTTTTATTAAATGGCACTTTTTTATTGATGGCATTATTTACTATTGACTTCTTATTTCTAAGGTAAGCAACTAACATTTTAAAATGCAAAAACGTGAATAGAAATAGGTTGCTTGGGCTCAATAGAATTGAGTTCTTTTTATTTTATTTTTTGAGACAGAGTCTCACTCTGTTGCACAGGCTGGAGTGCAGTGGCGTGGTCTCAGCTCACCACAACCTCCACCTCCGGGTTCAGGTGATTCTCCTGCCTCAGCCTACAGGTGCGCGCCACCATGCCCAGCTAATATTTGTACTTTTAGTAGAAACAGGGTTTCACTATGTTGGCCAGGCTGGTCTCGAACTCCTGACCTTGTGATCTGCCCACCTTGGCCTCCAAAGTGCTGGGATTACAGGCGTGAGCCACTGCACCCAGCCAGAACTGAGTTCTGGCCAAGGTTATCAAAATGCTTATTTGATCAGAAAGAAGTGTTGTTTTTCAACACAAGCACTTGTCTCTTGGTTTCTTGAATCACTGGAGACCATTTAGAATGAGTCTTTAGGGGATTTACTGCTCAGAATAAGAAAGTGAGTTCTGATATGATTATTCTAAAGAAGAAAATGCTTGACCCCTGAACAGTGAATATACTTGTCTAAAAAAGAATATCCCTATAAATGCTAGCAAGTGTGTTCAAATATTTTATAAAGCTACTTTAAATGTATGAGTGCTGAAATTACCAAAAATAATTTATGATCTGTGGCAAGGCTTCAGTTTATTTCAATTCTGAATGAAATATTAAAGTAAATAATATGAAAAAGGTGAACATAATATTCTCATTTCCTATAATAATTGTGAAACATTTGGAAATTTATATAGTCATTGTGTTTTAATGGGAAACAGAAAACTTTCTTAGACATATTACTTAATCATTTATTCATCTATTAAATATTGTCTAATATATCCGTTGCAGTGCTTAACCTTGAAAGTACCTCCCATCACCTAATTTCAAGGAGCACCAAACCTAGTGGAGCAAATAAATGCATTTAATCACAAATGCAAATGTGCAGATTACATGAAAAGGAAGAAGGGACAGCTATTTCAAACTCAAGTCAATTAGAAATGGCTCCCCCAGAGGAAGTGAGAGTGGACTGAATTTCAGTAGGTGTGTAAAGATCATTTAGACACAGGGAAGAGAAAATGAGATACAATAAATGCTAATAAACCTAGCATGCTGTGCTGGGGGGGGAACAAAACCAACATGGGTTTTGAAAGCTTAAAATGCAGGGTACCACATAACTAGATACATGTCTGAATGTTATTGAAAGTGGCCTGTGAATGAAGGAACACCCTAGAAAGCTATTCAGCAAAAGAGTAGAGTTGTTAAATTGCATTTTAGAAAGACACCTGGTGGCTTTGTAACCTGTACATGAGAGGGGCAAGGAGAAAGCAGACCGACTGCCAAACAGAAACATTAAAATAGGGTCCTAAATGACCATGTCCTGCCTTATTTTATGGATGCCCTCTCCACCTTCTCCGCCCAGGATACTCTGTTCTAGCCAACCTGGCTGCAGTGGTCATTCATGAACACAAAATATACTCAAAGTTTTTGCATTTTCTGTTCCTTCCTCCTGGAACGTTCTTCCCTCAGTCATCCAAAAGATGTTTTTCTGAACATGGTTCAGGGCATTGCTCAAATTCCACTTCATGGACAGTCTGTGTAAATGGCACCTCTCTCTCTTACCACCCATACTGCATCATTCTGTATCCCTGTACTCACTTTCTTTTTTGACATAGCACCTCTCGCCACCATCCATAATCTAAATTATTTTCTTTTCTGTGTTCACCGACTAGAATGTGATTTCCATGAGAGAAGGAAACTTGCTTGACTTACTACTGCACCTCCAGAACCTGCAATGGTGTATGACATATTAAAGACACTCAGTAACTATTACGGAGTGAATGAATGACAATAATCATAATAACAATGACAATCACTGTTAACGTTTATTAAGCACTTACCATGTGTCACATATTGTCTTAATCATGCCCTTAATATATGTAATCTGAATTAAGCATCCTAACCTGATGATCATATTATAACAATTTTTCATTTATATATGCAACAGGGATTGGAAAAAGCCTTAATAAAGTGTTATCAAGGAAAGTGTAGAGAAAGTTAATTTTAAAAATATGTAGATATAAACTTGGCAAGATTTAGTTACAGAAATAAAAGTTAATGCCCAGGTTGTCCACTTAAGTAACATTTATTGAAAATTACTGCCATCAACTTTGAGAATTCAAAAACAGAAAATAAGGGGCAAACTGTTGTATTCAACCTTTGCATAGGTACAGCAAGCAGCATAAAAATTACATCACCACGCCTGTAATCCCATCACTTTAGGAGGCTGAGACTGGCAGATCACTTGAGGTCGGGAGTTTGAGACCAGCCTGACCAACATGGAGAAACCTCATGTCTACTAAAAATACAAAATTAGCTGGGCATGGTGTTGCATGCCTGTAATCCCAGCTACTCGTGAGGCTGAGGCAGGAGAATCGCTTGAACCCAGGAGAATTGCTTGAACCCAGGAGGTGGAGGTTGTGGTGAGCTGAGATCGTGCCATTGCACTCCAGCCTGGGCAAGAAGAGCAAAACTCCATCTAAAAATAAAAAAATTTACATCACCAATTCTAACCACATATTTCCTCTTGTTCTACAATGTTAAACCTTACAATGTTGAAATTTATTTTATTTTATTTTAATTATGCAAATAATAACTGAAGCAAAAATAGATCCTGTTAAGACAAGGAATTTTTATTATCAGTAATTGTTTATGCTTTAGAGGGAAGACAAATTGTTCTTTTCTCAATTGGGTCATAAAAGGGAAAAAATTCAAGCCAAAATTAAAGTCAAATTTTTTCAAGTATATATGCTTCTAATTTTGGGGACACTTTTATTAATTTGTTTATTGTGAAGTCTCAGCAATCCTTTATAGCTAGCAAGGTAAATGAATGGTTTGTCTTCTACAGTTGATTATTTTCTCTAAAGATTAAGCATTTTTGAAATCTGTGATTTTCTCTTTTTATTATTTACTTAAATTTGAGAGAAAATAAAATAGGTTGACAGATTTCAAAGCAGTCTTGTTCCATAAAGAAGAGCCTCTGTTTGTATGTTCTAAATTAGTCCAGCATAAACCACTACATTCCTAACATGAGAAGCTTGGCATAGGGTATGTCAGTGCATATGAGTTAAGATTACAACTTTTTTAGTTAGAAAAATTTTAACATGGGTCATCTGGTAAATAAAGAATATTGCCATTTTTATTTGCCTTATAGCAACTTGTTTCTTTTTCCAAATTATCTGCCATTATTCTTAGACAGAGGTACACTACACAAGACCTCATACCAAATTCCTATGTTGACTTGACAAGCATATTTGCTTATAGCTATATCTACTAATGTGTTAGAGTTCTCCCCTGCTCCACATTTAGAGACATCACATTGGCAGCTGGAAATAAATGATGGTAAGAATATTTACACCAAGGAAATTAGCAAACAATATAAGCAGGGGTGTGTGTGTGTGTGTGTGTGTGTGTGTGTGTGTGTGTGTGTGTGTTTTCTTTATCCAGAAGAACTGGTTGTTAAACATTTACCAGCATATGACTGGCTATATCTCATTAATGATCATTTAAAGACTGTATCATTATATTAATAAATCTTCAAAAGTAAAAATAGATAAGATAGAATGACATTAGCATAAATAAAATCTTCCAATACCTCATAAAATTGTGCCCCAAATTGATGTATTGAAATTAGTAAAATGTATGTGACACTTAGCTAAACTAAAATACACATAAATTAGTTTAAGGGGACTGAATATATAATCTGTAAACTGCTGACTTTCTTTCTGGAAATTACTGCATTCAACAAAGAAGAAGCGATCTTCAGTCACACTTTTCTATCTAAAAATGGCTAGTCACCACAGTGCTGTCATTTATGACTCAATACTGGAAGTAAGTTTCTGTTTTTTTTTCCAGAGACTCTCTTATTCATAACTTCTTCCAGAAATTTCTGCATTAAAAATTGTCATCAATGAACAGAATCTTTTGAGGATTCAAAAGGCACATAAAAAATCATATTTAGTTAAAAGTTGAAATGTTAACTCAAATGTCATATAATAATAGTTTTGTTCAGTATGCTAGTGTTTGAATTACCATGTTATGTATTACATTAATATTTTACATATTATCATCATCAGTTTACAAGTAAAAATTAGGGTTCGAGTGCTTGTGCTGGGCTGAGGGATTGATAGTAAAAAAAGTGGTTGGATAATAATTGGAACCCACTTCTGAAACCCCAGATCTCTTTCTCTTGTCTGGTTTTAGTTTTATAATTTGCCCTAACATTCTCTACATTAATTATCCTGGGACAAAAAATGGAAGAGAAAAGTCATTTGAAAATCCCACAAAGTGCAAAATAGAGTCCTGATGCAGAAAAAATTTTAGAAGATAAAACCTGAGAGGCTTTGTTTAGTGAAGGAGTCAGACAGATCTTAACAGACATCTTGTTCCATCAATCAGGTGAACTGTGTGAATATGGGGAAACTATTTGATCTCTCTGAGCCTCGTTGTTATTGTCTGTAACACAGTTATGAGAATCAGATATGAAATTGCACACAAAGCCTCTAGTGCAGACTCAGTAAATATCATTGCTATTGCTGAAAGGTGAGTTAAAATAATAAGTGAAAAGAATATAAATATCACTATTGATTTATTTTCCAAAATCAACTTGCAATTAAGCCAACAATAACACTTTTAGAAATGGGTTTGACTTCAATAGTCTTCCACTAAGAAACATTTTGTTATATGTATATACATATATGATTTTTTGCTTAAATTAAAAATTTTCCCTCAAGAAGGGAAAAACAAGAATATGAGAAAGGGTGAGAGAATTGACCAGTTTTAGATCACTTTAAAAATTGTGCTTTCCATGGTAAATTGTGACTAAAATGAAAATGCCACTAATCAAATCACTATGAATTATTGTAAAATCTGCATGGTATATATGAATATTAAGTGCATTGTTTAAAATCTGCATAGCATATGTGAATATTAAGGATACTGCTTAAAATATTAAAATATGTAAGGAAAGAGAGATTGAGTAGGCTTGGTCTTTGCAGAGTGTAGATCAAAAATCAGTATTATTGCTTTATATTAGCAAATGAAAAATGAATTTATAGGAGTGAACAGTAAAGTGTAAAACTTGAAAATTATAAAATTCAGTGTGGGATAAGATAGGAAGTGATTATTATAACTCAGTGTCTTCCTCACCTGCCCCCAAAATGGATCTCAAAATTTAACATTCTGATAAATACTTTTGCTGCTATCTCACAGCAGTTAATCATGCCTGTTGCACATGGTAGTACTATCACTTTTGCACAGTCAACACTTCTTCGGTCATGTCAATCTCTGCAAGCAGCACCAGTATCATTTGTTGCCTCTTTTTTCACCCTGAAGCAATGAATCGAGGGTGTAAGCAAAGCTACTGTCGATAATTGGCAAGATATATTCTGGACTCGTAAACCTGCTTTCTGAATTAGAACATCCATCAATGTCTCAACCACCCGGTCCATCTGTCTCCTTCCTTTAAAATAAAAATGAAAAAAAATGAGTATGTGAGAAGCAAGAACTTTTTCAATCTTTGATATTTAGAAATGAACTGATGAAATTCAAAGAATAATTTTTTTTGGTTTCCTTTCCCATATTTTCATTATCATTGAAATAGTTTTAAATGAATCGGTATTGTGATCCTGAAATATTCACTCCATATAACTTTACTACTTAATTGCAATGCATTTTATATCGAAGACATAATAAGGGAATCATAAAAATGCTTTTTCTCTATGTGTGCAAATCATAAAGTAAATGAACATAGTTTAATGAAATCCTTGAAAAAATACTGGAGAAATTCACAACTGTGCTCTATCATACTAAATAATAACCATATGCACAGCCCCATGAACATACAAACACACACCAACATTCTCCATGAAAACAAAGAAAAAGTTTCAAAAGTGTCTAAAGGCAGAAACTTTCTTTTCCTAGAAGGAATAGATTTGAGTAAAATTGTTATTCAGATAAATTTATTATCATTTATATTGCTGTGTTTACTCAGAAGGTAAAACAAATTTCAGTACTTTCACCAAATTTTAATGAATCTTCTTTTTTTTTTTTTCTGAGATGGAGTTTCACTCTTGTTATGACTGGAGTGCAATGGCACGATCTCGGCTCACCGCAAGCTCCACCTCCTGGGTTCAAGCAATTCTCCTGCCTCAGCTTCCCGAGTAGATGGGACTACAGGCTGCGCCACCATGCTCAGCTAATTTTTGTATTTTTAGTAGAGACAGGGTTTCACCATGTTGACCAGGATGGTCTTGATCTCTTGACCTCATGATCCACCCGCCTTGGCCTCCCATGTGCTGGGATTATAGGCGTGAGCCACCGCGCCCGGCCATGAATCTTCTTTTTATTAAACTCTGCCAACCACAAAGTATCACTATAAATTTCATCAACTGTAATCCTCACAACAACCTGGCAGTAGGCCGGGCTTGGGTATTTTTCCTCCTCCACAGATAACAAATTTGAGCTTTAGACAGTCATGTGGCCAGTAAGTAATAGTGATTAAATGATAATCCAACACCTGTGATTCCATATTGCTGTTCATTTTGTTTTATCAAATTCAGTTAAGCTACAATCACCTTTAAAATTCTTTGTTAAGTCAAAATGTAATATTTAAAAGAATAAGAAAAATTAACATGCCAAGGCAAATCAGACAGGCATTGAATGGGAGACCTGTAACCAGACATGGGCAGAATAAAATCAAATCCCCAATTAACCTTGAAATCTAAGAGTGAATAAATTATATTTTTAAAAATAATTAAAACACAATATATTTAAGAAAATAGAACGACATGGGTCATATAGTGGCAGGAGAGAAGAAGTGATACAATCAGGACTTAAATCATGAAAAGCCTTAATGCCAATCCAAAGATTTGATATTTTTTTCTTATATATCTTATATATATATATATAAATATATATATTTCTTATATATCTATATATACATTATGAAAGCAAGCTTACGTTGCTATTCAGCATACACATCTTTATTTGTATATCAAATATACAAATAAATAATATACTTTATTTGTATTTGATACAATACAAATAAAGATGTGTATGCTGAATAGCAACATGAATTGCTTTCATAATATATAATCAATTAAAAATTAGAAATACATCATGACTTCCAGAACATTTTTAGAGAAAACGGTTGGTGATGATACAATTCCCAAAACAGATATTATGACAAACTGAAAGTCTCATGGGAAGAAGTGGAGGAAAGGTGTTTCATGAAATCTGGTCACTCTGAGGACATAGGAAAAATGAATCACAAATCCCTAATAAAAGATAAATGAGGGAAAGAAGGAATCACTGAAAGATGGCTTTAATAGAAAAAAACTGAAAATTTAAAATTCAAAAAACTAGTTTCTAAAATTTTTAGAAAAACAAAATAGAAAAAAAAAGAAATTATTAAATAATTTCAACTAGAGACCTCAAGTGCTAAAGCTACTTTAAAGTTTTCAGTTAACCATATTTTCATCTAGGTATGTATTTATTTTTTTTAATATACTTTAAGTTCTGGGATACATATGCAGAACGTGCAGGTTTGTTATGTAGGTATACACATACCATGGCGATTTGCTGCACCCATCAACCCATCATCTACATTAGGTATTTCTCCTAATGCTATTTCTCCCTTACCCCCTACCCCCTGAACAGGCCCCAGTGTATGATGTTCTCCTCCCTGTGTCCATGTGTTTTCATTGTTCAGCTGCCACTTATGAGTGAGAATATGCAGTGTTTGGTTTTCTGTTCCTGTGTTAGTTTGCTGAGAATGATGGTTTCTAGCTTTATCCAACTCTCTGTAACTGAGAAGAACTCATCATTTGTATGGCTACATAATATTCCATGGTGTATATGTGTCACATTTTCTTTATCCATTCTATCACTGATGGGCATTTGGGTTGTTCCAAGTCTTTTCTATTGTGAATAGTGCTGCAATAAACATATGTGCATGCATGTTTATAGTAGAATGATTTATAATCTTTTGGGTATATAGCCAGTAATCGGAATGCTGGGTCAAATGGTAATTCTGGTTCTAGATTCTTGAGGAATTGCCACACTGTCTTCCACAATGTTTGAACTAATTTACACTCCCACCAACAGTGTAAAACATTCCTATTTTTCCACATCCTCTCCAGTACCTGTTGGTTCCTGACTTTTTAATAATAACCATTCTAACTGACATGAGGTAGTATCTCATTGTGGTTTTGATTTGCATTTCTCTAATGACCAGTGATGATGAGCTTTATTTCATATGTTTATTGGCTACATAAATGTCTTCTTTTGAGAATTGACTGTTCATATCCTTTGCCCACTTTATTTTGGTGATGTTTGGGTTTTTTTTTTTTTTTTTTTGTAAATTTGTTTAAGTCCCTTGTAAATTCTAGATATTAGCCCTTTGTCAGATGGATACATTGCAAAAGTTTTCTCCCATTCTGTAGGTTGCTTGTTTACTCTGATGATAGTCTCTTTTGCTGTGCAGAAGCTAGTAAGTTTAATTAGATCCCATTTGCCAATTTCAGCATTTGTTGCCATTGCTCTCTGTGTTTTAGTCACGAAGTCTTCTCCCATTACTATGTCCTGAATGGTATTATTGCCTAGGTTTTTTTCTGGGGTTTTTATTGTTTTAGGTCTTACATTTAAGTCTTTAAACCATCTTGAGTTAATTTTTGTGTAAGGTTTAAGGAAGGGGTATAGTTTCAGTTTTCTGCATATGGATTGCCAGTTTTATCAACACCATTTATTAAATAGAGAATCCTTTCCCCATTGCTTGTTTTTATTTGATGTGTGGCATTATTTCTGAGGCCTCTGTTCTGCTCCATTGGTCTATATGTCTGTTTTGGTACAAGTACCATGCTGTTTTGGTTATTGTAGCCTTGTAGTATAGTTTGAAGTCAGGTAGTATGATGCCTCCAGCATTTTTTTTTTTTTTCCTCATGATTGTCTTGGCTTTATGGGCTCTTTTTGGGTTCCATATAAAATTTAAAGTAGTTCTTTCTAATTCTGTGAAGAAAGTCAATGGTAGCTTGTTGGGGGATAGCATTGAATCTATAAACAACTTTGGGGAGTATGGCCATTTTCATAATATTGATTCTTCCTATCCATGAACATGGAATATTTTTTCATCTGTTTGTGTCCTTCACATCCCTTGTAAGTTGTATTCCTAGGTATTTTATTTTCTTTGTAGCAATTGTGAATAGGAGTTCACTCATGATTTGACTCCCCTGTCTATTATTGGTATACCGGAATGCTTGTGGTTTTTGAACATTGATTTTGTACTCCGAGACTGCTAAAGTTGCCTGTCAGCTTAAGGTGTTTTGGGCTGAGATGATGGGGTTTTCTAAATATACAATCATGTCATCTACAAACAGACAATTTGACTTTCTCTATTCCTATTTTAATACCCTTTATTTCTTTCTCTTGCCTGATTGCCCTGGCCAGAACTTCCAATACTATATTGAACAGTAGTGATAAGAGAGGTCATCCTTGTATTGCCAGTTTTCAAAGGGAATGCTTCCAGCTTTTGTTCATTCAGTATGATATTAGCTGTGGGTTTGTCATAAATAACTCTTATTATTTTGAGATACGTTCCATCAATATCTAGTTTATTGAGAGTTTTTAGCATAAAAGTTGTTGAATTTTATCAAAGGTTTTTTACGCATCTATTGAGATAGTCATGTGGTTTTTGTCATTGGTTCTGTTTATGTGATGGATTATGTTTATTGATTTGTATATGGTGAAACAGCTTTGCATCCCAGGGATGAAGCTGACTTGATTGTGGTAGATAAGCTTTTTGATGTGCTGCTGGATTTGGTTTGCCAGGATTTTTGCATCAATGTTCATCAAGGATATTGGCCTGAATGTAACTTAAAATCTAATATTTAAAACATCAAATACGGTATAATGGAGAGAAATCAGTGCTTCAGGGTCCTTTTTATGTGAATATATTTGTTATAATGGATATAACTAGACACTTAGAAAATATGAATTGATAGTCTAGTTCTTCCTTTAATAGAATTAGAATTAATGAGGATTAATGTGTGACAAATAAGGGAATAATGGACATTTTTTTCTTTACCACAGAAAAAGATTTAAATTTGAAACATTTGATTCCTAGAGAACAGTATGGCAAAGTAGCCATCTATCATTGTCACTGTCTAAGAAACCCTGTAAAAAATTGAAAGCGTTTTAGTCATTGGATCCATCATGAAGCCATTTATGATAAATCAAATTTCCTTTTCATTCCACCTACTTGAGAATCCTAAATGATCCAATTTATCTTAGATGAATCCATGTTTAACTGTATGTATAAGGAATTCCATAAAATGGAAAATTCTTATTGCCTAGACAAATGATATACAAATTATTAGTTAGCATTTTATAGGGCAAAATGGAATTCTTTTAAAGATAGAAGGATGATTACATTCTTCAAATTTCACTAGTTAAAATCAATTGTAATTAAAATATATCACTAACTATCCATTGTAGTAGAAATTAGCTATTTCCCAGGTTAAGTTAAAATACAAAGACAAAATAGAATCAAAACATAATCATGTAAAACACAATATTATATAGTGTATAAAGAATAAGTTAAGAGAAGGAAAGTGGCATTAAAAGGATCTACAGTCCTGTGTGTTATAAAGATGACTGATCAATTGTACAAATTGGAAATACCTTGCTCTTTCTATAAATATAGCCAATTGGAAAAGGGACATGGTAATTGACTTCAAATCTATTGCCAAAATGACCAATGTGATCAAAAACATTAATAATGTTCCCGATTTAAGTGAAAAGAGACCTAAATATTGGGTTTTGTTTTAAAATTATGGTACATTTTAATTCATACAGATAAAGAGAAAATAAAGAAAAAGTGCTTTGTGTCCATCCAGGATGACTTGAAAAAATTTCATTGAATGGTTTATCTCTAGTGAATTTTAAAAGTACTGGAAACAAAATATAAATCGTCCTGGCAAAAACTTAGCACCAGGGTTCAGAACAACAAGCTGTATTAATTGGATTTGCATTAAAAAGTTTGCATAATAAAAGGAGTTCAAAAATTTTAAATATACTCAACACACACTTAGATTTGTTGGAATGTTAGCCATACCACTTATTAGTTATGACTCATTGAACTATCTTTCATTTCTCTAAAATTAATTTTCTCATCTGCTAAACAGGAATAATAATACCTACTTTCAAATGTAGTTATTAAATTGGAAATAACATAACAAAGGTATTGTACCAAGTCATTTTCTTAATATTTAATAAACTCTCAAATTCATGATGAAAAAGATTTACATGAGAGTCTCGCTTTAAATAGTCAATATGTTTTCTTTCAAATAGTTTACAAATATCAAGTTGTGTAATACCTTGCTATCCCCTTTCATCCATGTGACCAACTCCACCACATCCTGTAAGTCTTTGCTCAACCCTAACTTAGCAATGCCTACCTGAATTCTAAAATTTATTGACCCAATCCTATCCTTAGATTCATCATTCCTCTTGGTCTGTTTTTTTGTTTTTTCATGGCATCTATCTCCTTTTAACATACAATAAATTTTACCTATTTATCATATTTCTTATGTCTATTAGACTCTAAGTCCCAAGTAATCAAATTTAATTTGCCATTTTATTTTATTCACAGATACATTCCAAACAGTTCAAAAGGTGCTTGATACATCTAGTCATTCAAAAATTTTTGCTCTTGAATAAATATAATCTTTGCTTTTAAACGTAAGAATTTAAAGACGTGCTCTGCAGTGAATATTGCCCAGAATAGATGTAAACAAATAGGATGAAATTGACACTATTTAAACATTTACAAACAAGCAAATACCAGAACAACAAAATGTCCCCCCCACACAAAAAAGTACTAATCTAATCTGGAATTGTTATTTATCCCCCCAGTAGCATTACAATAGCCACTTAGACAACATCACTATGTATTTCCAGGCATTTTCCTTAACTCACTGAATTGCTTTTTGAAACATATTTGTCTCCACATATGTATATTTGGGGACACTGTTTAGTATGTCAATCTCTTATACATAAAGTTTCTCAGAATTTTTGTTGTTGTTGTTAAATAAAATATTAGAAGTATTTTCATGACATGAACTGTCTATTTAAGAGCAAAAGATATAAAGTCAGGGAAGGTTTTAGATATTCAAACTCAGAAATTCATACTCATCAAACCTTTCTAACTAATCTAGGTGATGTAAGGCTGGTACTGTCCATGGATTCCATAGTATTTATTTTATTTCTTTCAACATAGTGCTGTATTTCAGATATGCATGCCCTTAATTTTAAAAGATGTCTCACTGGGATGTGTCCTGCATTTACATAATGTACAGAAAGAAGAACATTTAAAATTGTAGAAGACATGTATATTTAAAATCTTTCATGAAATATTGCATTTATGGTGACTACACCCCTCTTTATTCCTGACCCTTCCAAACTGGCTCAATAAATTTTTTTGGCCTGGAGGTAATACTAGACTCATCTAAGCCATAGACATATTTCTTAGAAAAACAAATGTTTCATAGAAATCCAGAACAGGCAGATTCTGAGTCGTTTATTCTCAGAAATCTGAGAGAATGCAAGTTCAAAGAAATGAGAATATAAGGCACAATTTGTTTTATTGAGAATAACTTAAGAGTTGATCTGTGTCTAACTTATACATAACTATGAACAATGAAATCTGAAATAATAATTCAGACATCTCACTTTCTTAAGTTCAGCTAAACACACCAAACAAGTTTATTTTACAAAAAATAAAATAAGGGACTAGTATACACAAATCACTGCCACTGTTTCCAGAGAATAACAAGTTGAATAAGGAAAAAACCTAGTTCTTGAGAGTCTATTATTTTTTATAAACCAAAGGAAAAATAGGTTTATAGAGGATAAAAAAAAAAGAGGGACTGTTTAATTCTGATTGCAGAGAAAAGTAGAGACATTATAGAGAAGGCTGCACTTCATAAAGCACTGATGGGTCTTTGTGGTGGATGAGGTAAAGGATTTTAGCTAAAAATAAACAACATGGAAAAGGCATATGCCGTATACACAAATTGGTTTCTTCCATGAAACCAATCCCTGGTGCCAAAAGGGTAGGGGCTGCTGTTGTAGGGGATACTAGAAAACTTTGTTCAAATAAATTAAAGAAAATCTTCAGAACCTGAAAAAGACATATAAATAATTGTGAAGAGAAGACAAAATTTAGAGTTAGGTCTCAATAGTGTAAAAATGCCAATTACCCAGGAATTTCTCTACAGATTTGGTGTAATCCCTATCAGAATAACCACATTTTTGGAATTAAGTAAGCTTATTCTAAAATTTAAGAGTAGGGAAACTTCTAAGAAGAAAACAAGTGGATGAAGTAACTCTACTAGATTCTAGACATACTACAAAGTTACACAGAGTGTAGACAATGTGATAGCTGAAATAATGGCCTCACTGATATCTCCATGTTCTTACTACTAGAAACTATGAAGATGTTTTATATGTTAAAATAGATTGTCAGGATTTGATTAAGTTAAAAACCTTAAAATAAGGAGATTGTTCAGACTGGGTGGGACCAATCTAACAAAAAAGAGAGAAAGAAAAGTTGTTGAGAGTTGTTGGAGAAAGAAGCAGGAGCGATTCAAAGCCTAAAATTGTCTCAACATTGCTGAGGAAGATGGAGCAGAGGAATGCAGGGAGCCTCTGGAACTGAGAACAGCCCTCAGTGCTATAACAAGAAACAAATACGTCAATGACATAAACAAGAAAACTAATTCTCTTCTGGAGACCCCAAAAGGGAAGGCAGCCCTGCCAACATGATTATTTTAGCCAGTGAGACTTGTATCAGATTTCTGATCTACAGAAATATATGACAATAAATTTTTGGCGTTTAAAACCACTGAGTGTGTGGTTGTCTGTAATGGAAACAATAAGAAACTAATACAAATACTGGGTCTTGGAGAAAACTAGTTAGATAAGGAAACAAAATAGAAAGTACAGAAATATGTCTATATATAAGCATATATGAATGTGAATGCTTCATATATGTAAGAGATGGTTTTGAAAATCAGTGATGATATAATCATCTTTTCAATATATGATACTAGGATAAATCAGTGGTCTTGAAAAATATTATTACTTACATTCCTAAACATAAAAAGGAAAGTATAGTAAAGATACTAGAAAATAATATAGGAGAGTATCTATATGATTTTTATCCAAAAAAAAAAAAAAACCATTAAAATGTGAAAAGTCAGTCTTGGTTGAATTTAAAGAAAGCAAAATATGTGAAAAGGCAAGGTTCAGAGTGAGAGAATATATTTGCAATATATATATACACAGATAGATAGATAGACTTTCAACATATTTATATATGTAGTACATATATGTGAAGAACTCCTATTAGTGTCCAAGAAAAGTCAGACTACTCAATAGAATATTTGCTAAGAAATATTAACTTTAATAAAGAATAAATTCAATTGACAAGTAGATAGGAGTTGACCTCATTAGTAATCAAGAAAATGCAAATTAAACTAAAACATCCTCTCCAAAATAACACACACATTAAAAAAAAAGTAGAAGGAGAAGGAAAGAAACAAAGAAGGGAGAAAGAGAGAAGGAAAGAAAGACTGATAATACTAAGTGTTTTTGAAGATTTGGACCAGTTATGTCTGTAATTTATCGCTAATGAGGAAGTGATTAAAAATCACTTTGAGTAACAGTTTATCAAATCTGATAAATGTGCAACCATACATATGCCATGAGCTTTTAATTCTACTCCCAGGTGCTAACCAGCAGAAACACGATGTTCAATCCAGAATACATTTACAAAAATATGGATAGCAGCATAGTTCATATTAGCCTCAAGCTAGAAATACTGCAAATATTTATAAAATTAGAAAAAATAAATATAAAATATGTTTTACAGAGCAATGAAAATGAATAAATTACATCTACATATAACTGCATCATACTAAGGATGGGAAGCATCTTAAAAACAAAATTTTGAGTTAAAGAAATTTGCATCAAACAACATAGACTTTAATTACCACTGAGATACAATTTAAAACAAGAAAACGTAATTAATATTGCTTAGATATATACACTTATTTGCCATAACTATAAAGCAATGAGGTGATTACATGAAAAGTCAAGATGATAGTTACTCTAGCGGTAGAAAGGAGATTTTGATTTGAAAGGCAATCAATGAGTGGGGCTAGCTGGCAAAATTCTCCTGTGTTTACATAGGTGTTTGTTCTACAATGCAGTATTTACATTTCATGTATTTTTTTCTTTGTGTGTGTGTGTGTCTGTGTTAGATGTGTGTGTGTGTATAAATATATACATATATGTACATTTGAAAGAAATAAAGTTAAATTATGTTCATTCCCTACAGAAAGCCAGCAGCGCCTTCAAGTTTCACTTGACTTAAGCTAGAAGTACCCACAAGGGTGTGCAAGGGTTTACCTTATGTGGCCAGAATTACCTAGCTGATCGCATCTCCTACTGACTTTATTTTCTACATTCTACTTCCCATATAATGACCTTCTTGCTGTTTGTTGAACACATAATTCCATTTTTGGGCTTTCTACTTGTTCGTTTCTCTTCCCCAAACATTGTTTGCGAAATTATTCCCCTTTCTCCTTTACTTCCTGTAAGTCTTTGCTGCAGCTTCAATTTATCAATGAATACCCTATTTACAACTGTAAAGGGCCATTGCTCTGATGTCTTTTGCTGAAGTTTTATACTTCACCTCCTTTGCTTTATATTTCTCCACATTTTTATGACCATTTGGCCCACTACACATTTTACTTATGTATGTAGTAATTTGTTTGTTTGTTTTCATCATTCATGTAAAATGGAAGCTACATGAGAAGAGGGAATTCCTATTAAATCAGCAACTGAATAATTGAGCTAATATTTATGATACGTGTCTTTCTCATGACTTCAAATGGTTAAGCCTATGAGGAACATAAATTTGATGATCAGTAGGCATTTACTCTTGAGTGCTTACAACATCTGTGTAGTGGTATTTTTTATAGAAGTGTTTTTACAAGAGATTATTTTATAATAAATAGTTTATGTTATTTCTTAGAAAAGTCATTAGGATCCTGAATCCAGACTTGCATTAAGAAAGGAAACTATCATTGGGAATAAAATGTTGCTCTTTTTAGAAACATATTTACTGTGGCATGATTGTGTTACTCTACCACAGAAATACAGCATCTCAGGATTTACCAGAGTAAGGATGTCAGTAGACTATACTTCATCCACAAAGCCTATACTTGAAAACAGAGTGAATGCTATACATGCAAAGAATAATTGTTAGTAATTTGGTGAATAAGAAAACTTGGCATATTTCACTAGCAGAAGGAAACTAACTCTGACAGCTCGACATATTTTAATCGACAGACTATTTCAGGTACCAAAGTGAGCAAAAGAAAATGCAAGAATAATAGGAAATTGGGAATAAGAGGCAAAGATAATCAAAGAAATATTGGAAAGAAATGGAATGATGTATAGGGATCTACAAAAGTATAAATTAAATTACGTTAGAGCACTGGGAAATATGAGAATGCTATAAAGTAGAATAATTAAAGGTTAAGAGGAATGGAATAAATTGTGAACCAGAAAATGTAAATATCAAAAATATTAATACATTTGTTCAAAAGTATGTAAGTCTTAAAATGTAACTAGTTGAATCTGAGAATAAAGATTGGCCTGGCAGAAAAATAATCAGTATCTGTCATTTTTCTGCTTTAGAGGTATTATTGAAAAACAACATCTATAGAAACAACAATTTTAAATCCCTTAAAAGTAACATTGGAGAAAAATCTAAAATTTAGTATTTTGGAAAAAGTGATATGAAAATCAAATGGGCAAAATTTATCAGCAGAGAAAAATCGTGAAAAGTGGCCATTCTTAAGTGCTATCTATGTTAATATCAGTGAGTTGGGCAAGGTCTAGTAGAAGATAGGGGAAGCAAACTTACTATTTAGAATGTGAAAATGATAGTTGTTACTGGAAGTGCTGCTATAAAAGTGAGAAAGTCAAGATAAATTATACATACAAACACACATACATGCAAGCAGAGTTACCATATTTTTTATCTACTGAATTTTGGACTCTAAATGATGGCAAAGTCTGAGAGGTAATGATGAAAAGAATACAATATTATAACAGTCTAAAATAGCAGAAAGCATTCATCTCACTAAAGGTAAAAGTCACAAAAAAGTAAATAAAGGTTAAAAATGTACCAAACCTACTCTTAAGCCATGTTTACAAAATTACTTCCTGGGAGCCATCATAGTCTTTTTTTTTTTTTTTTTTTTTTTGGCGGGGGGACGGAGTCTTGCTCTTGTTACAAAGGCTGGAGTGCACTGGCATGATCTCGGCTCACGGCAACCTCCGCCTCCTGGGTTCAAGCAATTCTCCTGCCTCAGCCTCCCGAGTAACTGGGAATACAGGCGTACACCACCATGCCCAGCTAATTTTTGTATTTTTAGTGGAAACGGGGTTTCACCATGTTGACCAGGATGGTCTTGATTTCTTGACCTCGTGATCCACCCGCCTCGGCCTCCCAAAGTGCTGGGATTATAGGCGTGAGCCACCGCCCCGGCCCCATCATAGTCTTTATACATATATACTATTAGTAATGTAGTGGAACAGGGTACCTTAAGGAAAGTAAGTTTTTTAAAGCCCAAGTTAAATTTTTTTTAAAAAATTAAAAACCATTAACTTTTAGTGCCACCATCAGTTATAAAGAAGCAATGATAAATCAATGTAAGCCAGAGAAGACAGAAAACATTTATTGATTTATCCGATGATTTACTTCCAAAGTCCTATTATACTTTTTACCCTATTATTTTGAAAAATAGCTAATAATATAGTTCTTCCATGTTCACCTTACTATGAAATGTATTTTATAATAAATATTAATAAAATATCCTATTTTAAAATATGATGCATTGCTGTGGATTACTATTAAGTGCAAAGAAATCAATCATTTTTGTGTCTCACTTATGATTATATAAGGCAATGTAACAGGTGCTGTGGAATAGAAAACTTCTGCCACCAGAAATTTGACACAGTAGTATGGAAGAAAAGCAAACATGCATATACTTTTTAAATTTATGATTCATTGGGTGCTTATAAGCCTCATTAAACTTATTGTATACATTCTGTCATGCAAATACAAACATCCCTGAAACGGTAATGTTATAAGTGCATAAAACTCATACCCCAAAAAAAGAACACTGAAAGTTCAGAAGAGGGAGATATCTTTATTGCCAGGAGTGTATCCCAAAATGGTGTCTCAAGATAACTTGTTTTAAAGCTTAAAAAGAGGTAGAATTTGGACACACAGAGCAAAATATAGTATTCTATTTACATGCAATACTACCAGCCAAAAAGACACAGAAATGTTCAAACAGAATTGAAAAAAAAAGTTCAGTTGGAATGTAGCAAATGTCAATGAGAGAAAATAGTAGGAGAAAAAAGGTCAGACTGTTTAAAGTTTGGCATACCCAATAAAAATAGGTAAGATTAAGGAGATTAAATTTTCAGCTTTTGTCATCATTGTTTTTGTTGCTGTTATTTTTCAACCCATTATTTAATGCAGAAAGTATTATAATTGATACTATTACTGAAAATTAGGTAAAAATGTCAATTTTTTTGCGTGAATTCTACATATATTTGATAAACATTTAATTATAAGCAAAGATAAACATGTCATACTAATTATAACTGCTATTTACTGATATGATTTGGCACTGTGTCCCCACCCAAATATCATCCTGAATTGTACTCCCATAATTCACACACATTATGGGAGAGACATAGTGGGAGATCATTGAATCATGGGGGCAGTTTCCTCCACACTGTTCTTCTGATTGTGAATAAGTCTCACAAAATCTGATCAACTTATAAAGTGTTCCCTGCACAAAATCTACTCTTGGCTTGCTACCATCCACGTAAGACATGATTTGCTCCTCTTTGCCTGCTGCCATAATTGTGAGGCCACCCCAGTCACGCAAGTCTATTAAACCTATCTTTTGTAAATTGCCCAGTCTTTGGTATGTCTTCATCAGCAGCATGAGAACAGTGGGGCACTGCTGAAAATACCTGAAAATGTGAAAGCAACTTTGGAACTGGGTAACAAGCAGGTGTTGGAGCAGTTTGGAGGGCTCAGAGGACAACAGAAAAATGTAGAAAAGTTTGGAGCTTCTTAGAGACTTGTTGATTGGCTTTACCCAAAATGCTGATAGCAGTACGGACAATAAAGTTCAGGCTGAGGTGGTCTCATTTGGAAATGAGGAACTTGTGGGGAACTGGAGCCAAGGTAACTCTTGTTATGTTTTGGCAAAGAGATTGGTGGCATTTTGCCCTCTCCTAGAGGTTGGTGGAACTTTGAGCTTGAGAGAGAAGATTTAGGGTATCTGTTGGAAGAAATTTCTAAGCAGCAAAGCATTCGATAAGTGCTTTTATGTGCTATGATAGGCATTTGTTTTATAAGGGGAGCAGAGGATGAAAGTTCGGAAAATTTGCAGCCAACACGGTGAAACCCCATCTCTATTAAAAACACAGAAAATTAGCCAGGCATGGTGGTAGGTGCCTGTAGTCCCAGCTACTCGGGAGGCTGAGGCAGAAAAATCACTTGAACCCAGGAGGCAGAGGCTGCAGTGAGCCAAGGTCACACCACTGCATTCCAGGCCGGGCGACAGAGTGAAACTCCATCTAAAAGAAAAGAAAAGAAAAGAAAAGAAAAGAAAAGAAAAGAAAAGAAAAGAAAAGAAAGAAAAGAAAAGAAAAGAAAAGAAAGAAAAGAAAATATTATAACAACATCAACTTGAAAAGAACCTTTATGATAAAACACTAGTCTTTCTGCACTTTATACAAATAAGGCCAAGTATAATAAAACTAAAATTTATTTTGCGAATATATTGGGCTTACTTTGATTTATCTTTTATAGAAAAGAGAAACTGGAGAATGAAAATTTATGTTTCAAAAGCAAGGTTAGTGTTCACTTGTTATTAGACTCTATCCCTATCCATTGTTTTTGAGTTTTAATTATTTCCCTATAATTTGGACTGAATGCTGACTTCTTTTCTGGCTACAAGTCTCTAAACTCACTTTTCTAAATTTTTTTCTCTCTTTTTTTTTTTTTTTTTTGCTTAGACTCACTGAAATTTTAACTGCCTCCTTTCCTGAGGTTTCAAAAGTTATCACTCATATATAAACAACCTTGTGACACACAAACTATAGATCCAGGAAATCTGTCAGATTACCACTGTCTTCCCTGCTACAACTGAAGATGCTTCAACTCAAATCCAGCAATCTTTGCCACTGAATTCTCTATAGATTTTAGAAAAGCTAGTTCATAGACTATTCCAGGCATTAACATTCATTGTTTTTTTTTTTCCTTTCCATAGAAATGCCTTATATTAATGATGTGTTTTCCTTCATTAGATATAGAGGCCTAGCTTAAGAACTCATCTGTAATGGCAGTTTCTAAAGTAAGATGCATCTGTTTAATTGGACTGACCTCTTCCCAAAAAGGTGACACTGGTTTGATTGGGTGTGGGAAAAACTGCTTAGATGTGCTCTTTTCCAGGTATTTATTCTCATCTGAATCCATATTTTTCCTTCATTTGCAGGTCCCTTGTCATTTAATTACTAATCCAGTTTCTCTTTCCATAGCTACCAATCCTACTTTAGTATGTGAAATTTACTAAAAATAAAGTTTCAAATAAGGGACTGAAGGAAATCAGAATATTTCACTCTGAAATATGATTAAACTGAAAAACAAACAAACAAAACAAGACAAAAACAAAAACAAAAGCCTCTAGGTGTCTTTTACTTCCCCTTTTGTCTCTCAACCCTTTGACTCTCCTAAAGCATAAGATGATGCTGTTGAGGAATGCAACCACACCTGAACAGACTTCTTCACAAGATAATGCCTATCTCTGGGGCTCATTCAGATTCCAAAGAGAGTTAGATACAAGTTAGTTTCTGTCTCTTAGGTCCATTTATTCCCCCTAATAATCATTTTGCTGCCCTCAAAATAATTGCATTCGTCATCTTTCTCTTTCCCTGTGAAGAAGTGTATATAGAAGCTTCTAAACTCCATTGGATTTTGAGTAATTATTCTCTTGTTATTCCCTGTGCTATGCCTGTTAAAATAGATTATGCATGCCTTTTCTTCTATTAGTCTTCCTTTGTTAGTTGATTTTCAGGGAATATTCAGAGGATGAAGGGAAAGTTTTCCCTTGGCCCCTACACTGTCTATAAAGTAAACCTCCTATGTTTAGCTCATTGGTGCACATTCTAGTTTATAGAATGAGGTGTTGTCTGATTTTACAACTGCAAATAAAAGCCAATTGAACCTTTAAGTTAGTGTTAATTTTGTCTTTTGACAAAATAAAAACAAAAAAAAATGTACATCGAATTGTACAGACCCTCTAAACCCTATAATAATTGAGAATAGGCATGTGAAGACCAAACACTGCTCTCTCAGGCACATACATATGGAACCCTGGCTTTCTTACATTTTTGGATGAAACATGGGGTTAGTAGTGTTCTTTTTTCCCTGCTTGCTTTTAGAGTCTATGCTATGTATATGTAAATAAAGAGTGAAGAAATACTAACAAAGCAAACAATAAGTAACAATCAAGAATATTTGCTTTATTAAAAAAGTTTTAAGAATGTGAATAAATGTATCATCTAAATTTGAGAATTGACTCTAAACATTTCAGCAGATGAATTCTCACGTCTTTTCAAAATACATAGGAATTATTCTATATAGCCTATTGTTTAGCCACATTTTGATAAAAGAATTTAAATTGATAAAACTTCCACCTTTTAATCTTGTTTTTCCTGACTTATGTACATTGTCTGATTTGGCTTTACCTGGAATGAACTTTTGAGTGTTAATATTTTATACGAACGTATGTTAACTCCAAGTGGCAAGGGACCCCAGGAGAGTATTGAATAATAAATAACAGCATTTCTTCCTTGTTAGTCTCTCATATCTATGCTTACTGAATATCATGCTGAGTATCCAAGGAAAGTGTGTATTTGTGTGAAAAAGAAGCAAGATACCACAGAGCCAACTTCAGAGGATCTCATGCTGTGCCATCCAGACAATTAAATCACCACATTCCCTTGGTGAATTACCTGGAACACAGAAGTGCCTAAAAAAGGAATTTAAATTTATTGTTTTCATTGTTTTTAGGACCATTTCGAGTAAGATTTTAAAGGTTTGATTTTTAATGTTTGTTTGCTTACTCTGCTATTGTAATTTAAGGAAGTAAATTTTTCCAATAATGGCATAAAACATATTTTACTAACCTGAATAAATCTTAAATGGAACTATTATTAAATAATTGCATTGATAAAATCTTGAACATAAAAGAGTTTTAATGGGCACATAAGCAAATAAGTAGCCCTGTAATATTAATCAGCTGCTGCGACTCTACCATATGATGATATATGATGACTAACATCAATGACAAAGTGAAACCCAACAATAATGCTGAAATAATATCCATGTATTACAGAATTAAAAAAAGAGGTTAAATATAGAAAACTTAATTCTAAATGCAGGAAAGTAAATCCTATATCTACTATTGCGACTACAACTTGAAGAATGGTAAACTTTTAGCATAAAAAGAGCATTTTTAACTATAAAAGCAGTCAACTATTCTTTTAAATTAGGTAAACATAATGACTTTTACTTAAATAACACTATAAAATATGATTCACAGAATTATTTCAATAATGGTGGGATGTATGTTATGGATTCTGCTTTTTAATTATTCACAATTGACTTATCAATTCTTTTTAAAAATTCAATGAAATCATGCAATTGAAAAAATAGTTCTTTAATTACTGTGAATAACCAGAAATATTAGTATAACAATACTTCTTCTGTTTTTAAGATTATTTTTATAACTAACAAATCTATTTTATATATTTTGATATTTACTATGTATATATTATTCTACTGTATATTATAGGTAATTTAATTTACACTAAAGTATGACTTATCCCATCTGACATTATACTTAGAAAAAATACATTGAATGCCTGCCAATTTTCACAAAGCTTTATTAGAAAACTCTAACGTTCGGTCGGGCGCGATGGCTCACGCCTGTAATCCCAGCACTCTGGGAGGCCAAGGCAGGCGGATCACCTGAGGTCGGGAGTTCAAGACCAGCCTGACCAACATGGTGAAACCCCGTCTTTAAAAAAAAAAAAAAGAAAATTCTAAAGTTCTTAGAATAATCATTAATATATTCAGTTGTTAATTTTAATTATTTACCTGAATTATTTGAGTTACATCAAAGGATATTAATTGTGAAAATTACATTTTCAAAATAAGATGACAATTTTTTCTCTAATGAGACAAGTTGTCTGTAATGTGACGCTATCACTCACTCATTAAGAGACAGAATCTATTTCTCCAACCCTTATAACCTGATATGTCCGGTGACTGTGCTGACCAATGAAATACAACAGAATTGATGTTGTGTCAGTTTCAGGGGTTGACATTAAGTAGCCTGGAAGCTTTTACTACCTGATACATCAAAGCTACTCGATTTTATGAAGTGCAATTACCCTAACAACCACTATGTTATAAAAAGTTCAAAGTTCAGATTCATGGAGAGGCTCATAAATTGTGAGCTGTTCTGTAGAGAGAAGGAAAGAGGAGAAGACAGAG